>OX377202.1:103083670-103807133 GCA_947396885.1 Heligmosomoides polygyrus polygyrus | reverse complement strand
CTCCTTATCTCCACCCTTCTTGGACGAGGTAGGCGTCTTAAGTTGATCTCTGTGATTTGGTTAGAAAAAGGGCAACGTACATAACATAAACTCAATATTAAGAGCAGGATCCGGATCTATTCTAGTCGGGAGAGAGGGCGGTGGAAGGACATATAGCTTTAAATTATGTACAAATCGACTTGAGACTCACGGGACAGCTTTAATACCACAAAATAGGACGCAAAAAAAAAACAAATCCGCGCGCTTGTAAAGACAATTCGGCGGACAAAGCGCATTCAAACACAGCTGACAGCCGCCTGACATGTTATAATCCGTATTTGTCAATATTTCTATGAATTTTGTCAAACTAGGTCCTGTTTTGTCTTCTAGAAGCCGCTCCGTGGGTCTCAAGTCAATTTGTTACATAATTTTTAGTTATGTGCCCGCCCCCCCCCCCCCAACTAGGATATATCCGCAGGATCCTCTAAAAAATATGGTCTTCTATGCCTTGTTATCGGAGCACTCTACGGAAAAAATGGAGTCACAGAAATCTAACCTTCTCGGGAGTACCAGCGCTGTCAGCCTTCTTCTTTGGCGTTCGTTTCGTGCCTTCGCCTTTAGCAGCTCGAAGCTCCGTCAGCTCATCGATAAACTTCACAATTCCTTCTCGATCTTCCTCTTTGATGGCGTCCCATCCTAAAGCGACGACATAGTGTCAAAGAAAACTAACTACCATTAGAGTGTCACTAACCTTCTATATCATCGGTGCTTTCAATGACTTTAGTGCTAGCACGAGCTTTGAAAAACATCTCGAACAAACAGTGGGGATGATAGTACATCTTCATGTCCGGAGGAGGTCCTTCTGCATTCTGCACGAATGGATTCGGAGTGATTTTTGCGAGGCGGATCTCCTAAAAGAATAGATCGGGGGTTTGGTCGTTTAGGCTTTGGCCCACTGCATGAAGGCACTCCTATTCTTGATGCGGTCACTCTAAACCATATAAGGCAGGTGGACGAATGACGGCCTTCCTGCCTTGAGACAGACAAGTATTTGCCGAACAAAAAGAACACCAGTTGTTTGTAGCCAATTTGCCCAAGGCAGCGCCTACTTGACGTTTGTATCTCGGACTTTAGAGCCGAAGTACCTGCTCCGCTGAAGTGACATATGTAGTTCGCTGTCCAACTTAATGGTATCACCCGTCTGAGATATACACTTCTTATAGTCCGTCTTCATAGGATCAAGCCGCAGTACAAACTCTCCTGAGATTTCTTTTAACCGTGTTTCTCGTGACTGCAGATTTGTCCCGTATCCATCATCATTATCTCTTGCCTCGACCCAGTTTCTCATGCTTTCCCGCCATTATGATCATCACTCACTTGAATTTGAATTTGAATTCGAATTTCAGAAGAATCTCGAACCTCCTAGCGCGTTCCCGCCAAGGGAGCGCGAAAACAGCACATATAAACGGGCCCAGTTCTGTAACGTTATTCATAGTTCATTTTACTCACTTCGCATGCACTACTGCCGATACCTCGTTGCCGATAAAGGAGTTCCATCCCTCCGCGCATTACGTCGTGTCGCCCCGGTTATATCCGGGCCCTACTGCTCAAGGAGTCATCAGTCGGCCTCGAGCCGGCACAGATTCTCTCTAGCAGTACTTGATAAGCACATAGTGTTTCCATACAACAAAGCATAGGAAGGTCCAAAGAAGCTGAGCCCATCCAGATGAGAGGAGACACTGCACACCCTTAACGTTCGTGAACCCTATCCAATCGACGCAGAGACCCAGGCCCTCTAAGCCACGTGTAGCCTCACTTTCTTTTCCCTCGCCCAGAAAATGTGGCGCAGGTGGCAGGAAACATATCTCGTCGGATCACGAACTAACCTTACGGCCTATGAGCGTAAGGTATGAACTCGGAAACTCGTGGTTTGCTCCAAACGTACTCTCTCCGGGATAACGACTAGCTTTAGCTTTCACACTCTTCACTGCAATACGCAATCCCTCATTCAAATAATTCGGCTGGAAACCGTTTAAGACCCTTTCTATACTTCGACGCCGAGCGACGCGGCGCCACATATAGTCGATCAATTTGGCTAATTTGTATGCCGTCGCGTCGCTCGGAAGTGTAAGCGGTGCAGGATGTAGTGAAGGTATTGAACCGAAATTGTTGAGAAGCTTTATTCGGTATAATCGCCACCTACCTCAGACCCTGGAAAAGACCTAAGGAGTCTAAGAAATTGCCCGTCCGAGGATTATTTTAAGTTATAGGAAGTTCGAAAGTTAGTAAGCGAATGAGACAAAGGGGTTAAATGATATTCTAAGATCCAACGAAAGTCGGATATGGGATACCATACATTTAAGATAAATTCTCTCAATTTATCGTCTTTTTTGTAGGCAAGTACTTTCGCAACTCTTCTAGCAGATTAACTGTAATGTAAAACGAACCCCTTTCGGCAACTGCAACTTGCACTTCTTACACCCAGCGACTCTTTTCGCATAGTCGGCTGCGAAACGAGTGGTCATGGTCGAACCCACTGAAAAACAAAAGTTCGTACAGAACGGGTATCGTGTACATGTAGCTAGTCGAAACAAAACGCGTTCAATACAGATACTGCAATGGAATCAGCTAGTGCTACCCATAACCGCTTGCAAGTTCTAGTTTGGTCCACGAACTCTCCTTCTTCCTCACTATCGCCTCCTCAACACCAGCAAGTGGTTGGAAAGCATGGACCGGATTCATCAACGACTTACAGCAATTTAACGGAGAAAATGCAGCAGAAATCCCTGATAGCGCGGCTTATCAAGCGATATGGTGAAACATTTCGCCGCGCTATCAGGGATTTCGGCTATAATTTCTCTGTTAAATTGCTGTAAGTCGTTGATGAATCCGGCCCCATGACGCTACAATTTCAGCGCTAAAGAAGACGTGGCTGAGAGCTCGCACTTGGTGAAACATGTATGATACTCCAATGATGGAGCTTATCCTTCAGGTCTTGCTACACCTCTCTATTCGAGAAGGAAATAATGTTTAAGAGCCTACAATTCGTTCACCTCCCATTAGACCCACTCAACCTTCCAAGGCATTCCACAGGTACAGCAGCGACAGCAAAAATGTCTGGGGCTACCACAGTGGGTCCATCGGCTACCATCGTCGCCATTCCAACCTAGTGATCATTGTGGCATGGCCTAGAGTTCCAATATGCCCTTCCACATGAACTCAAACTCTCACAAATCAAGTCACACCACTCCCACCTAAGGATAGGAGGATCTATCTTAGTCCGGGGGGACACAGAAATAAAGATTATGTAATAAATTGACTTGACACTCACAGAGCAAATTGAAGAGAACAGAAAAGGACCTAAAAACAAAGAACTAAACAAACAAGCAAACAAACAACCGCGGTTCTATGGACTCTCGGCGGGCAAAGCGCATTCAAACACAGCTGACCGCCGCCTGACATGTTGGATCTAGCATAGTGAGGGGCGCATAACGTGTCTGCCTGCAAACGCCGTGAAACCGTATGTTATTTTTCTCTTTGTGAAATTTGTCAGCTTAGGCCCTATTCTGTTCTCTTCAATCCGCTCTGTGAGTGTCAAGTCAATTTATTACATAATTTTTTGAATTCTGTGCCCCCGGACTAGGATAGATCCGGACAGGACCCTGTTACGAGCAATCGCCTTCGTTTTATAAAAGATAAAGAATAAAGGATGGCATTACTCAATCCCTTTGTGTTGCGCCACGCATTCTACTTCGTGGAGGCGATTTGAATGCGTATTTGGCTGTACTGGCTGTACAATGACTTGCGGTGGTCAGGCGATGAACAAGTTAACACTTTATGCCTCCCAGACAACTCTGTCACCAATTCACCGACCCCGAAGCGATGGAAGGATTCTGTAATAAGCGTAGGCATCTATTCTGGGATCAATCCTAGACTGTCTTCAGCATGTTGTAACAGTGACAGCCGCTGCTTCATACCACTGGCTGAAGGATATAAAAGAACCTCTAGGAATGCTCCGCGGGTTAGTCTTAGTCTGATCGCCGACTTTGTAATGTTGGCTCCCGCGCCTCCCCGGCCCTGAGGAGATCCCGATTATGCCCCTCCCGGGTCCTCCTTCTTGTTGCCCCCTGTTGCCAATTATGCTTTTCATCCGCTGTTAATAAATCCGTATGTCCTTGTGTTTTGTTATGTAAGGGTCCGAGAGCCGTGTGATCTACACGTGAATAAATCTGAGGGGACAGGTCTATTACAATTCTTTGGCACAGGAGGGAAATCTGAACCAGCTATCATGTATCGGGTGCACGCAATAGCCGGCAGCTCCTCCAACTGCGCTACACGCGCCCAATTTCGTTTTAGGATAAAGGATAAAGGACGACGTTGCTCGATCCCTTTTGGGATGCGCCACGCATTCTACTTCTACGGGATGTCGTGGAGGCGACTTGAATGCGTATCTGGCCATACAATGACTTGCGGTGGCCAGCCAGCAAGTCAGCGCTCTATCCTTCCGAGACAAGTCTGCTACCAATTCACCGACTCCGGAGGGATGGAAGGCTTGGTTGGCCTGGGCGGGAAATCCGAACCAGGAACCTGGTATCGGGTGCACGCAACCGCCGGCACCTCCTCCAACTGCGCTACTCGCGCCCACTATTGTTCTACAGTGAACTAATCCATGAAACCCCACACTAACCTTCAAGATGGGTAGCTGGGACCAGATACATCAACGACTTACAGCAATTTAACAGAAAAAATACAGCCAAAACCCCTGTTAGCGTGGCTGAAATCATCATATCGCTTGATAAGCCGTGCTATCAGGGATTTCGACTGTATTTTCTCCGTTAAATTGCCGTAAGTCGTTGATGAATCCGGCCGCTGAACAGAAAGCACTCATGTATGTTAGCCTCACAACTTCCAGGGAACCCTTGCCGTCACATAGAATCCTCTCACGGCTTCATGGATTGCTATTGGTACTGTGAGAACTACACCCAACTTCATCAGATCATATCAATTACACTTCACGATTTATTTGTACACTCTTTGACATATAAAGGCTCTTAACGCTACTCGTACTCGACTCGGCAACATCTATACACGCACAGAATTATATCTACAACGTATTTTCACGGCAATAGGTGCATTAAAACGTCTATCTCACAGGATCATACTTAACCCCGCTGTATGTTAGAAAGCAGGTGGCCCTAGAAAAACGACTGAAGCTCATTATGACACAGAAATCGTTAGATCTGAAGCCCTAAAGACAGGAAACTGGTTGCGAAGTAAACTAGGAAGGGGAAATGACATAGATGAGCATCACAGGAGAATCAGCAGTGCAGAAATAGGACGGAGGTCGAAAAGTCAACATCTACGAGAAAATGCAGCGTCATTATGGGATTGGGATTACAGATTCAGGAAGGTCCTAATCAGCTTCTCGGATGCCAGACCAGGGGTCGTCTTGCCCTTGCGCACTTCCTCCTCGAGAACTGGCGCCAATGGTTCAATTTTGGGATGCGACTTGAACACCTTCAGCAGCTCATCCTGCACATGACTCCACATCCACTGCGTCATCTGAACTTGACGTCGCCGTTCCAGATCACCGGAAGCCATGATCGTGTTCCAGTATTCGAACATCACATCCGCAACAGCCGTGATCGACTTCGGATCCATAATGGATGAACGAAGAACCTGAAAACTTGATCGAGATGATGAAACGAAAAGGTCTTCAAGTTGTCATCCGTTACACTGATTAAAGATCACCTTTGGCTTCCAAGAGGTTACTCTCGGTCGCAGGTACTTTAATGCTGATATATACTCCGCTTGAGTTAACTTCGCCTTGGCTTTCAAGTCACCATCATCCTTCGTGACTACCAGAAGATCACTCAGCTCCATGATTCCACGCTTCACACCCTGGAAAGCACAACAGTGACAGTCGCAATAAAACCATACAGTATTATTTCAACATGCCTTCCGTTATTTGTTCGAATGCTCAACAAACAAGGGATCTATCCTAGTCGGGGGGGGGGGGCACAGAATTAAAAATTATGTGACAAATTGACCTGAGACCTACCGAGCTGCTCCTACAGAACAAGATAGGGCGTAAACTAGAAAAATTCACACTTGTTTTATTTTGCGGTTGTAAGTAGGCGAAGTTATGGGCCCTCCCCACCATGTTAGATCCTGGTTATAACATGTCAGGCAGCGGCCAGCACGCGGCATGCGGCTTTATGCGCCGTCATCACCATGTTAGATTCTGGTTATAACATGTCAGGCGGTGGTTAGCATGCGGCATGCCTCCATTGCGTCGCTCTTTGCCCGCAGAGACGGTTGTGAAACCGCGGCGATTTCTTTTTGTTTGGCCGTTCGTTTTTTGTTTCTTTTAGGGTCTATCACGTTCTCTAGGAGCCGCTTGGTAAGTCTAAAGTTAATTTGTTACATAATTTTTAATTCTGTGGACCCCCCCCCGGACTATGATAATTCTCAAACAAGCGCGCTGCGTATTGTCACAAAGTTCTATTTCTTTGCTAAAGCGAAGATCATAAGTTCGGCACAAAAGGTAAAAAAGGTTATCCTTCGATATATCGAATGCTGAGACTGCTGCATACCTTCGCTCATCATGTAGCGATGCTTACGTGATAGATGACAGGTACAAACTCAATTTCTAGGGAGTTTTGCCAAATAGGGATGTGCTTTTTGTGCACATACCATTGTTGAGCTTTAATTTAGATTTCCAAAAGTAATTTTTAAACAAATTTACTTCGAACAATTGACTCGGGTGGAACCTATGTTGGGTAGCCGTGCCATTTCTAGATAAAAACTAGTATATATACGACACTTCTGTGCTACAATCCATGGAACGGTTCAGCTTAGCACCCTCACGCCTAAAAATGAAACGCATGTAATACACTGGCATATCATCGTTTCAGTCTCACAATTGCCTCCATTCTGGTTCCATGAAGAGCAAAGGAAGGAAGTTCGGGGTGTAATCAACCTTAACTCAGACGCACTAGTTAAACCACATCGGCAGTTCCTTCCCGCGTCACCATGGCCTGATTCGCCTGTTTTCGTCACTAGTAGCGCGTCGTCCATCCCTATCATTTTTTTTGCGCTATTGAAATGGCAAAGAATGACTTCCCCAAGTACCATGGCGTCGACTACTGCAAGATTCAATCCTTTTCAAAGTGTTATAACAATCACTATTCACGCACCACGTTATGATTGGACAGGGTACATCCATTGTTGGCCGTATCTTCTAAACCACGTTCGTATATTCGCCCCCAGTGTGGCGAATGACGATGGAAATACAGAAGAATCAGTCGGTCGCAGCGTAATCCAGCGTAATGCGCGAAAGCGGCGTGCACCGTTGCAATGACACATTGGTTTACTATAGTTTCAAAATCCAACGAAATCCATGAAGTGTGGTGCACCAGGCCAAGAAAGGGACAGCGTCCTGCCCTGTCTATGTACTTTGTAATCCGTAACAACGAGGGAATTTCCGCTCCCTTAAATCGCATAGCGCTCGTAGCTCATTATTCCTCACCGATAGGAAAAACTGAATGCTATTCGTGCCGAAGAACTTCATTCCGGTTGAGGACTTTCGCCATTACCCATATTTATTTTTATTTTTATTATCTCATGGAAGGAATAGCTTTCCCTTGAAGTTTTGAAGCAATTTTAGGTAATAAAAAAGCTACTCAAAACGAAGGTTGAGAAAGATCAAATGCATAAAAATCGTAAGTTTTGCCTATTGAACAACAGCTACGTTATCAGTGATGAAGCCGTCGAGATTTACTGAGACTAGGAATAGGTTCATCAACTCAGGAAAACAAATTCCCGGAATCTATGAATCGAACACACAAGGGGAATATATCGTGAGTAGGAAATTGCAATCGCCACACCCTCATAGATGTGCTGCCTTGTATAATACCCTACTTCCACTATTGTAGCCTTAGCCAAACAAATGAAACCGAGAGCTCTGCCCCTCCCCTCTTCTCAATAGAAGAGATAAAGGATAAAGAACGGCGTTACTCAATCCTTTTTGGGATGCTCCACGCATTCTACTTCTACGGGATGTCGTGGAGGCGATTTGAATGCGTATTTAGCCATGCAATGACTTGCGATGGCCAGCCGATGAACAAGTCAGCGCTTTATCTTTCCCAGACAAGTCTGGTACCAATTCACCGACCCCGGAGGGATGGAAGGCTTGGTTGGCCTGGGCCGAACTGGGAACCTGGTATCGGGTGCAGGCGACAGTAGGCGCCTCCTCCGACTGCGCTACACGCGCCCAATAGAAGAGATACGCTTCCGTTATGTTGCACTAAATGGGTCCTAGTCTTCGCAGAGCAGTTTAACTGAGACAGCACACGGTATACCATTTAGCTGTGCTATTAGTCCTACTGCTATCTAAACAAGAATTTTCTGGTTTTCCATTCCTACGAAGTAGTACTTGTATTTATTTTGAAAGGAAGAAGATATCACCGCTACGTAATTTAGAGCTCCAGGGCTGACCTGGATATCTGAAACGCAGCGCAGTCGGAGGTGCCGGCTGTAGCAAGCATCCGATACCAGATTCTTAGTTCGGATTTCCCGCTCAGGCCTACCAATCGTTCCATCCGGACTCGATGAATAGGTACCAGAGCTGCCTGGGAAGGATAAAGCGCTGACATGTTCATTCATAAGCCACCGTAAGTCATTGAATGGCCAACTACGAATTCAAATCGCCTCCACGACATCCGGTAGAAATAAACTCTGTGGCGCATCCCAAAAAGGAATTGAGTAACGCCGTCCTTTATCCTTTGCAATGTCTGAAACATCACAACTGCGACGAAAATGTAGGCGCAGTGCGTGCCACTGACCTGAAGTTCGTCACCGTGAGCCGGCGACAGAAGTAAGCAGAACAGATCACACATGTCAGCAACTGCGACTTCTGACTGACCAACTCCTGAAGTATTGCAAGATGATAGCATGAAGTGAGAAAAGAATGGCTAAATGAACACACCAACGGTTTCAATTATGACTATATCGTATCCGGCACCCTCACACAGAATTACTGCTTCGTGAATTCCCCTCGTGACGCCTCCCAGCGATCCTAAACAACACGGAGGACGGGTCAACAGCCTCACTCGGAAGAATGACGGAAGGGGAAGTAAGTCGTACCACTGGTTGGTGACTGTCTGATGTAAGCCTTGGGATTTCGCGATAGGTCCTGCATCCTTGTTAGGTCACCAAGCAACGAACCTATAAGCATCGTTGGATGTGAGTAAATGCAAACGGCGTTTACCTCGGAAATGTATTGCAACGCGTATAAACGGAATACAAGACCAATCTGTGAGCACACCTCCGGTAACAGCGCTAGTCGGGTCGATTGTAAGAACAGCTATCTTTTTTCCGCGTCCCTCTATAAGCTCCTTGCCCATGGCTTCTATGAATGAGGACTTGCCAACTCCAGGACTGCCAGAGATTCCTAAAACGATCAATACAACCTAAGCACGTATGAATATTCACCAAAGCACCCGGAAAAATCTACCTATTCGGAAAATCATCGATTCCTTTCCCTTCTCTTGATATTTTTTTCGCTCTGCAGCAAGAATTCCCTTAAAATACGGATTCATCACGTAAACAAATCAAAGGTAATAACATCTAAAACTACCAATGTCCTTACATTTTATTTAATCCTAGAGCAGCTTCTATGGAGGTTTTGAGAAGTTGTTAAGGATATTTAATTGTGAACAAAACTTTGCAGCGAAACGAACCCGAATACGCACACCACCTTCCCGTCTCAATGCTACGCCATTACACCACCAGCGCTATTTGACGCAACGCAGCACATAGTCACGGTGACTCAGCATTCACGCGTGACATCTTTACGCAAGCGGAGAAGATAGGACTGAAATTTGAGCCCATTGTTCCCTTCGCTGACGCTGAAGAATGCGTAGGATAGAACCTTTTCTAATTCTACTGTGCATCAGCTATTTACGTAATTGTGACGATATTCAGTTTCTAGCCAAGTTTAGCTACGAACGTGGACTTACTCCCTAAAACCGCCCAATTTGCACGTGCTTCCTTGTTAAAAATTTTTGCACACATCACGTAATTAACCAACGGTTGGTAAAAGTTTAGAGTTTAGTTTAGAGGTCCACGCTGTACCCTTTCTCATAATTGGCAACTTCATTAGCGTAGTAAATGGCTGGCGCAAATAGGCTGGGGGCGGGGGGGGGGGGGTCACCAAGTAGGACAGTTCTATACAACGTTTTGTGTTGTACGAAACTAGAAATGTTACTGATGTGTCCTACTCCTACGGTGAACTGAGCAGGGCCATTTCTGATCTAACTGGACAGAGATGTGCCTTCTTATCAAGGCTGATAGTCACATAATGCAAGCTGAAACCTTCCATTTGATTTGAATGCGCATTCGGCCATACAATACCTGAGGTGGCCAGCCGATGAACAAGTCAGCGCTCCATCCTTCCCAGACAAATTGGTTACCAATTCACGCAATCCGAAGGAATGAAAGGCGTGGTTGGTGCAGGCGAGATATCCGAACCAAGAACCTGGTATCGGGTGCATGCGACAGCCGGCACCTTCAACGACTGCGCAACAAGCGCTTATCACTGTTATTGGCGCAAAGGGGCTCAGAGGAGGTCACTTTGCATCAGTGATTAGCCACCTTCGAAAGGACGCACATGAATGCTCAGTTATAACAGAAGAAGCCTAGCTCAGTTTACCACAGGAGTAGACCACACCAGTGCTGTGTAATTTTTTTTTAATTTAGTGTAACACGAGGTGTTTACTAGGGCTGCCTCACATTGTGACTCCTTCCGAGCTGCTTTGCGCCCTTTTATTTTAAAGGTTTTGGACAAACTTTCTGAATTTTACAAAAAAATGGAGTACCCATTGGTTCGGGGTCTCTGGGATCGATGGATTGGAACCCGATTTGTCTGAGAAGGTGAAAACGCTGAACTGCCCATCGACTGTTCACCACAAGTCATTGTATAGGTCAGTCTATATTGAATCTGTGGAATTACGTAGCACCAGAAAGCGGAGTAAATCCTAAAGAGATATGATGAACGTCGTCCTAGGTCTTTTTACCCCGTTCAATTATGGCTGTGATACAAGGGGAATTGCTAAGACCACTAGAACCAAATCGGAATAGATGTATGACATAAATAAGAGCGTGCAATTGGAGCTGGAGCACACTTTTCGACGCGCCGCTGTCATGCGGACCGTGGCGCAGTGGATGGTGGTGTTCCTTCATGCGAAGGAGGTGGGGATTCGGTTCTCTTGTATCACGGATGTTTTGCATTTCAACTGATTGGTTGAGATTTGAGAGTTTTGACGTCTTCGCATTTTTCTGGTGTTTTGACCGCATTTTTCCATTTTTTTCGGTCGATGAAAGCAGTTTCCACATGAGCAGCTTGGATGGACTACACTCCGGAGTCCCTTCCTCGAAGAGCGCAGAACCCAGCTGCGGACTCCGCCCGAGCGACGAAGGTAGTTTCCATACGAGCAGCTTGGATGGACCACACCATGAGCGGTGCACTTCACGGCTAAGCAGTTTTAGTGCGCTCAGAGTCATCGAAGGGAGATATGTGTGCCTCAATGTTAAGCGCTCGGGCGAGGTAAAGCATGCCGCAATCCAAGTTTCGCGCTTAAAATCCATCCCGATTTGGTTTTAGTAGCCATAGATCTACCCTGATACAAGTCGTGAGGTGGCGACCTCCTCCCAGACTTCCTCGAATGGTCAAACCTGTCAGTCCCGCGTTCCATATCGTTACTCCATACTGCATCAAGTTACACAGGTATGGCCCACCCAAGTTGAACTGCATTCAATTCTTTACGCTCCAAGACTGCTACCATTCACCCTCTGACATAGAAATGATTCTACCATACGGCCACAATTTCTACACCGTAACCTTTTAGGCATTCCTTCGCACACTCCATCGCGAACGTTGCTCCTCCTAGGCTCTTTTGTGATCTTCTCTGCCTTGACTGGAAGGTCACTTTCCCAATACCTACAACTGTTGATTTTTTCGTTGTTCGGGTATCACTTCACCATAAATGTGCTCTGAACACCTGGTACTTGGCAAAGAGTGATATCGAATTAATGGTTAACCGCCCAGTGCAGTGCCGACGTGGAGAATGGGTTCTTGATGACTTTGCGAATACCAATATCCGTATTTATGAAGCCGATAAGGTTACGATAAGCGATAAGGTTACGGTGTAGATTTTATGCCCGTATGGCAAAATCATGCTAGTCCTTCTGACTACCTATGCGCCCATTTCCACACATTTATGTGTATTTATAAGGCGTTCATAGTGCCCAAACGTGATTCCGGATCACCACCTAGATATCGCTATGACTCGGTCCAAGAAACACTCACTTGAAGCAGTACGTTACCCTGCGACCGCTTCTTGGGATGCTTAGACTCAACAAGCGTGATCGCCGATGCCAGAGCTGCCCGAGAGCCAGCTAGGATCTGTTCTCGTAGACGTTTCACCTAAAAGAGGTTGTAAAACGAAGCAAAGAAGACCAAGATAAACGGTCAATACGGAACCCGAAGCCCACCAGCGGATCATCCTCGGTCACAGAGTCATCCCAATAGTACTTCGAGTAATCACTGAGCATAATCTCGATCGGCTGTGTCTTCCTCACCCCATATCGTACCTGTGCGGTGCCACCAACAAAACTCGATTTGCTGCAATAAACAACATCAGAAAACGCATAACAGAGCCAATGAGTATGGCCATACCTCCTCTGAGCAACCACTACAATCGACTTAAGTGAAGAACATCGACTCGCCAGTTGAGGGAGGGAACGGCAGAACATCTGAACCATACTTCCCCCAGCATAGCTTTCTGCGATGGAAAATGATAGCATTGATACGCCAACAGATACCAACTGATAAACAGCTGTCAGTGATAAGCTATAAACGCTTTGAAATGGCGAAACCCTTTATGTACACGATATACTGTAGATCTTTCATAGTTAACGGGGAAATTCTGTACATACACATACACATGAAACAGCGAAAACGTGCTTATTATAGCGAATCAGCAGCGGGCACTAACCACGCTACTGTTTCACAGCCTTGAGAACAACCACATTCGCACGGAGTCAGACATTATGTAAGCATTTAGTCAATAAATAGGCCTAAATCTACCTATGTTTCCCTTCTATACGGGAAATCTCAACGCTAGTGATCCGAAGGGCTCCGGGTATCCAGGAGCGGATCATGCACCACACACTCTAGCAACAGAAAAGAATCAGCAAGCAACATCCTTCGACAGAGCGATTCCTCTAGTGTTCATCAGAAGTCGGTCCCAGTCGATATTCCGCTTGATCACCTCTTCTTCCATCCATTTGCGGTAGTTGTTTTTGAACCTAATAGAACAATATTTATTGATTTAGTACATTCCATGTTCGACTCTCGATAAACCTTGGCATCTTTGATGTTGCAATAGTCGAGTAGTTTGCTCAGCGTAGCCAAAATTGGTACAAGGCTTTATTTCGGCTACGTTTCGGCGTTATCGCCTTCTTCAGAGCCTCAAACCAGGTTTAATTACCCAAGTTTGGGGCTCTGAAGAAGGCGACAACACCGAAACATCAGCCGAAATAAAGCCTTGTACCAATCTTGGCTACGCTGAACAAACTACTCGACTATTTATTTAGTGTTAGAGCTCGTTTATACTTCAACACCGAGCAACGCGACGCCGCGCATTGTAATTGATCCAGCGACACGATCGATCAATTTGGCCACTATACATGCCGTCGCGTCGCTGGGCGTCTGAGGTATAAACGGGGCCTTAACCTTAATGCAACGTTCGACATTTACCCACTATTAGGGACATTTATGACAGGAGCCCTACGAGAGCTGCTCCGTTGACCCTACTTCAACATGATCTCAAAGGGCGATTTCGAAGTGCATTTGATCCATACAATGACTTGAACCGACCTGTTGAAGAAGAACCCACCAGGGGATGGGTTTCAATAGTCAGGCGTAAGCCTGTACGGCAAAAACCGATACCATTGCAAAAATCATCATACGTCAAAGTGCAGAAAACGTACTCCGTTTTCGCAAAGTTCTTGAGCCTAGCGAATAAAGGACCATGAAAATATACTGTAGACTCGCACTGTCGCCCCAACAATGCCTTCCTAACATCGAATATGGAGAAAAAAACGAAAATACTGCTTCATACACGGGGACCAGGTATTAGATTTCTTTCTTTACAGTATTTCTGTATTTTCTGCACATTTGACGTTTGAGTAGGCATTACCTTGTGCGGTTGTGCAACTCCGTGGGAAATTTTCAAGACAGGCTTTTCAGGCTTGGTAGGTCTTGCGAAGACGGAGTATGACCTTACTATTTGAAGGGTGGAGATTCTCACAGTGGCATTCCCCTCTGCCGTTGAGACATACGACTAACCAGGACACTATCTCAACGGTAGATCGAAACAGCCAAAGTGTTGTATATGAGCAGAATCGCCCTTCTCCGGGAAACAACAAAATGCAAATATCTCGACCCCAATACAACTCTGTGCAAAGTTAGGGAAGACTGAAATTGGGCAGTTGGCGGTGTTAACCCTCTGCCTGAGCGCAAAGGGCGAGCTCAAATTGGCTGGAAACAGCGATGAGGAGCGAGCGGTAGTGGCGTAGTGGGTAGAGGAGCGGCGTGTTCTCCATGATCGCTTCTTCCAGCCAACCTGAGCCCGCCCTCCGCGTGCAGGCAGAGGGCTAACGCCGTCAGCGGCCCAACTTTCGTCGTCCCTAACAGAGTTGTTCTGGGGTCGAGATATTTGCATTTTGTTGTTTTCCAGAGAGAGGCGATTCTGCCCATAAACAACACTTGGGTTGTTCGACCTACCGTTGAAATTGTCTCCTTGTTAGTCGCATGCCTGAACGGCGAAGGTGAATGCCACTGCGAAAACCTCCACCCTTCAAATAGTAGAAAAATTTGCATGGTACGCAAGGGAGCCTTCGCCTACTTCAACTGACTTGAACTGGACACTGTCCGCCCTGATGATGCGCAGAACCAAAGGAAAATCGCTAAATAACCGCTTTAAGCAACTCCTTCTGCTTCGTGGGGTACTTCGGGAGCGCTTTTACTTGATATTTGGGAGCGAAAAGCTTAGGGTAGCCAGTCAATAGGCATCCTCATACACCATAAGGCTCCCACCACGTCTTCAGGTTAAAAGGGATAAGTGGTCCAAAGACAATGGTCGTACTCCGATGCGAGACTTAGGCATCCAGGTACTACTTCATACATTGGTATGTCGAGTAAAGGATAAAGTTCAGCCTTAATCAATTCCATTGTGAGACGCGCCATGCATACTGCTTCTGCAGGATACCGCTCAGCCAACTTGAACTGAACAACATGAATGGCCTAAACCGGAACTTTCATGGTCAGCCGATGGACAAGCACGTGCTTATCCTTTCCAAACAAGTTTCGTACCAATTCCCTACTTCTGAGCGATGGAACGCTTGGTAGCTTGAGAGGACCCGTACCAGTAACCTTCATTCGGGATACACACAACGGCTGGCGCCTTCTCCAACGCCGCTACCGTGTGTCCTTACGGTACAATGGACCATGTTGCATCTATCGCTGGTGTTACGAGACGAGAAGGGCAAAACGTGATATTCGGACACATCCCGTCGTGAACAATTCAACCCAGTACTAGGACACCCAGCGGCCATAGAAGAACTTTGTGTACTGGAATTGCGGTAATGTTTGGTATAGGGATAAAAATCCGTCGATATCGAACAGATAAGATCTAATAAGACCTAGATTCCGCTTCCGCCTAATTAAAAAGGATAAATGAAGCCTTTCACCCACAAGGAGGTCTCGATACCGATTGGTCACATAAAATTGCATACCAGCTACCTTAAAATGTGAAACTATACAGTTTCACGCAAAAGTACCTTTTTCCTAGCTCCGGTTGCTTTCCTAGAACAGAATGCAGGCAGTTGTCTACAGGTTCATACTCTCGAAGATTGACGCGATTTAGGTAGTCGTCGCCAGGCATAGGAGCATCATTGACTTCTGAAAGTGAAGAAATGAATGGCGGACCGTGTAGCACAACGACGTGATGTGAGGACAAAAATCTCACATTCTAATTGACAGGAATGAAATGTTCTCTAGTAAGGAAGCCAACTACGGCGTTTTTGTACAACTAGCTCGTTTCGTTCGAACTTATCATTAGTTTTAGACTGAAAGTTGTTTAAACGATGTTTGTTGCGATTGAAACTTCTAGTGCCAGGCGGGACTCGAACTCGCACCTCCCTCTAACCGTGCGGGAATGCTCTATGCCATTACACCACCGGCGCCGTTTGATCGAACGCAACATCCACACCTCGTGGGACCGATCAGCACCCGCCCGTATCCGGGATGAGCTGGCCGCTGATATCAGCATGGAACCAGTTAAGCTGATGGTGTTGATAGAAATGACTCAAATCAGTTTCCTTAAGCCTCAAATGGTTGGTATCGAGGTTGTAAGCTATCATAACGATGTCTTGTTTCGGATCAAACGGCGCCGGTGGCGTAATGGCGTAGAGCATTTCCGCCCGGTTAGAGGAAATGCGGGTTCGAATCCCGCCTGGCGCATTAGAAGTTTTGATCGCAACAAAACATCGTTATGACAGCTTACAACCTCGATACCAACCACTTGAGGCTTAAGGAAACTGATACGAAAGTTGTTTATTCGTTGTTGTGCTGTTGTTCTTGACATTTCTTTTTATCGTTTAGTGCACTCATGTGTTCGAATAAATAAATAAATATCACTAACCAATTGCCAGTTGCGGATGCAGCCTGGCGTATCTTCGACTATGGAACCGTTCGACAGCCGCCTTCAGTTCACTCTCTTCACTGTGATAGTCGTACGACTTTCGCATTTCGTTGGCAAACGCCCAGTCGTCTGTCATTCGATGTCGAACTTTATTGTAGATCGCAGACATGATATCCATATTGCTCTTCCTCCACTGACGTCCAAGATATCGCGACTGCATCTTGAGGGCTTTCAGTATGAAAAACTGGAACAACCCCTGAAACAGCTTTGATTAGCATCAACTAACCGCCTGGTAAACTGGAGAAGCCACTCACCAATCGGATCTTCAAGGATCTCTTCAGTATGGGCGCCGACTTGAAGACCATCAGCATCATAACACGAGACTGTTTTCCTTTGACTAGTTTATTTAGAACCCTAAACAGTATTTGACACTGAAAAGTTACTAAAACTCTTCGTTCTTGAACCGTACCTGATGAGATTTATTGACGAGAACATATTCCTCCACATATAGTACATGCCCCTGCGCTCAATTTCGCCTCCTTCGACGTTCTCCGAGTTGAGGACGGGCCACTCGTCTAAAGCGAATTGTTCAAATATTGGCCTCATTTGACTTCCATCAATCGTGACTCGTTGAACTGCAGTGCATGAACACTGCTTCACAACTCTTAACACAGAGCGCTAAATGAGCTTCATTTGGCTTATGCTACGGAGATGTTGTCGTTCGTAACCAGAAAAGCTGAAGGAAGCCCACAATGCCGCATGACCATTTTCTCTCAGACACCATTTAACACTATAGAAAAACATTATAAAGGAAAAAAGTAGTGAGGACTGCATCGCGTAGAAACCCAGTAGCGCTGCACTTAGCCCTAGGGCATGGATTGATCCATTGGACCCCTTGGCCTAAAATGGAATAACCCGAGTGACTGAGCGACCAGTGGAAAGTAAGCATCTAATGTCCATATAAGCACCACTGCGTGGATCAAAATCACCCGATGTCAACAAAAGGCGATATGGCCTTTGCAATGCGAGGCATTTCCCTTTGGAGTGCGTTTTCGACTTTTGGTTGTAGTACAAAACGCCGCGAATGCCCTGCTCGTCGCACACCTGCACTAATCAACAAACTTTTCTGCCCAAAGGATTACCCTATGACTGTAAACAACTTTTATTCCTCTTTTATCTCCTCTCTTAATAGGGATGGGCGCGTGTAGCGCAATCGATGGAGGTACTGTCGACTGTCGTTTGCACCCGATAGCAGGTCCTGGTTCGGATTTCCTGCCCAGGTCAACCAAGCCTTCTTAGATCCCTCTAGTGTCGGTGAATTGGTACCAGACTTGTCTAAGGAGGATGGAGCACTGATTTGTTCATCGTGTGCTGAGGCACCATGGCCGGGCCGCCGGAGTCGATCTACAGATCATCGATTCCATCGCGCGCCAATGATGGGATGTAAGGAGCCTACCAGCCGACGAGCCAGTTCGCCGACGCCTGCCCCCCTCGTCCCCATCCCTTGCCCCGGCCCTCTCTCACTCTGATCTCTGTAGGTTAGGGGACCCTTAGTAACTTTTTTACTAACTCATTGTTATCGTTTGTTTGTTATGTTGCTAATTAACATAAATAAAGGTTTAATTACCCAAGTTTGAGGACGCTCCTCCACGCCGAAGACACGCTCGAGACCACCATCTAGGAACGGGATTTTTGTGTGCCTTGTTCCGACGTCCACGAGGGACCCGAGGTCAGCACATTGTTTCGTACACAAAGTCCACTGAACCACCGCACCCCTCTTCCCTGGGTCTCCATCCACACAAAGGACGGGAGGGTAATCAGAACACATCGGCTGGCCACCTCAAGTCATCGCATGGCCAAATACGCATTCAAATCGCCTCCACGACATCCCGTAGTAGTAGAATGCGTGGCGCATCCCAGAAGGGATTCAGAGGCGCCGTCCTTTATTCCTTATCCTTACGACCGTGCCCCTGAAGGAACCTGGAGCAGATGGTCCAGGCATATAGAGGTTGGTACACCCAACCGAAGTATCAACAACACCCCTCCACTATCGTAGTGCTACTGGCTTTCTATCAATCGACTTCCTCCTTCAAAATTTTAACAATGGAAGATGGAGAAGTGCTCAGGAGAGCACACTTCAAGGTAAATGTGCAGGAATCTTGGTTTGTTCTGCCAACTTGATGAAAGGGATGTCTTCCAGTAAAGAACGGAAACAGCTTACTGACCTCGATTTCTAACATAGTGCAACGGCGCTTGTGGGTAGTTATAGGGGTGAATCTCGTAACGCGACTGCACGTATCGCGTCATGTTTTGATCGAGGAACTTCAGAAGAAGAGGGATACCATTACCGTAGACCTAAATATATCAATTTTAAAGTGTTTGGAGCAACTAAGGAAAAGGTAGTCCCATCAGCAATCAGACTTACAATATGCTGACACAAGTACTCAAACTGATAAATATGGTTCAGTCGAAAGTGCTTCATAAGAAGCAGTAGGATCGACGACGTCGCCTTGACCATAATCTGTAACGGCTGGTATTAAGCCAGAGTGAACAACCAATAGTCGCTTTGTTGGATCTTCGAGGAAATGGAAGGCGTTGTCTTCAAGCTGAGCTGACCTCCTTGTGCCTGTTTATGTCAATGGCAAGGCGCACACTCTCCTCCAATGGACTGCTTGTGGAATGATCAAGACTGATGGAGTTCGACAATATATCGCAGCCATCCGTCTCCGGGGTAAGCACGTCCACCAAAATGTTCAGCGCGTCGTTTTTCGCCTAAACTCGACAATACGAACAGTTGAGGATAAGAACCTATGAGATGAAGACCAGAAGACCAGTATGGAAGCGATCACTATTGTACTTTCACGACTCCAGAGGTCGAGGAGAGGCCGTAAACAACTTCTCTCAAACTTCGCCCAAAGGAGTTATTTGGGCTGCTCATCACGAATCTGATATCGGTTTTTAAAATTTCGACCGACTACGGTAGATTACAGTAGGTACAGGTGGCCAAGGCTGCCTGGGTCAAAATGGCCTTAGTCAACTGCATCTACCGTAACCTACCATAATCCAACGTAATACGAAAAACGGATGTCAGATTCGTGATCAGCACCCCAGATAACCCCTAAAGCCGAGGTTTGGGCGAAACCGGTAACCATGACCTTAGTCACCCGTTCTTGCCGTACTCCAGCGTAATACGAAAAACGGATGTCAGATCGTGATCAGCACTCCAAATAATCCCCTGGGCGAAGTTAAAGCGAAATTGGTGACCTAGACATCATTAGTACCTACCACAGCCTACCGTAATCGTTCGAAATTTCAAAAACGGATGTCACATTTGAAATCAGCACCCCAAACTACACCCCTAGGCGAAGTTTGGGCGAATTTTTTTTGCGACCTCTCCTCGACCTCCGGAGTCGTGAAAGTACAATAGTGCCTGGAACCGGTATACCTACCTTATTTGATGGCGCTGCAGCTAGTAACACTTTCAGAAGTGCAACTACATATTGACACAAGTTGGGCAACAGCAAGCGATAGAGTTCTTCAACGTTATTCATTTCAATACCTTCCTTTCTCGAGAAAAGATAGCGATTCAAATCTTCGTCCTGAGCAGCCTAAACAACTGGTTATTCTATCATTTGACATGAAAATATCTGAAAATAAGAAATATCTTGAATATAGAGGAAGCAACTTCCTTGGAAGAACATTTTTACAGTATAGCCACGGTTGGCAACACCTTCTTCAACCTTAAAACCGCTGGTGAGCTGCACTTCACGATCACAGAATCGGATTTCCAGTTATGAAGTTCTCCTATTCAGCCATGTATTACGAGATTGTTGCTTTAAACTTAAAGAGCTTAAGGCACTTAAATCTTTCAACGAAATACGGGGTGAATCAAAATAACGTGGACAAGATTTTTTCGTCATAATTATAAAACAACCAACAATTCGAGAAAATGTCAACTAAATTACAACAATACAAACATTAGGGTACGTCATGTTCAGAATAGAACAGAGCATTTATTGAGCCAAAGAGGTAAATTCACAAAAAGTGCAGCAAAAGTTGGCTTTTTTAGATCGACAAAAGCAAAACACAGAAGCTATTTAGTCAAAAAGTGATACAGAATCAGTTAGCATAAAAGGTTGCACCAAACGTTTTTAAAAGATTAATTTTTAAAGATCAAGTGGTTTCGTGGTGGCCTCCCTTGGAGCGGATGCAGAGGGCCAAACGTTTCGCGAATTTTTCAACGATGGCCGGCATGTCGTACCTGGGAACAGATTCTGTTCACGGATGAGAAGCTGTTCACAGTGGAGCAGGCGCACAATCGCCAAAATGGTAGGATGTGGTCTACAGAGGCTCCAGCACCTCTGCTATCGTCCAAAACCCACAATCTGTCATGGTTTGGGGCGGCATCTGCGCCAGCGGCAAGACCTCTGGTTTCCGTGGATAAAGGAGTGAAAATCAACGAAGATGTGTACCAGTGAGACTTCTTTTTGAGTCCGTAATTCTTCCTTGGGCCCACCAGCACTTCGGTGATGCCCATTGGACGTTCCAACAGGACTCTGCACCCGCACATAGTGCGAAGAGTGCACAGGCGTGGTGCAAGGTCAATTTCCCCGACTTCATCACGCCTTCGGAATGGCCGCCATATTCTCCGGATTTGAATCCGATGGACTACAGTGTGTGGGCATTTTAGAGGCTAGGGTCGGCGTCAAACGCCACCGCAGTCTCTAGTCCCTAAAGGAACCCTAATGCCAGGAGTGGGAACGGTTGTCTCCTGATGACCTGCGGCCCATCGCCGAAAACCTCACGAAACGTTTGGCCCTCTGCATCCGGTCCAAGGGAGGCCACTTCGAAACCAGTGCCCTAATGTTTGTATTGTTGTAATTTAGTCGTCGTTTTTTCGAATTGTTGGTTGTTTTATAATTGTGATAAAAAATCTTGTCCACGTTATTTTGGTTCACCATGAGAGCGAACAAATAGCTTCAGAGCAGACGTAGGGAAGGCAGATCCTACAATGGTGTTTAAGATTTTGAGAGAGTTTCTATGAATCCAGTGGCTTTTTCGAAGCACCACTGATGAGGTCTAGGAGAAGCAGACTCAGAGTTTTTATTTCTGTTTTAAACATTTCTGTTTTTTTTAAACCTTCGATTAGGTCCAATTTCTTCACGTATAGAAACATAAGGGAGTTCAAAAAAAGAAAAAAAAAGAAAACGAGGACATCCTAACGTTGTCTGTTCAGGCCTTTCAAAATCTACTTATCCACAATATGTCAAATATGAAGGAAGACAAGCTTCTGAATGTGATGATTAGTTTCTTTTGGCTTCTGTTGTTGGAGCCGTGACCGTGAGCTCACCAGTTAACTCACGTGGCACCGACCCAATGCCAACTCATAAAGGTCACAGTATATAAACCGGTTCATTTCGTTCATAAGTGCTTCGTCTGTTATCCCGTGTTCCCGAATAAAGACTTCTACTCCGACTGCCTCTCCACAGTCTACAACACTGGCGATCAGGCAACTTCGACTACCGCGACTGCCGACCCCAGCCCACTGAAACCGCAGGATGCCCATCTCGCCGAGCAAGCTCCAGCCTGGCTGGCCGATATTCTTTCTGCTCAGTCTCAGCAACTCCAACTTCTGGAACAACTAATGCTCCGCATCATGGACCAGAAGCCAACTACTACGACAGTTCCAGCTCCCATTCCCATGGTCTACGATCCGTATGGTGATCTTGTTCAAGATCTGCCTGTCTTCAATTACGAGAAGGATGACGAGTCTACGTTCGATGCCTGGTTTCAACGATACGGTCCTGTCATCAACGACCGTGGATCAACACTGTCTGACGAGCGGAAGAGAAACCTCCTCGTGGATAAACTCGACAACGCCGCCTACAAGACGTACGCCGAACACGTCCTGCCTCTGAAGCAGACAGACATCGACCTGCCGACTACGATCCAGAATCTCGTGTAGCTTTTCGGCCCGAAACGGACACTCATTCGCCGCCGATTCGAGTTCCTACAGTCGACGTGCCCGCCGCTGACGTGCTCCAACGTGCCGTACCGTGAGTTTGGCAACACAATAAAGAAGAAGTTCGAGGATGCATCTAAGAAGGACGTCGATGCCGACTCCCTAAAATGCCTCGTCTTCGTCGCTGGCCTCACGAACCCATCCCACTCCGAGATGCGTCTACGCCTTCTCAACCACTTCAACCAGTGTTGTAGACTGTGGAGAGGCAGTCGGAGTAAAAGTCTTTATTCGGGAACACGGGATAACAGACGAAGCACTTATGAACGAAATGAACCGGTTTATATACTGTGACGTTGATGAGTTGGCATTGGGTCGGTGCCACGTGAGTTAACTGGTGAGCTCACGGTCACGGCTCCAACATCTGTACATGAGCTTTCGTTTCTTTCGCGTTTTGTTGCTTCATTTTGTCGTCAAATTCAACGCGTGTGTCTTTGTAGAACGCGAATAAATAAATAAACAGTGACTATTTCGATGTTTCTTCAACTGCAACACTATTCATGTTTGGCTTTCCCTTGAATAGTGGCATGGTTGCTCCTGACGGTAAGGGATTCTTCAAGCAGTCCAGCAACGTTCGTAAATGACCTTTACTCGGGATCACGTTCCAGCCACTCGTCTTCCTCATAGGCCTTTCAGTGTAAGTTCAGAAGTCCATTAGTCAGCCCAGGCGCGAGATATTTTCACTGCACATACCTGCAGCTCTCCAATTGATGTGTACTGATGCTTCCACAACGTCTCCACACTGCGATGAATAGGCGGCGGTAAGGCGAACATCGTCTTCATATCACCAGGAAGTTGATATTGGAAGAACTTCTGTCTGGAATTCGAAAATTCAGAATCATTTTGTTGAAGAACCGCATCAGCATTCAGCAACCCCCACCTCTCCTGCTGAATAAACGCTTCGATTTCCTGTTTGGAAACTTTGCTTCGCCATGGAAGGCATCTCCTAGGGGGTTCTCGAGGCATGGGCGAACCTGGCCGAGGCGTGCGGTCGCCACTATTGACTTGTCGTAGTTCTGGACCTAAACTATTGGACACGGATTAGTGGGCTGTTGTTGAGGATCATATCAGGCTACCTCGCTTCACTGGTCCATCAGCGTCCGGCATAGAGTAGTCATCACCCGTTATAGCTCCTAAACCGGTAGTTTATACTTTTGTCGCCTCGTGAAGTGGCCATCTAGAAACTACCTATGTCGAAGTCCTCGTCTTTGGCCTCCTCACTTCCAGCGTAGGCCAGCTGTCTAGCCATTACACGTCCAATGGGGACAATACGTCGTGCGGCCATCCTAGCACCTAAGAATTTGCACTTTCAGTACGGGTACTCATCCTCCAACTGCTACTCAATTCCCTCTAAAACCTACCCGCTTCATTGTCATTAATGATCGTTGCAGGTAATGCTGACGCGACGGCTATGGTGTTCTCCATAACAGGAAGCCCCAGCGCTGCTCGTTTGGACGCCTTCAACGCATCCAAGTGCTTCCATCCTCCCAGTGTAGCCAAGAGAATCTTCCATATCAGAAGTAAAATCTGAAACAGAAGGAAACTATGCCCCTTAAATCCAATAATTCACCTAAATATACCTTCTTGATGGGGTAATGCGGCGAGGACCCCGTGTAAAACGGCGGAAGCATCTCGAACAGCACCAGAAGCAACGGCTGGCCAACATGGTCAAGTGGTTCGCCTAAATGGAAACGCGCTTATTCTTCAGACTGTCGGTGAAAAGGCTTGGGGAGACCTACCTAATTCTTCTAGAAACGAGCTCCTCCTGGACGATAAGCTTGGGTCGTCGACGGACATGCTTTCAGTGAGCTCTTCATTACGAATCAACTCCACCATGTGGTACAGTGCCGAAAGCACTACTCTCATCGCTTCGTTGTCCGCCATTGTTGCAGCACGACGACTGCGACGGTCTAAATATTGTGATACACGTTGAAGGATGGACCGTTCGGCTATGCTGCACGGACTGACTCTAAGAGATAAAACAGACAAATAGCTACAGCAACAGCATGCAAAAGTTCTCCATTAGTCTAGCAACATTTGTAGAGATGAGAACTCCGTCTCACCATCTCTATTGTACATGATACTCACTGTACTCCTATTGATGTACTCTTGACTCCTCGTGATTGCTGTACGCTAGATAACTCCCAAAAAGTATCGCAGTCTGGAACTTCGTACTAATAGAGGGGGGGGGGGGGAAGTAATGAAACTCTCCATGCCGTGTCCATTTATGTGGTGACTGGAGTCCGGTTTCGTGCTTCTCGTATTTGTATGTATGTTTGGTACTTACTGAAGGCCACCTGAGAAGTGACCACTTTCGCGCTTTCCAGAAGCATGCCAAACCCCAGTCTGTCTCGTGCTGAAACCCCACTCTGATGAGTCGACCTGTGTCGCGCAAATCTCGCCCAATCCCCAACCCCGAGCAGCTTGGACTCAATAGTCATGCCAGATGAGAAGTACGTCTTCTTCCTCAACCACGTCAAGCAGCGAGTCTGGGTGAGGCCTGGTGACCTGTTATCGACCTTCGTTCGGCGGGATGTTTACGGCGTGAAGCACTTTTTGAGATTTTGGGTCTGCGCCCATGGATCGGTGTAGTGAAAGCTGTAACGACGATGGACTCCAAGGCCATGGTGAACAAAATAGAAGAGATGGGCCGGCGACTCGCACTTATTCGGCCTCAGTGCTTCAGGAAGGTCCTCCTCTTCGACAACGCCGCACCCCATCGGGCAAAAGTGACCACGGATAAGCTTGCGCAGCTCGGCTTCGTTCACATGCCTCAACCACCGTATTCGCCAGACATCTCTCCATGCGACTACCACTATTCCTGAGCCTATAGGACCTCATGGTCGGGAGGGACACAAGGACCCAAGCAGACCTCGACAACCATAACGAGCAGTGGATCAGCACCAGGCCTACGCAGTTCTGGAATGATGGGGTCAGGAAGTTGACTGATCGATGACAGCAAGGTCAGTGACCTTAGTGGCGAATACTTTCCTCAGCACCGTTGAGTTGTAATTGAGTTATAAAGAGATAAAGATTTTTTTTTCATTTTGTCTCATTACTTTTGGCCCACCCTAGTAGTTCCGTCTCCTAAAGTGCTAGATGAGAATTCGCCAATCCCTACCCCGCAGTCGTCGAGCCCCAGATCTTGCCTATCCGTCTTAGGCTCGCAATCAGTTCCAACAACATTTATCCTTTGTGCTGTATTTTTTGAGACAAATCTTACAAAACCCAAATCTACAGCCTACAATATAAAACCTACAGATTTTCTGGTAAAAATTATCGAGATACGCCCCTGAACCACTCATAAAGCGGACAGGAAATCGTCAGAAGCGTAAGCTTCAACTGTACGAGCAGCAAATTCCGCAGAAACTTCGCAAACAAGCAGGTGAAGATGGGTATCTTCCGACGCTCGGCCCTACTACCGCTTCATGCAGAAGAAGAATAGAGGAAATCTCCCAGCGCTTCCGCTGAATTCCTTCAATAGTCACGTCTACCTGTACCCTGCCGCCCACGCAGGGTGTGTGTTTCTCTCTGCCCGCCATTCCGAGATCCGACACGCCATATCATCGCTGAAGAATCCTACAGTATCCGTTCCCAACTGCGTTAGATCCAAACAACTCATGGTCAACTACTCCAATACTCGCCAATAAAAGGGTACGTCTCCTCAGAGACTACCCTTCAGAGTGCAAGGTTCCATCTCAGTGGAAGAGCAGCAAGACCGTTCTTGCAGTACAAGAAGGCAGACGTGGACGGCAATGGCAACTATCGCCCGATTTGCCTGCTGTCCGTAGTCTACAAGCTGTTCACTCCAGTGATCCTGAATAGGATCAGCAGAACGCTGGATGAAGGACAGCCATGCGAGCAAGCACGATTTCGGAGAGAATTCAGCACGATCGATCACATACACACCATTACGAAGCTCATCGAAGTGTCGCGAGAGTACAAGCTGCCGCTGTGCCTTACACTCATCGGCATGAATAAGATATTCGACTACGTCGAGACCAAAGGCGTCATCAATGCCCTTCTAGGCATGCTAGGTGTTCCTACTTTGTAAATCAGTTGCACAACTGATTCGCGATCAAAGTTCGCCATTCTACAACTGCATGGTCGCGAACGGGAAGGAAGGGGTTCTGCAAGTCTTCAGAGCCACCCTCGAAAACGTCTTGCGCAAACTAGAATGAGAAGACATGGGAGTGAAGGTCGACGGCCGGCAACGGCACTATCTTTATCGATTGCGCGTGTGGTAACGCTGGACTAATATTGAATAGGAGACAACGTTTATGAAGAAAGGCAGAGCCTCAGGTGCATCAGTCGCGGTCAATGGAACGAATACCTCCGAAGGCACACTTTGAAATCACGCCATTACCTGCAGGGTTATGGAGTCGAGCAAGAAAATATGAATTCAGCAGAGGAAACAGAGCGGATATTATATTGGAAAGCTACTCCTTGGCATTTACTTCCCAGGCTTCAGCACTGAAGCCAAGCCTCAGTTTTATAAGCGACACATGCGATAAAATCTATCCAAGAACGGCTAACAGCTTACTCAGACCTCCGCTTACTCAGTGAAATTCCGTAGAACGAACCGCCTTCAGCCAGATCAGCACTGCTGGGACAACGACTTCCTCGTGAACTCGCCTTTGACTCCCTACCACCGTCGGTGGTCATGCCAACGCCGGTGTCGAACGGTTCACAAATCTCAGCCATGAGAAGTGTGCACAACGCCTGAATTACACAGATTCATTCATTTTTCATTAGATCAGAAGTCAATGACAATACTCGATTATTCCAGAAAGTACCTGGTACGTTCCGGCCTTATAAGCGATATGGGCGTTGAGGAACGCGCTGCACAAACAGTCCTTCTCATGGCCTCCGGTGCCCTTATCAAGATTGGTAGCGCTCAGCAGCAGACCTGCCTCCACCTCTTCTTCCTCGCCGAAGTCCAGGTAAGCACCCTTAAAGCACCACTAAAGCGAGGAAGACAAAACAAATGAATTCTTCTGTCAACGCAATGTACAAAACAAATAAAAAAGAGGGACAAATACGAAAGGGTGATCCGAACATCACTTAATATTTAGATTACCAATAACCATTAGAAACTACTATGAGGAACTACCATGAAAAACAAGCTACGTGTTGTGCTCATCGCCGTGAACAGCCGCCAACGAACGAAGCAGCTGTTCGATCAAGAAACATCGCTCGGATTCAAAGTACTCTGGTCAAGACAGGCTGCAGAGAAGAATGATGGGAGAAAAGATCTTCGATGTAGCAGAATTCAACAAAAAGAGATACTACAAACCTGTAATATGTACAGCACAATTCTGGCGCTGGCTAGACGAACATCCGACTCAACGCTTTCCATCCTTGCGCAGAGATCTTGCATTATAAATAGTTTCTTCGATTCCGGTAACGAAGAGAAGTGGAACGGCTCCTGGATCTTAAAAAAAAACGTTCTATGTAGACAGGATAGAGGAGCATTAGGCAAGATAGGGATGCGCCAGAATTATGCTTCTACGTAATATCAAAGCCGATTGTAAGGTGCATGGGCTTTCGGATGGCAGCTGCTGGAGAAGGTTTAGCTGCCACATTTGATTTTCGTAGCCACATTCTGACAACTAACGCCATAAAGGATCGAATGCTTAGTTTGTCTGTGGGACCCATACCGCATAAAGTACGACCTAAGTGTGCAACTGGTAAATACGAATAGTATACACTATAGACTGGATTCGATCGAAAATCTTCGGATAATTGGATGGTTCGGATAAGGCGATTTTGTTGGCCTTGGATTTTTGGATGATTCGGATCGGAATATCCAAGTAGGAAAATGATTCATTCGGATGCAATGTTTAGTATACACTTCCGTCCAAGCGTTCTAAGGATTCTTGGGGACAAATCATATAATCGACGAATGCCACGTGTTCGTCACGGGGAGGTGGGACTGAAGCCAAGAGATGCCAGCGACAGTGCGGCATATGCCAGACGGACTTTGTTTGAGCTTAACCATGGGGAATTGCTGGCAAACTATATCCTTGGAGACTTATCGTCCAAGTTTGCGATATTCTGAGCGGGCAACGCGTCAGGGTGTGGATGGGGACCACGTGCGAAGCGTAGGGATTGAGAAGACGTGTCGCAGGCGTCGTTCAACGTGCACAGGGATTCAGAAGACGTACTGAAGGCGTCGTCCAACGTACGTAGAGATTCACAAGATGCTGGAAACGTCGTCAACGTATGTTAGGATTTAGAAGACGTGCCGCAGACGTCCAACTTGCGTAAAGATTCCGAGTAAGGGGAACAGAGAAGAGGGGATCAGCAAGCGAGGACCACTTGAGGGAGGGGGATAAGCGGTGACCAGTACTTTCTCTCAATACCGCCCAATGTACGTCGGGTTTCTAAAGGCAGGTCACAGAAGTCGCGGCGTGGCACGTGTGTTGGAGTGCAGGTGTGAGACGTAGACGTCGCGGCAACGTAGTGATACGTGAGTCGAGATCCAGTTCCACATGTGCGTGCTTGACTCTCACTCCGTTTCTTTGCCAGCACATAGGTAAGGAAGTATTAGCGGGAAGGGAGGGGGGAGGGAAGAGGCAGAGAGAGAGGCTATGGGATTCGGAGGAGTATTATTGCCGTCGGAGAGTAAACGGGTTCGACCTGTCGACCAATACCAATTAGTTTTAGTCATGTCTCTGCAGATTAAGCACTTCAGAATGGGCTCTTATGATCTGTTTCTCGCCATGTAAAGAACGGGCACTTCGGAGAATAAATCGAGTACATGTGATAGAGGGGTGGGTGGGCATCATAGGAGCAGTGGAAATTCTGACCCACCATATCCCGTTGCACTAATCTATATAGTAGAAACCATTTTTTACTGTAGTAAAGGTAAGAAGGCCTAAAGAAGAAAGGAGGAAGATTGGGTTGTTATATTCTCGGGATTTGGAGCGAAACCCCCAACTAGACGTTTGGCGGCCGCTAGGCTAAACTGGACATTTTTCAAATCAAACAGGACAATGCCTAGCACGTTAGAGTACGCATAGAGCGGCTGGTACCTAAGGCTATATAGTCTGTTACAGGATGTTTTGAAGCAACCAAAACTCTTGCGCCATGCGGGACTGGAACCCAAAACTCTCTGTTCTCTGGGCAAGATGCTACGCTTTATAGCACTGGCGCTGTTCGATCGCAAGCAACAACCGCGATATCCTGGAACCAAATTCATCAACAGCTTACCGCTCTCTAACGGTGAAAATACCGCCAAACCCCTGATATGACATTCACCAGCATCAGGTTTGACGGTATTTTCACCGTTAGAGGGCGGTAAGCTGTTGATGAATTCTGCACCTGGTAGCAACAACTGTTCAGTAGTCACCCGCGATCTCCCCGATCTCCCATGGATAAAATTTGACACTATTCTAAGCAAGCTTAACACTTTTGAAATCAAACTGAACAAATTAAAACGAGCTTCTTTTTTATTATACTGGAAACTTTCCGAAAAAGTTGGCGCAATTTATTGTTCAAGGAGAATTTGGTATGATTTCTTGAAACTATTTTTTAAAAGTTCACTGTCCCAGTAAGTGCACGCACAGTTTGAAATTGTATGAAATTTTTATTTTTCAAGGAAAAATCGTAGTTAAAGCTTATTATAGAAGGCAGGATGGCAGCGATTTTCTAGCATACTAAAAAAAAAAAGATTGCGCCATTCACTCGTCTGGTTCGCTGCGATTTGAATTTGAACGGTAGCAAAAATTCTATTACATTTAGTTACATATGTCAACGATACAAAAAAACGTAGAAAACACAGATCTTCACTTCGCCGCATCAATTACGCAGCGTTTACACTATCAATCGAACAAAAATCGCATCGCCGTGTATTCTACTTCCGCGGGATATCGTTGAAGAGATTTGATGCATTTTTGGTCTATACAGTGACTTCAGGGCCGGATTCATCAACGACTTACAGCAATTTAACAGAGAAAATACAGCCGAAATTCCTGATAGCGCGGCTTATCAAGCGATATGGTGAGCGCCTGATAGGCCGCGCTATCGAGAATTTCGGCTGTAATTTTTCTATTAAATTGGTGCAAGTCGTTGATGAACCCGGCCTCTGGTGGCCAACATATGGGCAATTCAGTGATTTCTCCTAACAAACTAGTTTGGTACCTATTCACAACAACGACTTCGAAAGGACGAACGGCTTACTTGACCTGAGTAGGACCCGTTGACCTTGGTGATGTCGAATAAAAACGCTTGATAGACCCCATAAAAAGGGAATAATTAGCACAGTCTTTACCTTTCAGCCAAAGAGATTGCGCTCAAGCACCTACAAAATAATACTATGGTTGATATGTTCAACTGGTGGCGCAGACAGATAGACAAGTATGTGTTTAATGTGAAAGAAGGAATCTTAGACGAACCATATAAGGGCCTAGATTTACACAAAAGGTCAAAGAAAAGCTGTTAGCTTCGCCATGTTGAAGAAGGAAAGCTTTGAAAGCACTTGCCTCATTGTTGTCAGCGTAGACCTTCCAACACTGGATGTTACTGGCAAAGTCGTCCAGTTCGGAATAGGTGTAGAGCTCGGCCAGTTCACTCAACAGAGTGTCGCAGTCGTTGTACTCGAATTCAATATCGGACTCGTTCTGGAACGTTCCGTAAGTGACGAAACAGGTCACTATCCACAGTCCCGCACATACAAAAATCAGCACTTACGGCGTAATTCCTATGGTCAAAACTTGCCATATCTACACTCTCGGTTCGATTCCCCATCGCGTCGGTGGTGGTGGTGGTTCCATGTGAATCCTTCAGCTGTTTCAGCTTCACCAACAACGCCGATCGTCTCTGCGCCAACGAGGACTCGCTGTACTCGACTTCTTCTGTTTGTGTTCCTTTCTTATCGCCGTACACTGTAAGAACCAAAAATGTGAGCAAGAAAAGAGAGAATTGGGAAAGGACGCTCTATTCTACGAATAGTGAGCTATGAAAAGGCCATCGCTCTCCCGTTATGTTGTCATATGTTGCACCTTTAATCAAGCCATTCAATGAAGGCTTCATTTTTTCACTACTTGGTACTAAATATCCAAGGGTAACGAGAAGAGTTGCTGAAAAGGCCTTTCGGATCTATTCTAGTCCGGGGGGGGGGGGGAAGCACATAACTAAAATGTATTATATGTAACAAATTCACTTGAGACCTACCGAGCGGCTCCTACAGAACAACATAGAACCCTAAACAAGAAAAGTCAAACAGAAAAAAAACAACGAAAAATTTCATTTGTTGCGGTTGTAAGCCGGCAAGGTTGTATGCCCTCCTCACCATGTTGGGTCCTGGTTATAACACGTCAGGCAGCGGCCAGCACGCGGCATGCGGCTTCATGCGCCCTATTCACCATGTTAGATCCTGGTAATAACATGTCAGCCGGCGATCAGCACGCGGCATGCCTCCATTCCGTCGCTCTTTGCCCACCGAGACGGTTGAGAACCGCGGCGATTTTTTGTTCGTTCGTTTTTGGTTTCTTTTAAGTTCGAACTCGTTCTTTAGAAGCCGCTCGGTAAGTCTCTAATCATTTTATTACCTACTTTTTAGTTATGTGCCCCCCCCCGGACTAGGATAGATCCGAGCTTTCTTTACGGAATAATGCTTCATTCACGTTGGTCAACGAGAAGTGGTTCCCGATGATTCTACCGTTATTTTCCCGCTTTTGCTCAACTATTACTTGTTTTTCAGCTGTACGGACAGCCTAATTCACGGTTAGGCTGCCTTTACAGCAGTTCCTTCTTTACTCATAGTCCTCTTTTTCTTCAAAATAAATAAAATCCTATTAATATAAAACGTTAGTCCGTCTGTCCGTGTGTGTGTCCGTGTGTCACAAACCCGTGTAAGCCTGTGAAATGTGTCGAACATGTGAATGTAACCCGAACGTACATGTAGAACCTGTTAAGATTACTCTCGCCTGCAATTGATGAAAATTGACAAAAATTGTCAGAATCGGAGAATTAATGCCGATCGATATTATCGATTTTTCGCCGGAGTTACTGGTTTTCGCTCAGATTTGTTCCATTGGAGTGGGAGTCATACGATTTTGATGACAGATGGGTCGACATCAATGCAGGTTGTGGGGTTCAATTGGGTGACCAATATCGAAGGATAGTATCGAGTTTTCGACCGGAGTTGCCGGTTTTCGCTCAGATTGGATCCATTTTGGGGAGGGGGGGGGGGGGGGGGGGTCAGGCGACCGTTGCTTTGAAAGAATTACTAATGCTCGTGGAATTTACTCCAATATGATGGCGTTTAGAGAGAAAATGATACAACCTAGAAATGGACACTTGGGAATGCGATCGCACAAAAACGATGGAGCGTGGGCAAGTTTCAAGTCAACCGTAGTGAGGACCTTACCTTGCGCTACCCTATGTAATAAGAGAGACCGTTTTTCTTGCTGATTGAGGTCGAAAGGTCGTAAAATCCAGTAAACCAAGTCGTTCTGTTTTTGGAGTTTGGTGGGAAGCCCCAAGAAGAGGTTTGACAGGCGGAAGGCCCCTGAACGTCGGGTAAATAATAATGGGCGCGAACCGGCTGGGGGGAGGTCACCTTGTACTGAATAGTTATCCGCTTTGGTAGGAACGCACATGAATGCCAAATTACATCAGAAATGGCCTACCTCAGTCCACCGCTGGGGTAGAACACATGAGTGCTGTGTAAAATTTCTAATTTGGTGCAACACAGAATGTCGTATAGGGCTGCCTTACATTGTGACCCCCTCCCCCCATCTCTAGAAATGTACGATTAACCTGGGGCCAGTGTCATCAATGAGTTACAGAGATTTAACGGAGAAATTACAGCCGAAATTCCTGATAACGCCAACATTTCACCATATCGCGTGTTGAAAAGCCGCGTTAATCCGCGTTTTTTTTTTTGCAGGAATTTCGGCTGGAATTTCTCCGTTAACACTCTGTAAGTCGTTGATGAATCCGGCCCCTGGGCGCGATGTGTTAAGAAGGCGACCCTTGTGGCACTGGTTTTTTTTTCCAGCATTTTCTAGTAGTCTACGGAACAAGCCTACAAGGGGTCCACCCTCATTTTCCGAGTGGATCTATGGCAACCAAAATCAGATCGGAATAGATTTTGAGGTCGATCCAAGCTGTTCGTGTGGAAATTACTTTTGTCGCCCAGGGGGGGTCCGCAGCTGGGTTCTGCGCTCTTCGAGAGCAGATCCAGGATAGGGAAGGGACTCCGAGGTGTGGTCCATCCAAGCTGCTCGTGTGGAAACTGCTTTCTTCGCCCAAGGGGAGTCCGCAGCTGAGTTCTGCAGAAGCATATACTTCTGGAAAAATGCGCACTGAACACCAGAAAATTGTGTAGACGTCAAAACCTCTCAAATCTCGGCCAGTCAGTTGAAATGCAAAAAAACCCGTAACGCAGGAGTACCGAACCCCCAACCTCCTTCCACGGAGCAACGCCGATATCCCCTGCGCCACGATCCGCCCGCCAGTTGCGCCACCGAAGGCGTACAAGAGACCGATGCGCACGGATCGAATGCCCACGTGGACGCTGACGCAGCCTACGTGTGCGGAGCGTCGAACAGATGTCCTCAGTTCCGACGCGTTATTATGCCATGCATTTATTCCGATCTGGTTCTAGTGGTCTTAGCAATTCCCTCATTTTCCTCCATAAATCCGAGAGATTTTCTAAAGGCCTTTGAAATAAAGAGGCTACGTACAGAAACAGGTACAATATAAATGCAGAACACATTTGCTTGATTTGGTTAGAGTAAGAGGAGCAACGAGGGTTGGGGGAGTGGGTGTGCTCCCTGCTAGGTTTGGATATATTCGATATAGTCTCTGGTAGGATAGAATACCTCGCATTCTTAGCGGAGGCCCACCCACACTAGGACTGCGTTAGAATAGTGAACTCTAGCATGAAAAAAGACGCAAGTAGGCTCAAAGGACTTCACCTTGTAGGACAGTCCTTTTCAACGTTATATTGTAGCAATTTACGAAATTTATGCAGCACCAGTGTGTTTGCCCCTATGACGAACTGAGCTAGGCCATTTCTGATGTAACTAAACATACTTCCTAACCTTACCTTACCGACGTGAATATCCACTGAATACAAGGTGGCTCTACCGATCCTATTTGCGCCAAAAATGCTAGGAAACTCCATTGCCAAAGCTCCACCCCACTCCGTATTGCGTATTGCGCCGGGTATCATCTGTCGTCCTGTGTTGATCATCGACTTGCTCGAGCGGGCGCCAGTAGCGTCTCCATTTGTCCCTGTTGCGTGCCAGAGTGGTCCAATGGATCCTCCTCGCTCGAGGGACACGAAGAGCGTGATATCGGTCCTTCAGAGTTTTCACGAAGAAGCCCGACCAACGCGTTGGTGGGCATCTTGGTGTTCTCTTGACATCCCGCGGAATCCAGTCGGTAACGGCTCTCGTCCAGCAGGTGTCTGCGAAGAGCACTACGTGGCCGGCCCACCTAATTTTCGACAACTTGGCCCACGCGACAGTGTCTCTGATCTTCGAACGTCGGCGAAGCTCGGAACTCCGGAGGCCTTTCCCTCACTTGCGTGAGTTGTGTCACTCCGAGCATCGTCCTCTCGATTCCACGCTGCGCGACGCTGATCGCGTGCTCATGCTGCTTTCGTATAGCCCAGGTCTCTGAGGGCAGGAAGAACGGTAGAGTCGAATAGGTGGGCACGGAGTCGGACGTTCTTCGTCTTCTTCGCGACTTCTTCGACGCTCTTGAAAGCTCCCCAAGCCACTCGTTTCCTCCCGCTCATCTCCGGCGCTAGTCGTTGGCCATATTATTTATTTATTTCGTGGCGTGAATCACATCGGAAATGCACACATAAAAGGAGGTATAAACAAACGAACGGAACAAACAAACCTAACTACAAGGAATCAAAAACATGCAAGTGAGAACGGAATAACATAAGAAAGTTCACTTCGAATAAGGAGACGCTTAAAGTGAGAGACAGACATATCAAGAAATACTTCATTCTCACCGATGAAAAGGTTTAGCTCCCTAAGGTGTCTGTAAGTGAGGAAGTTAGACCTAACCTGCGACCTTGCAACCACTGCATACAATCTAAGTCTACCTGTTCTATTAATCGTAAGTGGTACTCCAAAAAACTCAACAGGATCTAGAGACAGTTTCCTGGTGAGGATTTTGAACAACATAATTAGGTCTGCCGTTTTTCTTCTTCTGCTTAAACTGGGTATGCCGAGCAGCTTAGCCCCCGTGGAACCGTTAGGGATGTCTTCGTAACCCATTTTATAGAACCTCATGAACAATTTACGAGTGAAGTTACTCTGAACACTTTCGAGAAGGTCGGTGTCTTTTTTTGACAAGGATTAAAAATAGAAGAACCAAACTCTATAACTGGTCTTACGTAGCACTTATAAGCACGCAGAAGAGCACCCGGATCATTTGTTTTTAGTGCCTTGAATAAATTGTAAGTCCGGAAGCTGGCCTTTTTTACAAGTAATTTGTAATGTAGGTCGAACTTTAGCTCGCTCGTTATAAGGAAGCCTAAGTCTCTAACATCAGAAACTTGCTTCAAGTCCACGCCATTGAGTCTGTAGAGTGGAGAGTAGGTTTGATGCCTTGATTGTATTACAAGACATTGCGTCTTTTCGGCAGCAAGTGGAAGATCCCAGTCTTCTGCCCACTTGTCAACGAAATCAATAGCCGCTTGAACCTTACGAGAGCTGTCGGCTTTGTCCACTTTTTTGTAGATTTTCACGTCGTCAGCGTACATTCTGCACGTTACGCCAAACATAGAGACGGGATCAGGCAGCTCATGGGTATATAGGAGGAAAAGCAGCGGCGACAGTTAGGGAACTCCACTAGTCGCCGAAAAAACCGAAGAGTAGCTACCCTCCACTCTAACCTGGTATGTTCTACCTAAAAGGAAACTCCTTATCCACGCTACAATCATCGGATGTATACCAACTGTTTTCATTTTGAATACTAATTTTCTACAGGAACCTTATCGAAGGCCTTAGAAAAATCAAAGGAGACGACGTCCACTCGGTTTTTGCTTTCCAGAGCTCTGGTCCAGCCATTTAAGGAGGTAAGAACTGCAATCTCAACAGAACGCTGCCTCAGGAATCCGAACTGTTCCTTAGAGATGATACTATGTTCTAACATGTGCTCCAAAATATGCTTTTTAAGGATTTTTTCAAATGTCCTTGCAAAAATTGAAGTAATACTAACAGGACGATAATTCCTTGGGTCAATGAAAGGAGGCTTTTTGGGAATAGGGGTAATAAACGCATGCCTCCATCTACGAGGAACATCGGCTGTCACGTAGCTCATGTTGTAAATTTGTTCCAGAGCGTAGGCTATGCAACCGACGACATTTTTAACAAAAAGTAGAGGAAGAAAGTCTGGTGAAATTGAAGAAGACTTAGGCCACTTGGACAAGACTTCAACAATTTCGTCTTTATCAAACCATGGCGAAGGCCTCATCCGAGGAAAACTGAGTAGATTACCGCCTTTAGTAGAGATAGAAAAAGGGCTAGTTCCTGAAGACTTACTGAAAACTTTTTTAAAATCCGTTTGCCAACAGATCTGCTTTTTCAAGAGCCGACGATATTAAGGTCCCATCCCGATCTACTAGGTTTGAGATAGCTCGGTTTTCTCCAGAACGAGACTTGATATACCTATAGAAGGCCGTTTTGTCTTTCGAATAGACATTTTTTTCAAGTAAAGAGTGCATCGAGAAAACGCTTTATCCACCTTCTTACTGAAGCATTTGTAGTACGCCCAATCTCCTTCACTACTGAGGTAAGTGTGCATCGGCAAGATGTTCTCGTATTTTGTCATAGTTCTTCTTCTTCTTCTTCTTCTCCTGAGCGTTTAGTCCCGCGCAGTCGCAGGGTCCGCTGTTCTTGTGATCTGTCGCCACCTCATCCTATCAAGGGCGTCATCTGCCGTGGCGCCGACTTCGGCGAGATCTCTCTTGATGACGTCCTTCCATCTTTTCCTAGGGGCTCCTCTCGGACGCTTTCCGGGTGCCTCGTAATCTAGGGCCAACCTTGTGGGGTGATCCTCTGGTCTTCTGAGGACGTGTCCATACCACCTCAGGCGCTGCTCTCTCATCTTCAGCTGGGTCGGGGCAGTCTTCATCACTGCCCTAACATCCTCGTTTCGCACCCTGTCCCGACGGGTCCATCCACATGCCCACCTCAGCATCCTCATCTCTGCCGCGTGCAGTTGCCGCTCCTGCGCCTTACCCAGGGCCCAGCACTCACTGCCGTAGAGGAGGGCAGGTCTTACAACTGTTCTATAGAGCTTGCCTTTGAGCGTCCTGGAGCATCTACGGTCGCAGAGGATTCCTGTGGACTCCCTCCATTTGAGCCAGGCTGCGTTTATCCGTCCCCTGACCGCCTGGTCCACACTTCCTTCCTCGGATAGGTCACTTCCGAGGTAGCGGAATTCTTCCACCTTCTCGATCGTTTCCCCTTGGCAGTCTAGGATCGATCCAGCGCACTGCTCAGAGCTGATGAACTTCGTCTTCTTCACGTTCAGCCGTAGGCCGTTGTCCGCAAGGGCTCTCTGCCACAGCTGCACCTTCTCCTCCAGCTCCTCCTGGTTGTCGGCTACTAGGGCGATGTCGTCCGCGTAGAGGATCGTTCTGAGAGGGCCTTTCTCAAGGTGGTTCACTATAGAGTCAAGCGTCAGCAGGAAGAGGAACGGGCTCAGAGCCGACCCTTGGTGTACCCCCACTGTGATGTCCACTTTCCTTGTCACCCCGTGTGGAGTTCGTATCGCCGCTTTCGAGCCCTCGTACATGTCCCTTATGACCGTGATCAGACGTTCCGGGACACCCCTCTCTCGGAGGGCATTCCAGATTACGGCCCGAGCTAGCCTGTCGTATGCCTTCTCCAGATCCAGGAATGCCAGGTAGCAGGGTTTTCGTTTCTCCCGATATTTCTCCATCACCTGACGAGCGATGAAGATGGCGTCTGTGGTGGACCTCTCAGGCATGAAGCCCCACTGCACCTGGGAGATGGGTACCATCTCCCTCAGCCTTGAGTCGACCAGTCGTTCGTAGATCTTCATCGTGTGTGAGATCAGTTTGATCCCTCGGTAGTTGGAGCATTCGGAAGCGTCTCCCTTCTGCTTGAAGATGGGGACTATGGTGCTGTTCCTCTAGTCATCCGGCATCCTACCTTCTTTCGTGATTCTGTTGAGGAACAGCGTCAGCCAGTTGATTCCGATGTCCCCAAGCACCCTCCAAGCCTCTATTGGCACACCGTCAGGCCCTGCTGCCTTTCCAAGTTTCATCTTCCCTATGGCCTTGCGAACTTCTTCTTGCGTCCAGGGTGGGATGGGTCCTTCCGTTGGTTGTTCTTCCTCGGCCTCCCGACGAGGGAACTCCTCGTTCAGGAGTTCCTTGAAGTACTCCTCCCATCTCTCTCTGACCTCGACCGGCTTCCGTAACACTCTACCGTCAGCACTCTTCACAGTCTTCACTACTCCAATGTCGAGGCTAGCTCTATGACGCGCCTTGGCCAGGCGGATGGCGAACTTCTCTCCCTCTGGTCCGTCTAGTTTCTCGTACAAGGCATCCATTTCCGCGTTCTTTGCCTTCGCTACAGCTATTTTTGCCAGCCTCTTCAGCTTCCTGTAGGCTGTGAGATGCTCGGGTGCCCTCGTCTTTTGCCACAGCTTGTAGGCCTCCTTCTTCCTCTTCACCGCAGCCTGCACCTCTTCGCTCCAGAACCATGCCGATTTATTCCCTCTGGTTCCTCCCTTTGTTTCTCCCAGGGTTTCCTTGGCACATCTCAGGATTGTTTCGGCTACCCTCCTCCAGGTCTCATTCACGGGACCAGCTGGATCTGGAAGGCCTGCTTCAAGCACTGCCCTTCGTAGCTCGTTCCGCTCTGAACCCCGCAGTCTCCACCATCGGATCCTGGGTTCCGTCCTCACTTTGGGCCTGGTGGGTAGAGGTATGCTAAGGTCGGCTACCAAGGGTCTGTGCTGTGATGCCACGTCTTCTCCCGGAATGACCTTCACATCCCGAACTGTTTTCAGGGCAGGCCTTCGAACCAGGATGTGGTCGACTTCCGTCCTTCTTCCTCCGCTAGCATAGGTCACCTTCTGGCTCTCCCTCTTCGCGAAGAAGGTGCTACACACAGCCAGGTCGTGGGCGATAGCCAGATCCAGAATTCGTTCTCCATCCGGGTTTACCAGGCCGATCCCTTTTCCTCCATGAACCCTTTCCACTCCTCTTCTGCTACTCCCCACATGCCCGTTCATGTCCCCTGCTATGGAGAGGTAGTCGCCTTCTGGTAGGGACCTTATGGCTTCCTCGAGCGAGAGGTAGAAGTCATCCTTGTCGTGCTTGGAGCATCCGGTCTGCGGAGCGTAGACAGACATGATGGTCCAGTAACCCTCCTTCGTGTCCAGCCGCAGTGACATGATGCGGTCGTTTATTCTTTGGACAGCCGCTACTGAATCCTTGAGGGACTCCGCGACAGCTATCCCTACCCCGTTCCTCTTGGTGTCTTCTCCGTTGTAGTACAGCTTGACCCCTTCTCCGATCTCCTTGGCTTTCGCCCCTTTCCATCGCGTTTCCTGCAGACACAGGACTTGTATCCTTCTGCGCTTCATCAGGTCAGCCACTTCCCTAGATCTCCCGGTCAGCGTTCCCACATTCAGAGTCCCCAGTCGAACTAGCTTCTTTAGCCGAGGTCGTTCGGCCCTCGGTAGCCCTCGCATACTGACCACAGAACTCGGGCGGGGGTTCTGTGCGCCACTTCCGGGTGACGTCCTAGCCTTTACACTGATTCTATTGCGACTTGTGATCATGGTTTTGTGACGAGCTTTCTCCATCAGCCGGCCTGTCAACCTGGGCCTGACGCTGGAACCGTTGCTATTTTTGCAATTTTTGCAGGGCATGGCGTGCCCGAGCCGGGAGTCGAACCTGTGACCGTTTGTGCATGAAACTACACTACTAACCACTAGGCTAACTCGGCTCGTATTTTGTCATAGTTCGCTGCCTTGAAATCTCTAATCCACCGCACATTTCCTGTACTGTGGCCCATTTTGTCTACGGTTTTAAAAGATATTGTGGCATGATCACTGTTGCTTAACGGTGGGCCAACGTTTAGGTCGTAAACCGGACTAGTGGAGTTACACAGCACAAGATATAGTGAGGAGTTTCCTCTAGTGGGCCTGTTCACCAACTGCTGGAAATTGTGAGCATCAAACATATCCTGGAAAGATTTCAAAATGCTGTCGCTGAAGTCGGTTCCTATATTTGGCAAGTTGAAGTCCCCTGAAGCTCTACACACGCAGAAGTCGCTGATGGCTTTAATTAGGTTTACGGATTGCCTGAAACTAAAAGAAGGAGCTCTATACACAGCAATGAAGCGGATAACATTTGAACCTTCACCAATGTCACATATTAAGATTTCATAAGAATCCTTGACAGATTCATGGAAAATCAAGTTATGTGAGATGTGGCTCTTCAAAATCAAGACGACGCCTCCGACTTTTTTGTCCTTTCCGTCACACCTAACGCCCACGTATTGACTGCTGGCAATACAATATAAGAGGACTTAGTTCGTTTGTCGGAGAAAGCCGAGTCTCCGTTAAGACAACGACGTCATAATTATTGCGACAAAGTTCAAGAACTAATGAATTACTGTTTTGACTAAAGATCTGATATTAGTCAAAAGACATAAAGTTGACGGTCCAATATTCCTGGGAGAGCTCAACAGTTTCCCGAGAAACTGTTCGGCTCAGATGAGAGGGTTGCGTTGGTAAGGTCTAGGCAAGGAGGTTGAGACTGTGATTCCGCCCGCACCGATAAAGCGTGAGCTGAACCACCGCTCTTCCTCATATTTGTTAGGCGCTGTTCTCGCCTACGATTTCGCTCCTCCCTTGTTAATGATGGGCGCAGGAATACGCTCTTTTGGGGTGGAAAGAACCGCAGCCGAGGAGCTCTTCTAACCGCCTCACTTTGAAACCTGCTCGAAGGGAGCACAACCTTAATTCCGTCAGCAGGTCCATATTGCGTTGTCTCATTTCCTTGATCTCCGCTCGGGTCTCCATTAGCAGCTCGAACAGAAGCCGGATATAGTTTGGAACCTTTCCTTTCTCTATGGCATCCTGGAGATGATCAACTGCTGGCTTCTCATCACTTGGGTTGACTCTGCTAGAGGACCTAGCGGCACTCCTCTCTGCAATGTTCGAAGCACGAGCAGACGACAGCGTATTGATCAGCACAGGACGAGATCGATCCGAAAATGCAAACACCGACGTCGAGTTATGGTGGCGTTTCACAGAAATCTCAGAACCCGCCACAAGGTAGTTCACAGGAAGGGCTGCTTGTCACGGTAGGCTCAGGAAGCTTGTAGCCGAATGTGGAGGAATTAGTGAGGATAGTTGACAGAGCGCACCAGACCGACTGCTCAGCAGAAGGCAGTGACGACTATGCCTTTTTTCTTAGCAAATAAAACTTCTACAGCTAAGAATCAAATATAGTGGTGATAGAGTCAAAATGCGCACCTACCGTTGAATTGTGGGTGAGGTGCGATCATCGGCACTGAACTCACAGGTCACTGTGGGGTATGTTGCCCCAGTCCTCGTCTGCATTCGTGATATCCTGTCCAGGGCCGTCAGTCGTAGGGATAGTTGCCCCTTTGCCCTCTAGGGCCTCAAGCTGCTGCGATGTTAACTGAGGAAGCATTGTCGGTGTGATTTGATCGCCCTGTTTCATGATCTCCATAGCCTCTTCTAGGGCAGCCTTAAATTCGGCTGTTGCCAGTGGGTCCAGTTCTGTGTCCTTTCTCATATGCTTACGCATAAACAGCCACCCCACCCAGAAATACAACTTCTGGGCCACCTCTGGGGGATTGCTCTCTTGTCCTAGGCAGGCCTGAATTGATCCTATCATGATGGAGCCAATACGACCTGTTTGAAGAACGCGCTCCAAGAGAGGAAGCTGTCTGACATAAGGCGGCAAAACCTGCTATAATATCAGTCACGCAACGGAAGCTTGCTATACGGGAATCCATAATTTGCCGCCTCGTGCAGAATATTGTCCAGCATGTTCGGGCTGAGTTCGACAACAGCATACAAATAAAAGCTGATTAGGTTACGAACGTACCTGATGTGGCGATGCTTTGTACGTAAAGGGGCGCGGGCATCTGCTCATTGAGAACAATGAGCCCGGCCACAAGTGCGAGTCCACTGAACTCTAGCCGTGAAACAAACCATTTTTTTACGGTCTGCCATCCAGTGCTGTCATTATAAAATGAGTTCGCCACTTACCAGAAGATGACTATAAAGTCGAACCCTGACAGAGATGACCGCTAGACCATTGATTGATACTAAAGGCATATCAGTCATCTGAGACCACTGACGGAGAGCTCCGGTATTGTTCGTGTAATGTTGCGCGACATTCTGAGGTGATTTTGTGAGCAGGCGCAACGTATACGCTGCCAGGAGAGAGGCCGACTGCCAGCGATCTGGTCCGAAGTATTTCATGATGTCTGTCACCGCCTGCTCCTTGGTTGGCTGGTCGGATGACTGATACAAGACCTCAGTCATCTATGTAATCGTCACGGCTAGGTTGTTAGGATCCCACTCGATTGCGCGAAGCTTCTTCAAAAGCGCTGAGCATTTCTTCCATAGCCGAGACTGGGCAAACTCTCTCTTCTCAATGACAACACGACGGCGTGATCCAGCTAATACCCAATCTGACTGCAAGATCTCACACTCGGAGAATAAATTCCCGCCGCTGAAATCCACTCCGCAGTGAATGATGGCCGATATGTAGGCCCACTATACGGTGTCTCCATCAAACGGGTGCAACGCCTTCACCCCAGAGCAGATAAACACTATTGCGCACACTGCCCGCCAGCGATTATTAACCTAAATAAGGGTCTCGTCATCAGGAGTGGTGTACGGAATACCATCAACGATATACCAGCGCACATCGAGCTCTGCAGGGGTAGTTGGTGGTTCTTGGTCCAACTCGTCAGGACCGGATTTCGGGGCCTCCAGACAAAGCTTGTTTCGAAGAAGTAAGGATTCTGAATGTTGAAGAGAAATCTATGTTTGTCCACCACCTGCCTAGCATCTGGGATAGTGAACCACGAGCTGATTCGCGTTCGAATTCCTGCAGTACGAGACCGAAGACCATCGCTGGCTAATTTGTCGGTAGTGCGCTTGAGGGAATTGCGTGCTTCGATGAGAGTATTATATGCGGCACCTTCTTTGAAAGCCTTGCGAGCGTCCCGTTGTTTCCGGAGTGTGTCTTGATATGCTTTGATCTTTTCCTCGGTCAGCGGGCGATCAAAATCGAAACCACTATCAGCCTCTATATTGACTTCGCGACCCAGATACACGTAGCTGGAGCATTCGGAGATGCTCGTTCCGTTGAGTGAGAATGGGGCATCAGAAACTTGTCCGTTCCTCATGAACATCGTCTTCGTAAGATTCAGCTGCAGTCCAACGTTCCCACATACACGATCGAAGTCGGCCAGCATTCGCTCTGCCTGGCTAATGCTCGGTGTTATGAGCACGATGTCGTCAGCGAAGCGAAGGTGATGTAGTTGCCGGCCGTCGACTTTCACTCCCATGTCTTCCCATTCTAGTTCGCGCATGACGTTTTCGAGGGTGGCGCTGAAGAGATTCGGGGATATGGTATCCCCTTGCCGAACCCCTCTCTTCACGCTGATGACGACGTCGTTGTAGAATGGAGAGATCTTGATCGTGAATCCACTGTACAGCTCTCGAAGGACTCTGATGTACTGAGTAGGAACCCCCTGAGTGAGCAGGGCGTCGATGACCGCTTCAGTTTCGAATGAGTCGAATGCCTTCTTCAGGTCGATAAACGTAAGGCACAGCGGCAGCTTTTACTCTCATGACACTTCGCTGAGCTTCGTGATGGTGTGAATGTGGTCGGTCGTGCTGATTCCTCTCCGAAATCCTGCTTGTTCGCATGGGTGTCCTTCGTCCAGCGTTCTGCTGATCCTATTCAGGATGACTCGAGTGAACAGCTTGTAAACTACGGACAACAGGCAGGTCGGGCAATAGTTGCCAGTGTTGTGCATGTCTCCCTCCTTGTACAGCAAAACGGTCCTCTGGTCTTCCAATGAGATGAAACTCTGCACTCCGACAGGTAGCGCGTGGATAGCCGCGCCAGAGTGTTGATGAGCGTTGGCGGGAGATTCTTCAGGTGTTCGGGTCTGATCCTGTCGGGACTGGGTGCTGTACGCTTCTTCACCGACGAGATGGAGTGTCGGATTTCGGAAGGGAGAACAGAGGGAACCACGTATTCATCCTGCGGAAGATGGCATGGGGCAGGTGAACATGGCTATCGAAGAGATCGGAGTAGAAGTTGTGCTGGGTGAAGCCATAAAATGTGGAAAAAATACATGGCGGACCGCCCCCACTACTTTCTAGACCTGCACCTAGTCTTCTATATCGGCAAAAGCACAGCGATAGGTAAGCCTCCGCTAGGAGACGACGGCGTGCCATTCTATAATAATAGTAGTTTTAAATCGAAGATATCTATGGCTAGAAGAGGTTGTACCACAAACCAATGTTGCGCCCAAATCTAACCATTTTGATCTGCGTTTCTCGCTTATGTCCTTCGAAGTTTAATCGCCAGGGCACTTCAGAAGATTTTTCAGAAGCTCATAACTTCCTTAGAAGCTCCAATCAAAGAACCGATAATGAGTTCGAGGATTTTTCCAGCAGATTGAATAATAATGACCACCCCCCCCCCCCTCCAACCCGAAGCGACAGTGGACGACACGGCCAAGTGTGAGGGCTGCTATCACTATGAACATGTCTTGACAGGAACTAAAGGACAGTGACTGGTAAAAAGCGCCGCTCGACAAGATGGAACCGAGTCGTACGCCTAAACATGTGTCAACCCGTTCATGCCAGTCAACTCCTGTCTGCAATGGCAGAGTGGCAACATGCGCGTCCGGAAATCGTCCCGATTTCGAGTTCAGCGCCGAGCCGATGCCTTTTGTTCTGTTGTGAATTAACTTAAGAAATATAACACCCTATAAATGCTGAACTAGAGGAAAAGCTATAGTGTTCGAAACTCACCATCTTCCGCGAAGTTCGGTCGAATGCTCCGCTTGAAACCGTCACCTTCGGCTTCCCTTTCGTGTGAGGGTTCAGCCATACCCTAAACCGTTATCGAATAAGTCTTCACGTAGAAGGGGAACAAACTGGGAAGGTCACATAAGAACGTGGTAAACAGAAGGAAAACAAGTTATTGGCCGCATAACAAACGGCACCGGTGCCAACTACGTACGCCGCATAGCATTCGACGGCCAAAGGCATCATTGGCGCAAAGTGTTCGGCAGTGCAATTCTTCCATGGGACAAAGAACTATGTTAGGAATGCGAAGGACGACAGGATTCGAGAATTGGCCTAGCAGGGGGCTGAATCCGTTTGGACAGTATCAGTGACTTCATTTGCAAAACAAAACGGTACTCGCCGATACACTTACAACCAGAAAAAATCCGTCCGAGTTGTCCGGTGCGCAACGCCCTCAGCCCGCGATTCAAACCTGGTTTTCATTAGCCATATAGCGCCCTTACTACGGGCTAGGGAGGATGGACATTAACGACGCTCTATGGGGTTTTCTGCCCATCAGAAACCCCCACACCCTCCCCCCCCCGCCGACCCTATTTGCGCCGTAAAACTAAAAAACTAAACAAGCACGCAGATATCACTAGCTGCAGCGATAGATTAGCAGAGGAGTAGGCAACTGCGTGGTCCCATAACGATTTTCCTGAATTTCACTCCGAAACTACGATGGACTACTCAGACGGGTTTTTTTCCGGTTGTAAGTTCATCAAACACTCAAGACGGTTTATACAAACTATTAGAAGACGAAAAGGAAAACAAACGGCTCGCAAGAACGTCGATGGTGAAAAAAAAACAATTCGACGCAAATTAAGGAAAAATACGGTGAAGAAATGGTAATCAGGGGCCGGATTCATCAAGGGCAATTTAACAGGGAAATCACAGCAGGAGTATCTGATAGCGCGGCTTATGTCGCTCACCATATCGCTTGATAAGCCGCGCTATTAGGGATTTCGGCTGTATTTTCTCTGTTAAATTGCTGTAAGTCGTTGATGAATCCGGCCTCAGGTATGGTATCAAGCGGTTATGGTACACGAGCATGGAGAGAGGAATAAACAAGGGTCAGAAGAAAGAAAAAAACGCGCAACGGGAGCAATGCAAATGTAAAAAATAGAAGAGAAGTGAGGCAGGTAAGCCTTTGCCCGGTTATTGGTCATTGAGTAGGTCACTTGTTGGGTCCCGCGGCGACCGCCTGCGTACGATGCAAAAATTCGTCCAACCGCGGCAAACTCGTCGCTACTCGTGTGGTTTTAGACGCGGGTCCTTTGCAATGCGAAATCCCTCGAACCACTGGTCGTGTCATCGTCCGACGTCGAAGAAAGCGGAGTCCAGCAGTCTGCAGGATACTGAGCAGAGATCAGTGGAAATTTTTTAGAAAAATTTAGAAGACGGAAGACAGAAACCGCGATCGTCAGAGAACTGAAAAGAGAAATCTAAAAATGGCTAAGAGCAGAAAATTCCGAAATTATCATTTAGGCTATCTATTCTATCCAGAGATGCCGTTTACCAGTAACAAATGCTTCAGTATGACTGGAAATGGGCTCCAATTGCCGGTGTTTATACCATTTTCACGTCGAATAGGACACTCTTCTAAGCCTAAGCCTAAGACTTCTGAAATCAAAGCGAACTCTTCCAAATCGAAATGAGCTTCTTCTACACTAAACTAGAGACTCTCCAAGAACGTTAGAATTCTCTTCTGTTCAGGAGAATTTTTCGAAGATCTTCTTCGAAGAAAACTTTCTTTGAAGTTTTAATTCACCTCCCATTGCGGTGAATACACTGTTTGAAATTCTATATGATATTTTGAGGAAAAATAACGATTTAAAGCTTGTTTCAAATAACAGGAAGCCGGCCATTTTTAGTGCCAAAAGTGTGCCATGCCCTCATCCAGGGCGCCATGATCTTTATCCGATTGCGTGCGGAATTTCTGTTTTCATGGTGTTTGAATCCTGTTAACGATGCAACAAAAGCAGCTGTAAAGAACACACATATCCTCATTTATTAGGGGGGGGGGGGCAAGAGTAATGAGACTTTCCATGCCGTGTCCATATATCTCGTGACTGCAATCTGGTTTCGTGCTTATCGTATTTGTAGTTTGTTTGCTACTTACTGAAGCCCATCTGAGAAGTTACCACTTCCGCCCTTTCCAGAAGCATGCCAAAGCCCCAGCCTGTCTCATGCCGAAACCCCAGTCTGACGAGTCGACCTGTGTCGCGCAAATCTCCCCCAATTCCCAACCCCGAGCAGCCTGGGCTCAATATTCATGCAAGACGAGAACTACGTCTTCTACCTTAACCCTGCCAAGCAGCGAGTCTGGGTGAGGCCTGTTGACCTGTTACGGACCTTCGTTCGACGGGATGTTCACGGCGAGAAACACCTTCTGAGCTTTTGAGTCTGCGCCCATAGACCGGTATACTGGAAGCTGTTTTCTAAAACCACGGCGATGGACTCTAAGGCCATGGTGAACGAAATAGAAGAGATGGGCCGGCGACTCGCCCTTATTCATCGCAGCGCTTCAAGAAGGTTCTCCTCTTCGACAACGCCGCATCCCATCGGGAACAAGTAACCACGGATAAGCTCGGCCAGCTGGGCTGCGTTCACATGCCTCACCCACCGTACTCGCTGGACATCTCTCCATGCGACTACCACTACTACTTGAGTCTACAGGACTTCCTGGTCGGAAGAGACACAAGAACCCAAGCAGTCCTTGACAACCATATCGAGCTGTTGATCAACACCATGCCCAAGCAGTTCTGGAAGGATGGGATCAGGAAGTTGGCTGAGCGATGGCAGCAAGGCCCTTGCCCTTAATGGCAAATACATTCCTCAGCATCGTTGAGTTGTAATTGAGTTATGAAGAGATAAAGATTTTTTCATTTTGTCTCATTACTTTCGCCCCTCCCCCCAATAGATACTTCATGTCAGCAGCATTCACACTATCAATCAAATAAAAATCACAACGACCTTTTTGTGTGCATGGCCTAATCTGATCTTTTAATGCGCTTTACAATTGCTGCTTCTCTGTGCTTCAAGACAATTTTAATTTATTGCTTTTGTTAAGATGAAAGCCTTATAGAATTATTACATATTAGGGCAGGTCAACTAAAAAACTCAAAGAAAGTTGTGTCAAAATTTCGTTGAGGAAAAAATAATTGGTACATGATGCGAATGTGAGCAGCATTGATAGGTGGGAGCGGGCCAGCCAATAAAAACCAAGCAGAGCACAGACCCAACACATGCCAGCCAATTAGGGTACCTAGTGTACACAACTGAATGGCATGCCCATTTAATGCGGTCTGATTGGAAGGGGCGTTCCCATCTCTCAATGCTGCCCTTTTTCGCGACATATGCCAAATGTTCTAACCATCTTGGAAAGTCTGCCTGAAAGCTAGTTTAGAAGAGTGTCGAATTTCGTTTAGTGTCCAATTCGACGTGAAAATTGGTCATATAAACGTCTACTACAATTCTAAATTCAATACAGCTAGTAAATTGTGAATCTTAACTCATACATAACTCGTGATCTAAACATGCAGTATTACTGATCACCTCTCTATTGCACTTAACGCCCTAACGACTCAATAATCGCAATTTTGTGGAAGCCGTAGGCGATGTATCACAAATCTACCTGGCGATGTACCGTTCCTTCAAAGGCCTACTGAGCCACTATGGCACGCGGCATGGAGGAGGGAATCGGTTGCTGACCGCCACTCAAAATCGAGAGAGGTGAGATGTAACGGAGATTCTTTCATCATCTACCGTAGGATCCGTTTCAGATAAGAACTTGTCTCAAGGAGCCGCCTTCTACGAATGTGGAAAAATCATCAGAGCTGCAATTACTGGCTGCTAAGACCCTGATGGGCGCGTGTAGCGCAGTCGGAGGAGGCGCGACTGTCGCGTGTACCCGATACCAGGTTCCTGGTTCGGATTTCCCGCCCAGGCCAACCAAGCCTTCCATCCCTCCGGGGTCGGTGAATTGGTACCAGACTTGTCTGGGAAGGATAGAGCGCTGACTTGTTCATCGGCTGGCCACCTCAAGTCACTGTATGGCCAAATACGCATTCAAATCGCCTCCACGACATCCCGTAGAAGTAGAATGCGTGGCGCATTCCAAAGAGAATTGAATAACGCCGTCCTTTATCCTTTATCCTTTAAGCCCCTGATGTTCGAAGTTGACCATGCAGTATAATGAGTCGGTGCTCGCCGTTTCGCATCGGATCCAGTCTAGATGGTTGATCTCGTGCGTTCACGAGAAAGTTTTCCCGTTTTTGCTCTATTTTTAGCATCCGTTATCTCACGCGGTAGAACAGAACGAGTGATGGGAATCGGCGCACCCGTTTTGTATTGTACCGTGTGCTTCATGTACGGGTCTTGTACTGCATTGGCTACTAATTGCACACATTCAAGTATGAGTATGTGACAGCAATATTAAAACACAATTTACAACATGGTGAATTGTATCATAATTGTCTGGGAAGGGTAAAACACTGACTTGCTTCTCAGCTAGCCGCCACAAGTCATTGTGCAGGCCAGATACGCATTAAAATTGCCTCTACGACATCACCAGGGGTGGACACAAAGTTCTGTGCGTTAAATTATTTGAACGAAATTTTTTAACGGAAATTTTTCGTTAAATTTCCGGTAGATCGTTAAATTTCTTTAAAAAATACAATTATCTGCAAACTGTTGTTTAAAATGAAAAAAAATCAAGAAGAACGTCATATGTTCCATCCAACTTCAACAGATCAACAACTAAAGTTCAAGGAATGGAATGTAACACTACGATGTAGCTTAAACAATTCATTATCAGCAAGGCGTGGACAGTAAAATAAATAAACCTTCGGCAACAAATTATTTTATCTTTAAGGTGTGGAATAACAGCAAACGGTACTTAGTGGGCTGGTGCCTGCATTGACAAGTCATCTTAAAATGTAAGATCAGGCAGACGCCGAAGTTCCTCTCCCTTTTCTGGTTCTTTGCGAACCCGTTTTGTGTGAGTGCTATACGAGCATGTTCTATCTCGATGCGGGAACCAGCCCGCTAAGTACCGAAAGAACAAATTAAAACACAATTAAAAGCCCATGAGTAGAATTTTGACACGTTGACGAACGCACGATTTCCGCGTGCCTGCGTGAGACCAATCGATTTTTTTACACTGTAGGAACTCTGACACGACATCGTGTCACACGATCCCACACGGCCGAAAGGGTGTGACACGGTCGTTGACGTGTTAACCTTCAGGAAAGTAGCTTTCCAAATTGTTGTTATTAGGGCGCCTGTAGTGAAGTCGGAGGGGGCCGGCTTTTGCATGCATATCCTTTCCCGCCTTGCCAACCAAGCCTTGCACCCCTCGGTTAGTTTTCGGTCGGTGAAATGGTACCTGACTTGTCTGGGAAGGATAAAGCGCCGACTTCTTCATCGCCTGACCACCACAGGTGATTTACTGCATGGCCAACTACGCACTTCAAATCGTCTCCTGAACATCCTGTAGAAGTAGAATGCGTGGCGCATCCCAAAAGGGATTGAGTGACGGGGTTCCTTATCCCTTCTCAAATCATTTAAAATACGTACACCGACTGAAAACGTACTCTCCTTTTCGACTGCTTTAGGTGGCGAGCAAAGTATTGTGGGGGAAGCAGCGCCAAGTGAAAATAAGCATATCTTACGAGGAGGTCAGACCACTACCTTTGTGGATTTGTTAAAAACGTTAAAATATTCTTGCTGATTTCAGTAGTTTCAGGAATAGTCCTGATTGGGAGGATGAGGCCTTCAACAGATGGACTAACGATTAGTGAAGACTGAGGGGAATGTGATAAACTTACTGAGAAAAAAGGTCCGTTAAAAATTCCCGTTAAGTCGTTAAGCCCGATTTTAACGGAGAATGCCGTTAATTCGGTAAATTCGTTAAATCGTTAACTGTTAAATGTGCACCCTTGGACATCACCTAGAAGCAGGATGCGTGGCTCATCTCAAAAAGATGGACTAACGCTGGTCTTTATACTGTATCTGTACTTGTTAAGGCATCGATGTAGCTGTTGGCGGAGGGCTAATTTCACGAGTCGATCATGGGTCGGGTCCAATTCAACAAAGCACTCAATCCATTCGCTTATTTTATTTTATTTTATTTAAGGCGTAGACAAATATTTAGCATCCGCAAGCACAATACGATGTAACGCTGAGTCATGAACGAAACAACAACAGTATTAAAAACTTCGTTATTAAAATTTCACAATCAAAGATTAAAAGACTTAACTAGTTACAGACGACCTACAAGCGTGCACAGAGAATCGCGCTAGAGATCTTCATCATCAAGCTGAACTTCTTCAGAAACCTGTAGGCTAGGAAGTCATACCTTGTCCGCGATTTGGCAACGGAGAGCAGGAGTTTGAGCTTTCTTCTTATGAATCTTTCCAGTTACACGTCGAAGAAATCAGATGGATCGATAGACAGTTTACAAGCTAAAATACTGTACAACGGAATCAAGTCCGCAACATTCCTTCTACTTTCCAGCGAAGGAAGTGACAGATTTAAAGCTCTTTGACGCCCCATGGTATCCTACCATATATTTTGCACTGTAATCCATCGAGATACACCTCACCATAAGCTTCCCTGTGAAACTGTTTTGGCTTTTCAAAAGGTCGATATCTCTTCTCTTAGTTGGATTAAACACGCTTGTACTTGCTTCTGCAATAGGGCGCACATAGGTCTTAAAGGCATGAATGTAGACATTTGGTTGTTTAGATTTCAATACCCCAAGGAGACTGTATATGCGGTAATTGGCCTTTTTTACCAAGACTATGCAGTGCTTAGAGAAGCATAGGCCACTCGTTATTGTGTACCAAAGGTCACGAACTTCATCGACCTTTTTGAAAAGCTGACCATTAACCTTATATTCTGGTGAAGCTACAGTTCGTTCGGTTATTTGGAGCCAAACGCATCTTACTGTGCTTTTCAAAAGTATGAGGCCACCCATAAATTTGCAAATTTTGCCTTTTTTACGACATTTCGCCGTAAGTTTCTGCTTCCATGGAATTCGCTGTGAACGAAAACTATACCTGAAAATGAATCAGAAACCTCTCTAGGATGAAAACTTTTTAAGAAGAAATAATTGGTTTTCCACTGTTTCAAAAGTATAATGCCACCACAGAGATACTTTTTTATTACAGTCAATAATCAGCAGTTACAAATTAATAATTGACAGGTCGCCGTGATTGGAAATGAACTCAAAAGTTCAGTCTGGCATACTTTTAGCCAAGTTCTTCAGATTATCAGGGTCCAAATGGTTCCACGCTGCTTCGATCGCTCTGCGCCGTTCCTTGACGTTGTTGAATTGCTTTTCGTTGGCAAATGTCTGACCTACAATGATTTTCCAGATGTTCTCGAACGGGTTCAGGTGCGGTAGCAAGCCAGCTTGTCCAGCACGTGGATATTTTTGAAGTTCAACCACGGAATGGTTGATCTACTGGCATGTACCGAAGCGTTATCCTGCATAAAAGTGGATTCCTCTGTATGATGTTCATGAAGAAATGGTTGTAGATAATCTTGAAGAATATTCTGATAGTCCTGCGAGTTCATACGACTCGTGGTAAACGCAAGCCAAAGAACGCCAGGGCTACAGAAGGCTCACCAAACCATCTGGGAGCCATCACCGAAATGACGTCTGCTGAAGACGAGTGGGTCCTCCTACAGATCGCGCCACTAGCGGTCAGATCCATCGGGGCCGTCCAAATTGAATTTCTTTTCGTCGGATAAAACTGTCCGAAAGCACTGGATTCGTTCAAGTAGAAGGAATTTCACAGTGAAAAAATGGCGTACCGTGTTCCAATCAGTCCTGATGTTTCTACGCGCAAATTGAAGAAATTCGGCCTTATGGCGATGGATAAGCCTAGGAGCCCTCTTCATCGACTCACGGACAACGTTACTGCTTTGTCTGGCTGCTCTCCAGATAGTTAACCAACGATAAGGCGCTTTAACTTTGCTGATCGAAGCCGTCGAGTTCGAGAAGAGTCGCTGAATGTGTCGAACCTCTTGTCCAGAGAGCACAGGAGGTCTTTCACACATTGGCTGTTTTCGATAGCCAACAGGATCTTTTAGATAGTTAGAACGACGAAGTTGGGTAGCGATTTTACAAGTGGAGTTTTTTTCATGCTTTGTTTCCTGCCTGAGATGTAGTGGCCTTATACTTTTGAAACAATGATTTCTTCTTAAAAAGTTTGCATCCAAGAAAGGATTTCGATTTATCTTCAGGTATGGTTTTCGACCATGGCGAATTTAGTGGAAGCAGCCCCTCATCACGAAATGTCGTAAAAAAGGTAAAATTTACAAAATTAGAGGTTGTCTTATACTTTTGTAACGCAATGTTTTTTCGACCTGCACTCAAAACGTAACGCGAAAAATCTTAGCACGATATTAGGTAACCTTAATTGCACTGAAAACCTCCGTGGCCTTCCATCACAAGTTAGTCGTCTGAGGTTTAAGGAAAACCCTTGCACAGAAATGCAACAAAAAAGCAGACCGTTCTTTTGAGCTTGATCTTCAACTGCATCGGGCAGATCACCCGGACTCAACAAGGCATCGGAGGTAATGCTGTCATCACAAGGGCTACCACACTATCTTCGAGCTGCTTTTCAAGCGAGGAACTTTTAGTGGAGGTAGATCGACAAAAGTGAGAGCAAGCGTAAAATGCACAGAACCGTTGAGTTATAAGGAGTGTTCTATTCGATTTCGGGGCTTAGATTCAAGAACTCAACTTGACTTAGAAAACGCTTCTTTACAAAATAAAAAGCGTTTTGCTTACTACATCTTTGACATTCCCAGAGGTCGCAACTGCCGGCAAAAGTACGCAGTATTGCGTACAGTAACCCTCGCAGCGCGGCACCACCCGCCGTTGTTATGGCAGGTCCGCGGCACCCGCAAGACTCTGAGAAAATGTATCAAGGCTTTTTCATAAACGTGAAGGGATGGAAAGTGGAGCATAAGGCATGGCAACTGTCTACATAGAGCTACAAAAGAAGTCCTCAGAGCTCCAATTAAGTGTATCCACAGGTATACAACAAAAACATTTGCACAACTGTGGTTGCACGACCCCCCCCCCCCCCTTCTTCGAATTATGATTGCACCAAGCTCGTTTTCCCTTTCCTACTGCACATTCTGGAAGAACGATGCTAGAAGACTCGTTGACGCTAATGTCTGTTGGTGAATAACATCCAAGGTCACCAAGATGGTGGTAGGCTTTTGTTCACCCGAAAGTTTTTCCCTCTCATTAACTGACTCGAACAACGAAGTTATCGGACGGTTTCAATCATTCGGTCGTGATGAGATGATGATGAGGCAATTCGGTCACGACGACATACGTTCTGCCCGGTTTGCCGACGATGGAGGCACGAAGATGCACTTGCGTCCAATACCAGAGTACAATCACTTAGCTCCTCCAAGTGCTCCTCTAATGGACGCGGTCCATTAAATCAGTCAGCGGTGGAGGACATTCCGAAGGCGGTGTTGGTTCGTGAACCTTCCTTCCTGGTCCTATGAGATATAGACGCATTCGTTCTGTGATTCATAGTGATTCGATGGGAGACTGTCTGACGCTTGTACTGAAGCAGAGCGAGGAACAAGTGAGGAATGGATGAAGCCTAAGCAGATTGAACAACTCTCTTCACAAATTGAATTCGAAATTGTTTCTTAGCTGCCCTACGCATCAGAAGGAGGTCCTTCTTTGCGAATAGAGCGATTCCAAATACAAAATACAAATACAAAATAAAGAATAAAGGACGGCGTTACTCAATCCCTTCTGGGATGCGCCAGCGCATTCTACTTCTACAGGATGTCGTTGAATGCGTATTTGGCCATACAATGACTTGCGGTGGGCAGCCGATGAACAAGTCAGCGCTTTACCCTTCCCAGACAAGTCTGGTACCAATTCACCGACCCCGGAGGGATGGAAGGCTTGGTTGGCCTGGGCGGGAAATCCGAACCAGGAACCTGGTATCGGGTACAGGTGATAGCCGGCGCCTCTCCCCACTGCGCTCTACGCGCCCACAAATACAAAATACAAATACATTTCCCGAGCAGGTCCTGTTGTTGTGCGTACAAATGCAGACATGTATTCCAGGAATGGCCGGAAATGTTGAGAATTTTCCAAGAAAACAGAAAATCGAGTTTCTCAGCAAGCAGAAACCAGAAAAAGGGAAGTTCAAAAAACGCTTGGAAACAAAAAATCAGAAAACAGAAAATTTTAAAAATTATCACTTTAGCTAGATATTTACTATGTGCTCCAGTGTATCCTCCTTGTTCGAAGGACACGAAGAGCGTCCTATCGGTCGTTCAGGGCTTTCACGAAGAAGTCCCACCAACGCGATGGAGGCCGTCCTGGTGTTCTCTTGACATTCCGGAAGTGCTGTGGGCAGCGGCTCTTGTGCACCGGATCTCTGCGATGCGCATTACGTGGCCGACCCACCTAATTTTCCAGAACTGTGCAAAAAGAAACGAGCGGCTTGGGGAGGTTTCAAGAGCGTCGAAGAAGTCACGAAGAAGGCGAAGAACGTCCGGCTCCGTGCCTATTCAACTTCACTGTTCTTCCTCCCTAACATACGCCTCAGAGACGTGGGCTATACGAAGGCATGACGTCAGCGTAGAATCGTAAGGACGATGCTGGAAGTGACACGACTCACGCAAGTGAGAGAAGGCTTACGGAGCTCCAAGCTTTGTCGGCGTTTGAATATCAGAGACGTTGTGTGGGCCAGTTCGTCGAAAATCAGGAGAAATAAAGATAAAAACAAAAATTCTTACATGTAGCTCATAGCGAATCTGAGCTCCGGTAGCCATGGGTAGGGTTAGCTGTTCGATGGACACGTATTAGGTTGTCCGGAAAGTTTTTAGACTAATGTCAGAGAACAATGTGTAATTAATAACTTTATTAACAACCACTATCACTCAACAAATTATTCACCATTATGATCTATGACATATTGCCATCTCTCTGGTAGAGAGCGAATACCACGAGCGAAGAACTCCGGAGACTTGGACCGCAAGAAGCTGTTGACACCACTCTTGACTTTTCCCCGATTCGCGAAATTTTTTCCAGCTAAGAAAGAATGCAGCGACAGGAAGACGTGGTAGTCACTGGGTGCCAGATCAGGTGAGTACGGCGGATGGGGTACCAGTTCAATCCCGAGTTCCTCCGAGTTTCTCTTCTGCGTATTCTTTGCTGTGAGAGGTCTGGCGTTATCCATGAGAAGAAGAATTTTTGCTCTTCTGGAATTACGATTACGTAGGATTTTGCTCATTTTTTCCAGCTGAGCGCAGAACACGTTCGAGTCGACCATGGAACCGGTAGAAACCAATTCCCAGAATACTGGGCCATTGATGTCCCACCAGAAGGAAGTCAGCTCCTTTTTGTATTGATCAGGACGTTTCGGCTGTGGTTGAGGCAACTCATCGAAGTCCATTCAGTGCTTGCGAAGCACCAAATTGTCGTAGACACAGTACTTTTCATCCGTCGTACGATCGAGTCGATCCAAGCAAATGTACAGCGACTGTTGAGGAGAGAAGTGCAACACGCTTCCATTTGTCCTGAGACGTCAAAGCATGTGGTACGACTCGAAGCAACTTCGCGACTTTGCCTGAATACCGAAAGGCAGCGTGTTCTGTTGACTCAGGAGTATTTGTAAGGTCTGAAAATTCGCGCACAAAAAGATCATGTCGAGCACCGCAGGTGGCGGGTTCGAGCTGTCTGTTCTGCGCATGTGGTCGACCTGTGCATCGGGAATCCTCGAGTGATTTGTCACCGTTGTCGAACTTGCGGTACCAATTGAAGCACGTCGCCCGAGAGTGGGCTTGCTCCTTCATTGTCTCCTGTAGAAAGCGATGGGCTTCGTTCGCGTACTGGCCGGAGCGGTACTGTATGTAGAAAGAGAGCTGGTCGGTAGAGCATCTTCTTGTCGTCCATCGTGAAGGCGCCACTGGGAACAGGAGACGGCATGTCACACCCTACATATACAGGACGTGAAGCACAAATTGTACGCCTTGTTTCCCGTTTTTGTGTGCACAGAGGTTATGGAATGCGCGAGAATCGTAAAGCATTATCCTCAACTAAATGGGAAATGAACTTGAAAAAACATTAAAAAACAATGTGTTCGAACGGCAGGAGTATCTGGCCCTAGTTGATTATTGTTTTGCTATTGTTCCATTCGTCAAATGCATAAAAGGCCTGAGATTATTTTTAGATAGGAACAACATGAAAGGGTCAAGGATGAACAACTTCTTCAGTAAGTTCACCTTTCACTGTAGCCTATTCAAGGGTTTTCCACCTTCGCCTATGCTGGTCCGAGGGTGGAAAGTCAGCGCTTTTCTTTCTGAAAACTCCAGCCCACAAATACTTAGAACGGCGTATTGGGCAAGGTCAACCATACGTAAAATCTGTGTCTGGCTTCACAAGCAACTGTGCCGCATGAGCCATCACATACTTTCCTCTAGGAACCTTGCAGCAACCTTTAACAGAAGAGCTCGAAACTTCGTCGTCAATGGAAACTAGTAAACGGAGAAGAACTAAACCAGATGACAAACCAGTCAGAACTTTCCCCGATTTTCTTCCTGAGCGTGCTATTCCTTCTTCTGAGATAGGAACAGGAACCGTGAAAATCAGAAGTGCACACCCACGTTGGGCAATGCAGTCGGCCACTTATAAATGAGTCAGTGCTCCATTTCGTTCAGCCCCAGCTGTCACTGTGCGGTCTTGAAGTCTGGGCCCATTACTTTCCTTGAATTCAACTTACTGTCCAAAGCAATTCTTGACGTTTTATAGTTGACTTCAGCATGTGCAACGCTGTCAGCTTTCTATGCGATTTCAGGCTGATTTTGTGTGATTGAATAACCAACCTTCCAGTGCATAAGCAATATCCATCTGAAGTAGAATATGTGTCACTTCCCAATACCATCTGTAATGGCCGAAGACCATACTTTTATTCTTTGTTTAGACGACTCTAGATGGTACAGCTAATATTTTATCTAGGCCTGGGAAAAATTTGGAAGGCATGGACAGATTTTTGTTAATGGAAAACTGCAATGTGACAGCCGTGAACTTAATATGTGTAGTAAACGAATGGCGCTACCCAATTCCTTTCTAGGGTGAGCCATGCATTCTCTACTTCTACCGAATCTCGCCGATAACATCTGAGTGCATATTCGGCTTAAATGAGCTATTGTCGTCCTCATTTACCGGGATCTCTCTTCCCTAATTCCAGTGTGCACGCATCTGAATGAACGTCATCTGGTGGCTTCGCTGCTTTTGGCGAAGGCTGTGCCAGAATTTCGAGAGACTCCTTCGTGAAAGGCTAAGAGAAAAGTAGCTATTTTTGTAGAATCTGATAAGAAATTGCCGGCACTTTGAAGTTGATGTGTTTTGGTAATGTTTCACAACTTGCCACCTGAAGCTACGAAGTGACAATATGTTCGTTTTCCACAATGTCTTCTACCGTAGACCACGTAGTGTGTAACTCCAAGGGAATTGGTTCTATCAATCAAAAGAAAAATACGGCGTGCTGGACAATTATTGTGCGCATTATTTTTTTTACTATATATAAGAATTGCTGTTTTTACGCTTTAAAATAAATTTTTTATTAAACACTTTCTTAAAAAAATGTTTCAAAACTGTGATCAACTTTTTGAATTGTGCGAAATGTAAATTTTCTAAAAAGTATTTGAAAACATATGGAGAACAAGAAATTATGTTGACCTTTCTGCAAAGTGTCTGCTTTAGGCGACGTTTTGATTTGGAAGATGTTCACGGTGCATGACTTAAATCCGGCCAAATTTAGATTCAAATTTTCCTCCATACCGTACATAGTTCCTCCAGAGGTTGTGATTTGCAGCCTTAAAAGCCGGAAGCCTCTAGTAAACAGTCCTAACCTCATAACGGCCTCGATGTTTCATAAAAGTGCCGAGCCAACCGAAGAGCCGTGATTATTAAAGGGGTATCTTTAAAAATAAGGCGCGTGTAGCGCAGTCGGAGGAGGCGCCGACTGTCGCTGCACCCGACATCATGTTCCCGGTTCGGATTTCCCGCCCAGGCCAGGTCGGTAAATTTGTGCCAGACGTGTCTGGGAAGGATAAAACGCTGACTTGTTCATCGGCTGGCCACCACAAGTCATTGTATGGCCAAATACGCATTTAATTCGCCTCCACGACATCCCGTAAAAGTAGAATGCGCTGGCGCATCCCAAAAAGGATTGAATAACACCGTCCTTTACCCTTTATCCTTTAAAAACGCAGGTTCTTCAGAAAGTTTTTGTTTCCATTTGGATAAAAGCACAAGAGAAACTTGCGAAGATTACTACCTCTGTCCATGTAGTCCTGATTACTCATTGGTTTCAGGAAATGTGGGCCTTCGATCAAACAGCCCCGGGAGTGGTGCAGTAGCGTAGAGTATGCGCGGTAAGCAGAGGGTGCGGGCTCAAGTTCCACCTGTCGTTATACTTTTGATCGCAACAAAGCATGGTTATAGCAGCTTATGCAGATGTAGCGCAGTCGGAGGAGGTGCCGACGGTCGCGGGAACCCGATAGCAGGTTCCTGGTTCGGATTTACCGCTCAGGCCAAGCAAGCCTTCCATCTCTCCGGGGTCGGCGAATTGGTACCGAACTTCTCTGGAAAGGGTAAAGCGCTGGCTGACCGGCTAGTCACCGCAAGTCATTATATGGCCAAACACGCATTCAAATCACCTCTACGAGATTCCCTAGAAGTAGAATGCGTGGGGCATCCTAAAAAGGATTTATAAACGCCGTCCTTTATCTTCTTATCTTTCTTCTTCTTCTCCTGAGTGTTTAGTTCCGCGCAGTCGCAGGCTCCGCTGTCCTTGTGATCTGTCGCCACCTCATCCTATCAATGCCGTGGCGCCGACTTCGGCAAGATCTCTCTTGATGACGTCCTTCCAGCTTTTCCCTGGGGCTCCTCTCGGACGCTTTCCTGGTGCCTCGAAATCTAGGGCCAACCTTGTGGGGTGATCCTCTGGTCTTCTGAGGACGTGTCCATACCACCTCAGGCGCTGCTCCCTCATCTTCAGCTGGATCGGGGCAGTCTTCATCACTGCCCTAACATCCTCGTTTCGCACCCTGTCCCGGCGTGTCCATCCACATGCCCACCTCAGCATCTTCATCTCCGCCGCGTGCAGTTGCCGCTCCTGCGCCTTACCCAGGGCCCAGCACTCACTGCCGTAGAGGAGGGCAGGTCTCACAACTGTTCTATAGAGCTTGCCTTTGAGCGTCCTGGAGCATCTACGGTCGCAGAGGATCCCTGTGGACTCCCTCCACTTGAGCCAGGCTGCGTTTATCCGTCCCCTGACCGCCTGGTCCGCACTTTCTTCCTCGGATAGGTCACTTTCGAGGTAGCGGAATTCTTCCACCTTCTCCATCGTTTCCCCTTGGCAGTCTAGGATCGATCCAGCGCACTGCTCAGAGCTGATGAACGTCGTCTTCTTCACGTTCAGCCGTAGGCCGTTGTCTGCGAGGGCTCTCTGCCACAGCTGCACCTTCTCCTCCAGCTCCTCCTGGTTGTCGGCTACTAGGGCAATGTCGTCAGCGTAGAGGATCGTTCTGAGAGGGCCTTCCTCAAGGTGGTTCACTATAGAGTCAAGCGTCAGCAGGAAGAGGAACGGGCTCAGAGCCGACCCTTGGTGTACCCCCACTGTGATGTCCACTTTCCTTGTCACCCCGTGTGGAGTTCGTATCGCTGCTTTCGAGCCCTTGTACATGTCCCTTATGGCCGCGATCAGATGTTCCGGGACACCCCTCCCTCGAAGGGCATTCCAGATTACGGCCCGAGCTAGCCTGTCGCAGGCTTTCTCCAGGTCCAGGAATGCCAGGTAGCAGTCGACTCAAGGCTGAGGGAGATGGGTACCATCTTCCTCAGCCTTGAGTCGACCAGTCATTCGTAGATCTTCATCGTGTGTGAGATCAGTTCGATCCCTCGGTAGTTAGAGCATTCGGAAGCGTCTCCCTTCTGCTTGGAGATGGGGACTATGGTGCTGTTTCTCCAGTCATCCGGCATCTTACCTTCTTTCGCTTTATCTTCTTGTCTTTAACAGACTATAATCTCAGTAACTGTCACCTGGAGCCTAATGAAACCACCTGAGTAGAGGTTCGACCAAAAGAAAAAGTTTGTGTCGTTGTAGGAATGAAATACTCTGCTTAACGGCACGACACCATACGCTCACGTATCGCAAATGACGGTCGTAATAGCATCGCTTAGTTTTTGCTACTCCCTTTCAATTTTCTGCTTGCTCTCGATTTCAAGTACCACTTCATCGCTTACTTCTGAAAAGACGAAAACTGCGCTGGTAGTGAACACCAGAAAAAGCACTCCAGTCGTCGAAGACTGCAGAATTTTCAAACTTACGCAAAATTCGGGAAAGTTGCTATGACACCTGTCTCACTATTATAGCGGGTCGTACGAACTTTTTGTTATCAGCACTATATTCGCAATCGGTGACAGTCTGCTGCAGTAAATTGCATTTGCCTTTCTCAGGGCATGAAAGGTTTAACTCTATTATATTAGGAGTTATACCCCAAATATTCGCTATACCCTGCGAAATTCGATGACAGATTTTTGAAAGAGTAGTCAGTAAAGAAATCCGAATACCACTACATACAATATCAGTAGGAGGAATACATCCTCCTAGTCCACTGAAGAATCAGTGGAAGACGCACAGGGTGGACCAGGGGTACGGGACGGCACTCACCCCTGGTTGGAATGTGATAGTGAGGTAGGGCTTGAGTTCGCGCGTTATATGCAGGTACTTACCCTTCCAGTTGACTTTGGGGTCTGAAATAAATTCAGAACGCCTCAAGGGCTTTTCGTGCCGACGGTTGAAAATCGGGTAGCAGAATCTTCGCTTCAACGTCAAATTCCATTTTAATAGGTAGAAATAGGAACAGAAGGGGGTCGACTTGTAGGATAGTCCTACCTACACAAGGTTGTACGAAATTAAACTTCGCAGCACCGGTGTATTCAGCCACAATGATGAACTGTCTAGGCCATTTCTAATCCTACTATGTATAAAAGAGAAGTGTGTGTTCTAATCCCAGTACATATAAGAGATTAGTGCATATGTGCTTCCGTCCGTCCATCCGTCCGTTCGTCCGTCCGTCCGTCCTTCCGTCCGTCCGTCCTTCCGTCCGTCCGTCACAACTGGATTGGGGGCACGGCGCATTGACGATAATCAACGATTGATGGCGATCGACAGCGACCTGAAACTTCAGTCAAGGCTCTGAACACGAATCTGAAATTCGTTTTTGAAGTATCGATCACCATCAATCGATATTGATCAAAGTATCGATTTTTTTTGAGTATGTCATTCAAGCGGTCCGAAACTTCAGCCTTGAGGTAGTCGAGGTCTCTGAACATGGATCTGAAGTTCGTTTTTAAAGCAACGATGGCCATTAATCGATATTGATCAAGTTATCGATTTTTGTGGATGCCCTTCAAACGGACCGAAATTTCAGAACTGGGGTAGTCGAGATCGCTGTCGGGTAGTCGATGAATGTTTTGTATTTATAGTCTCCACGACCGTTTTAATATCCTCGCCCGATTATAGTGAAATGATGATTTTCTGATATATTCATAGCATTCAAAAAATGTTTGATTTTTTCAGCGTGGAGCCACTGTAATAGCGGAACAATTACGTATAGATTTATAGTTAGCAGGCTCAATCTTTTTTGAGTAGTATCAGTATCTCTAGAACAGCAGCCTCTCTTCGTGACCCTTTCTAACTTGTCCCACGCGACGTAAAGAAGGTGTTCTTTCTGCGGAAACCATGTCATAGATAAAGGATAAAGGATAAAGGACGTCGTTCCTCAATCCCTTTTGAAATGAGCCACACATTCTACTTCTACGGGATGTTGTGGAGGCGGATTGAATGCGTATTTGGCCATCTGGTACCAATTCACGGCCCCCGGAGAGATGGAAGGCTTGGTTGGCCTGGGCGGGAAATCCGAACCAAGAACCTGGTATCGGGTGCAGGCGACAGTCGGCGCCTTCTCCGACAGCGCCACACGCGCCCCATGTCATAGATAGCAGCTACAAATGGGAATGAGAAGTTGTTTCTAGGTGACCCCCTACGACTCTATTTGCTCGTTTAAATCTGAACCTCGTCTACCAGAACACAAGACACTTTCATTTCAATACGAACACTTTTAAAATCCGAAAGTTTTGAGAAAGTTCAGAACTTTTATTGTATACGAACTACAACTGAACAAAAACCTAATCAGTCAACAATGTATGATACTTTGTTGGCCACAACCTTCCTTCATCGTTCGAGCAGGGAGATAAATGGCTCTCTACAAGAAGAAGCTGGGCGTCACGCTGCCCATTCGTCTACTGCGCGCGCGATTTCGTCGTTGTTGTGAAACTGTCGTCCACGGCAAAAGTGCACGAGACTTCGGAAAGCGTGGAAATCACACGGAGAGAGATCCGGGGAGTAAGGTGAGTAGGGTGCCGCACGATGTTCAGCTTCTCTAGCTGGTTCTCGGTAGTCTTTTCTGAGTGTGGCCTCGCATTATCCATCAGAAGATGAATCTTGCCCATGTACGTGTGGTCAACTGGTAACTTGGACTCCATCTCTGTGAGGAGGCGAGGTTGGCATGAATCGACTGCCCAGCCGGTAGGACCTCGTATTAAACGACACCTCTGCTACAGTAGTACAAAGAGAGCAGGTGCTTCTTGCCGTAGATATCCCTCTTTGGGGTGGGCTGTGGGTCTTTATCGTGAGGCAGCCACTGTAGCTTCCTGTCCGGGTTGCTGTACGTTATCCACTTCTCATCCATGGCCACTATTGTCTCATTCCATGCCGTCGTTCGGTAGGGGAAGAGTAGAGAAGAGCAGATCTTCACGCGTGTGTTCTGTCGGCGGCTGTCAGATCATGAGGTACGGTATGAGAACGCTTCGCCACAAGACCGGATCGAGTGACGATATCATGGACAGTGGAGTTAGGAGTGCCCGTCTTCCTCTCTATATCTCGTACAGACTTAGCCGGATTAGCTTGAACAGTCGCGAGGACGACCGTTGTACTTCTCGATTGAGGTGGTCCGGATCGAGCAGAATCGTCGAGGGAGAAGTCTTCTTTTGCAAATGGACCGAACCAGCGGTTCAGCGTAGTAGTGGAGGGGGACTCGGGACCCATCAGCTACACAACCTGCTGATGGGCCTCGGTTGGGTTGAAGCCGGAGCGGAGGCATCGAAGCAAAGTGATGCGGTAGTCAGTTCGGCTGGGCAGGGTAAGACTGACGGATTTTCGTAACCTAGGGGGAAGGCAACTGTACTGATTGAGGTTTAGATCAGAATGCTATGACCTACAGTAAGATGATATGACTCGGAATCTGTGAGAAGATATGTCATTTTATTTGGATGCATCAAAAATTCTCAAAACTTTCCGGACACCCTGATATTTAGAATAAAAATCGGCATTTTTAAGAAAGACCGAATAACCTCTTGGAATCTATCCTAGTGGAGGGGGAACACTTCATCAAGTTTCTTCGATAACGACGGCCCAACTATAGAAAATTAACTAATAATAAAGACAATACCCTGACCTAGCTCAAGAGAAGACAGTCCTACACACTTGTGTTTTTTCGCTTCCCTAGTGGTGCCCCCAACCCTCCAATTAGAGTAGGTCCACCTTCCTTTGTTTCTTGAAAATTTATAGCCAAAATATAGTGATCGCTCACCCATATGTAGTTTTCGGCCGCCAACACTTCTGCATTTAGTTACTTTTTGCCTCTTTTCTATAATATCTCTGAATCTCTTAACATGTATACTAGAAAATGTTGCTGAGGAATGCTGTCCAGTTCCCTCTGCTGCTAGACGTACATTTCTGGTCTGCGTGCTTTGTGCGAACCGTTTTTCAGTTTTAAGGAGCTACGCCCTTGAAAGATCGGGGTGAAAATTTAATCGGTTCCGTCTGTGAAGTGAAATGTGCACCTGACGATGATCCTAACAGGTCATGAGTGAGGTACAGTCATGGACTCTTCCTGGAAATATAAGTATGATTGAGAAGTTCTAAAAAGTATAGTTGAGGTGAAGAAGACGAGGAACATTCGATTCCACGTCCATCTATATTCGACTTTCTTCTTAAATCTAACGTTTATTGTGGGCTATTTCTGTGCCCGATAGAAGGCTTTAATCAATCCTAATTTGGAATTCACTACCGATGAATCTTTGGAACGTATTTGATTTTCCTCTGCAGTATGGTAGGTAGCATCTAAACTATTTATCCAATAGAACAAATATAAGGGTGTACGAACTTCTATCACGTACGTACTACGTTAATAAAATGAAGGATAAAGGGTGGCGTTATTCAATCGCTTTTGGGATGCGCCACGCATTCTACTTCTCGGGATGTCGTGGAGGCGATTTGAATGCGCACTTGGCCATACAACGACTTTCAGCACTTTATCCTTCCCAGACAAGTCTGGTATCAATCCACCGACCCCGGAGGTATGGAAGGCTAAGTTGGCCTAGGAGGGAAATCCGAACCAGGAACCTGGTATCGGGTGCAGGCGACAGTCAGCGCCTCCTCCGACTGCGCTACACGCGCCCTACGTATTACATTACGTATTACAAATTTGTAGTCTGCCAAAATCGACAATTTTTGCAATTTTTTTCCACAATTGAAACTGCCAAAGTTAAGGCACAGTTCAGAAGTTATATTCATCGTGAGTGCCAAGGACAATAAGGAACAAAATTGTAACAAAATTGTAAATTGAACAAAATTGTGTGGTGCTACCTATAAAGTTGAGAATATGCCTATAGAATTCAATCGAATCTTCCTCTACTCTGATCCCTAAGGAGCAAATTTCCTACCTGGACTATGACCTCCTGGGAAAAAGGGGTTCGCCAAGGTCGCCAAGGAGAATTTTCTAAAATCGCTCACTGACTACTTTTCATTTCATCGGGAGATCGCACGATCCTGAGCCCTAATAATGGATGAAAATTTCAAAGTGCTCATCCTGAAGGGCGACTTTAAAAAGCGATGGAAAGGGTTCTTCTGCAGCCAAACATTAAAAGGTGCAGCCGATATGGCAATTGAGCATGGTGCGCAGTTAGAATTCAGACTTCTAGTGTGTTTTGGCCTGTGCAACAACAGAACAACGAGCCCAATACTAGTTCTACAATGAAACCTACTCTTCCAACGACAAATCTGAGGAGAACTGGTCTTGAGTGGTGGATGGCATTGTCATACCGGCCGTTGAGTTAATCAAACGATCCATGTGCTGTTGATACTTTGCTTCTGTAATGCTATAGATAGGCCACTTCAAGGTTGAAATAGTCATAGCTAAAAGGCGTTATTTACACCATTACTTTTTACGGATAGAGTGACGCATACCAGGAAGGAATTAGTTGACGCAGATCTCTATCCGCATGCCGTGTCTTTATCTTCTAATCTTTATCTTATCTTCACTCACTGTGGACGCGTGTAGCGCAGTTGGAGGAGGCGCCGGCTGTCGCGTGCACCCGATACCAGGTTCCTGGTTCGGATTTCCCGCCCAGGCCAACCAAGCTTCCATCCCTCCGGGGTCGGTGAATTGGTACCAGACTTGTCTGAGAAGGACAGAGCGCTGACTTGTTCATCGGCTGGCCACCGCAAGTCATTGTATGGCCAAATACGTATTCAGAACCGTCTCCACGACATCCCGTAGAAGTAGAATGCGTGGCGCATCCCGAAAGTGATTGAGTAACGCCGTCCTTTATCCTTTTTGTCTTTTATCGGTAAAATAAATAGTAAATTAATTTTGTTCTAAAGCGCTGTAACGCATTAGTTGTTTTACATGTTGAAGGCAAAGCTCGCTCCATGCAACTGTCCAATTTGATAAAAAGGCATGTGGAACGAACCTCGCAATCTACTTCTACTGGATATCGTGGAGCCAATTTGAATGAGTATTTGGCCAATAATATAACCTACGGTAGGATGTGTAGCTTTACCCTTACCAGAAGAATTGGTACCAACTTACCTACATACTCTGCAGGATTTCAATTTGTTCTTTGTTGGCCAGGACGAGAGGTACTATTAAGCTACTAAGAAGAACAGTGGCTCCTTCATGTAGCGTTCGTTGGTTTCTTCTTAGTGAACTGATTCAAATTATTGTTCAGATCAAACCAACCAACTCTTTTCCTCTGTAAATGTAAAGCCGTGGTTCCTTTCCTTCGGCTCGATACCATTCAAGACGTGTTCAAAACTACTTATACTGTTTAAAAGAATTTGCACAAAATCATTATCCTTTCAGCTACAACAAAGCTTTACAACTCATAAAAAACGGCGTTACTCAGTCTTTTTTTTGGGATGCGCCACGCATTCTACTTCTACCGGAATCGCGAAGGTGATTTGAATACGTAATTGGCCATACAATGACTTGTGGTGGCCAGCCAATGAACAAGTCAGTGCCTTATCTTTCCAAGACAAGTCTGGTAACAATTCACCGACCCTGGAGTGATGGAAGGCGTGGTTGGGCTGGGCGGGAAATCCGAACCAGGAACCTGGTATCGGTTTCACGCGACAGCCGGCAGCTGCTCCGACTGCGCTACACGCGCCAATCGGTCCACAGCGACTGTGCTACCACACTCCAATCCCTCAGTCTGACTGGTACTATGCTGATACCAGCGGCCGGTTTATGCCGATATACGGGTGAGTGCTGATGATGATCCCACGAGGTGTGGATATTGCGTTCGATCAAACGGCGCCGGTAGTGTGATGGCGTAGAGCCTTCTCGCCCGGCCAGCAGGAGGTGCGGGTTTGGGTCCCGCAGCAAAACATCGTTGAACCAGTCATAATGGATTGATAACAGGTGCAACATCACGTTCTGCACCACATGCACCTTCTTTACCCATAGCTATGGAAAGAAATGACCTTTATAATGATTTGGCTGAAGAAAGGCGAAGATAACTCCTGGCAGAAGACATAAGCTTCGGAAACTCTCGCTTTCTCTTACCACAGTTATCTACCTTACTAGACTAATGGGGAAAGGGCTTCGTAAAGGCCCCAACAAGAACGGTATTTTCAGTGGCCTTGATGTTGCTCCTTTATACCCTCACAGCTTGGCATAGTCACTCGCAGTTCAGAGACAGCATGGAATCCTAAAGGTCGATCTGAAAGTGAATCTCGTGCTCTCTAAAGATAGCCCCTAATAGAAAAGAATCCCATAGTTGTGAGCTGTCATAACGATGTTTTGTTGCGATCAAAACTTCTAGCACCAGGCGGGACTCGAACCCGCACCTCCCTCTAACCGGTCGGGAATGCTCTACGCCATTACACCACCGGCGCCGTTTGATCGAACGCAACATCCACACCTCGTGGGACCGATCAGCACCCACCCGTATCCGGGATGAGCTGGCCGCTGATATCAGCATGGAACCAGTTAAGCTGATGGTCTTGATGGAAACGATTCAAATCAGTTTCATTAAGCCTCAAGTGGCTGGTATCGAGGATGTTGCGTTCGATCAAACGGCGCCGGTGGTGTAATGGCGTAGAGCATTCCCGCCCGGTTAGAGGGAGGTGCGGGTTCGAGTCCCGCCTGGCGCTAGAAGTTTTGATCGCAACAAAACATCGTTATGACAGCTCACAACCTCGATACCAGCCACTTGAGGCTTAATGAAACTGATTTGAATCGTTTCCATCGAATCCCATAGTGCTATTTATTAAGAAAATATGATGGGCTCTTCATGACAAAGATTACTGAAGTTCTACACCTACACCGATAATTCACATCGGTATGAATTGGTGAGTTAAAGCGTATCACAGAGTCAAAATTGGGAGCTGCTTAGCTAAGGCCTATGTTATACTCCTGCGGGAGCATCCGCGGGACGACGACGACCGTCCGCGGTGCACCGTCCGTCCGCGAACGTCCCGCGGAAGCTCCCGCGGGAGTATAACAGGGGCCCAAGCGGAGCGCGAGTGGCACCCCCGAGTACAGCGCGCGCCAGTCTTCGGCGGAAGTTGTTAGAGGTAGTTCTTAGCAGGTGAACCTAGTCCGAAAAACCGAACGAGAAAGGTTGTTGGCTACTGGTTCCGGACACAGTGATGGGCATCGTTAAAGAACCAGGTAGTGAAATGTGGAACAACGCACCTGCGTAAGAACTCAGAGCTGATGCACAAATGCGCAGCGACGCTGTTACAGTGTTCTCATTGTCAGCGATCAACGTTTTAGTTGGCTAGACCGCTGAAGGAACAGCGAGAAGAACTGATGAGAATTAGTGGACTTCGTCCATCGTTTGTGAAAATCTTTCCTTGTTGACGTGCTTGGCCCACGCAGCTTAGTTGTTCTTTGTGAAGGTCTGCCTTAACTGTTTGACCTGGCTCGAACGCCTCAAAATTTACCAGACATCTACTGTTCCACCAAGCACAGAGCATGACTTTTCCCGTGAATGTCAGGCTTCGTCGTTGTCTCCGTAACCTCACCGTGCTCAACAACTGCCGCTTTCGTGTGGTATTGTCGTAGTGGATCCACTTCTCATCCTACGTCACGATGGAGTCATAGAAACCCACTTTGGACGGAGTCTGTGGCGCGTGTTCCGATTCTCGGTGCTCGGCACTTAATCCTCATTCATACCCTTACACGTTGTCCACTCAAAATATCGCCCGATTGGAAGATCCGCCGTCAAGGATATCATAGTTGCCAGCAATCGCTCATGGTTGAGCTGAAAGAAAACCCGGCTGGCATACGCCGCACTGTTGTAGGCATCTCTTGGCTTCAGTCCCCCTGTGACTAACATGGTGGACGACGGAATAAGCGAATTATATAAAGTAAGATAATAGTTAATGATATACCGCTCATCCTACTGTATATAATCGGCTAATGTCACGTGTCCGCCACGGGTAGGGGGGAATGGAGTCAAGAGATGCCTACGACAGTGCAGCGTAAGCCAGCCGGGCTTTCTTTGAGCTTAACCATGGGCGATTGCTGGCGAACTATATCCTTGGCGGCTGATCGTCCAGGTTTACGAGATATTCAAGGGGCAACGCGCCAGGGTATGAATGGGGATTGAGTGCAGAGCGTTGGGAACCAGGAGGCGTGCCCTAGACGTCGTTCAGTGTGCGTCTGGATTCAGAATACATGCTGAAGACGTCGTCTAACGTGCGCAAGGATTCAGAAGACATGCTGAAGACGAGTCCAATTTGCGCAGGTACTCAGAAAACCTTTGCTAGACGTCGTGAGTCAAGATTCAGAAGACCTGCGCTAGACGTCGTCCATCGTGCATAAGGATTCAGAAAACGTGCTGAACTCGTCGCTCAACGTCATTCAACGTCGTCCAACTTAAGTAGGGATTCAAAAGACGTGCTGAAGTCGTCGTCCAACTTGTGTGGGGATTCAAAAGACGTGCTGAAGACGTCGTCTAACATGCGTAGGTGTTCAGAAGACCTGCGCTAGACGTCGTGAGTCAAGATTCAGAAGAGCTGCGCTAGACGTCGTCCAACGTGCGTAGGGATTCAGAAGACGCGCTGAAGACGTCGTCCAACTTGCGTAGGTAGGGATTCCGAGTAAGGGCGACCAATAGGAGAGGACCAACAAAGGGCAGCATTGTCCCTCAGCATCGTTCAGTGTGTGTCGGGTTTATGAAGACGGCTTACAGAAGTCGTGGCACGTGTGTCAGAGTGCAGAAGGAGTGTCATAGACGTCGTGGAAACGTAGTGACACGTGAATCGGTACTCAATGTCACATGTGCGTGCTTGACTCTCACTCCGTGTCTTTGCCAGCACATAGGAAAGGAACTATTTCGGGAGGGGGCATAGAGAGAGTGACCATGGGATTCGGAGGAGTATCATTACCGTCGGACAGTGAGCGGTGTCGACCAATACCGATTAATTTTAATTATGATTTTGCTGATTAAGCACCGAATTGGGACTCTCATTACCTGTTTCTCGACACGTAGAGAAGGAGCATTTCGGAGAATAAATCGCGTGCATGTGACGGAGGGTGGATGGGCTTCATATGCGCAGTGAAAATTCTGTCCTACCATATCCCACTGCATCAATCTATATAGTCGAACCAGATTTTTTCTACTGTAAAAAGGCCTAAAGAAGAAAGGAGGAAGATTGGAGTTGTTCTATATTCTATTTGTTCTATTCTCGGGGTTTGGCGGCGAAGTCCCCAACCAGATGCGATGGGGTTGTTCTACTCTCGGCGTTTGATGGCGAAGCCCCCAACCAGGCGTTTGGCGGTCGCTAGGCCGCTGAACGTCTATATTTCGTTTCCGATACTATCACGCATCCAGAACATTCCCTGGAGGAACCCAAGGGGCATTAGCAGTTGCAGATCACCTTTGTAGCAGCTGCCGCTGCGAAAGCGTGGAACCGCGACCTCAGGTACAACAGCCGTCATTTGTCTTTTTGAAGGCAGTCATTAGGACATGATAAACTGCAATGTCCATTAAGGAGGAGTGAAGAGTCTCTTGATGGAAACTGGAACTTCAGCAGCGAGAGCAGTTTTAGTGTGACGAGTGCAGCAGCAGGCATTTCCTGCGGAGCCTTTTCTGGCTTCATGGCAAAACTTTGAGTAGTGTGGAACACATTGATCAGAAACCAAGGTAGTGCACAGCACACCTGTTGAGCAGATGCGTTTCCTTTTCGATTGTGCGGTAACACGTTCTGTGAGAGTAAAGGATGAAGGGTAAAGGACGGCGTTAGTCAATCCCTTTTGGGATGCGCCACGCATTCTACTTCTACGGGATGTCGTGGAGGCGACCTGAATGCGTATTTGGCCATACAATGACTTGCGGTGACCAGCCGATGAACAAATCAGCGCTTTATCCTTCCCAGACAAGTCTGGTACCAATTCACCGACCCCGGAGGGATGGAAGGCTTGGTTGGCTTGGGCAGGAAATCCGAACCAGGAACTTGGTATCGGATGCAAGTTACAGCCGGCGCCTCCTCCCACTGCGCTACACGCGTCTTCTGTGAGAGTACCTGTACTTAATTCAATCTTTCAAACGTAATGAAAGAACACACCCTCTGCAACAATGCGCTTATTGTGGTTTAGAGATCGCTTATTTTTCTGACTACTTACCATTAGTTATTCTAGGAGATATCTGTCAATGTGCCCCCCCCCTCCCTAAACCAAGGCAATGAGTTAAGGAGCGCGTGTTCTGCTTGAGAAAGAATCTTAAAAAATGAGAGCCCACAATTTTAGTAATCATTTTCAATGTCATCAGCAGATCATTCCGTTTTCTACAAGTCTCAAGACTAGACTCCTTAAAAATTTTGCTGCGATTAACGGGTGAAGGTGTGATCCTTGACGTGAAACCACTTTGAACTGCTTCAAACCTTTGTACGCTGGCCTTTAAGTGAGGGACAAATACTGTGCTGACAAACATAAACCTTGCTGCGGATCACTCAAATTTATATACAATTTTCACATCGAATTGGACACTTATCAAACCAAATTGTATACTTTTCAGATCAAATTGGACACTCTTCTAAGCTAACCTAAGACTTTTCACATCAAAGAGAACTTTTCCAAATTGAAATGAGCTTCTTCTACATTAAAGTAGAAACTCTCCAAAACTGTTAGAATAATTTTTCGTTCAAGGAAAATTTTAGTATAACTTTCTTTGAAGTTTTAGTTTGCTTCCCAATAAAAGCACACATAGTTTAAAATTTTATAATTTTTTTTTGAGAAAAATAATGATTTAAATATGTTTTGAAGAACAGGAAGGCGGCCATTTTATGCTGCCAAAACAGAGAACGTGCCATGTCCCCGTACGAAACTTCGCGATTTTTATTCGTTTAATAGCATTTCCTCGTTTATAGGAGCATCAGGGAGCTCATCACCTTACTTTATGAGAATGAAAGCATGGTTGACATGTCTCTGTCTTCTTTTAAACGTCTAATTACATGAGGGTTTCGCTAGGCTTGTTTCGTTTTGTATTGTTTCGTTGCTAAGTCACCCTGCCCCTTATGTTTAATTTCAATGCGTTATTGTTAGCTTACTGCATGTGTTATTGTTATCTTACCGCATGTGATTATGATCCTGCCTTGTAATAAATAAATAAATAAATAAATAAACAGCAAAATTTCTGTTTGCATGCAGTTTCACACCTGTAAGCGGTGTTTACAACCAATTGTAACAAAACACACGTCTCTTAACTTTTTCATGCATGTAAGTAGTATTCACACTATTAATCAAGTAAACGTTGGGTAAAAATTTTCGAGTGCAAGGCGCGATCCAGCCTTTTAATCCACAACGAGATTTCCGCTTTGCTGCGCCTTAAGACAAAACTTAATTTATTACTTTTTTGTAAATTTATTTTACTCATTCGGGCAGCTGAAGTAAGAGAAAAAAATTATTTTAAGTCTTCCTTGAACAAAAAGTTATTCTGACTATTTTGGAGAGTCTTTAGTTGAACCTGTGAGAAGCTCTTTTCAATTTGGAAGACGTTCCATTTGATTTCAAAGTTCATAGGCCAGCTCAGAAGAGTCTCCAATTTGATTTGAAAAGTGCCCAATTTGGTTTGCAAACTGTCCAATTTCATTTGAAAAGTGTTCAATTCGACGTAGAAATGGTATTTATTGAGCGGGCATCGTGCCTGGATATAGATCCGGATCTGCGTCGATCGTCGGGATTCAGAAGACGTGCCTCAGACGTTGTAGGAGGGACCAGTATTTTTTCTCAGTATCATGATATCATGAGAGAAGGCCTCCGGAGTTCCGAGCTTCGCCGTTGTTCGAAGATCAGAGACGCTGTCGCATGGGCCAAGTTGTCGAAAATTAGGTGGGCCGGCCACGTAATGCGCTTCGCAGACACCCGCTGGACAAGAGCCGTCACCGACTGGATTCCGCGGGATGTCAAGAGAACACCAGGACGCCCACCAACGCGTTGGTCGGACTTCTTCGTGAAAGCCCTGAACGACCGATACGACGCTCTTCGTGTCCCTCGAGCGAGGAGGATCCATTGGAGCACTCTGGCACGTGACAGGGACGAATGGAGACGCTGCTGGCGCCCGCTCGAGCAAGTCGATGATCAACGGGACGACAGTGATACAGGTGATACAGGTAATCATGGTGATACAGGTAATCATGATACAGAAGACGTGTCACGGACGTCGCGTCACGTGTGTCGAGGTGTAGAAGACATGTCACGGACGCAAGTGACCACGTCGTGACACGTGTCAGACGTTGTAGGAAGAACCAGTATTTTTCTCAGTATCGTTCAACGTGAGTCATGACACAGAAAACGTGTCGCAGACGTCGTGTCACGTGTGTCGAGGTGTAGAGCACATGTCACAGACGCCGTGACCACATCGTGACACCTGCGTCGGGCACATCTAGTGTGTCACAGACTTATGCAACATGCGTTCGGATCCGGAGTGTCACAGAGCAGACTTTGTGCAGTAGGCGTTAGATTGTTGGACCTCAAACAGACCTTTGGCCGTTAGCCGTTAGGCCGTCATGTCATCGGGGAGCCAAGCCACAAGCCCCTTTCCTGCCACCATACCGCTTCTCTATCCACTGCGATACACGTCAAAGCTGCATTCTATGATCTCATCTCAAAGGGTCACAGGGGCCTAGTAACCTTCCTTTCTTAGCAAGAGCCCATCGCTGTTGAGAATGAACTTCTAGTAATGCCCCAAATCTGAAAGGCCTAACGGTTTCACCAGCGCCATTAAAGAGCATTTTCGCCGAATTCAACCTATTATACGTTCATATGTACTCTGAGTCTCCTTAAGCGGGCAGCCTTGTTGTTTCCCACTTTCGACGAGGTTGGAGTTTTTCAGGCGTCAGAAAGAAAAACTTCAGTGCATCTGACTGCCCAAGGTCACTTACTCCGTTCTTCAAAGCTTCTGTTTGTTGAATTCATTCCGCTAATTGATTTGCTATCACGTGAAGAAGGCATTCCACCGGTAAGAGGCGTCTACCAGTTCCCTACCAATCATTCTCAGTCGTTTACAGTACTGGGTGCAAGCCACCTTCAAGCATCCCCATACATCATCAATGCTTCAGGTCTCAGAAACGCCTCTGTACTCTCCAAAATGGTTGGGCTATTGCGCTGAATGTGATGATTAGATCATATGGGGCGGAATCGTTTGGTTCTTCTAGTTGTTTCTCGACAAGAACCAATGGAAATGGTGTAACTTTTAGCGATGACGGCACGCTTCACGTGTTCACAAAAACCATGCGTTCGTTTGATTCAATTCGTCGAGATCGATAATCGAATCAGTGTTCTTGTGGCCAATGAGCAATGGCCTCGAAGTGTACGTTAGAAAGGTCACTGGGCTTCACTGTAAACACCCCTCGGAAGTCCACAAGGCGCACGGCTATTCATGCGCTTCGGCTTCACCCAGCTGAGGTTCCTTGGTAAAATGTAGCGCTGCCGCAGGCGGCGTCGTCATTCGTGGGCACTCCAAAACGGCTTCGGCAGTTTGGCACCACATTTATCTGGGAATGATAAAACATAGAGTTGTCCATCGTCTGGCCGTCTGGCTCTATTCAGTCCCTTCGCCTAGAAGCCTGAAACACCTAGACTGCATATATCGTCTTGTTAGCCATAAAGTAAGTGGACAGAAGTGTAAGAGAACATCACTGCCCGGAAAGCAGAAGATGCGCGTTCGATCCCGCCTGGCGCAAGAGTTTTGATCGCAACAAAACATCCTGTAACAACATAAGTGGCCAGAGTATCGAGGTTAATCTAACAGCGACCGCTTCCCACGCAGGTCGGTGGTTCACTGGTAGAATGCGCGCATGCCACGCGGGCGGCCCGGGTTCGTTTCACCGCCGATGACGCCGATCACGCCGATTCTATGTATGCAATTCTTGAAGAGATGTAGTAGGATGTTGTAGAGCATCAGTGGTATTGTCTGTTAAGATTTTGCTGCACTACAGAATACTTTCTATTTTAAGCACTTCGTAACACTCTCGAGAAAGCCTCGGACGAGCAATCCAACACAAATCGTGGCGGAAAGCTGCTACTTTCTATAGTTATGCTCTTGAAATTTTTTTCGAGCGTTCAAATCGCTTGGAATGCTCACAAGTTTCAAATATTCGAATTCGAATATATTGGAAAAATCGGTTTTTCTGAATATTTAGAATAACTGAATTCGATTACATTCGAAAAAAGCGATTTAAATACTCCAACTAGAATTCGAACAAATTCATAAGTGAGATTCTCTGAATATTCGAAGTCAAATGTTCAAATTCAGACGAAAATCATGCCTATTCGAATAGTTCTCTTAGGCACAACTATAGTACTCTTTATAGCTCAATTACAGGTCAACGGTGCTGAGGAGTGTATTCGCCATTAAGGTAGGCGACCTTGCTGCCATCGATCAGCCAACTTCGTGACCCCATCCTTCCAGAACTGCTTAGGCCTGGTGCTGGTCCACTGCTCGTTATGGTTGTCGAAGTCTGCTTGGGTCCTTGTGTCCCTTCCGACCATGAAGTCCTATAGGCTAAAGAAGTAGTGGTAGTCGCATGGAGAGATGTCCGGCTACGGTGGGTGAGGCATGTGAACGTAGCCCTGCTGCGGGCCCATCTCTTCTATTTCGTTCACCATGGCCTTGGAGTCCATCGTCGTGCTTTTGGAAAACAGCTTCCAGTATCTCGGTCCATGAGCGCAGACTCCAAAGCTCAGAAGGTGCTTCTCGCCGTGAACATCCCGCCGAACGAAGGTCGGTAACAGGTCACCAGGCCTCACCTAGACTCGCTGGTAGAAGACGTACTTCTTATCCTACGTTACGATTGAGTCCAGGCTGCTCGGGGTTGGAAAGTGGGCGAGATTTGCCCGACACAGGCCGACTCGTCGGACTTGGATTTCGGCATGAGAGACTGGGGTTTTGGCATGCTTCTAGAAAGGGGAGAAGTGGTAACTTCTCAGGTGGCCTTCAGTAAGTAGCGAACAAACATACAAATACGAGAAGCGCGAAATCGGACTCCAGTTACGACATATGTATATGGACACGGCATAGAGAGTCTCATCACGTTTGCTCCCTTCCCCCCCCCCCCCCCCCCCCTAATATTTTCCCACCCCATTTCCGCCGCTGTCGGCAAATGGACCGATGCTAAAGCTGTATAGCAGGTTTGATGTAGCTTTTTTCATGTAAATGTGCTGTGGGTCCCTGGATTTGCTCCCTAGATACTGAACCACTTTGGATCTTCTGGAATAAAAACACCCTGAATTTGCGTAATTAAATGATGAAGGACGGCGTTAGTCCACCCCTTTCGAGATGCGCCATGCATTTTACCTCTTTGAGATGTTGTGGAGGTAATTTGAAAGCCATTTGGCGTATACAGTGGGCTGCGGTGGCCAACCGACAGCCATGTCAGTGTTTTATCTTTTCCAGGGAGGTCCAGTACCAATTCGCCGCCACCGGAGGTGTAGAAGGATTGGTTGGCCTCAGTGGAAAATTCGAACAAAGAACCTGGTATCGGCTGCAGCGAGAACAGGCACCTTCTCCGACAGCACTATACGCGCCCCACGTAATAGAAGTTTCTCAAAAACTGATGAAATTTAAATTGTTTTTGTATGATATTTAATAGCTAGTTAGATGCAGCCACAAAAAATAAAGGATGGCCTCAATTATATTAGGTTGGTGCATAAGTTCTCGGACATTTGATCCCTCCTGAATTGAAAGCGCATTTTCCCGCCAAATTTCTCACATGTATCAACTCGTAAATGATAGATCGATAGAGAAAGGAAAGGGCTACAAAACTGCTCCTGACATTTACTTCTGCGTTGTTAACGTCAGCTATTATGGCTAAGCAATTCATCCCAACTGAGACGCATATTCGGCACGTCATGTTATTCCTGCATCAGTCTGGCCTCAATGCTAACGAATCGTATCGTCGCCTGAAGGATGTTCGCAACGAGAGTGCTCCTGCTCGAAGTACTGTGTACCAGTGGTTCTCGAAGTTTGCAGTGGGTGAATTCTCCGTTGAAGATAATGAACGAGAAGGGCGCCCGATGACACAGGATTTGGATGGCCTCCGAAGTAGAGTGGAAGCGGACCCATACCGAACCACTCGCGAACTATCAAGCACTCTTGGTGTTGGTCACTCAACAGTCGTTCGAGGATTGAAGTCGATTGGCAAGGTGCAAAAATTGGGTCGCTGGGTACCTCACGACTTGACACAACATGACATGGATCGCAGAGCCGATGTCGCTCTGTCTCTCCTAACCCTCAGACGTACCCACGGATGGCTGGACAACCTTGTCACCGGGGATGAGAAGTGGATACTCTACTCTAATCATCACCGGCGTGCACAGTGGGTTGACGCAACTGGAGAGGCAGAGGACGTTCCGAAACCCGACCTTCACGTGAAAAAGGTGATGCTATGCATTTGGTGGAGCGTTCTTGGCGTAGAATACTGGGAGCTGCTGGACGAAGGGATAACAGTGACGGCAGAGGTTTACGTCAACCAACTGAGGAAGTTGAGGGCCCACCTGCAAACCACACGAGGAGAGCAAGTGAAGGTGTATTTTCAACACGACAACGCCAGACGGCATATTACTAGAGCGACGGCGGCTGAGTTGGCAGACAACGGATGGACCGTTCTTCCACATCCACCTTTCTCACCAGATCTCGCTCCTTCTGATTATCACTTGTTTTCAAGCCCTCAACGCTATTTGGATTGGCCAGCAATTTAGGAACCGAGAGGATGTCAGGAGGCACTGCTCACATTTTTCGAATCACAACCGGCCACGTTTTGGAGAAAAGGCATCCATGACTTACCAGCACGTTGGCGAAAGACAATTGATGTAAAGGGTGGTTACTTCAAATGATTTGATAATGTTGTTCGTATGTTGTGATAATGAATATTTCATGCCCCAAATGTCCGAGAACTTATGCACTAACCTAATACTTTTTTGGGGTGCACAACTCACTCTACTTCATGAGAAATCATGGAGGCGATTCGAATGCGCATTTGTCCTATACAATGACTAGCGCCGGCCAACCGGTGAGTAGGTCAGAGCCTTATCCTTATCAAACAGGGCTAGTTCCAACTCACGGAACCCGGAGTGATAGAAGGCTTGGTTGGCCTGGCGTAATTCCGAACCAGCAACCTGGGGTCTGTTGCAGGCCATGGTTAAGTGGATCAATCGTCATCTGTTACCCGTTATCCCGTTTCAGGAATTTTTTTGCCTCTTTTGATTTTTTGTTCTAGTTATCAGAGGACATCACGTATTAATAGAATGCGTGGCGCATTCCAAAAGGGATCGCCCAACGCTTTCCTTATTCGTTATCCCTAGTTTTTAAACGACTTTCTAGGAGCACTTTTTCCTCAATTTCCACTGATAGAAGTGATGCTTTCACAATGTTAAGGGATTGATCTTCTCTTTTGAAAAAGGACAGTGAGGAAGCGAACCTTCTTATACCTTTATTGTGATACTATGTTTATATCCTTTTTAAACCCCTTTGTGCCTTTCCTTACTTCCTTGAGCTTCTATTTTTTCCCTTTTTTATATTCTACATACACAGAACCGGTTAGCTGAAGACCTCAGTACAAACAATGGTTTACAGATTTGTTATAGAGGCTTTTACTTGTGATAAAACAGTGCCGATGGTGCAGGAAGTGTGTAGTATCCGGCGAGAAAAGCAGCGGATGGGGTTCAAGTCCCGCCTGAGGCAAAAGCTAAATATCTTTCCTTGGTCAGATCAAGCCTTTCGCCGCTTCAGCTTGCCACAGGGCGGTATTGCTGTAAACATTCAGCGGTTGACCCAGCAGACGTCTTCAATCCGCTGTTTTCTTAGGTTTTCTTAGGCGAGGAAGGTTCCACAACTTTCGTGTAGTACAGAGCGCATCCTTTGGGGGGTGGTACCGCGATATGGCCGTTAAAACGATACTGATGTTGTGTTGCCTTTTTTCATTTCACCGTTTAATAACATGTTTTATTTCGGTGTTCTTCTACCCTGATTGTAGAGTGTGCGCCCTTTCCGACGCATACATAAATGAAGAACTGTCCTCCATTCTCTAGTGTAATGACATTCATCTAGTTTACACAGGCATCCTGCTGGCGTTTTAATGTGTCAGTGAATGAGTTGCAGTGTTTTTAACGAAAAGTAGACGTGGAGCACGGAAAGGTCAACCGCACAGGGCAGCAAAATGTCCTTGAAATGTCAGGAAGTTCGTATCCGAAGCGCCGAAAAAAGCAGGACGTTGATGAATGAAAGGTGATGATCGATGGACAGGATGCGCTGGACACGTAATCAGCCGTCTGTAGTTGAAAGGAAGCGAAGGCTAATATTATAGATGTTTCCTTGTTTCTTGGCTAAGTGCTGATAATCGTTTATTCGGCTAACGTTTCGGCTACTCGCCTTCGTCAGAGCTTGAAAAAAAATCAAGGACCAAAGTGATCCAACCGGTCCCAGCTGCCTTTCTAAGCTACAATACAAGACAAAAAGCGGTCAATCATTACCAAGTGATGTAGAACACGTAGACGAAGGAAATGCTCAACTAATGAGATGGAAAGGACCTGATGGCAGGCCACCTCCTCGCGCGACGTGCAGTGGGTAGTCTGATGGACCGGTGAGAAGCCCTCCCGTCTTGAAGACGTTGCGATTAACACGTTGACGACGAGAGCGATTTTCGCGTGTCTGGCCCGTGGGACGAAGAGCGCCGCACAGACGTGACACGACATATCGTGACCCAAACTTCGTCTAAGGATAAATTTGGGATGCCAAACACGATGCTAATGTTCCTCTTAACAATTACGGGCGGTTACCCCCCCCCCCCACGTCGTTAACTAGGGTGGTCTTATCAGGAAAAAAAAGAAACGGAAGGAATGGGTCCGATGTAGACAAAACTTCGTCTAGGAGGTTATTTTGGTGCTCATGACGAGTCGGACGTCCGTTTTTAAAATTTCAGCCAACTAGCAAGGGTATGTTGCGATAGGTATGGGTAACGCTCACCACCGCATATCTACCGTCACATACCCTGGCGACGACCGTTCTGCCTTGTGGACGTCGCTGTCAAGCAGTGAATCCTCGAAGCTTTCGTTGAGTTCCTCGACATCGGAATTCGGAACGCTCATGATGTTACTTTTCGACAGCTACTCTAGAAAATTCCTTCCAAACTCCACCAATTACCTTTCAACTGTGTTATCAAAGCAGAGAAAGTAGGGAGAATTCAAAGGGGAAAAAGGGAACGAATGAGGCTGCTAAGGAGAAAAGCAATAATAAGAGGTTAATACGAAAGTGGAGTTGAACGCATTTCTAATCAGCAGAGGTAAGATTTGTTTCAATCTTCTCACATAACTCCTACACAGAGTTTGGGGAAGTCGGTGGTCCTGACACGACTACCGATTAGGAGGGAAATCGGCCGTAATTGTCGAAATGGACATCGGCATCGTGTTCAGCATCCTGAATAAGGTATTTGGACGAAGTTTGGATGGGCCGGATATCTTCTTGTTAACATAATAGCCGTCGCGCACCATTGCGCGACAGTGTCGTCAACGTGTTAAAGTCTACAGAGGTCAAGGAAAGCTGAGAGCTCATTAGTGACGCCAAAGCACTCATCCTTTCGATTCAATTTTGGACTTTTTGCAGTAATCCAAAACGCCTCTAAAGTCTTGTGTGCTGAAGTCTTGGGTTCTCGTGCCAGTATCTTTATCGAAACCGTAAACTCTTCTCCGGAATGACCCTCCATCCTGTGCGCACTAAGTGGGGTCGCCATATCTAACCTCCTGAGTCCATCTAGATGTTCTTTAACTCTCAGACACAGTGGTCGCCCCGGTTTCGCTATGTACTCGACCCCGCGGACTTCACATGCGACGAGGTAGATTGCGCAGGAGGGCATGCAGTTTCCTTCTCGCCCAGATGGACAAACTGAACAGTTCGGCGTAATGCATAGGCAGTCGTATAGGTGATTGTGCACCTGCAGTTGTTTCAAATTAAGGGCTGGAATTTCTATCACTCTAACCAGACCGTCCAGGTCATACCTACGTAAGGCTGCTCGCACCGCTGTGCTCAAAGCATTCGTGATGTAGGGAAGGCAAAAACGAATTTTATCGTCGTCTTGGGCATTAGCCACAAACTGCCCAAAAGAAGGGCGGTTTTTAGGTCCAGAGAGTATCTGTTGGAACGAGCAGACTGATAGCTTATTAGAACATTCCTTTATAACAAGTATTCAAGCGAAAAACTAAAAAACGAAAAAATTTCTATTTTCTTAAGCTTTCACATGAGTTTTTAATTCAGTACCTTTACTGTGATCAAAGCTATCATCTTGCAAACAGTGTATACATTTTTGAGACTCCCTGTATTTGTAGCATCAGTTAGAAAGACAAGCCAAGGTATAGATCAAGGAGCAAACAATAGTTCTATAACACATAGCTGGAAATAGAACACTATTGTAGGTGAAACAAGAAGAGAAACCTGTTAAGAAAACCCTCCGGAAGAATCAGCAACTCCTATGAGACCACTCACGGCTGTTGGTTCCGACGTCGATATCGGCGCACTAGGGATCGAGTGGGGATTTTTTACGGCTTTAGGTCTTCCTCTGGGTCACGACCCGTTAGGTCCCAATGGCTCTTAGCTTATCTCACCCGTCTTTCGCCCAGTAGGGTTATGGTGAACTCTTCTCTCCACATCTAAGGTTAGCCATGTTTTCGACTTCTTATGGTATCGCTTTCGTAGCCTCTTAGCCTTTTGGATGGGTTCCTGCAGAATGAAATGGCATTTGCGAGGATAGTTTCTCAAATGACTTCGACCTTTTTAGGATCTGAAGAAGGCGACGACGCCGAAACGTAAGCCGCAATAAGGGCTTGCATACCAATCTTGGCTACGGTGCACAACCTACTCGTCTATTACTGGACAAACATTTATCTTATCACTGTCTAATACACCACAGCTCCGGCATCTCAACTTCCACCATTTTTCCTTATTTTATTTTTGTTTCTGTTTCATCCTTATATTGTTTATCCTCGAACAATTTTCTAATGGGATGCTTTAAACCATAAACCACGATTTATATAGAGCGCGATCAGTGTCCAGAGAACTCAAGCCTGAACAAGCCGCTGCACGACAATGGGAGTGCAGTCGATTCGCTGTAGTCCGGGAAGGCGTCGCTTGCTAAAACAGAGTTAATCAATCCTTTTGTGGGATGGGCCATGCATTCTACTTCTACGGAAAGACGTTGAGACAACTTATTTAATTGTTTGGTAATGGCTACAATTGAATAATACAAGGCTGAGTATAGAATTCAGTACTATCTTGTCAAAAGGAATACATTAAAGAAAAAAGGACAAGAAAAAAGAAGACAACATGCAAGGATATAAGGGAGCACATGGCGGGGATAGGCGGTAGGATGCCTTTCAGAAGAAGGCAGTGGTCACCAACACTGCAAAATCCAGCGCCGAGAACTCTGAATACCATCGTAGCAGGTTCGCTTCCCCCGCCAAGTCGTACTTTGACGAACGCAGGTGACAAGAAAAGGCTACATGGATGCACTTACTAGGATAAAAAACGTTAATTTCTGTGCGTATATCGTCCATAAAATGACTTAGCGTTGCCTTCTGACGGACAAGTCGAGCCCGCTGGGAGTCTACTGAACCGGTGTAGACTTCGTGCGCGCCTCCTCCCGAGGCCACGTGTGAGGCACAATCAGAGTCGAGGTCTTACCCTGCGCGCTTGCTCTTACTTGCCTGCCACAACTACGAAGTAAAGCTTCTGTGCGTCCTGTCCTGGTTGTACCGATGTCCTGCTGGTCGAGTCGATGTCCCGGTGGAGATGGAACTGCGCTGACGATGACAATGATGCAGACGAAGACTACGCCGGGCGCGCGCGGGAAGGCGTTTATACTGCGTCGCGGCGCATGCGCGCACCGTATGCCCTTCGCGTCGAGACCTGGGCGCCTCCAGGCCTGAGTGTCCTTGAAGAACCGTGATGGAGCGCGGCGAACGTCAGGACACTATCCCTCCCAGACAAGCCTGACACCAAGTGGCGGACCGCGCGGTTAGTAGGCTTCGTTGGTCTGGTGAGGACCCGAGCCAAGAAGCTCCGATTTGGGGCGCAGGCGATAGCGGGCGGCTCATTCCACTACGCTACCAAGCGCCAAAAAGAATTGCTAAAGAGGTTTGGGTCGCATGGCTGGGTGCTGCAACGCCAATGTCTCCATGCAACCGAAGCGAATGGATACAAGTTTGAAGATTGCTTAGGTCACAACATCAGATGAAGTGTAACACTGCTGTGACCTCAAGTGCTGGACAAACGAGCACTCAAGCTAGACCCATGCTATCGCTTGAAAGTAGAATACATTGTGTATGTCAAGAACACAGGACTCCTTGACTTTTAGCCTTGACTGTTTTAAAACCAAACTTATGCGACATGAATGGAGTCAATCCGGCGAGCCTAGAGCAGCCGTATGGCCTCTTAACTCCACTCATCCCCTCGCAAATTTCACTGACTATACATCGTTCAGGATAGCGCTGTTCCCCTGAGATAAGATCCCATTCTCCGTGTATATGCAATGCCTAGATGCATCTACAGAACTCGTAAGCGTTATCTGTTCCACGAATCTCTTAGTCATAGCAAGCGTGGCCTTCAGCTTCACCGCGAAATCCTTGAGCGTTTGATGAGTCCTCTTAGTCAGTCTCACACAACACAGAAATGTCACCTAGGGCTTCGCGAACACGACGACGCAAACCTATGATTCAGCAGTACCAGGTCAACTGATGCCAACTGATTTTGATGCAGTGCTCATGGTTCCTTTTTAATTAATAAAGTAAAGTAAAAACGAAAATATTTAAAAAATTTTCCTTCTTCAAAATGGTTTCTTCGCCATCTACCTCCAGGCGAACTTTTTTTGTCGGAGTCGGGGAGGTTCCGACTGTCACCTGCAGCCGATACCATGTTCCTGTCGGATTTCCCGCCCAGGCCAACCAAGCCTTCCATCCCTCCGGGGTCGGTGAATTGGTACCAAACTTGTCCGGAAAGGATAAAGCGCTGACGTGTTCATCGGCTGGCCACCGCAAGTCATTGTATGGCCAAATACGCATTCAAATCGCCTCCACGACATCTCGTAGAAGTAGAATGCGTAGCGCATCCCAAAAAGGATTGAGTAACGTCATCCTTTATCCTTACCTCCTCGGTAAGCCTTGGATTCATGCAGTCTTGTGCTTCTTGCAGTCTCCATTAAAGCCTTCCGGATGTTTTCGTCGGTAAAAAGGACATGATGCCGTTAAAGAAGATAGGCGTAGGCTTGTCTATCGATCACAGCTTAATTCACTTGCTGCTGAAAAGCAAAGCCAGCACAAATCCCAGTCGTTAACCTCCCCCTTTCATTCTTATCGCATTGAACTTAACACTATAATACTAGGTAACTGCTTAACACTTGGTAAGCATATATCAATATTAAGAAGAGGTCAGCGTTAGTCAATTATCTCATGGATGCGCCACGCAATCTATTTCTAGGGGATGTCGTAGAGGCAATTTAAAAGCGTATTTAGCCTACTCTCAAGAGAACACCAGGACGCCCACCAACGGGTTGGTCGGACTTCTTCGTGAAAGCCAGCCCTGAACGACCGATATGACGCTCTTCGAGTCCTTCGAGCAAGGAGGATACACTGGAGCACTCTGGCACGCGACAAGGAAGAATGGAGACGCTGCTGGCGTACGCTCGAGCAAGTCGGTGATCAACGGGACGACTGGTGATACAGGTGATTTAGCCTACTCAATGACTGGCCACCGATAGGCAAGTCAGTGTTTTCTCCCTCCCAAACCAGTCTGATAAAGGATAAGGATAAAGGACGGCGTTATTCAGTCCCTTTTGGACGCGCCACGCATTCTACTTCTACGGGATGTCGTGGAGGCGAGTTGAATGCGTATTTGGCCATACAGTGATTTGCGGTGGCCAGCCGATGAACAAATCAGCGCTTTATCCTTCCAGACAAGTTCGGTACCAATTCACCGACCCCGGAGGGATGGAAGGCTTGGTTGGCCTGGACGGCAAACCCGAACAAGAAACCTGAAATCGGATGCACGCAACAGCAGGCACCTCCTCCAACTGCGCTACCATATGCCCCAATTAATTGTATGCATAACCAATACAACGACTTGTAGCAGTCATGTTCGACCCTCCTTGAACCTCGCCATGGTGGAATCCATCTAGAGAGTTGGTTAGCTCGTCACGAGATTGTTCAACGGCTTTATTGGTCAATGCTTCAGCTGGATCGCCTTCTGCAGAGCCTGAAAAGGCGAAATCAATTACATAGGAACTACCCCACCAAGCATCTTTTCCACCGCACAAAATCCAATGGTAAAGCTGTATCACCTGTCGTCCCGTTGATCATCGACTTGCTCGAGCGGGCGCCAGCAGCGTCTCCATTCGTCCCTGTCGCGTGCCAGAGTGGTCCAATGGATCTTCCTCGCTCGAGGGACACGAAGAGCGTCATATCGGTCGTTCAGGGCTTTCACGAAGAAGTCCGACCAACGCGTTGGTGGGCGTCCTGGTGTTCTTTTGACATCCCGCGGAATCCAATCTGTGACGACTCTCGTCCAGCGGGTGTCTGCGAATCGCATTACGTGGCCGGCCCACCTAATTTTCGACGACTTGGCCCACGCGACAGCGTCTCTGATCTTCGAACGTCGGCGAAGCTCGGAACTCCGAAGGCCTTCTCTCACTTGCGTGAGTCGTGTCACTCCGAGCATCGTCCTCTCGATTCCACGCTGCGCGACGCTGATCGCGTGTTCATCCTGCTTTCGTATAGCCCAGGTCTCTGAGGCGTATGTTAGGGCAGGAAGAACAGTGGAGTCGAATAGGTGGGCACGGAGTCGGACGTTCTTCGTCTTCTTCGCGACTTCTTCGACGCTCTTGAAAGCTCCCCAAGCCGCTCGTTTCCTCCTGCTCAGCTCTGGTGCTAGGTCGTTGGCCATGTTGACTTCGCGACCCAGATACACATAGCTGGAGCATCCGGAGATGTTCGTTCCGTTGAGCGAGAATGGGGCATCAGAAACCCATCCGTTCTTCATGAACATCGTCTTCGTAAGATTCAGCTGCAGTCCAACGCTTCCACATACACGATCGAAGTCGGCCAGCATTCGTTGCGCCTGACTGATGCTCGGTGTTATGAGCACGATGTCGTCAGCGAAGCGAAGATGGTGCAGTTGCCGGCCGTCGACCTTCACTCCCATGTCTTCCCATTCTAGTTCGCGCATGACGTTTTCGAGGGTGGCGCTGAAGAGCTTCGGGGATATGGTATCCCCTTGTCGAACCCCTCTCTTCACGTCAATGACGACGTCGTTGTAGAATGGTGAGATCTTGGTCGTGAATCCACTGTACAGCTCTCGAAGGACTCTGATGTACTGAGTAGGAACGCCCTGAGTGAGCAGTACTTCGATGACCGCTTCAGTTTCGACGGAGTCGAATGCCTTCTTCAGGTCGATGAACGTAAGGCACAGCGGCAGCTTGTACTCTCGCGACACTTCGATGAGCTTCGTAATGGTGTGTATGTGGTCGATCGTGCTGAATCCTCTCCGAAATCCTGCTTGTTCGCATGGCTGTCCTTCGTCCAGCGTTCTACTAATCCTATTCAGGATGACTCGAGTGAACAGCTTGTAGACTACGGACAACAGGCAGATCGGGCGATAGTTGCCAATGTCGTGCACGTCTCCCTTCTTGTACAGCAAAACGGTCTTGCTGGTCTTCCACTGAGATGGAACCTTGCATTCGGACAGGTAGCGTGTGAAGAGCCGCGCCAAGGTGTTGATGAGCGCTGGCGGGAGGTTCTTCAGGTGTTCAGCTCTGATCCTGTCAGAACCGGGTGCTGTACGTTTCTTCACCGACGAGATGGCGTGTCGGATTTCGGAAGAGAGAACAGAGGGGACGACGTATCCATCCTGCGGAAGATGGCATGAGGGCAGGTGGACGTGGCTATCGAAGAGATCGGAGTAGAAGTCGTGGATGACTTTCTCCATGGTCCTTCTGGAAGAGGTGATGGTTCCGTCAGGACGTCGGAGAGCGGTCATCTTGGTCTTGAAGTTGGCGAAGTTCCGGCGGGCATTGCGGATGCTCAGCCCTGCCTCTGCTGCTTCAGCCAACACTTCCGCCCTTCTCTCTTTGAGATCTTCCTTTATCGCCGCTCTGCATAGCTTTGCAAGCTCGGACGTCAGTTGGTAGTTGCCTGACGCTCGTGCTGCTCCACGCTGGCGTATCAGCTCAAGAGTTTCCGGAGACAGGCGTCTCTTGGTGGTCTTTAAGCTCTCGGCTCCCTTAGCACTATCGTGGAGATGGTGCACGAAGCGATCGTATTCCTCGTCGACGTTGTCCATGGCGGCATCTTCCCAAAGGCCGACAAGAGAGGTGTAGAGATCCCAGTTGATGGTCGTTCTGGGATTCCTCTTCTTGAACTTCGCGGCCTTCTCTCCTTGACGCGAAAAGCGGAACCTCGCGCGAAGGAGGGGGTGGTCCGATCCTGTGTAGAACTTGGGGACAACGGAGACATCGGTCAGGCAATACTTGCGATTGAAGATGATGTGGTCGATCTCGTTGTGGAACTGGCCACCGGGGGATTCCCAGGTCGATCGTAGGGAGGGAGGCTTCTGGAACTGTGAGTTTCCATGGATGGTCTTGGTCGACATGATAAACTCAGACAGCCTTTCACCTTGCTCGTTCCACTCCAAACCGTGGGTTCCGATGTGAAGTTCTTCCGGCGACCTTCGTGGCCCGATCTTGGCGTTGAAGTCGCCGACGATCACCTTGTAGAAGGTGTGATCTTCCTTATAGAACTTCTCCAGCTCCACGTAGAAGGCCTCGACGTCTTCGTCGTCGTAGTCGGATGTTGGGGCATACGCGACGAACACAGTCAAGGCTGGCACGGAGCCACATTGCTTCAGTCGCAGACGTCCGATTCGGCTTGTCAGAGACTCGTACGAATCGATGTTCATGGCCAAGTGCGTGTTGACGAGGACACCAACGCCGCCTACTCCCCTGCTTTCGCATGTTCCGAGGAACAGTTCTTCTCCGGAGTCGTAGGCGGCGTGTAGGGGGTGGTGTCTTCTCGTCTCGGTCAGTCCGATGACGTCGTACTTGATCTTCCTGGCTTGCATCATCAGGTCCTCGACGGATGCTTCCGACGCAAGCGTGCGGGCGTTGTAAGTACAGATCGTCATCCTAGTCCTTCTCAGTTTGCGCAGCCTGGTTAGGCCCTGAGATTTTAGCAGCCTCTCCGTACTCGTCCTTCCCATCGCTGCAGAAATGGTGGCTCTTTCGGGGTCAGGGGAATGAGGCCCTTTAGTGCTGCTGTGATTGACTGGAATACAACACGGGTAGCTAGTCAGGCTCTGTCGTGCAGGCGGGGTACTCCGGGCAGCCAGCCAGACTGCCCGAAGGGACGGGGCGAGACTTAAGGCGGCCTCGAATCGCCTTACATGTACTCCCAGTCTACCGAGTGCAAGCTTTTGGCCGAGCCGACACAGTTACAATCCGCACAGTCACGGACACATCCACGCACACTGTGCACGAACATGCCGCTCCCACGCACAAGGAACGCATCGACCCGACGCAGCAGGAGCAAGGAGTCCATCCCCTGCATCCCACCTGCGTCTCTGGGCAGTACACGGTCGCATTTGGTTCGCGTTTAATTCCCCTATCCACCACCCGGGGACGCGCCACGTGGCCCTGCGACAAGCGGCCCGAGATCCCTCTTAACAAGAGGGCCCGAAGGCTCTCTATCGAGGGAGATCCGTGGTAAAGCTACCCCACCAAACCGGCTTCGGCTGATCCTGCAGTGGACTATGGTAAGGTACGATACTTGGATTCCATTGTTGCGGCTTTCAAAAATTTGACATTGAATTTTGTAGTTGAGAACATGTCTGGTGGGGTAGCTCCTAACTGATTTGGCCTCTTCAGGCTCTGAAGAAGGCGATCAAGCCGAACGTTAATTAATAAAGTCGTTTAGCAACCTCGTGACGAGCTATACAACTCTAGATATACCATTTTCAGGTAGAATTGGACACTTTTCAATTCATGTTGGACCCTTTTCAAACCATATTGGACACTTTTCTAAGCTCGTATAAGACTTTTGAAATCAAAGAGAAACTACAGATTCAATAAGATAGTTAGAAAAATTTTTTGTTCAAGGAAGATTTAGAGTAACTTTTTAATTTTTTTACAGCTACTCGATTGAGTGTAATAATTTTATAAAATTTTACTTTTTGAAAAAAAACAAATTAAATTTTGTTTTAAAGCGCAGCAAGGCGGCAACCATATAGTGCACTAAAAAACAGATTGCGCTATGCACTCAAAAAGCTCTTCGAGATTTTTATTTGATTGATAGTGGAAATGTTGTCTATACCATGTTCACATCAAATTGGACACTTTTCAAACGAAATTGGTCACTCTTCTAAGCTGGCCGATAAACTTTGAAATCAAATTGAACTTCTTCCAAATTGAAACGTGCTTCTAACAGGTTAAACTACAGACTCTCTAAGATGGTAAGAAGATTTTTTTCTGTTCAAGGAAAACCTAGAATAACTTTTTTTTTGAAATTTTTTAAATTCAGCTGCCTGAATGAGCAAAATAGTTTTATAAAATTTTTACTATTTGAAAAAAAATATTAATTTAAATTTTATGCTAAAACGCAGCAAGGCAGCATTCATGTCGTGCATCAAAAGACTGAATCGCGTCGTGCAGTCAAAAAGTTCAACGCAACGTTTATTTGATTGATGGTGTAAATACTGCTCACATACAATAAGAACGTTACGATGTATGTTTTTTTATAACCGTTTCTGTTGCATCGCTTACAGGTGTGAAACTGCATGCAAACAGAAATTTCTCTATCCATCGAGTGAAAATCGCGAAGTTTCGGACGGGGGCATGGCACAATCTTTGTTTTGGCAATATAAAGGGCCGCCTCCCTGCTCTTCAGAACAAGCCGTTGTTTATCCCCAGAAAATAAATTTTTTTTATAAAATTCGAAGTAAATTTTACAGGATGTTTTGTTGCGATCAAAACTCATGCGCCGGACGAGAGTTGAACCCGCATCTTCTGCTTTCCGGGCAGCGATGTTCGCCTTACACCACCTATACTAAAATGTTTCTTGATTAAATGTAGAAGAAGTTCATTTCGTTTTGGAAGAGTTCTATTTGATTTGAAAAGTCTTGGGTTAGCTTAGAAGAGTGCCCAATTTGAGGTGAAAAGTGTAAAATTTGGTTTGAAAAGTATTCAATTTGATTTCAAATGTGTCCAATTCGACGTAAAAATCTAGATAGGTACAACGACTTGTGTAGGCCAGCCAATGGACAAGTCAATTGGCTGGCCTACGCCTACATGGACTTGTGGATTGGCGCCAAACTCGTCTGCGAAGGATAAGGGCTTGTCCATCGTTTCGACTCTACAACGTCTTGAACGCATTCCAATTGTATTTACGATATTCGAATGCGTGGCGCATCCCAAACAAGTATTCATTAACGTCATGCTTTATCCGTTTCTCGTTCGCCATACACGGAATATGTCCACGCTCGACCCCTGGGGCTTCAGGCAACCCTTCTGGCTTCAGGTCTGTCCCTGTCGGGCTATTCCCGCAGCGAGCGCCGACGTCAGATCCGTCGGCGCTGCGTGGCAAAGGTGGCTGATACGCGGCGAGTGTTCGGGGTGATCGGATCGGTCCGTCCGACGGTCGTTCGCTGCCTCGGCCGTTGCTGTCCAGTGTCGGCGACCGGTAGAAAACTTGCTGCTCGATCAGGTTGCTGCTGCCCGGACGATACGATCAGATCTCGCCGTTGCCTCATTCGACCGGCGGCCACGGTTCGGCTCTACATTCCCGTAGGGTGGTCTCGACGGCAAAGAACACCTCGACCCTAGGTGGACTCGGCGCGTGCAGATTTTGATAAAATCCCCGTCATCTCGAGGTTTCTACGCTGTGGCATTACAGCCGCTGCTTGTGTGTGTATAGTCGTGGGCGGGGTGCGGGTGCACTGTTAGGAAAAAATCGCCGCAATCTTTCGAACGACGATGGCGTAAGTGTGAAAAAACTCTGAAAGAAAATATTAAACATACACAGACACGCGCGCAGAGTGTTTCACACATCGCTCGCTCTGGAGTAACGGGGGATACATTGGAAAACAAACGTATTACAACGCCTGTGGGGCTCGCTAGCACTTCCTCCGACGTAAAAACGGTCAGAGAATGTCCAGTCAGACAAGGAGGATTTCACGGAAGAAGTGACAGTTGTCCAGCGATGACGTCCGAAGTCGTCGTTGCCATCGGAGCAGTTTTAGATATAGGGTTCTGTTGGAGTCCTGCGCTGCGGTAATTAAAGGACAAAGGATAAGGACAGGGTTAGTCTACCCTTCTGGTATGCACCATGAACTCTACCTATGCGGAATGTCGTGGAGGCATTTTGAATTTTTTCGTATTTGGCGTGGACAACGACTTGCGGTAGCTAACCGATGGTAAGGTCTCTTCTCGTCGCTTGCTCCACTTTGCAGTAGATGCCTCTTCATGTCCATGCTCATCTTCCTCATCTCCTTCCCGTTAGGGTCAGCTCCATACCTACAGAGTGTCCGCTTTCCTTTCTAACACTCGCTGAGCCTGAACTAACGAAGGGCTTCATCTGTCGCGTGTCAGCTTCGACGAGATCTATACCTAATAGGTCTTCGCGGACTTTCCAACAGCACACGCTGACCAAGTTACTCTTCGACAAGGAAGTCTCTTTGTCCAGAGATCAAGAACTGCCTTTCCATACGTACCGAATCCGGGCTTGCGACAACAAATTTATCCATGCGCCAGCCAATGGTCAAGAAAATGCGGTGCTGAACTGCTGGTGCTAGATGCCCAGAACATAACAATAGCTCAGCGTCATCAGTTAACTGATAAGTTCGTCTCCCAAGGTACGGAAACGCTCCACGTCGTGATAGAGAAGAATTGCCTGCAAGCATACGTTCAGAACGAACTAGACAATGACCAAAGGAGCGCTACCTTGATGCGTTGCAAATTTATTTACTTATTCACTTATTTAGTCGCCTCCACGACATGCTGTTGGAGTAGAATGTGTAGAGCACCGAAAAAGGGGTTCAGTAACGCTGTCCTTTATTCGTTTACCCCTTATTACTTGTAGAGCTGGAAAAGAGCTGGCGCCCACCCCCGATCAAGCCCAAGACCGTGAAAACCATCAGTCAAGGCTTCAGAAACACTCTGTTCAATATCGCAAGGTTCATCTGCATTCCACACACATTCCATCCGTCTAGGCGGGTGTGCACACGAAGCAGTCGAAGGTGTGGCTGTCGCGTGCACCCAATACTAGGTTCCCTGTTAGGATTTCCCGCTCAGGCTAACCAAGTCTTCCATCCCTCCGGGGTCAGTAAGTTAGTACCGGACTTGTCTGGGAAGGATGAAACGCTGATTTGTTCATCGCCTGGTCAGCACAAGTCATTTTATGGCCAAATGCGCATTCAAATCGCCTCCACGACATCCCGTAGAAGTAGAATGCGTGGCGCATCCTAACGAATGCGTGGCGCCGTCCTTTATCCTTTATCCGTCCGTCTGGTTAATGGTTTCAAATGTCGATCGTGTGAACTTGAGACATGCATGCAGATGTATGGTACTGCTGTCAGGGTACAATTGAGGCTGTTAGTCGGAGGTCTGCCTCCGCGAACCGGTCACAATGTCACTTCAAGGGGCTCTGGTCAATGAAGTGATACGATTAGATCATGGATAAAGGATAAAGGACGGCTTTACTCATTCCCTTTTTGGATACGCCACGCATTCCAGTTTCATGGGATGTCGTGGGGGCGATTTGAATACGTATTTGGCCATAAAACGACTTTCGGTGGCCAGCCGATAAACAAGTCAGTGCACTGACCTTCCCAGACAAGTCTGGTAGCAATTCACCGACCCCGGTAAGACAGAAGGCGTGGTTGGCCTGGGCGGGAAATCCGAGCCAGGAACCTAGTATCTGGTGCACGCAACAGTCGGCGCCTCCCCGACTGCGCTACACGCGCCCCATATACGTAATATTTGTAATAAAATATCCCATATATCTAAATAAAGAATTGGCTGAATTTGCAATGAAGATAACTTTCATCATTAGCGTACGGTAGGGAGAAGAAGCTGACTAACGAGAGTTGTCTATCGGACATGCTCCCCAAACCATCGTCTGGGCTACACATTCGCCCAGGGGCCGGATTCAGCAAAGTTACTGCAGTAACTTTGATGAATCCGGCCCCAGAATACCTCCATTATCCTGATTGAAGTGCGCTGCTTGGTGCATTCCAATATGGTGTGAACATTGTCGACCTTTATCATTCAGTCTTTACCCCCATAAGGATAAAGGATAAAGGACGGCGTTACTCAATCCCTTTTGGGATGCGCCACGCATTCTACTTCTACGGGATGTCGTGGAGGCGATTTGAATGCGTATTTGGCCATACGGTGGCTGACTTGACTTGCGGTGACGAGCCGATGAACAAGTCAGCGCTTTATCCTTCCCAGACACGTCTGGTACCAATTCACCGAAGCCGGAGGGATGGAAGGCTTGGTTAGTCTGGGCGGGAAATCCGAACCAGGAACATGGTAACGGGTGCAGGCGACAGTCGGCGCCTCCTCCGACTGCGCCACACGCGCCCTCATAGAGACATGTCTTTACTCATAATGACATAAAAGAGGCTTGACAGTCAAGGCTTTAGGAGTGGTGGCAGAACCATACAAAAGGAGACTTTTTACGGCTCTGAAGCGCAACTCATGGGAAGATTTGAAGCGAATCTATGTACGGTGGCAGAGTCATCTGTCCCCGGAGTCCTGAAGTCTCATCGTCGGACTTGCATGAGAGAAACAATTGAGAGTTTCTCGAAGCGTGAGGAGAAGCCGAGAGAAAACCTGAAGATATGAGCGATACAGATCAAGATGACGTGCAACGATACGACGCATAGTTTAGCGGTCTCGACTTCAACGCTAGCCGCATCTGTCTGTCTTCGCTTCTCATCGTTTGGCTAGCATCCGTCGTCGAACTGTCTTCGAGCTTTAAAACATATGAACCGAAGTCATTCTGATCTGGCAATCTTCATTTTGAACTGGACACTTCCCTTTTTCACAGGATATCTTTCAAGCAAAAATATTTATATCAGTAATAGTAATCCCTACCTATAACGAAAAGCTCAAATTATTTATTCTTAGAAGTCCTTATTACAGGCAGCATTTAATGAACTGCTTTTCTGATTTGAATCTCTTAAAGGTGAATTTAGACTAGCTTTGTTTCTAATCTCACCTAAAATCTATTATGTTATTTGTTGAATTTTTTTCGAGTTTTTTTCTACATATTTTTTTTGCCCAATTTTTTTGCGTTCCTAGATAGACCATTCCGTGCGCACTATTTTGTCCGAAGAAAAATAAATAAATATCAAAATTCAAAACAGAGACTTTATAACGAAGGCAGAATAGTAGCCCTCGCTTCAAAAAAATCGTGTAAAAACGTTTTAGGAATATTGTGGCGCTTTATAAATGAGGTAGAATTTCTAAATCTTTGGCCAAAACAGTGCGTTAGGTGTTTTCTAATGTGATCCGACACAAAGAGTTGTTCTTATGGAAGGATTGCGCCGTGAACTCGTTCAGAACATTGAAATGTTCATTTCAGTTACTGTGTAAATGCTGTTTACATGCAGTGGAGAAGGCCCATGTAAACAGCAATTACGCTGTGATTCCGACGGACAATGCAAGGTATTCATAGAAAGAGTGCGAGACGCAGATGTCAAATTCATTGACGACCAGCACGTTTGGAAAACACAAATAAAAAAAGGGTAAAGGATGAAGGACGGCGTTACTCAATTCCTTTTGGGTTGCGCCACGCATTCTACTTCTACGGGATGTCGTGGAGGCGACATGAATGCGTATTTGGCCATACAATGACTTGCGGTGGCCAGCCGATGAACAAGCCAGCGCTTTATCCCTCGCAGACAAGTCTGGTACCAATTTACCGACCCAAGAGGGATGGAAGGCTTGGTTGGCCTGGGCATGAAATCTGAACCAGGAACCTGGTATCAGGTGCACTCCACAGTCGCGCCTCCTCCGACTGCGCTACACGAGCCCGATAACACAAATAACACCTGAAATACATGGATCTTTTGCGGTTCATAGAGTTATCCAAGGTGGCTCTGGTGGTTCACGATTTCGTTGGTTTTGTTTCTTTTGAACTAAGCATTGTTATCTGATCTTCACAACGTTTCCCTTTGTTTGTTTGGTTTTTATGGGCGCACTTCAGGTGCAGCAATAAAAAATAAAAAAATAAATAAATAAAAACATTGTCGAAATCAAATAATAATAATAATAATAATAATAATAATAATAATAATAATAATAATAATAATAATAATAATAATAATAATAAAGAAATAATAAAATAATAATAAAATAATAATAGAAATAAAAATAACTAATAAAATAATAATAAATCAAATAATAATAATTAAGAAATAATAAAATAATAAAAATAAAATAATAAAAAATAATAATAGAAATAAAAATAAATAATAAAATAGTAATAAATCAAATAATAATAATCAAGAAACAAACTCTTCAATTTACGCACCCTTGCTTCTCGTAGGAAACGATATGATCTAATCACTATATATATATAAGCTGATCAATGCTATGGTGGATCTTCCTCTTCAGGAATTTTATTCACTATCTTGTTCAAATATTAGAGGTGGTCAGATGGAGATCCAGATTTCAAAAGCTAGAAGTAATATAAGGCCTACATTTTTCACAGACCGAGCTGGAACCAAACTTCAAAAGTTTTCGAAGAAAAACATTTTACCAAAATCGCTAAGGCAATACAAACGACTTATTGTCAGGTATCTCCAGGATGCTCCTTAATAGTTTGATTCCAACTGTTGCCGCTGTCTGTTGCTTGCACCTGTCCCAGCATATTTTTATTCGCCCTGTTCTGGTTCTTAATGTGCATGCTTGTTCTATTATATTTTCTGCGTGGATATCCACGTATAAGTAAATAAATAAATAAATAAATAAATAAATAAATAAATAAATAAATAAATAAATAAATAAATAAATAAGAATTTTGGACTGACTGAAACAGAGCAGCTATTTATTTATTATTATTTATTTATTTATCAGACATGAACATAGTCATGCACTACATAAGTAATGACAGAAAAACAAATACTAAATACTAATAATACTAATACAAATACTAATGCTATTTTTCTTAAAAGACTCTGCAAATTTGAACTTTAATAGCGATTTTCTTAGAAAAGATATCTTTAGCTTGGCTAGACAATGTTAAGTTGAACTTGATAAACTTCACCGATGTGTCGCCTAAGCTGCATTGTAAAATGATCATTTTATCCTTAAAGGTGTCCGGTTTCCAAATAGAAAAGTGTAAAAAGTGTTCGGTGTAAAATGAGAAATGCCCGGTTTAAAACGAAAATGGTGCACATACAGCTGGAACAGGAATAACTTCGATAACAACTCGGTTCATTCCTTTATAAATTTTGCTTGTCGTGCGTCTCAAACTTCAATTTGATGATTCCTCAAACAGACCTCCCTTCACTGTAATTTACATAAGCAATCCGACTACGTCTTCGGTCAGTGTTTTACTCAAACTCATGAACGGCTGAAACAGAAATAACTTAATAGAAAGTATCGAAACTCGTGCTATTGCTCTACATTTGTACTTCATATATGTATGGTATAGAAAATCAATAAAAATAAACTAATTGTAAATGCTCCACCTTTATGGGGCGTATAAGAGCTAGCAGTTCACAGAAGTGAAGGGTTGTTCCTATTAAAAGAAAATCTTGAGTTTTCCGAAGATCTTCCCAAAAGGAGGGATATAATGGCATAGAGGAGGAAAGGAGTCCTTCGGATACCCCACCCTTTTTGCTTCCTACCTACCATGGCTAAACCACTAGGTAACGTTGCGTCTGATTAAAGGGCGCCGACGGTGTAATGAAGTCGATTCTGCCCGGTAACCAGGGTTCGGGTTCGATCCCCCCTCCAGCACTAGAGTTTTAACCGCAATGAGGTTGAAATAGCTCACAAAGCCACCTTTGGCGTAAAAAATGTTTAATTGATTAGCAAACGGTGTTTCGTCTAATAAGGATCTGGGTTAAAAGATATGGTATTAATGAATCCTTCCTGGTATACGCCACGCATTTTACTACTATGTGATGTCGTTTGAATGCGTATTTGGCCATACAATGACTTGCGGTGGCCAGTGGATGGATAAGTCAGTGTCTTATCTTCCGATGACAGATCTAGTGCCAATTCACCGTTCCCGAAGGAATGGAGGACTTGGTTGGTCTGCGCGGGTAATGCCAGCCAGGATGTAGAATTACATAAAAATATGTAGTAAACTTACATACTTTGATACTTTGATGGTCCTTTTGTCGGCTAGAGGTCTTCCCAGCGAGGACCACAACTCTTCCAGACCGCTCGATCTCTGGCTGTTTGCATCCAGTGAGGCAGACTCCGTTCTCTGAAAGATCTTGAGAACGAGTCTGCCCATCGCGTTGGCGGTCGTCCCAGTGGTCTCATGGGAGCCATTCTGTGACACCGAGACTCCATCTATCGTCCTTTCGTCGAAGCAGGTGTCCGGCCCAGCGATATTTGAACTTCTTCATGTACTGCAGCGGGTCTGCTAATTGCGACTTCTCCCGTAGCTCCGAGCTTCGTAGGTCTTCTTGCCATTGGTGACGAAGGCTTGTCCTTAGAAGACATCTCTCCAGTGCAAGGCCCTGAGGCCGGCATCCTTGACCTTATCGGTGACTTCGCGAATCGAACTTAAGGCTGCCCATGCTGCGCGTCTCCTGCGGGCGATTTCAGGAGCGAGGTCGTTGTTCAGCTCTCTTCCCAGATAGACGTAGGAGTCGACCTGTTGTAGAGCGACTCCATTTAACCTTTCGAGTCCCGTGTCACACCACTGGTTGACCATAAATCGCGTTTTGGACATATTCATGTCCAATCCAATCTTCATACCTGCCACATTGAGCTCGTTCAGCATCTCCTCGACTTCTGCCGTGCTGGTAGAGATGAGAACAATATCGTCGGCGAAGCGAAGGTTGCTGATCCGTTTACCGTCGACAAGGTAGCCTTTATCGTCCCAGTTCAAGTCTTTCATGGCATCCTGGAGTGCTGCTGTGAATAGCTTGGGAAAAATCGTGTCTCCCTGCCGTACTCCTTTCCCGATAGGAATCTTAAGCTTTCGATCGAACAACTCGGTGGTGGTCGATGTGTTCGAGAAGCATTCGTCGAGAAGTCGGATGTAGAGCGATGGTATACCAGCATGCACAAGCGCGTTCAGAATGGCGTTGATTTCCACAGAGTCGAACGCTTTTCGGTAAACCACGAAGACAAGGACAAGTGGGAGGTGGTATTCGCGGCTCCTCTCGATGAGCTGTGAGACAGTCTGAATATGGTCCATGCAGGAGAAATCCTTGCGAAACCCTGCTTGCTCCACTGGCTGATACTCATCCAAGCAACGCTCCATACGATTAAGCAGTATCTTGGTGAAGATCTTGTACACAACCGAGAGAAGACTGATGGGTCGATAGTTGTTGATATCCTCCTGCTGACCTTTTTTGAAAATTAGAAGTGTTCTAACAGTTCTAATCTGTAGTAAAATAGAACACAAATAATAAATTAGAGTCAGGTGCCTCCTCCTACTGTACTACCGATCACCCTAATCTTCCTTGTATCTCCATTGAAATTACATTCTAAGTTAGAAGCGAACGAGAACAAATAGTCCCACGCGCTCTGGCTGCACGATGATTGAAAATAAGTGGTCCTATTCAAACTCTTACAGCTGAAACTTTAAAGTAATTGCAAGAAAAGAGAGCGGACGAAAAGGGATATAGTTTAGACGTAGTCAATCCCTTTCAGGTCCACTACACGTTCTAGTTCAACGGTGTATCGTTCATGAGCATTCTCTTTTCTTCTTCCTTTCTTTTTTGTCCAGGTTGATGACAGAGTCTTCTTTTCTAGTGCTATTACGTCACTTTTCCCGATCCAGCGCTTGATCAGGATGGACATCACTCCGCTTTCACGTCCGTGACGAGCGCCGCTTCGGGCGTTATCTAGGCCGTTTTCCAGACACCTCGAGGTTAAACCCTATCTAATGGGCGCAGTCATCCCTCCTACTAAGAACGTGACCACACCATCGCAGTTGAGCTTCGCGCAACCTACCAGTTATCGGCGCGATACCGAACTTATGACGAATGGAATCATCCTATTATATTAACAAGGCGCATGACAGCAGAAGTACTACCGCTACCTATCTACCTGTATCACCTGTCGTCCCGTTGATCATCGACTTGCTCGAGCGGGCGCCAGCAGCGTCTCCATTCGTCCCTGTCGCGTGCCAGAGTGGTCCAATGGATCCTCCTCGCTCGAGGGACACGAAGAGCGTCATAGCGGCCGTTCAGGGCTTTCTCGAAGAAGTCCGACCAACGCGTTGGTGGGCGTCCTGGTGTTCTCTTGACATCCCGGAATCCAGTCGGTGATGGCTCTCGTCCAGCGGGTGTCTGCGAAGCGCATTACGTGGCCGGCCCACCTAATTTTCGACAACTTGGCCCACGCGACAGCGTCTCTGATCTTCGAGCGTCGGCGAAGCTCGGAACTCCGGAGGCCTTCTCTCACTTGCGTGAGTCGTTTCACTCCGAGCATCGTCCTCTCGATTCCACGCTGCGCGACGCTGATCGCGTGTTCATCCTGCTTTCGTATACCAGTAGGGTTACCAATAAGGAAGATCTGTAAGGACCAACCAGAAAAGGGATCTATTGCGAAGGTACGAGTGAAGGTGTGCTAAGCATCCGTGTCTAGAAGACGTGTTACCGAGGTCATGCAACGAGTGTCTGGATTCAGAACACCCGCCAACGATTCCCAGATAAAGGACGGAAGACTGTCGCGTGCACCCGATACCAAGTCCATGGTTCGGATTTTTCGCCCATGCCAAAAAGGCCTTCCATCCCTACGAGGTTGGGGAATTGGTACCAGGCTTCTCTGGGTAGGGTAAAGCGCTGCGCGCAAATACGCGTTCAAATCGCCTCCACGACATCGCCTATACGTGGAGCATCACAAAAGGGATTGAGTAACGTTATCATTTATCCTTTATAGAGTATTCCGTCGATCTAACTGCGTCTTATTAGAAAGTATTTTGCCAGTGCCAAACCCATTCAAGCCTTCCTCTGGGACCTGCGAATTGGTTTCAGACTTGTTTCGCAGAGTTTCCACTCACATGTATGTTGGTTGGCTAGCGCACGTCAACGGCCAAATATGCATTCAAACTCCACGACCTCCAGCGGGAGTAGAGAGCCTGGCGGTTCCTACAAAGAGCCGACTTACGCCGACGACCTCAGTTCTTTAGCATGAGCATGGTTTCCTTAATGTCAGTGAGACATTTTGATAACTGGAAATAACATTCACTTCGGATTCCTCTCAGCTTCGAGGCTTTTCGTACTCAGGGATTTTCCAAATTCATGGACCAACGCTTCCAGAGGTTGAGGGGTATAGCACCGGATTCAACCACAGGTTGGTTCCAAAATCTTGTTGTAGAAACCGAATAGTCGAATGGCCTCACTATACCGAAAAAAAAATCTAACTGTATGATGTAGTCCAAAAAAGTTTATATAGCGCCCAGTTTTAATTCATTTTTGCCTTGCCTCTAGAAAATGGATCGTGAGGGGACCACGTTAGCCACCTCCATCAGAATTTAGAGATAGGAGTGTCCCTGGCGAACAATATTACATTGAGAAGCCGATCTGCAGACTGCAACGACGGAATCTCCGAAAAATAAGACCAAAAAGTCCCAGTGGTGGAAAAACCCGTGCAATAGAGCTCTGCAATTTGCGGCTGCTTTTGGCGTACAATTCTTGCAAAAATACTCTTAGCAGTCGGCGTTAGAGAGGAAAGCTAGCAGAAGATCCTACGAAACTGGAAAGAAATTAGGTTTAAAGTCGGTGTTCAGAGCTAACTGCTTACTTCTTGATGATCTATCCTCTCAATCGTTTTAAGCGTAGCGTTGTCATAGTCGCGCTAGAGAGTTCCTATTTGCCTAGTAGTTAGTCAGACGAGAATAATTCGAAATCGCTCGCCTAACGATCGACGATCAAGTTTCACCTCGTTCAAAGATTCGCAAGCGATCTGGAATTCGAGCCGGTCTTCGGCGGTGCTGTTAGCGGTCAGGAAACTTTTGCTGATGATGTTCGTTGTTTGTTGACGGCGGCGCAACGAACGGAAAGCTTCAGTGGAACCACATCTCGTCAGTCATAGCCGGCTGTTTGATGGCCCGTTGCTAAAAACCAGTGACCCACCACCCGAACCGGCAGCGTTAGTCACAAGAAGCCGCTCGAAGTCATGGGAAGCCCTGCTGGACGGTAAGAGCAGTTGAAGAGGGTCTTTTCTCTAAAGGAACCGAGCAAGCTCTCCCAAATTTTAACCTCTTCATCTTTTTCTCAATCCGCAAGGCTGTTCACCAAAGAATAGCCACCACGAGCTTCTTTACAACGCCGACAGTCGCATCAAACAATTAAGAGAGAACGTCTTCAGTACGTTTTTCAGCGTCTCTTCGATCCCATTGTGCCAGACTTCCAGTTGCTTATGGCCGCGTATAGCGCAGTCGGAGGAGGCGCCGGCTGATACCAGGTTCTTGGTTCGGATTTCCAGCCCAGCCCAACCAAGCCCTCCATCCCTCCGGGATTGGTGAATTGGTACCAGACTTGTCCGGGAAGGTTAGAGTGCTGATGTTTCCATCGGCTGGCCACCGCAAGTCATCGCTTCGGCCAAATACGCATTCAAATCGCCTCCACGACATCCTGTAGAAGTAGAATGCGTGGCACATCTCAAAAAAAGGATTTAATAACTCCGTCCTTTATCCTTATTTATCCTTATGATGTCGTTTGGGATCGTACTAGAGCAGCAGGAGGAGGCTCGTCTGTTCTGCTCTCCCCGAATCAAGATTCTTTATTAACGTCCCAACCAGGGCAACCAAACCTTCATCCTTCCAGGACCAATTAATTGGTACCAGACTTGTCTCTGAAGGATACAGCGCTAAGTTTTTCATCGACTGGCCACCTTGAATAAGCATCCACGACATCTGTGGAAGTAGAATACGGGGCGCACCCCAACAGAGATTGAGTAACGCCGTTCTTCATTCTTTATCCCTTATCTAGGTGCTTGTCACTGAGACATTTGCTCCTACAGTAGAAAGTACACCTTTCCTGAGAATGCGTTCAGATGGCTTTGAGCTGTTATAAAGGATAAAAAGATAAAAGCCTGCGTTATTCGGTCCCTTTTAGAATGCGCCATGCATTCTACTTCTAATGGATATCGTGGCGGCATTTTGTACATACTATGGCGGTGTAGCGCAGTCGAAGGAGGCGCTGACTGTCGTCTGCACCCGACACCAGGTTCCTGTTTCGGATTTCCCACCTAGGCCAACAAAGCCTTCCATCCCTCTGGGGTCGGCTAATTGGTGCCAGAATTGACTGAGAAGGCTTGTTCATCGGCTGGCCACCGCAAGTCATTGTACCAGGCTGTCCAATAATTCCTGTCCGAAAATTTTCAAAATTCTATAATTTTCCTTAGAAGTGTTATAATATCAGGCAAGTGTAAAAACCTTCTAGAAGGTTCTTCAGAGTTCCACGCTAGGGGTATATAAGGCGCAGTCGCCGCGTCTAGCTACCAGTACAAGCTAAAATGGACCAAGGTCGAATGGGTACGTTCGTGTACTACGAGTGGCTGCTGGGCAACGACACTGGCACCGCGGTCGCCAACATCTGCAGAACGCGAAAGGAGGATGCAGTGTCCCAACGCACAGTCAGGCGCTGGTTCAATCGTTTCGAGAACGGCGACACGAGCCTCGAGGACAGGGAGCACAGCGGGAGGCCTTCTACGGTGGATAATGACGAAGTCCGTCGCTGTATCAAGGAGAAGCCGGAAGCCACCACCCGTGAACTGGCGACGACGCTTGGCTGCAGCAAGTCCACCATCCACAATCGACTCAACTTACTCGGCTACCACAAAGTTCTGGCCCGTTGGATCCCCCACCGTCTGACGGACGCCAACAAGCAGAGCCGCGTGGCCGTCTGCCAGTCCCTCCTCCTTCGTCCGAATCGCAAGGAGTTTCTCGAGGATCTGGTCACTGGGGATGAGAGCAGGGTCCTCTACGACAACGTCGCCCGCCGTGCCGTCTGGATCCCGCGCGGAGAAGAGCCGCCGACGACGCCGAAAGCCGATCTGCACCCGCTGAAGATCATGTTCTGCTGCTGGTGGGACGCCAAGGGCATGCTGTACTTCGAGCTGCCCCCGCAAGGCAGGACGGTCACCGCCTCCATCTACACCGTTCAGCTCGAGAAACTAGCCGCCGCCATCCGAGAAAAGCGTCCCCGACGGGCCTCGGTCCACCTGCTGCACGACAACGCGCGCCCCCACGTGGCGAAGGAGACCCAGCAGAAGTTGGCGACTCTCGGCTGGGAGACGGTTGCCCATCCGCCGTATTCTACGGACCCCGCCCCCTCCGACTACCACTTGTTCCGCCCGCTGAAGCACCATTTGGCCGGAAGAAAATTCACCAACTACGACAACCTCAGATCCGACATCGCGGACTTCTTCGAGTCGCAACCCCTGGAGTTCTGGGCGAAGGGCATCGGCGACCTGCCCAATCGATGGGCCACTGTTGTGGATAACTGTGGTGATTATATTGTTGATTAGACTTGTTTTTCAATAAAGTTGAAAAAAAAATAAAAATGGTGAAATTCTCGGACAAGAATTATTGGACAGCCTGGTATGACCAAATACGCATTCAAATCACTTCCACAACATCCCGTAGAAGTAGAATGCGTGGCGCATCTCAAAAGGGATTGAGTAGCACCGCGCTTTTGAACTAATTTCACCGACCCAGAAGAGATGGGAGTCTTGGTTTGCCTAGGCGGGAAATCCGAACCAAGACCCTGGTAACGACTGTACGCGACAGCCGGCATCTCTTCCGACTGCGCTTTTCGAGTCCTTTAAGCTCTCAAGAAATAAACCGTTCAGTAAAGAATAAAGTTCTGAACTAAGTCGAAGGTTTAGAAGAGATTTCTTAGAAGAATCATCAGTTGAGAGCTAGCAATCTCCAGGAATATCTTGGACCTGTTCTGTCCAAACTGTTTTTCTTAGAAGTAGAACGAAGATTCAGCACGACTAAAAAGCATGCTTCTTTTCGGCCTCTTAGCTAGAAAAGTTAGTTTAAAACAAAAAAGTGCTGTCTTTAGAGCAGAATCCTCCCCTGTTGTCCCTAACCTATGCCTGTGTTCTGGTCTGTGACCCAAGAAGAACTTTCCAAAAAAGGTGAAGGTGGCAAGAGGTTCTCTAGAATAAGCCAAGGCTCCGGTTGATTAAACGTTCACATTTGATCGAAAAGACGATTACACAATTGTCATGATATTACCACAGAAGTGAAGTGCGTGGCGCGTACGAAGGGACCTATGCCTTCCTGTCTCGGCGCCTTTCCTTATCAAATCCTTTTTATCCTAGGTGCCTTATCACACAGTCTCTGTCTCAGAAATGAGTATATATGTGGTCAGGTTGTCTCAAATTATTTACTGAAGTCACGCAATCAAATCTAAAGAATCCTCACGGCGCACGTCTTCTCAACTGAAGCGCTTCTGACCCTCCTAGACCAATCTTTCGGTGTCGGTTCTCAAGAATAGGAGGCGGGAGGTCTCGACGAGGCGAAGACTGAGCTAATTGAGCTGCTGTGTAAGGTTCAAGTGTGCCACTGCTAACCTTGAAGAACCTCCAGCGCTGGTTCTAGCCGAACTCCATTCCGAGAACTGAAACCGAGACCAACACGGAACAAAAGACTCGTTTCGACTACTGTACTTTGATGTCGAACGAGGTTGGTGGTAATAACATTAGTAGTTAATGGTAACGACGAGGTCTCTAGCTGCACCGTGTCAAGGTTTTGCGAACGAACGGAAGAGGAATCCACCACTGCTTCCAGTCTCGTGTTGGTTTCACCTTTCAGTCGGCTGCAGACGTCTGTCGAACAAAAGTAAAGTTTTTGAGCGAAATGGAACGGAAACAAAGGAAGATTTTACTCCTATAAGAACGTGAGACGCGATATTGCAGAAGGTTCTTCAAAATTTTAAGACAAATTTGCTTCCAGATCTCCAATACAATGGCTTGAATTTCTCCATTAGCTTGGACACTCCAACCCAAACAGGTTAACAAACACGCCCCTATAGATTGAGCCATTTGAACCAACAAATGAAGTGGGTGTCAATAGACTCAAGGTTCCGGAACAGGTTTGATGGCTCACTCGTCTATTCACCGTTGAAAATTTCACTTGACGAAGACGAAGGCGATGACGACGGAGACGAAAATATTGCTTTCGGAAAAGGAAGACGATTTTCCAGAAGCTTCCAGAGGTCGTCTCTTATGAAAGGAAACATATCTCTTAACTCTTGTGAAAGGAAACATAATCGATTGGCTAATCACACCGATCGATACGATCATTTCTTCTGGGGTTAGATTCATCAACAACTAACCCGCGGGTATAGGGGTAGAGGCACCCACGATGAAGCCTGCGTCTCTGACTTTTACCTTATCTACCTATCTATCTGACTGTCTGACTCTACCTGACTCCTATCTTATCCCTACCCCTTATACCCCGCATACCCACGGGTTTAATTGCTGATGAATCTGGCCCCTGAGCAAGTAGCGCAGTTGGAGGAAATAACGGTTCTTCTGTACAGCCCGAATCAATTCATGGCTCAGGCCCTTCCCTGGCTGAGCAAGCCTTCCATCCCTCTGGGATCGGTGCTGATAGGCGCCAGGGGCCAGATTCATCAACAGTTAAACCCGCGGGTATGCGGGGTATGGAGGAGAGATAAAGTAAGAGTCAGGTAGAGATAAGGTAAGAGTCAGAGGCGCAGGCTTCATCGTGGGTATCTCTACCCTCTATACCCGCGGGTTAGTCGGCCGTGAATCCAGCCTCAGATGTGGTGACGATAAATCGCTGGCTTTTCCATAACAGTGACTACCTCAACTCTATAGAAAGAAATAAGACTAAAAGCCGGATTTAATCCAGATTTAATGTGGGATAAGCCACGCATTCTACTTCTAGTGAATGTCGTGGAGGCAATTTGGAAGCGTATTTGACCTATAGAGCGCCTACCTACGCCTAATGGTCAGCAGATGAACACATCTTTGTGTTATACCCTTCCCAAACGAGTCTGGTACCAATTCACCGACTCCGAATGATGGAAGGAATGGTAGGCCTGAGAGGGAAGTTCGAACCAAGGTCCTACACTCAGGAGTGCGGAGAATAGCCGGGACCTACTCCGACTGCGCTATTACGTGTCCTATATAGGTAACTACGGATTCAATCTACCTCCACGAATTCTAGGGGTAGAGCATACAGCGGATCTGCGGACATGGTTGACTATCGTTGAGTTTATTTATTATTATTTGAATTGATTACGCTTAAATCTCATCTTTTCTCAAAACCTTCACAGCAACGTTTGTCTGCCGTCTCATGGTCAGTCGGGTTGCCTTACTCCCCTTTTCGTCTCATTCTGTCAGTTGCTCCTGGAGCTTCTGTAACTTGAAATGATCATTGGCGGGAATTTTCCCCAACTTCTTTTGCCTTCTCCAGGCTCTGAAGGAGGCGGTTACGCCGAAACGTAAGCTGAATAAAGCCAATCTTGGCTCAACAGCTTCACACGAGAACCTATTTCACAGCAACGTTTCTCTGCGGCTAGCTGGTCTATTTCAGTGGAATTACAGGCTCGCTGGCTAAAAAGTGCAACCTAGCCGTCCGATTTATCAGTAGTCGAAGAGCTGTTAAGATGCGCAAAAAGGCCGGTGCAAGCGAAGGATCAGAGAAAAACCGAGATGCCTGCGAACGAAAGGAAGAAGGCTAGGGGCGGAAAAACCGTGGCGTGCACCGAGAAGTGGAGAGACAAGGTGCTGTGGCAGAGCTAGACGGTAAGCGGCAACCCCATGCTCGCTAAAACCCTGCAAAATCTGTTTTTGAAGCTCTGCTGGTGTTTTGAAGGATCCATTGTTCTCGGCAGTCCGGCGGGCCTTTTGCAGGCAGTCAAAAAGCCGCTGCCACGAGCCAGTTCCTACGGCTAGGGAGGGTTACACAGTAGCCGAGAGTGGAGGTGGCGAGTGAAGAACGACGAGAGACCAGTTGTCTGGTCCGAGGAGTCGCGAAAAAATCGCGTCGCACACGAGAATCGCCATCGTCCGCGGCGACGACGCGCGTTCGCCCGCTTCGGGGCGGAGTCGGCCACGGAAGCGGTTATAAATGAAGCTCGAACAGTTCGCCGATGTGTCGTCGTCGCTCAGTTCACGCTGAGCAGCGCATCTTGTAGAGCGAGCGCTGCTTCCACCGATGACGACAACGCAGCTCTGTAGAATTCCGTCTACATCGCCTCTGCCTATGAATGAGTTTATTCCGTGTGGCCCTCCTCATCGAGACGGGCCGTTTAGAGTATGCCGTCTTCACTTTTTCTGACCCTCTTGTGTGACTGACCTCTAGCCCCTCACTGTTATGAGGGAGCCAGCTCGCCTGTTAATTGTCTTCGCTCAAAAATTCAATTTTTTCGTATGTGCTGGTACCCTGTGATCTCGCAAAATCTTCTGGAAATTTCTGAGCTCTGTCATGTCGTTCTTAGACATACAGGAGCTACTGCTTCACAAAGTTGGGTTCGGAAAACCTTTGTTGGACACCTTATTGCATCAAGAGGCCGTCTAGCAACATCAGCTCCAGTTGTCTTCAAATTCTTGACTGTTAGCAGAACTTCTACAGTCGCCTATATGAATTAACACTCTTCCTGTCTTCTTGGTTCTTCCAGCTTAATAAGTCATAGAAGGTTCTGACAGAAGGAACAGATGACTCCTCCTGGGGCCGAATTCATCGACGATTTACAGCAATTTAACAGAGAAAATACAGCCGTATGGTGAGCGATATAAGCCGCGCCATCAGGAATTTCGGTTGTAATTTCTCTGTCAAATCGCTGTAAGTCGTTGATGAATCCGGTCCTTGGATTACCCTCCTCCATTTTGCAGACACAGTTACCTCGTCTAGTTCAGTCTGAACCGTTTCAGAGCGTGAACTTGACAACGTTTCAGGTTACATTTATCCTCATCAGCTGCAGTGTCTACTGGAGTTAGGTACTTTCAGAATTGATAAGGCCTAAACTCTAACCATAATTTCAATCTTGCCGATTGCCACCGCTGTCGTTGTCATGCCCAGAAGGTGCTCGTCTCCCCCGGTACCATTGGCGCAACGGATTTGACCATAATGTTATCATTTTTGCTTAAGCCTAGAGCGGTTGTTATAGAAGATAGAAGCTGTTAGGATGTATAGTTGCGATCAAAACTCTTGCGCCAAGCGGGGCTCGACCATGCACTCTCTGTTTTCCGAGCAGTGATACTACGATCCTGCACGAAAAGCAGAAGGTGCGGGTTCGAGTCCCCTCAGGAGTTTTGATCGCAAAAAAACATCCCAACAGCTTCTAACCATAATTTCCATGCCTTAAACGTCACTGATAGCAAGTCTAGCTGTGGCTACCCTCACATAGGATCTGCTCATACGAATGGGACCATCTTACTTTTTTGCATCCTTTGAACGTCTTAACCAAATCAAACACTGTCTTTGAAATCATTTCTATCAAGACCTACAGGTTTGACTAGTTCCATGCTGATATCAGCGGCCAGATCATCCCGGATACGGGTGAGTGCTGATGGGTCCCACAAGGTGTGGATTTTGCGTTGGATGAAACAGCGCCGGAAGTGTAATGGCGTAGAGCATTCCCGCCCGGTCAGAGGGAGGTGCGGGTTCAAGTCCCACCTGGCGCTAGAAGTTTTGATCCCAGCAAAACATCGCTGTAACAGCTTACTGTCTTTGAACATTTTTTTGTCTAAACCGTTGAAACTTTTTCCGAAACCTTGACTTCAAGCATTCGATCTTTTCATGTGGCCAGAAGTGGTAGGATTTTGCAAAGATTCAAAAGCGGCTACAGAAAACTTAGTTTTTGTTCAAAAACCTACAAATTTTTTCAAAAAAGAGAAAATTTCGTTAAGCTTAAAATATACATGGTCAATGAGTTTTTAGAGTTTGTTTTATGTCGCTTCGTAGCATGAAGTCAGAAGAGCTGGTTCAAATTCAGAGGACTTCGGCCTTGGCATCGTGAAAAAAATGCCACGCCTCTTTAACTCCTTCAACCCCTTCAACCTTAGGATAAGTAAGCCTCATCGGTATACATACATTACTTACATATGACCTTGCCTTAAAAATCTATACAAAGGTGTCTATTGCTCCCTAAGGCTGTTTTACTGATGGATGGTTCGACAAGGTTACACTGAATTTGATCAAGGATTCGAGCTTTTGACGTCAGCCAACTCCTAGACTCGAGCTTAGAACGTCCTGGTGCCGGATTCATCAACGACTTACAGCAATTTAACGAAGAAAATTACAGCCGAAATCCCTGATAGCGTGGCTTATCAAGCGATATGGTGAGCGATAAGCCGCGTTATCTGAGTTTCCGCTGTGTAAAAGTTCTCTGTTAAAGTTATGTAAGTCGCTGACGAATCTGACCCCATGTAGTTATCTCTCTGCCGTTACCTTCATAACTAACACCATCGCGATTTACAGTTGCGTAAAGAACAACTACATAATAGCTGTTCACATGCGGTTAGGATGGAGACCTCAATGACAAGTTGTTCAAACCCTTCTAGGGTCTGTTTACTCACTGCGCTTATATGGAAAGCCTGAATGTCCCTAAAAAGGCAAACGTCCACAATTTTCGCTGCTTATCATTTAGCACTGCAGATACATCCATTCATCATCGTCTGCAAGACCACACACACCACACTCATGGTTTTTCTTGTTCTCTGTTTTCGAGTGAGTCATGCGTTGTTGCCTTTTCTTCTACATGCTTTGAATTCCATTGGCGTTGTAGGGAGTTTTGGAAGGAATACTAGGTGAGTCTTGATGACTTTAGTAAAAGTGGTATCCTACTTCTTACAGATATAGGTTTCACCATGCCGCTGCTTCGCCGCCCAAGGAGACTCCGTGGGAGCGAAATCACAAATTTTTTAGAGCCCTTCCCATATTTGTCTGAATTTTGCCCTACTAAACTACCACCTCCTAGAGAACGCTTACGAAAAACCTCTTAATATTCCTAGAAGAAGCTGGGCTCAGAATAAGTGTTCCTTCGAAAATTGGCTAGGCATAGTAAGAACTTGGGGAAGGTCCGCGCCTCTTAGAATTGCTTAGCCGATGAATTGACTAGCAAAATCAGAAGATGATGACGTTTTAAGCTCTCATCACGCTGTTTTTGCTGCGATCAACACTCTGGCGCCAGGCGGGACTTGAACCAGCACCTTCTGCGGACCGAGAAGGAATGCTCTACTCCATTACACTACCGGCGCTGTTTGATCGAACGCAACACCCACACCTCGTGGGAGTTGACGTTTTAATTTGAAATTATATGGAACTTTCTTTTCTTCACCAATCTGTGTATTGGACAGAGGTTCTCAATGTGGTAGTACTCCTAGAAGTCATATGGGAGAGGGTAGTTTGCTCTAGGTGAGACAGTTACAAATGCTGAAGTGAAGCTGGAGTTTCCATCAGATTCCATTCTATTACATTAAAGGATAAGGATAAAGGACGGCGTTACTCAATCCCTTTTGGGATGCGCCACGCGTTCTACTTCTACGGGATGTCGTGGAGGCGACATGAATGCGTATTTGGCCATACAATGAATTGCGGTGGCCAGCCGATGAACAAGTCAGCGCTTTATCCTTCCCAGACAAGCCTGGTACCAATTCACCAACCCCGGAGGGATGGAAGGCTTGGTTGGCCTGGGCGGGAAATCCGAACCAGGAACCTGGTACCGGGTGCACGCGACAGCCGCGCCTCCTCCGACTGTGCTACACGCGCCTTCCATTACATTATTGTAGAAGAAATGGCTATCTCGTACCCTGCTGGAAGCGATAATCATAAGCCGTGAACTTGAAATGCATGAATTTTCCCAATTTAGCTGAATCCTGAATTTTTTATTTTCTGAAGCCTAATCCTAATCCTAATTTTGAGCCAATTTTTAGAAAAGGTGCCTGCTTTCTGGTGAGGCAACTCTTAACTTTTAGTCTGAATAAAATCTTAAAGCATAAAATAGTTATTTAGTAACGGTGTTTTGCAAATTCGGCGCGTGTAGCGCAGTCGGAGGAGGCGCGACTGTCGAGTGACCTGATACCAGGTTTCTGGTTCGGATTTCCCGCCCAGGCCAACCAAGCCTTCCATCCCTCCGGGGTCGGTGAATTGGTACCAGACTTGTCTGGGAAGGATAAGAGCGCTGACTTGTACATCGGCTGGCCACTGCAAGTCATTGTATGCCTAAATATGCATTCAACACGCCTCCACGAAATCCCGTAGGAGTAGAATGCGTGGCGCATCCCAAAGAGGATTGAATAACGTCGTCGTTTATCCTTTATGCTGTGTAACGATACTTACCATAGTGGACTAAATTTTTCGCTATGAGCCTAATCACTGTCCTAGGCGGTCTCGTGACGAACTTGAAATTATAATATTTAACTACTTTTTAGCTCGTTCTTAACCTGTGCAAGAGTTAAAAATGGATAAAAGACGCCGTTACTCAATCCCTTTCGGGATGCGAGACGCATTCTACTTCTACGCGATGTCGTGGAGGTGATTTGAATGCGTATTTGGCCATACAATGACCTGCGGTGGCCAGCCGATGGAAAAGTCAGCGCTAATATTTCCAGACAAGTCTGATGCCAATTTAGCGACTCCGAATGGATGGAAGGCTTGGTTGGCCCGGGCGGAATCCGAACTAGGAACCTGGTATTGGGTGCATGCGACCGTCGGCGCCTCCTCCGACTGCGCTACACGCGCCTGTGCAAGAGTACCTTAAATACTTATTAGACCAAAAGATCCTGAAGACCATCGGGCAGAAATCAGGTGAAATGCCGAGGATTTTTTCGACGTTCCTGTCTATTTGTACAGCCTTGCTGACGACAGGGTCAAAGCTGGTAGTTTATTCAGATGAGCCACGAGCGTTACGGTTTTTCGGTCTAACGTCGGTTGTTCTCTGTGGATCGTGGGATGTGCGGTCATCTGAAGATGGTAGAAGACAGTTGCAGATTCACTAATGTGACCAGGGGACGGATTCATCAAGGACTTACTGCAATTTAACCATGAAAATACAGCCGAGAATCCCTGATAGGGCGACTTTTCAAGTGAACTGTTGCTTGATGACTATCAGGGATTTTCTCCGTTAAATTGCTGTAAATCATTGACGAATCTGGCCCCAGGAAAAGCATGTCGTTACTGCACTCTCACTCCACCCCACACCGGTTCGGCGAGATTCTTCGGTCCAGCTGATCACATTCCCAGAATCCTTACGTACTTAGAACAACAACTCCTTGATATTCTGGTAGTAGTCGAGTTCTATCGGTTAGCTTATCTGAGCTGATTCTCTCTGTGTCCGCTTGCCTCGCTGACTCGTCGCCCGAATCTTTCTCTATCAGAGGAACAGCTCGTCTAACAGATCTCCTTCATTCCAGGCACACTACCATGCAGACCGTCACACTGGTCGTCCTCGTCGCCGTTCTCATCCAGGTAAGGCCGATCACTCATTCGTCTTCGGCGCTAATGAGCTAATGGCCGAGAGCCGTCCGCGAAACGGGGACGGTCACGCACTTGCGTAACGAGGACTGCGGCTGACGGCTTCCGTGGTCCCGACGGCGGCATTCTCCTTACGACATCGTTCGCAGCCGTTAATACGCGCGTCCACTTCCGAATTAACCCGGTTTCTTTCGTTCCTCAGAGCCTGACGCATAGTAGCGGTGTGATTAACGGCAGGTGACTCCTTACAGCGAACTGCGGTTAACCCAATTATTCCTGGGCAGGGGGACGACCTCCTACTGGGACTTGTGCTTCCTGCCTCCAGATGATGCGAAAATGGCCAGCCCTATTCATCTGCGGTAACGATCAAAGTGCCGGAGTCACTCAGTGCAACTAGTTTTTCCTTCGAGGAGTTGGAATGCGTAGGGCTAGCGAGTTAACCCAGTTCGGAATGCGCCATGCATTGCTCCTATGAGAGAGTTCTTAAGATGTCTAAAGCATTCTAGCCACAAGGGCAGACTCAGACTAACCACTACCCTATCACGGGTTAGGAGGTTCTTCCAGGACGTGTTCTGATTCCGTGTTCATCACATCTACTTCCTGAGTTGTGTTAGTGTTACCACTCACTCAAGCCTAGAAAGCAGAATAAGACTCATGTTATAATTGCAGAATAAGCTGGAGGAAGGTACCATTCTATATAACCTTTCGAGTTCAGCTTCCTGCCATGTCGATCAAACTTCTCAAACCTCAACGACGGCCGATTTTTTTTTGAGCCGTCCCCTCTGCAGGTCGTAGAGCCGCTTTTGGCAAAAATCTAAGCGAACTGCATAGTCTCGATTAGGTACAAAAGGATACACTCTTTCTAAGTGCCTGGCTAAAACGACTTTCACATTACTTTCTTCTAATATTGCATTTTTGCCAATGCGAGCTTGTTCCGCTGCGACCTTTCGATTAATCAAATTTTTCGTCAGAGACAAAAATGAAATCGAGAAACACTCAAGCCCATTTAATTTAATGTTCGTTTAAAGTCCTCTTCAATCGCGCACAAAAATGTGCAGTAAATCAATAAATCAATAACGCCTAGACCATGAAGAAGGGACTGGAATTTGAGCCTTGAACCTACCACCTTACCACCTTTCTTACGAAGCTCAATAAGATTCGGATGCACCTAATCCTGGCAGAGATGCTAACTTCAGCTGAGGTTTTCGAAGCTTTCTGAGGATGTGTTTAAAGCTCACTATCACTCCCAAACGGGTGCGTGTAGCGCAGTCGGAGGAGGCGCGACTGTCGCGAGCACCGATACCAGGTTCCTGGTTCGGATTTCCCGCCCAGGCCAACCAAGCCTTCCATCCCTCCGGGGTCGGTAAATTGGTACCAGACGTGTCTGGGAAGGATAAAGCGCTGACTTGCTCATCGGCTGTTCACTCCCATATTCCTCTCCAAGTGTAGCACCATGCCAAAAAATAATAAAAAAAGGAAAAGAGGGAGAACGACGATAAGTTCACTTTGTTCCGTTCGTTCAAGGGCGTACACACCAGACTCTACTGTGACACGATGTGGCGCAGGTGATAATAAAACAAGGATAAAGGACGGTGTTACTCAATCCCTTTTGGGATGCGCCACGCATTCTACTTCTACGGGAGTCGTGGAGGCGATTTGAATGCGTATTTTGCCATACAATAACCTGTGGTGGTCAGGCGATGAACATATCAGCGCTCTATCCTTCCCAGAAAAGTCTGGTACCAGTTCACCGATCCGGGAGGGATGGGGGATGGAAGGCTTGGTTCGCCTGGACAGGAATATCCGAACCAAGAACCTGGTATCGGGTGCACGCGATAGCCGGCGCCTCCTCCGACTGCGCTGCACGCACCCCTATATGCAAAAGATACAACAAAATGCCGTAAACTGTCTACAGAGGCCAAGTACAAAGTAAGCAACACTTCACGATATCCCAAAACAGTAAAGATGAAGGGCCAACACAATACCCCTTTATCCCAACCACACTATAGGAGCACGGGGAATTACGCATAGCCGGAGCTCCACGCAAGAGCCGAGGCGTGCCATCTTCAGAAGCCACAGCATGAGCTTGAATCCTACGAACAGGGCCGGATTCATCAACGACTAACCCGTGGGTATAGGGGGTAGAGATACACACGATGAAGCATGCGACTCTGACTGTTGCCTTATCTCTACCTGTCTCTTAACTTATCTCTACCCCACACCCCGCATACCCACGGGTTTAACTGTTGATGAATCCGGCCCCAGAATTAGATCAAGGTCCATTTCGCTGGCTAATTCGCGTGCACTGAATATTACCAAAGTCTATTTTAGTCAGAGTGAGTCAGTCAGTTTTAGTCGGTCAGCTCGGTGCGCTTCTCTGCTAAACGATTCCCAACATGGATGGAGAATTGTAGATGAAAGTAAGCGCGTATAGATAGTAGTCCCATACTGAGCAAACTTGTCCTCAGCACGGAATCAAAACCATGTCTAGGCATGAAAACCGCATTATAATTGGTCTAGGTGTCCTCAAAAGGACATTTCAAAACGCTTACGTCATGAATTGACGTCTTCGATGGAAACCAAGGCCGATCGGCCATTTTCTGTCATGCTGATGATGTCAGTGTTTCGATGATGGGTAATGACCAGAGCCTTCAGTGATAGTTCCACGCATCAGGGTCGATTTCTGTGATAACGACATTCTGGTACTTTGAACTCGATCGTAAGAAGTATAATTTCTAGTTGATATGTTACGTTAGTGCTACCACGCTGTTTCTGTGGGATCTAAAGCACACAAGGATATCGATTTTGAGGGAAAGGGGTTAAGAATGCGCCACGCATATCATTTCTGCACGATATCACGGAAGAATTTTGATGGATCGTATTTTGATTTTGCACATTGCGGGTTTTCGCGATGCGTTCTTGGCTTTATATCAGAACGGCAGCGCGGAGCAAGCTTTGGTAGGGTAGTGTACAGATTTAAAAATATCGAACCATCTTCAGGCCTCTGAAGACGACGAAACGGTCGAAATCAGGCCTAAAATAATTATTCTACACATTTTGGTGGTTATTTTACCCACTTAGGCTCGTGTAGTGCAACTTGAGGAGCTGGTGCCGGCTGTTACGTGCACCAGATACGAAGTTGCTGGTTCCGCCCAGGCCAACCAAGCCTTCCATCTCTCCGGGTTTGGTGAGTTGGAACCAGACATGCCTGGAAGGATAAAGTCTGACCTGTTCATCGGCTGCCCCCGAAAGCCACTGTATGGCAAAATACGTATTCAAATCGCCTCCACGACATCCCGTGAAAGTAGAGTGCATGGCGTGTCCCAAAAGAGATTGAGTAGCTCAGTCATTCTTACCCACTTATCCTTTAATTTGGCGACTTCTGCTAACGAGGATATATGTAGAGAGCCGGGTTGTCTTTCCTGTCAACTGGGTAACGAGCGGACAAACCACGGGCTTCCAAGCAAGGGTGGAAGAGCCATTTTCGAGAGCACTCCAGGACAGCATCTCCTGCTGACTGCGCCATGGAAATCGTTGAGATTTATGCAGCTTTTAAACCCTTGTAGAAGCTGGAATCTCCAAAGCCTTTAAGGTTGGGTGCAAGTCAGTTTTTCCCAACTAGAGGCTCTGAAGCTGCCTCTTATAAGTTACTCGAGAGCATTTTCAATGACATCAGCTAGAAATCACGTAGATGAAACAAAGTTTAACGATAAGGGATAAAGAGCGGCGTTTGTGAATCCACTTTGAGATGCGCCACGCATTCTACTTCTACGGGATGTCGTGAAGGCAGTTCGAATGCGCACATGCTATATGCCGTGACTTGCGGTGGCAAGCCGATGGATTCGTGTTTTATACTTCCTATACAACGCAGGTCTGGCACCAATTCACCTACAGATGGAAGGGTTGGTTGGCCCAGGCGGGAGACCAAACCAAGAACCACGACTCCGGCTGCACGGGAGAGACAGTAGCTCCTCCAACTGCGCTACCGCTCACCCTAAGTTAACCTGTGAAGATTTTCTGAACGGCGTGACAGATGAGGCCTCATCTGCTGCATCTCCCTAATGTTAGCTCCAGAACTGAGCTGCTTCCTCAGCAAGTGGTGTGCTATGAAGAAACCTGATGCTGTTTAATCGGGAGTTGCTGTAACTTTGAGAAGGTGTCTGATGCAGCCTAAGGTATGCTGGGGCCAAGTTCATCAATGACTTACGTGACTTTAGCGGAGAATTATAAGCGAAAAGCTCAGATAACGCGGATTATCAAGCGATATGGTGAGCGATAAGCCGCGTTATCTGAGCTTTTCGCTTACGATTCTCCGTTAAAGTCACGCAAGTCGTTGAGGAATCCGATCCCTGATGTTACAGATCTTCACTGAGTAGCAGCCACTCGAACGAATCGTTCCAACCTTCCATGTCTTCAATAGGGTTTTGCGGATGGGATGAAGCCGATGGAAGCAGCTCGAGCCACCAACGAAGACATATGTGTTCGCAGGGTTCAACATGAGAATATCCTTTGGAAGAGCTAAGAAAAACATCTCCAGACAGTTCGCGATCTTACACTCAGTACCTGGTGACCTTCATAAGGCCTTCGCGACGCTGCAGCCGTTGCTGTACTTCGCAGTAAGTCCAAATGAAAAAGGACATCATTCACCGACTGACCTGAACTTTCCGTGTCAATGACACGAACGTCGAAGGTCAGACGGCAACGGGTTGGATGTGGTCCGTAGCTCATTTTTCATCCGCAATAGATGTCCGGAGATGAGAAGCACTTTCGCTTTACACCTCTGCACCTTCGCGAGTCATCCGTCGTCTGTTGCATTCGCCGAATGGCAACGTCACGATCTAATTGAGCCGGTCTGGCCTGGTCGATCGGATGGAACACCGATCGGATAAAACACTGCGAAAACCCTGCTTGAGCATCCAAGACCAACTAGTGAGTAAGAACCGGTTCGATTCGAATCACTGAAAGCCGATCGAAGATGGTGTTTCGGATTATGTACACAAACCAGATGGTGCCGTTAGTTGATACCAGCTCTTCAAATGCCTTTCCTTTCTTTTAAAATAAACCCTTTGGCTGCAACATGTATATAGGTTCCGTTTTTGATGGGAATAGCGCGTTGTAGGCAAGATTTGTCCATCCGATGACCACCGCAAGCTGCATAGGCCATGTGACCTTCAAATGGCCTCCACGACATCGGGTAGGAGTAGAATGCGTGGCGCATCCCAAAAGGGTTTGATTATCGCTGTCCTATTTTACTTGATAGGAGTCAACAAGCTTGCCCATCATAATCAGTATGAGGTCGAATGGAATTGAAGCCGAATGCTCGACCATTCCATTTATTATAAATAGAATGTGCGTTAGCCTTCGTCGTCGCTTGGAAAGTTTGAAGATGATCAGCAATCGAGCCAGCTGTGCCATATAGTAGCTTTAGCTCTATGAGCTGGGAAAAATGGAGTCCAAGACCTTCAGATGTACTTCGCTAGACTAGGACCTCCCAAGTCTATCTGCCATAAGACGGAACTGCTTTACTACTCCACTTCAGCGTTAGCGGTCATTAGTTCACATTCCTTGGCTCCTATAGCACTATAGCTGTGGGTTTGAGAATTTTTTTCCAACGAACTTGTGAACGAATTTGTTCGATGCCGAAAATTTTCGAGTAATTGAATGAAAGAATTTATTCGCGCATCAATTTTTTCAATTGATCGAAAAACGACTAAAGCCAATTTTTCCTTCATTCGAATATTCGAGTGGTCAAAAAATTTGTTCGCACTAGGTTCTTGAAGATTTGAAGTGTATTCGATATTCGAATAAAACTATGCGATTTCCAAAAAAAGTTGAAAAATTCCATTTTCGAAGAATGTTCGAATAGGGTTCCCCTTCGATGTTCGAATTCGAACGAGTATTCGAAAATATGAAAAAATCGATTAATCGAATATTCGATTATTTAGTCGAATGAATTAATTGATACGTGTTCTAATATATCCGTTCGAGCACAACTATGCTATGCGCTTATCATACATCCGGAGCCCCAGGTACAGTTTCATCTAAGAAGCGCCGCAGGACAGCTTTCTGCTGGGAATTTCCCTTCCATCCATGACGCGGCTGAATGCTGTATATTCGCTCCAGAAAGCTCTCTCAGTAGCATTGTCAGGGGTCTGACTTTCTGTGAATCTCCGTTGATTCTGATGATACAGGGCAAGTTCAAGCAGTACGCCAAATTAGTACACCAAATTTATTCCGGCTTAAGTTTCGGCGTTATCGACTTCTTCAGATTCTCGGAACGTCGAAGAGTCATCGAGAAGGTACTCTCCCAAGCACCATATCATTTGACAGGAAGAAACTGAAAGGGATAAAGGATAAAAAACGAACCTCAGGTGCAACAGCAAACGCTTCGTTTACAGTGAAAGTCGAGAATCGTCCACTAGGAGTAAACCTGCTGTACCGGCCTTGGCACACAGCTTGAACTAGCCTCGCATCATCTCTTATCGTTAGTATCCCTTACTCTCGACTGATTGACTCCATGTTTAACCTCTACTATTCACATACGTCCCTGTCTACAGCGTTCAGGATCCGACGTATATTCTCATGCCTCCTTCTTTGCAGCTGTACAGGCGAAACCCCCTAAGGGATAAGAAGTTTGTGCTGATCATTTCCCTTTTTGATGGAAGCCATTTTTATAACTCATTTAACCTATACAGTGTATGACTCGACCAGCCAATTACTAAGTCGATAGTTTTTATATTTTCCAGACAAACCTGGTACGAATGTAACGTTCGCAGAGGGTTCGAAGTTTTAGCTATTCTGGGCGGGATCCCGAATCAGCGCATCACCTACCACTCTGTTATAAACGCCCGTATCCTAAAAATGTATGACTATGAACAGAGATGGGAGATTATACTTCATATCTAAGAGATGGATACTTTAAGACGGTTTGTGCTGCCCCTCTGCTTCCTCTTTCTGACCTGATGAAGGAAGTTATTCTCTAGAGCTTGGGCTAGGAAGGAAGGCAGAGCGAAACGAAATCATTGCATTCAGAATAAACTTTTATCAGGGTTCCAAACCTTCGATATAGAATTCTTAGGATCCTAGTGGGAAGGGGCAATCATCGTAATGTGCCAGTTGCGCTCGTTATCCCATACTGCACAATCACATCCCCTGAATTTAAATAAAAGCTCTCACATAATGGGACAGCAGCTGAGGCTGTCGTGGAAGCTCAACTAAGTGCTTGGAGACGCAAATCACTACATGCTCCCCCCCCCCTCCGATTAGGATAGATCCAATATATGATTGCCCAGATCATGGGCGAACGGTTGAACCTGAGCAGTATTACGTAGGGATGCAATTACACTTCCGCGGTGGTCCACATTGCAGAATGGACTGAAATTTGTCGTGGCGATGGACAAGTAGGGAGGTTGCTGAACAGAAGAAGGGCCCTCTTTGGAATGTAGAAGTATCATGCTCAGACATTACGCTAAGGCAGTCTGATGCCTTGGCTTTAAACCGCAAGTCGCTAACGGTTTTTTGATAGCCTCGCCCAAGAGCTACTTCTGTTTGCTAGGTGAAGGAGTGCTTCGAAGGGCGTCTAGAGAACCTTTTTAGAGTCGATTATTCTTTAAGTCGACCTCCAATTCTTCGGACTATAATTAATCATCAACTCGAAAATGAGTCCTGTGTAGAATCTGCCGACAGAGGCGATTACGCTCCAAACAGAAACTTCTTAGAAGCAGTCACATGTAGTTAGGCCAAAGTTGGGTTCCACTTGAACCTCTCAGTTGCGCCATAAACTCCCACGACGCGAGACTTCACTGAGACGAATTCGCCAACGAATGACACTGACACGTGTCTACGAGCGTTAGCTTCTTCCCGGCTTATTCAAGTTTACCTCTTCGTTTGACTTTCTTGATCTGAAGCAAAATGCCCACCAGAGTAACTGTTTCGAGGTCAGCATATAAACAACAGAGAAGATCATGTCGAAGAAATGCTGTCGAAAAGTGAAGCAGAGGGGTTTGAAATCGGACTGCCAGTATTTCCGCAACACCTCGATCAGCTCTCATTTGGTCTGGCTGCATCGGCTAGGAAGCGCCATGCATTTCACGTTCATATGACGACTCAGCGAGCATTTTCCCATTTTGTAAGCCCTCGGAAGAAACCTATATTTCTGTGCACAAATTTACAGTTTACTCCTCCCCAACAAGGAATGTTTTTCTGACTTTGGACGATGGTAATGCAAAAAGATCAACGAATTGATGGCTTCAAGGTCAGTTGACGTGAAAAACTGCCATTAGGGGTTTCCACGTCATGGCTTCTAAGAACTGGTTATTTTAATAGCTGTGAAAATAGGGTTGAAAAAGTTCGAACAGTGGAATGGCACAGCTGAGACAACCCTGTAGCCTTTTCTTTCCACCGCTTGCAATTTAAGCATTCCTTCGCGAAGAGGAAAAAGTGAGTCATAAGGTCACACTAACAGCTTGAATAATGAGTGTTATTTCGGCTGAGTCGTTCTAATGCACATCTTCTTCGGAATATATGAGTGTAGGAGATGCCGACTACGAATCTCGAGTTAGGGATGTGGGTTCGACTCTAGGCTCTTCGGCTGATCATCTTTCCGACTTCTGACAAACGCGAAGATGTCTAGATGGAAAGTAGATAACATTGAAGCGTATATTGGTTAAGCTTTGCACATAGAACGTGTCATATAAGTTATATGCCTCTTCCCACAATAGCACGTAAATTAGAACGCGCGGTGCACCCTAAGAGGGTAAATGACGTTTCTTCTCACCATTTTTTGGCACAGTGTCAACGGAATAACGTCGTAGCCTTGTCCAGTGTTCTTCAGGAGTAGTCCGCGCGGTTCCGACTCGAATCCCTTTGGAGATTGCGCCTCGTACCTACTTTCTAAGCCTTTAGGGTGCACAGAACTGCACTGCAGTACATAGTAGCGCTTAGGATGGTCAGCCGATTCCTATGCCCATGCCATGGCTTATACCTGGGTCCGGATTCATGAAACAATGGGTATAGGTAGAGATACCATAAGGGAATCGTATCCACTACCAGCAGTGGGTAGTGGGTACGATTCGTATTCATGAGAGGAATCAAGGGTAAGATACAACTAGGCCTCTCGCAAGAACAGCTGATCTCCTGGGGCCGGATTCATCAGCGACTAACCCGCGGATATAGGGGTAGATATACCCACGATGAAGCCTGCGTCTCTGACTCTTACCTTATCTCTACCTGACTCTTATCTGATCTCCACCCCTTATACCCCGCATACTCACGGGTTTAATTGTTGATGAATCCGGCTCCTGGAGCATCATTTTTTCAACGGGGCGCGAACAGGTAGCGGGTATGCGGATATACCCACAACGATCGGAAGGTTTTTCTCTACCCACTGATATAACCACGATTTCGCGGGTAAGGTTTATCATGAATCATGGGTATGTCCACCCCTATACCTAGCATACCTGTGGATATGCGCGTTGATGAATCCGGGCCCTGGTAGTCCTTCGGCATTTAACCTCGAGCCAGACAGTATGAAGGCCACATTGTTGCTCTAAACGCGGAGTTCATGCCGCTGGCTAACGTATGGGGCTTCCTTGTATTAAACGTTTTATGGTGTTATATACGCCTTCATGTCCTAGAATGAACCACTTACTCCTCATGATGGGGTCAGGAATAGACAATTCATCAGCGCCACACCATTGCCGGTGCCTTCATTGTCGAATTATTCCACGATTAAGAACGAAATTTTTCTGGTTTGTGCCAATGTGTTAATCTAGCCCATTGGGATCTTATCACCGTCTGAAGAACATGAGCAGCCAAACGCATCCACGACCATAGCCTTCTAAGAAATCCGAACGATGTGTTAGTAAGCGTTCTGGTATTTTTGCAACATCACATGGAATCCAGCCACGTAGAACTGCAGTCCAGAAGGAAACGCACGTTACATAATTGGCCTATCTTAATTAAAACAAGCTGCTGAAGGAAGATTTCAGAGTAATGGAGCGGACTAAGGAAAGCTTGTATTAGGTTGTCCGGAAAGTTCTAAATGTTTTGAGTACTTCACTTTGAACCACAATAACTTTCTCCAATCTTATCGGATTTAGTCGAAATAAGCACCGCTCGAATCAGCATACGTTTGCCAACGGGAAACCAGTCGATTTACACCATCAGCGTTAAAAATTGGGTGGTCGAGATTCGGCAAAATCCACTTCGACAAAATCCACAAAGGCTGTTTTGGCTTGGTCTTGATTCGAGAAGGTTTTACCAGCGAGAACGTTCTGAAAGTGTTTGAAAAGGTGGTAGTCGCTTGATAAGAGGTCCGGAGAGTATGACGGGTGAGGCAGAACTTCAATCCTTAATTCGTTCAATTTTCGAATAGTGATTTGTGAAACGTGTGGGCGGACGTTATCGTGCAGAAGAATCGGGCCTCTTCTGTTGACCAATGGATGAAGTTGACGCGATTTTCGGTGCATTTCGTCGAGTTCCTTACAGAGGAACTCTGGTGTGATCGTTTGGCCTGGTTCCAAAGGGTTGTAATGGATCACACCAGCCGCCGACCACCACACGGTGACTATTACCAGTTTTGGTGGAGGTGCGCCTTTAAAAAACGGCCAGGGGGTTCGTCGGCGTCCAACCACTGTCCGGAACGTTTACTGTGATCACACAGAATCCACATTTTATTACAAGTGATGATTCGATCTAAAAACGGATCAGTTTCGTTGCGTGAAAGTAGAGAAGAACAAATCTCGAAACACGAAATTTTTGCCGCTCACACAGCTCGGAGGCACTCAATTTCGAGCTTTTCATGTTTCCAAGGCGCTTCAAACCATCCGCAACAGCAGTATTACTGACGTCCAGCTCTTCCGCGATCCCGCGAACTGTTTGAGATGCCTCAGCGTCGACCAGTTTCTTCAACTTGTCGTCCAGGATTGCTCTAGGTCGACCGCTACGGGGGTCATCTTCGAGGGTGAAATCTCCGGCCTGAAATTCACTGAACCACTGGCGCACAGTGCTTTACCCAACACTATGTATTAGGCCCCCACACCTGATCGATTTGTAGAGCTGTCTAGGCTTGGATCGTACCCAAATCAAAAAATCAAAATAAAATACCGTTCGGAATTGCTCCCTCAACATACTTCAGTAAGCCCTTCAAGAACAGAAATATAAAACAACGTTGAGACATAAATTATTCAGTCAGATAGAGCGAAAAATTCTGTACGAAAGGTAGCATTAATGCGAGTTGAATTTCTACTCAATAATAGACGAATGAAAAACAGTAACGCAGAACGCTGAGAACTTTCCGGACAAGTTAGTATCTTAGAGCACTAATAGCACATCTGTTGACCGCTTTACCTTTAGTCAATCCTTCCATTGCTTATGCTCCGTTAGCAAGTACCAGTTTGGGAAATGGTTCAGTCTACTTAGCTAGCTATTGGCTGATGCAGAAAAGCCACTTTGTAGGACATCTAAACGTCTTAAGCGCGTCTACATTTCCATATAGCAGAAGAATGCATGGCGCATTCCCCGATAACCTTTATTTATACAAAGGTAAGCTTTTTTGTAGCTCTTGTCAGATTTTGCTGCTTCATGATGAGTATCTAAACGTACACGATTCTCATTTAGGTGGTAGTAGTTCATCTTAAACTTGTACCTATTTCAAACAATTTCTGACGAATTTTTACTAAATTTTGGGCTACTGCGCCGTGCATGGGCGTTTCCGCTGCCTTGTAGTCGATAAGGCGATACCCCACGCTCACCTACAACAATACTTTCACCAATGCCCTGGATCGAATTCATCAATGACTAACTAAACCCAGGATATGCGGGGTAGAAGGGAAAAACATGCCTGGGGGTATCTTGCTAGATGAAGGACACTCGACGATTTTCATGGGTATCTCCTCATGATGGGCGTGTAGCGCAGTCGGAGAAGGCGCCGGCTGTCGCGTGCACTCGATACCAGGTTCCTGGTTCGGATTTTCCGCCCAGGCCAACCGAGCCTTCCATCCCTCCAGGATCGATGAACTGGCACCAGACATATCTGGGAAGGATATAAAGCGCTCACTTGTTCGTCGGCTGGCTACCGCAACTCATTGTATGGCCAGATACGCAGACAAATCGCCTCCACGACATCCCGTGGAAGTAGAATGCTTGGCAATGCATTGCGCATCCCAAAAGAGATTCAGTAACGCCGTCCTTTATTCTTTTATCTGCACATACAGTCAAGGAATTTCTTTCTTTTCCCGGAGGTTGATGAATCCGGCCCTTGAATCCCTACAGCTCTATCTCACCTCGTTTTAATTAGTAATGCTGGGATCTGAGGACGTATCCGCCCGCGTCGATCTTTCTGATGTGGAAAAAATTTCGCGCAACGCTAGGGTTCGGCTCTCGTACTGAAGAATAGGAATAGAATTCTGTGGTGGGTGGGAAGTAGGACTTATGAACCGGCAGGGATTTGAACTTGCGCCTCATCGTCTTCACCGCCGCGAGATTTCCGCTGCACCATCGAGCACAGTAGCCGCAAGAAATGCTAATTTTGTGCGCTTTCCAGTGCACATGGCAACTCACGGATTCTGACTACGTGATCCGAGCGAAGCGAGCTGAAGTCGAAGCAAGCGGAGAGGAGAAGGCGGCGGAAGCCAGCGGTGAGGGAAGTGGCGAAGGTGGGGGTCAATAAATCGATTAATTGACTCTGGCTCTGTGAAGATTAATACAGTAATAATTCCATTCCATGATTCCAGGCGCAAAAGAAGTCGTAGCAGAGGCCTCAGGAGAGGGGTCCGGAGAGGCTTCCGGGGAAGCCTCAGGAGAAGGATCAGGAGAAGCCTCTGGCGAGGGATCAGGTGAGAAGTCAATCTAGTCAATCGACGCCTGATTGACTGCGAAGGTTCCTCTGTTCAGGTATGGAGAGCAGCGGCGAGAAGGCCGAGAAGGAGAAAGCCGTTCTGGTCGCCGTCTTCTAAACGGTGCTAGTGCCTTCGTTCTCAGCTCAACCACACTACTCGTCGTCCGTCCGCGCCCACTTCGAGATCCGAGTGAACTCGTCCGAAAAATGATTCGATTCTCAGACGTTGATCGTCGAGGAACCAACTACCATCGCTCCACACGCACACACATTCTACGTCTTCCTTTTCCTCCTCCTCTCCTTCTCCAGCCATTTGTCACTCTCGTCTCGCTGTGCTGTTCTCCTGAATAGCGCACCTCATTCTGTCAGTGTTTAACTGATATTCTTGCCTCTCCAAGCATCCTGCCTGTTGTTTGTCACTACTAACTCGTCTCGTTGTTGTTAACGAACTTTAGGGTTCTAAAACGTTCTCTAACCCTATCTATTGTTAGACCCTTATTTAATAGACGACCGTCACGGCCACAGTGATCAGCAGCATACCAGCTCGAAATTCCCGTCTCAACCGATTCTCAGTCCAGCTGTACTCGCCGTTTCAGGTTGAACACGTAGCGCTTCAATCGTGACGCCTAATTATATGGATGATGTTCGTGTTTTTTGTTCTACAAATTCCGTCTAGCTTTGTTCACTGGGATATTGTCACTTATAAATGTTCTCTAAATGTTGTGCTGAGTTCAATGGAAGATCTGAACTAGAGGTAGAGAGGCTCCAGTAACTTAACGACTTTACAAAACTGTTCCGAAATTCCATGATCGACTGCCGTCAAACCTTGGCATGACGTTGATATGAAAAGGACCGTTTGAGCTGTGGAGCCGAGAATGTTATCCACGCATTATTCGGCTCACCTTATGGCGTAACTTCCTTCTTCAGAGCCTGGTAAAGTCAAGCGAGGTTTGAAAGGTTACTCGTCCAAGAACTATTTCAAGTGGCAGGAGTTTCAGGAATTAATAGGAGAAGGAGACGAAAGGGGAGTGATACGGCCCAACTAACCATATGGAAGCAGCCAAAAGGCTGGTGAGTCGGGTGGGGACAGTTTGGGTGAAGGAGACTTCCACCTTAGGGTCAGCTCCTCAGCGGCTGTTGCCCTCCGGGGTCAAGCCCACAGAGGTCGGCAAAGGGCGCCAGTTCCTAGGTTAGCGTACTCCTTCCTGTTGATCGCGAGATTCTTGAAGGCCTCGCGAGTCATGCGTGCTGCGATATCGACCTCTCGAGCCAAGAGCCAAGATTGTTACCCGTCTGAAGAGAACGTGCGTCTGAAGAGATACAGAAGACTTCTGGAGCGCTTCGCAGATAACACGCACCTGAGCATCGTTTTCAGTGACGAGAAAATTTTCACAACAAAACCTATTGTGAATCTACAAAACGATCGGATCCTCAAAGCAGATGAGAAGCAGACCATTTCTAGAGGAAAAGTCATCGGAAAAACTGCCTATCCAAGCTGTGTTATGGTTTGCGGTTTGATAACCTCAAATGGGAAGATACCACTGGTGTTCGTCGACGCTGGGTTAAAGATCAATAAGTAAATACACTTGAAATCGGTCCTAGAGAAAGTATTAAGGCCAGGGCCTATTTCTGACTTTGGAAACAAGCCATAGTGCTTTCAGCAAGACTCGACTTCTGCATACAAGTTGAGTTGCCTCCAGCAGTGGTGTTTGCAGATCTCATCGCCCGCGAAGAATGGCCATCAAATTCATAAGATCTGAAGCCACTTCACTATTTGGTCAAATCAGTTTTAGAGCGCAAGATTTCAGCTACAAGATACTACAACTTGGGTTCGCTCAAAGTTGCGCTTTCGAAAGCGTGGAGTGATCTTGATGAGGACTATCTGCGTGCCACCTGCGACGCCTTCGTGACTCGTCTGAGAAGCTGCATACGCGCAAGAGGAGGGAACTTCGAATAAAGATTGTAGTTTTTGATTGCTAAGGTCCTTATTGGGCACGTGTAGCGCAGTCGGAGGAGGCGCGACTGCAGCGTGCACCCGATATCAGGTTCCTGGTTCGGATTTCCCGCCCAGGCCAACCAAGCCGTCCATCCCTCCGGGGTCGGTGAATTGGTACCAGACCTGTCTGAGAAGGATAAAGCGCTGAATTGTTCATCGGCTGGCCACCGCAAGTCATTGTATAGCCAAATACGCATTCATGTCGCCTCCACGACATCCCGTAGAAGTAGAATGCGCTGGCGCATCCCAGAAGTGATTGAGTAACGCCGTCCTTTATCCTTTATTTTTAAGGTCCTTTTTAAAGACTGCGAAGTGTTTTTCTTCGTTTTGAATAACTTGTGTTTCTATGGCACTCCTGGCACTTGTTTGAGGCCCATAATTAATGCGCACCCTGCAGGGCTGATAGGCCTAAACGAGAAACCCGAACAAGAACCTAGAATCGGTTGCAGACGACAGCCGGTGGCTCCTCCGAGCGCGCTATCCCGCCTTCATGTCCTTTAAGTCACTGATAAGGTATATTAAATGCTTCTTTCTAAGCGGAAAACATTATTAAAGAAACAGTGTGATTTAGATTTAATATTTCAAACAGACTCTAGAGGTAGCGCAGTTGGAGGCGTGCAGCACGGCTATGCACTTACGACTGAAGATTTCTCGGATTTACCAGCTCTTTTCGTAAACGTTTTAAAACGAAGTCTAACACAGGAATCTTTCGTTAAATTAGGTCAACGGAATTACTTTCCTACATTTGATGTTGAATCCTAGGCAAAGGCATCTCGCCGTTTCTCAACCTACCACAATCGAGTAAAGGACTACGTGAGGGAAAAATCAGTCCACTGTTCGGGATAAGCCACGAATTCTACTTTTATAGGATATCGTTGAGGCTTTGAGTGCTTAATGGGGCTATATATTAGGTTGGAAAAAAGTCTTTTCATTTTTTTCAAAGATTTATTACTTCACAACTACAAAGTCAAATCAATTGAGATAAACTCTATTTTGTTCTACTACACTTCTCCAAAGACTGGATGATTTTCCAATTCCTCTCGCTTAAAAGACTGCAGTTCTGGAGTCGAACCATTGATAAATCCAATTTTTGAGGTCTTCATCCGTTCCAAAATATTTCTCTCCAATTTCTTGCTTGAGAGCACGGAAGAGATGGTAGTCGGTAGGGGCGAGATCAGGGCTATACGGTGGATGTGGCATTACCTCCCAGCCCACCCCCTTTATTGTTTCTCTTGTGAGTCTTGCAACACGTGGTTTTGCATCGTCATGCAGGATCATCACCTTCGACTTCTCCGGCCCGTTTTCTTCGAGAGTTGCGACGACTTTGTGGAGTTGGCCGCAGTATGTGACAGCAGTAAGTGTCTCTCCACTTCTGAGAGTTTGCCGATAAATCACTCCTCTGATATCCACCAAACACTCAAGAGAATCTTCCGTTCGTGAACATTGGGCTTGAGATCAGACTTAGGGCTCTCTCCTTTTTGTACCCATTGTCGTTTTCCTCGGAAGTTGGCACACAGAACCCAGGACTCTTCGCCTGTCACAATCCGCGGAAGAAACGATTTTCTTTCGTATCTGAACAGAAGAGAAGCAGCGATGGAGAGCCGTCGACCTTTCTGAGTGTCTGACAGGGCATGTGGAATCCAAGCTCCAAATTTCCGTGCAAAGCCGAGGTTCTTCAGATGGACTCCCCACTATCCTATGAGACATTTCGAGCTTCTCTGCCAGCTGACGTGTCGTCTGCCAATATCGGTACGAAGAAGATGGTGTAGTTCACTGTCGTCCAATCCAGTTGGCCTTCCTGACCATGCTTTGCCCTCAGTGAATAATCTCCCTTTAAAGACTTTCCGAACCACTCATAACAGGTGCGATGAGTAGTAGATCCCAAGCCATATATGTGGTTAATTTGGTCTGCTGCCTGACGTGCTGTAGATCCTTTAATGAATTCATGAAGGATGCCGTGCTGAAAACGGCCATGAGGTAGATCTGGCATTGAGTTCGGAAGATTGGATGGATAACGAAGTACAAGAAGGGTCTTGACCTGTGTCTGCGTGCGAACGGTAGACAAGTGTGATAGGATTACGAAATCAGCAATCAACATTGGCTAGTGCGTTTACAAGGGGAAGAGTAAAAAAATTTCGAAGTGTGAAGAGACTTTTTTTCCAACCTAATACAATGTCTCTAGGAAGGTAACAGATGAACATCTCACTGGTTTTATCTTCCCAGACACCGACACCGAACGAACACTTGGTTGGACTAGATTGGAAACCCGAACTAAGAACCGAAGAACCGAAGTGCGTACCAGTATAATGAGGTTTCCAAAAGATGGGATCCACCTGGTGATGTGTGTCAAAGAGCTGCGGATTTGAACACATAAAACCGAGTGTTCGGTCGTGGATATTTGCTGGATCTCGCTTTAATTATCAGACACCATCCATGTGATCTAATTTTTTGTATTATTTTCAAATCGTCACTTAATACTGGTAATGTTTTGACATTTGTTTTTTTTTGCAAACAATTTTTGCATGGTTCAATCTTTGAAACTTACCCACCTCTAGCTAGCTGTATGGAATTTTGTTTGGTTGTCTGCCGGAAAAAAACCTGCTCTTTGGTTAGTCGGTTGCGAGCGATTCTCAATTTCTTTGGTTCCTAGTTGATTCGACGGCTTACTGTCCAATTCTGTTTTTTCTTCCTCCTCTAATTTTATGTTTTGTATTTCTTATTGTTGTTGTCTGCTATTCCAAATTCTGATTGTTCCCATATAGTTCTCATTAACGACGTAGTAAACAAATAAGTAAATAAATAAACCTCAATTTGGGATGTAGGCGGCAGCTGGTGACTCTTTCGATTGTAGCTTGATGTAGCGCATCTACTATTTATACCATTTTCAGTTCAAATTCAACGTTTTCGAAAGCAAATTCAATGTTTTCGAAATCAAATTCAATGTTTTCGAAGTCAAATTCAACGTCTTCTTTGCAAGCTGTACGTTTCAATGTTTACTTCTTCTCAAAAAATTCAAACATTCAGAAAAGGCTATCCAACGAAAATTAGAAACAACTAGCAACTAAAGCAAGTCAGGCACTTCAGTAGTGATGCGACACAAGTACATAGTAGTGAGCAAACTAAGCGATACAACTATACAGTATGATAAACAATACAGCAATACAACAATAACTATTCAAAATAGCACAATGAGCAAGTGAAAGTAAGTCATGTACTGCTGAATCTTTGCCCTGCTGCAGCTGCTGTCATGTTTGCCATCATGTGGAGGACGTAGTTTGCACATTCTTGCTGCGATACTGAATGAACACCCTCTTCAATAACTTCGGCCAGCGTCCTCTCCGCGACAGAATTACTTAGGAGGCACCTCGCCGTGGCCTTCACTTAAAAAAAAAAACGTTTTCCGCAGGATTAAGCATGTAAGAGTATGGCGACAAAAACTTTAAAGTGTATGATTGTCCCATAATTGTCCGCAGGTCGCCCGCTTTGTGAATCCTGGCGTTGTCCATGATCAGCCACGCGCCATTCATCTCTTCGTTGTCGCGAATTCGGCTCAAAAGTTCTTCAATGAACTTGCAAAATTTGGCACTGTTGCAGAGTGGAAGGGACGGCTAATATGATACGGGGGAGATTCCAGAAGAACGTTGAATTTGATTTCGAAAACATTGAATTTGATTTCGAAAACATTGAATTTGATTTCGAAAACGTTGAATTCGTTTTCGAAAACATTGATTTTGATTTCGAAAACATTGAATTTGCTTTCGAAAACGTTGAATTTGAACTGAAAATGGTATATATCACTAACAACTGGCATGTGCAGGTGATACAGAAAGTGGAAAAACGAAAGAAATCTTTTTACCAGTATGTTGGCAATTCATATTTTGAGTGAGGGAAAAATCGGTCAGCTCCTGCGATCTGTGTGCTTGGGAACAGCATAGCCTTTCGGTGTACTGGTAGACTTTCTTGATTTGTGTGGCGAAGTAGCTGAAAATGCATACGAAGATCACTCATATAGCCACATGGGTCATCACGGCCGCTAAACTGTTCAGAAGAAGGTATACCAAGGAATTCTTGAAACACCCATGGAGGACATGAGCAACCAGATGACATCATGATCCTGCTTTATGAAAATTCTTCGCCTGCGAATCGGGGACCAGATTTCTTACGACTAGCAGATTGCATCGAAGCTAGAGCACACTGCGCGGCTTCGTAGGCGATGTTTCGACCAGTTTGTCTGCTCATCATACTGTAATTCTGCTAACACGTAGAGGCATCTCCCAGCGAGTCAGCACAAAAATGAACTGAAAAGTCGACGGACAGCTGACTGTTAGCGTGAGGGTCGAAGGTGCTGTCAGCAACTCACATAGCCTAAGACTTCAATGGATTCATTGCTATGTCACGATAACAGTCCTTCACAAAAACGGTAGAAAAATCGCTCCAGAATACTGAAGCTGTCTCTCGTTTCTAGAGACTTACTTTACTTTGATTATGATGAAAAATTATACTTAATGCTATCTTGCGGTGTCTTCTAAAAAATAAAAACAATAGTTACAAATATGATATGTTCCATACTTACAAGGATTCAAAAAAGTTTTTTATAGATCTTATTTACAATCGTTAAGGCTACCATATTTAATATTTGTATGTTTTCTAGTTGCAGTTAGTCACCCGTCACCCATTATTTGACCATTTGACGTTGTTGTTTACCCTCCCCTTTTCCCGCCTTTTTACCCCTAATAACTGATATATAAAGTGCTACATCCTTCCTTGGTATGCTCACCCCCTACCATACTGATGAGCCTCGGGGAGTGACCACATTTAAGTTTCTCTCTTTCTCTTTTACTATGCCCTTAGGTAACATGTTACCTGTGTAGGGTAAGAGGCGAAACAGGTGATGTGATACTTTACCTTGACTTCACTTCATTTGTGCACACGTCTCCTGTTCGTCTATAACTCAACAGTTACTATGGTTATCAACACATGGTGCAGAATGCTGTATAGATATCTGTCGTCCAGCAGTCTCTGAACTTATCGAAGGAGCATGAAGTTCATCGCTGATAAGCTCTGCTCTGTCTACTTCGGTAGTACTTTGTTGTTTAGCAAGCGCGTTTGCAAGACGTTCTAAACTGCTGGAAATATTGAAACCTATACACCTCATAACTGTTGCTTCCATGAACTGGTGCCTCCTCCTACTGCGCTACCATCTCTTCTAGGCAGCACGTCACTGAATGCTATAGTAACGGTGGAGCAAAAGTGTGGAAGGGAAAAGAGATAGTGAGTAGTGGATCTTTTATGAAACGATAGCAATATAGAGAAGCTGTAGCGAACACCAAAATTGATTACAAGCACTAATGTCACAGACCAAAAAAGCTAGTATTCCACTAAAAACCTTCTATTTTGGATTGCTTGGTTCTGAATAACCCATTGACTTAAACCTTGTCGTTTGACTGCTTGACATGCTTACCGTCACCGCTTAAACCTTCGGATCCTCTTTGACACCGTTGAGAATGGCGGAGTCTTCCACAGCGTGAGGGCGTTCTGACCGAGGGTGGTCTTCTCCGTGTCTCCTTCGTTTCCTCCTCTGAGGGAGAGAGCCGTTGGAGGTGTTGATGGAAGGTGGTGTCCTCTCCAATGTGCTCGCTGTTGATGTTTCGAATGGTTGCCATCGCTCCAGTGCAAACGAGTATCGAAGTCGGTGGTTCGAACGTAGTCGAATCTGTCCTAGTCGGGGGGGGGGGAGCACAGAATTAATAATTATGCAACAGATTGATTTGAGATCTACCGAGCGGTTCCTACAGAACAAGATGGGACCTAAACTAGAAAAACTCACGAAAAAACGAAAGAATTACATTTGTTTTCGCCGCCGATGTAAGTAGGCAACGTTATATGCCCTCCTCACCATGTTAGATCCTGGATATAAGGTGTCAGGCGGTGGTCAGCATGCGGAATGCCTCCATTGCGTCGCTCTTTGCTTGCCGAGACGGTTGTAAAATCGCGGCGATTTTATTTTTTGTTTGACCGTTCGTTTTTTGTTTCTTTTAGGGCGTACCGTGTTTTCTAAGAGCCGCTTGGCGTAAGTCTCAAGTCAATTTGTTACATAATTCTTAATTCTGTGGATCCCCTCCTCCCCCCCCCCCCCCCTCCGACTGGGAAAGATCCACGTGGTCATGTGGAATTGACATCGTGGGAAAGCTATAGAAGACAACCGTACCATTTTCTCGTCAAACTGGAGACTTTTTAAATTCAAATTGGATACTTTTCAAACAAAATTGCACACTTAAGTTAGGGAAGCCAACGTAGCTGTATATTACTTCCACTTCCAATGGGACACTTTTCAAATCTAGATAAACACTCTCCTAAGCTAGCTGGACGCTTTTGAAATTAGAATGATTATGAAATAAAGCGAACGTTTCACAGATTAAGCCGTATTCTCTTCAACAGAGTTAAAATTCTTTTTTAATTTAAGAAAAATCTATTAAGGCTCTGTCTCAAATTTCCCAACTTATCTGCCACAATAAGTATACACTTCCTTCTGGGATCGCCACGCATTCTACCACGATGGGAATTGGTGCAGGTGATTTTAGTCCATATTTAGTCCACGGGCGCGTGTAGCGCAGTCGGAGGAGGCGCGACTGTCGCGTGCACCCGATACCAGGTTCCTGGTTCGGATTTCCCGCCCACGCCAACCAAGCCTTCCACCCCTCCGGAGTCGGTGAATTGGTACCAGACTTGTCTGGGAAGGATAAAGCGCTGACTTCTTCATCGGCTGGCTACCGCAAGTCATTATATGGCCAAATACGCGTGTTCATGTTCATGTCGCCTCCACGACATCCCGTAGAAGTAGAATGCGTGGCGCATCCCAAAAGAGATTGAGTAACGCCGCCCTTTATCCTTTATCCTTTATTTAGTCCACGCATGTGAACGCATTGTTTAAAATTTCATAATTTTTTCTATTTTTTCAAGAAAAATATTGAGAAGCGCAAAAGGGCAACAATCATCTGTATTAAAAGAAGAGATCGCCCATGTGCGCGATAGGACTAGATCATCGCGTATTTTATTTGATCGGTAGTTTAAATGCTTACTTACTTGACACACGAGTGTGGGGATATGTGTGTGTTTTTGGTTTTCTTGTTGTACCGTTTACATCCGTGTTACTCCACGCAAACAGATTTTTTGGTATCAATCGGATAAAACCATTCGCAACCATCTATTCGACTGCATGGCGCGATCTTTCCTTCTAAACTTAATAAATGATTGTTGCTTTCCTACGATGTAAAATGAAAATGAATTATTATTTTTCTTGCAAATGAAAAGCTTATAAAATTTCAAACTGTGTAATCACTATTGCGAAAGGTGAATTTGAAAACCTCAAATAAAGCTATGATAAATCGTCCTTAAGCACAATTCTAACCTCTTCGTAGAGTTTTTACTTTTATGTGGAGAAAGCTAATCTTGATTTGGGAGACATTCAGTTTTGTTTCAGAACATCAAGCTTGTCTGGAAGACTCTCCAATTCGTCCAATCCAAAGCGTCCAATTTGATTCGAAAAGTACCCAGTTGGATTTCAGTGGTGTCCAATCTGATTTTGAAGGTCTCCAAGTTGACGTGGAAATGCCAAATATGGCTATCACGACGAGGTTTCGAGAGTTTACCACAGCTACCACATGGTAAATCACGGCTATCGACTGAAGAATAGAAAGTTCTAAAACCTTCACAAAATCGGTACAAGGCTTTTGAACATAATATATAGTTAATGGGCGCATGTAGCGCAATCGGAGGAGGCGCGACTGCCGCGTGCACCCGATACCAGATTCCTGGTCTGGATTTCCCGCCCAGGCCAACCAAGCCTTCCATCCCTCCGGGGTCGGTGAATTGGTACCAGACTTGTCTGGGAAGGATAAAGCGCTGACTTGTTCATCGGCTGGCCACCGCAAGTCATTGTATGGCCAAATGCGCATTCATGTCGCCTCCACAACATCCCATAGAAGTAGAATGCGCTGGCGCATCCCAGAAGGGATTGAGTAGCGCCGTCCTTTATCCTTTATTTTATATAGTTAATATCATTTTTGGATATCTTACCGTAGGTCTCCAGAATCTTAAGGTTTCACCGCTGTTCGGAGCATTGAGAACTGAACTACGACATAAGCATGTAAAGAGTAAATCTTCGGGAACACCGTGATTCGGGTGCACCCTGCAGAACTGCAGATGGGATGCTGTAGGTCAGTGCTGTAGTTTCTCGTCCAAACTGCCAGCTCTTCGCTATCGGTCCTTGGCACAATTCAGCATGACACCTATGCTGCCATGACGAATGGACAAGGATTATTCGCCCTATCGCCAAAAACGCCCGATATCAGCGAGCATTGAGAACTGATTGCTGAACGTTCGAAAGTTTCTTGCACACGTCAGTGCTACTATCGCACAACTCCAATGTTTTTGTTAGCTGCGCATATCGCGCTTCTTCATCTGGTAGGTTTCCTCATCTCCTTGAAGTCTATTGTGATGTTAGAGACATTTTCAGAAAAATAATCAATGCTTAAATGATATCGTGAACATTTCTTCAACTATCTTCAAGTTGTCGTGAAGTTATCTTTAGTCGAAATGGGCAGTTTTTTACTATTTTGAAATGGGATCAAGTAAAATGAAAGGAAATTGAAATAAAATCTTGAAAGAAAATTGAAATCCTCGAGCCGATTGTGGTCTCAAGCTCGTATAGATGCGAATTTTGGCAAAGGATTGTGAATGCATGTTCAGACTTTGTGACGCGGAATTACATACCAGGCTCTCCATTAATTCCTGTCTGAAGATTTTCAAAACTCTATAATTTTCCTTAGAAGTGTTATAATATCAGGCAAGTGTAAAAACCTTCTAGGAGGTTCTCCAGAGTTCCACGCTAGGGGTATGTAAGGCGCAGTCGCCGCGTCTAGCTACCAGTACAAGCTAAAATGGATCAAGGTCGAATTCGTACGTTCGTGTACTGCGAGTGGCTGCTGGGCAACGAGACGGGCACCGCGGTCGCCAACATCTGCAGAGCGTGCAAGGAGGACGCAGTGTCCCAACGCAAAGTCAGGCGCTGGTTCAATCGTTTCGAGAGCGGTGACACGAGCCTCGGGGACAGGGAACACCCGCTGAAGATCATGCTCTGCTGCTGGTGGGACGCCAAGGGCATGCTGTACTTCGAGCTGCTCCCGCAAGGCAGGACGGTCACCGCCTCCACCTACACCGATCAGCTGGAGAAACTAGCCGCCGCCATCCGAGAAAAGCGTCCCCGACGGGCCTCGGTCCACCTACTGCACGACAACGCGCGCCCCCACGTGGCGAAGGAGACCCAGCAGAAGTTGGCGACGCTCGGCTGGGAGACGGTTGCCCTTCTTCTTCTCCTCCTGAGCGTTTAGTCCCGCGCAGTCGCAGGATCCGCTGTTCTTGTGATCTGTCGCCACCTCATCCTATCAAGGGCGTCGTCTGCTGTGGGTCCGACTTCGACGAGACGCCTCTTGATGACGTCCTTCCACCTTTTCCTTAGAGTTCATCTCGGACGCTTTCCGTGTGCCTCGAAAGTGCCTCGAAATCTAGGGCCAACCTTGTGGGGTGATCCTCTGGTCTTCTGAGGACATGTCCATACCACCTCAGGCGCTGCTCTCTCATCTTCAGCTGGATCGGGGCTGTCTTCATCACTGCCCTAACATCCTCATTTCGCACCCTGTCCCGACGGGTCCATCCACATGCCCACCTCAGCATCCTCATCTCCGCCGCGTGCAGTTCCCGCTCCTGCGCCTTACCCAGGGCCAACACTCACTGCCGTAGAGGAGGGCAGGTCTCACAACTGTTCTATAGAGCTTGCCTTTGAGCGTCCTGGAGCATCTACGGTCGCAGAGGATCCCAATGGACTCCCTCCACTTGAGCCAGGCTGCGTTTATCCGTCCCCTGACCGCCTGGTCCACACTTCCTTCCTCGGATATCCTCAGTTGCCCATCCACCGTATTCCCCGGACCTCGCCCCCTCCGACTACCACTTGTTCCGCCCGCTGAAGCACCATTTGGCCGGAAGAAAATTCACCAACTACGACAACCTCAAATCCGACATCGCGGACTTCATCAAGTCGCAGCCCCCGGAGTTCTGGGCGAAGGGCATCGGCGACCTGCCCAATCGATGGGCCACTGTTGTGGATAACTGTGGTGATTATATTGCTGATTAGACTTGTTTTTCAACAAAGTTGAAAAAAATTGAAAATGGTGAAATTTTCGGACAAGAATTATTGGACAGCCTGGTATATAAAGGCCGGACGGAAAGATATCCCATTCGCAGTCCCTAAAGTCAAATCAAAGTAAGAACTATTTATTTATTTATTTATTTATTTGCACAATACAGTGCGCACAAAAATAACTCAAAAAGGACACGGTAAATCGCAAAAAACTACAATGTGAGAAACAAGATTTTAAAAGCCATCAGCAACACGAATTGAAGCCATCAGCAACTACTCAATTTGGCACTTCTCTACCATTGAAAGCCACTACTTATGAGAAATTGGGTTAGAATTAGAAGTCAGGAGCTGTCGCTAAACGTTTTGTTCAACCTCTTAACCATGGAGAGATTTTTCATCTAGGACATTTCCAAGAAACTCAACGAAGTAATGCTGTGAAAGCGACATGCTTCTAGATTGAACAGAATAAAATTGAGTGTAAAGGTTAAAGGCCGCGCGTTTTTCTATCTCCCTGCGGAAAGCGCCACGCATTCTACTTCTAAGGAAAGTCGTGGAGGCAACTTGAATGTGTGTTTACCCTATACATTTGCTTGCAGTAAAAGTCCGACAGACTAGTCATTCTGCGTTTTACACTTCATAGACAAGTTAGGTACCAGTTAGTCGACGTCGGAAGAATGGAAGGCTAGGTTGGGCTAGGCGAAACCCAACCGAGAACGCTGATTAATGGTGGCTTCCTCCTCGAATGTGATATTAAGCTCCCAAGCAACATAACAACTTCGTCTAGCGTTTAGTACCGCACAGTGCAAGGTCCGCTGACTTATGATCCGCCACCACCTTATCCTATCAAGCACGTCGTCTGCTGTGGGGCCGACTTCGACGAGACGCCTCTTGATCACGTCCTTCCACCTTTTCCTTAAAGTTCATCTCGGACGCTTTCCGTGTGCCTCGAAAGTGCCTCGAAATTTAGGACCAACCTCGTGGGGTGATCCTCTGGTCTTCTGAGGACGTGTCCATACCACCTAAGGCGCTGCTCCTTCATCCTCAGCTGGAGCGGGGCTGTCTTCATCGCCGCCCTAACATCCTCGTTTCGCACTCTGTCCCGATGGGTCCATCCACATGTCCACCTGAGAGCATCCTCATTTTCGCAGCGTGCAGTTGCCGCTCCTGCGTTCTACCAAGGGCCCAGCACTCACTGCCGTAAAGGAGAGAAGGGCTGGCTCGGCTACTGTTCTATAGAGCTTGCCTTTAAGTGTCCTGGAGCACGTATGGTCGCAGAGGACTCCCTCCACTTCAGCTAGTCTGCATTTATAAGCCTTTTGACCGTCTGATCCACACCCCATGCAAACTAAAATGTGTGTTGTAAATACAAATCAAGTTTTCGCACGGTTTTTGCTTTTGTTTTTGCTTAGTAACGTGTTATTTTGAGCTCGCATGGGTAGGAACACTTTATTTATTAGAGTAATGCGGGTGCGCGAGAAATTTCCATACTTTGTTCTCAGATTCTAATCAACGGCCAACTTTCTGCACTAAACCACCTGGATTCATTTTTAAGCGTCCTGGATTCCTTTTTAAGCGTACAGCAAAAAATCTTTAGATACCAAAAATCCGTTTTATTAGAGAGACTTCACGGTGGCTCCAGATGGCTCAGACCGTTTATGGTTGTCGTATCCCTGAGGTGGGCGCGTGTAGAGCAGTCGGAGGAGGCGCGACTGTCGCGTGCACCCGATACCAGGTTCCTAGTTCGGATTTCCCGCTCAGGCCAACCAAGCCTTCCATCCATCCGGGGTCGGTGAATTGGTACCAGACTTGTCTGGGAAGGATAGAGCGCTGACTTGTTCATCGGCTGGCCACCGCAAGTCATTGTATGGCCAAATACGCATTCATATCGCCTCCACGACATCCCGTAGAAGTAGAATGCGCTGGCACATCCCAGAAGGGATTGAGTAACGCCGTCCTTTATCCTTTATCCTATCCCTGAGGATACACTTTATTAGACCTCTGGGGTCTCTTCTTACTGCTCTCTGTGTTAACAGAGAGCCTCACGTCCGCTCTCAGAGCTAACTTATCAGGGTGGTAATAGTTGCGTGATTGTGTTAGCCGAAGGAATCGTTCCATAGTAGAGCGGGTCGCTATCAGGCAATCAATTTCGATGGATAATATCGATCTTTTAAGCGGTTTCACAGGAGAGGAAGTTTCGATCAAGCAATCAACCAGCAGGGGGAAATTTCGATCAGACTTCTTTCTCGCGTTGGGTTACTATGTTTTTCTACCTGCCTAGGTCCTACAATTTTCAGCAGTGGATTAGGACAGGCCTGCGAACAGAAACGGGGAGGGGCTCCTGCGCTGGCTTCAGCTACGTATTCAACCACATCCTGGGTCTCAATTTTTAGCTATTGTTTGACATGTTTTCTCACTACACATAGGAGGATAGTATCTTTGTCCCAAGTCACCGTTCTCGAAATTCGTCAAACCACGTGGCTTAAAGCACGACGACAAGATAGAAATGTCAGACATTCAGTTAGCCTTGACGAGATGAAATTGGTTGGAAACAGCCCTACTCAAGCAGGTCTGCTGAAGGACATTCTCCTGAGCGCCATACAGAGATGTGAGTGGTACACAGCGAGGTACATTTCAACGCATTCGACTTCCACGCTGGTGATGCTTTCCTACCCAGCACTGGTTGCCGGCGAAGCCGGCAAGCCTGGCGTGGTCCGCACGTCCAGCGTCAGGCGCCGGAGAAGCCGACGACTAAGGCTGGCTGAGCAAGCGTATATAGCTAAGTTTGGGCTACGTTCCTAGCGTAGCCCGTAACACCCAAAGCCAGCGAAGCCGAAAGGCTGGCGTGGCCCATACGTCCAGCGTCAGGCGCCGGCGACTGACGCTGGTTGCATATAATTTACGCGGTTTGAAGCAAAATACATCTGTTTCTCTTCATGACGGTGCCAATATCTCTTATCAGGTCAAACCACTCCTTGTTCAAAGAGCCGCTTGTCAATAATCTAGCGCTGCGCTTTTAGACAACTACTTCCTAATCTAATAAGCAAATTTCAGTTCAGTTTTGTCTTGGAGTTCTCAAGAATCGTGCAGCAAAACTCTAGAAGACGAAAATCGGACTTTTTGTTTCCTAACGAAAAGAGGTTTAAGCTCTTTAACTTTTACGAGCTATGCTTTTAAAACTGTCACCTGTATCACCTGTCGTCCCGTTGATCATCGAATTGCTCGAGCGGGTGCCAGCAGCGTCTCCATTCGTCCCTGTCGCGTGCCAGAGTGGTCCAATGGATCCTCCTCGCTCGAGGGACACGAAGAGCGTCATATCGGTCGTTCAGGGCTTTCACGAAGAAGTCCGACCAACGCGTTGGTGGGCGTCCTGGTGTTCTTTTGACATCCCGCGGAATCCAGTCGGTGATGGCTCTCGTCCAGCGGGTGTCTGCGAAGCGCATTACGTGGCCGGCCCACCTAATTTTCGACAACTTGGCCCATGCGACAGCGTCTCTGATCTTCGAGCGTCGGCGAAGCTCGGAACTCCGGAGGCCTTCTCTCACTTGCGTGAGTCGTTTCACTCCGAGCATCGTCCTCTCGATTCCACGCTGCGCGACGCTGATCGCGTGTTCATCCTGCTTTCGTATAGCTCAGGTCTCTGAGGCGTATGTTAGGGCAGGAAGAACAGTGGAGTCGAATAGGTGGGCACGGAGTCGGACGTTCTTCGTCTTCTTCGCGACTTCTTCGACGCTCTTGAAAGCTCCCCAAGCCGCTCTTTTCCTCCTGCTCAGCTCTGGTGCTAGGTCTTTGGCCATGTTGACTTCGCGACCCAGATACACATAGCTGAAGCATTCGGAGATGTTCGTTCCGTTGAGCGAGAATGGGGCATCAGAAACCCATCCGTTCCTCATGAACATCGTCTTCGTAAGATTCAGCTGCAGTCCAACGTTCCCACATACACGATCATAGTCGGCCAGCATTCGCTCCGCCTGGCTGATGCTCGGCGTTATGAGCACGATGTCGTCAGCGAAGCGAAGATGATGTAGTTGCCGGCCGTCGACCTTCACTCCCATGTCTTCCCATTCTAGTTCGCGCATGACGTTTTCGAGAGTGGCGCTGAAGAGCTTCGGGGATATGGTATCCCCTTGCCGAACCCCTCTCTTCACGTCGACGACGACGTCGTTGTAGAATGGTGAGATCTTGGTCGTGAATCCACTGTACAGCTCTCGAAGGACTCTGATGTACTGAGTAGGAACGCCCTGGGTGAGCAGGGCTTCCATGACCGCTTCAGTCTCGACGGAGTCGAATGCCTTCTTCAGGTCGATGAACGTAAGGCACAGCGGCAGCTTGTACTCTCGCGACACTTCGATGAGCTTCGTAATGGTGTGTATGTGGTCGATCGTGCTGAATCCTCTCCGAAATCCTGCTTGCTCGCATGGCTGTCCTTCGTCCAGCGTTCTGCTAATCCTATTCAGGATAACTCGAGTGAACAGCTTGTAGACTACGGACAGCAGGCAGATCGGGCGATAGTTGCCAATGTCGTGCACGTCTCCCTTCTTGTACAGCAAGACGGTTCTGCTGGTCTTCCACTGAGATGGAACCTTGCACTCCGACAGGTAACGTGTGAAGAGCCGCGCCAGGGTGTTGATGAGCGTAGGCGGGAGGTTCTTCAGGTGTTCGGGTCTGATCCTGTCGGGACCGGGTGCTGTACGTTTCTTCACCGACGAGATGGCGTGTCTGATCTCGGAAGGGAGAACAGAGGGGACGACGTATCCATCCTGCGGAAGATGGCATGGGGGCAGGTGGACGTGGCTATCGAAGAGATCGGAGTAGAAGTTGTGGATAACCCTCTCCATGGTCCTTCTGGAAGAGGTGACGGTTCCGTCGGGACGTCGGAGAGCTGTCATCTTGGTCTTGAAGTTGGCGAAGTTCCGGCGGGCATTGCGGATGCTCAACCCTGCCTCTGCAGCTTCAGCCAACACTTCCGCCCTTCTCTCCTTAAGATCCTCCTTTATCGCCTCTCTGCATAGCTTCGCAAGCTCGGACGTCAGGTGGTAGTTGCCTGACGCTCGTGCTGCTCCACGCTGGCGTATCAGCTCGAGAGTTTCCGGAGACAGACGTCTCTTGGTGGTCTTCAAGCTCTCGGCTCCCTTAGCACTATCGTGGAGATGGTGCACGAAACGGTCGTATTCCTCGTCGACGTTGTCCATGACGGCATCTTCCCAAAGACCGGCAAGAGAGGTGTAGAGGTCCCAGTTGATGGTCGTTCTGGGACTCCTCTTCTTGAACTTCGCGGCCTTCTCTCCTTGACGCGAAAAGCGGAACCTTGCGCGAAGGAGGCGGTGGTCCGATCCCGTTTAGAACTTGGGGACAATGGAGACGTCGGTCAGGCAATATTTGCGGTTGAAGATGATGTGGTCGATCTCGTTGTGGAACTGGCCACCGGGAGATTCTCAGGTCCATCGTAGGGAGGGAGGCTTCGGGAACTGCGAGTTTCCATGGATGGTCTTGGTCGACATGATAAACTCAGACAGCCTTTCACCTTGCTCGTTCCACTCCAAACCGTGGGTTCCGATGTGAAGTTCTTCCGGCGACCTTCGCGGTCCGATTTTGGCGTTGAAGTCGCCGACGATCACCTTGTAGAAGGTGTTATCTTCCATATAGAACTTCTCCAGCTCCACGTAGAAGGCTTCGACCTCTTCGTCGTCGTAGTCGGATGTTGGGGCATACGCGACGAATACAGTCAAAGCTGGCATGGAACCACATCGCTTCAGTCGCAGACGTCTGATTCGGCTTGTCAGAGACTCGTACGAATCGATGTTCATGGCCAAGTGCGTGTTGACGAGGACACCAACGCCGCCTACTCCCCTGCTGTCGCATGTTCCGAGGAACAGTTCTTCTCCGGAGTCGTAGGCGGCGTGCAGGGGGTGGTGTCTTCTCGTCTCGGTCAGTCCGATGACGTCGTACTTGATCTTCCTGTCTTGCATCATCAGGTCCACGATGGATGCTTCCGATGCAAGCGTGCGGGCGTTGTAAGTACAGATCGTCATCCTAGTCCTTCTCAGTTTGCGCAGCCTGGTTAGGCCCTGAGATTTTAGCAGCCTCTCCGTACTCGTCCTTCCCATCGCTGCAGAAATGGGGGCTCTTTCGGGGTCAGGGGAATGAGGCCCTTTAGTGCTGCTGTGTTTGACTGGAATACAACACGGGTAGCTAGTCAGGCTCTGTCGTGCGGGCGGGGTACTCCGGGCAGCCAGCCAGACTGCCCGAAGGGACGGGGCGAGACTTAAGGCGGCCTCGAATCGCCTTACATGTACTCCTAGTCTACCGAGTGCAAGCTTTTGGCCGGGCCGACACAGTTACAATCCGCACAGTCACGGACACATCCACGCGCACTGTGCACGAACATGCCGCTCCCACGCACAAGGAACGCGTCGACCCGACACAGCAGGAGCAAGGAGTCCATCCCCTGCATCCCACCTGCGTCTCTGGGCAGTACACGGTCGCATTTGGTTCGCGTTTAATTCCCCTAGCCACCACCCGGGGACGCGCCACGTGGCCCTGCGACAAGCGGCCCGAGATCCCTCTTAACAAGAGAGCCCGAAGGCTCTCTATCGAGGGAGATCCGTGGGGTTTTAAAACTACGTGACCTTTCTAGGTAATTTTGTCTAGTGCTCTTGTCACGTCGTGAAATTTTAAACGTTATGATAGGCGGAAGTATTCGTACCACAAAGTACCACGTAAACGGTGGAAACTTTCGGTGCGATCTAGAACTTAAGACAGAACAAAGGGGCAATTTGATTGTATATTTGGTTTATTTACTAAGAAGCACTGGAGCAAAGACTAATCGACTTATGTGCGGTACAGGAGACGAGGTGGTCCTGTTGTAAGTCGAGGGACATAGGCCGAGGCTTCAAGGCCGTTCTGTGCGGCAGTCCCAGGACCACCAGCGGAGTTGGTGTAATCGTCTCCGAACGTTTCCGAGACGCGATTATAAGCGTGGAACGTTTTAATGACCGCTTGATGAAGGTCGTAGTCGCTGCTGAACAGCGTATGTATCATTTCTTCTCTGCATACGCTCCGCAGGCAGGCGGCTCTGAGAGAGCCAAGGATGAGTTTTGGACCCTGCTTGATGAAAAAACAGCAGAGGTACCGCCAGAAGACGCTGTCGTTATCGCAGGTGACCTCAATGGTCATGTGGGGACTGCGAAAGATGGTCGCTGCTGTCATGGCGGTTTCGGATATGGAGCACGTAACGCTGATGGTGAGCGAATCCTTGAGTATGCGGACTCGCATAACCTCATCATCGCGAACACCGTATTTCGAAAGCGTGACTCCCATCTGGTGTCGTTCTATAGCGGGAGCACCAAGACACAGATCGACTTCATCCTTGTGAAGCATCGCGATCGAAAGCTGGTTACAGATGCGAAGGTGGTGCCGTACGAGACTGTCGCCACACAGCACCGTCCGCTGAAATGCACTCTTAAGTTCGCCCCTCCGAGGCTGAGGCATGTCGAGCGATGCGGTCCACCGAGAATCAAGTGGTGGCGATTGAAGGAAAACGCTGCAGCTTTTGTTTCTCGTATTCGGTTACCGACGGTGACAACCGTCGACGAAACATGAAAAGATGCAACCGATACGATTTTACAAGTTGCATGCTCTGAATTAGGCATGACTAAGCCCGGACGCCGCAAGATCGAGAAGCTGGCGTGGCTGTGGACTAACGACGTAAGAGAAAAAGTCCGAGAGAAGAAAAAATTATATCACGCGTTCCTGCGCGACAAGACTGCAGACAAATGGCGTATGTACCAGGAGGCGAAGAAAGCGGCAAAGAAGGCCGTAGCCGTTGCAAAAGCCGTCCATTATGATGATCTCAACGATAAACTCGAGACGCGCGATGGTGAACGACATCTTTATCGACTTGCCAAGGCACGCCATCGTCAGGCCGAGGACATCGAGAAATTCTTGGGCATCAACGATGAGAATGGCCATCTACTGACGAACCGCAAGAGGGCTATGAAACGATGGCACGACTACTTCGAGAGAATTTCGACAGAAGAGTTTGCCCATCCGCCCATCCCTTGCGTCCCTCTTACGCACGGTCCTGTGCAGAAAATCACTGTGGAGGAGACGGAAGCGGCTTTGTAGAAGATGAAGCCAGGCAAAGCAACGGGCCCCGATGATATAGCGGCCGACCTATGGAAGTTGAGGTGCTGGAGTCCTGCTGAGTGGCTAACGAAGTTTTTCAACCAGGTTGTTACGGAAAAGAAGGTACCTGGTAGTTGGCAGGAAAGCACGACAATCCCGATATGGAAGAAGAAGGGCAGTCCTGGGGACTGCACGAATTACCGTCCAATTCGCTTGCTCTCGCACAGTATGAAAATCTTCGAGCGAATTGTAGATGGACGTATTCGCGATATCGTCCAACTTTCCACCAATCAATGTGGCTTCGAAGCGGGCAGTGGCACCATCGATGCCATACATGCTGCCCCTCTTCTGATAGAGAGACATCGCGAAAAGCAGAAACCGCTGCACATAGCTTTTCTCGACTTAGAGAAAGCATTTGATCGTGTACCGCGTGAGGTTATATGGTACGTTTTACGACAACACGGTGTTCCCGAAGAGCTAATTGAGTAGGTGCGCATATTTTACTCTGGTCCAAAGAGTAGTGTGCGAGCGCCAGCCGGCACATCGGCGGAGTTTCCTATCTCCGTTGGTGTTCACCAGGGCTCTGCGCTTTCCCCGCTCCTATTCATTGTCGTAATGGATGCCATTTCGAGAGTCCTTCAGAAGTCTGCCCCCTGGACGCTGCTGTATGCAGATGACGTAATGCTTGAAAGCGAAGAGAAGAGCGAACTCGAGCGACAAGCGCAAGCTTGGTACGACCGCTTGGCGATGTTCGGGCTCAAGCTAAACGTCAAAAAATCTGAGTACTTGACGACAGACGTTAACGAAGCCGGTTCTATTGAGATCAATGGCACTGCGCTAGTACGGACGACAAACTTCAAGTACCTTGGATCTGCAATTGCGTCTGATGGTAGTCTGACGTTCGAGGTGAACTCGCACGTGAGCGCAGCGTGGTTCAAATGGCACTCGATGACAGGCGTTTTATGCGACAGGAAGATACCGGAACGCCTTAAATCGAAGATCTATAGAACCATCGTCCGACCAGTAGCGATGTATGGAGCTGAGTGCTGGCCTGCAACCAAGGAGGTTGAGACTCGCCTCAGCGTAATGGAAACGAAAATGCTGCGATGGACGGCTGGTGTTAAGCGTCTGGACCGTATTCGCAACGATGAAATACGCCAGAGGTTTGGTGTCGCTCCAATTGCTGACAAGCTACGTGAAGCTCGCCTTCGGTGGTATGGCCACGTTCTTCGAGCTAGTGGTGACACTGTTAGGAAGATTGGCCTTAACATAGATGTGCCCGGAAAACGGCCCAAAGGGCGGCCGAAGCAGCGATGGCTTGATACGTTGCATGTGAACCTAAAGGTTGCTGGTATCCATCCCGATCAAGCATTTGATCGCGTAAAGTGGCGTCACCACACCAGAATAGCGGACCCCGCCTCGAAGCGGGACAAACGCTGAAGAAGAAGAAGATTTGGTTTATTTACTAATTGTCGGTCCATGGACAAGTCGGTATTTTGTCGTTCTCAGAGAAGTGTGGCATCTCAGGAATGGCTGCCCTTTGCATAACCCGAACTTCCAATTGATTTTGGTGCAAGTGACAGTCGTTCGCTCTGCCAGCTGGGCTATTCGCGCCTTTGAAATCTATTAATAATGAGATGTCGAAAAGTCAGCAAAAGTTTCAAAGTTCGCTTCTTGACTTTCTTGTTTTAAATATAAGCAAATTCCAAATCGATGGCTTTTTTCCTCGTTAACCTCGCTGAGAAGTACTGTTACAGGTCGCTGGCTTTTTTGACACTACCGGCTGTGGATTCACGAAAGGTTGCTTCATACCGTCCGACGCGGCCTGCTACGGAGGCTGCAATGGCATGCGATTCTCATGGCTTCAACTAGACGACGATCTCATGCAGATCGAACTTACAGTCGATAACGTCACCGCTTTCCAAAACGTTTACGTCGCCGTTGGCTTCTCCGACGACTACTACATGGTGAGTCGAGGAAGGCGTAGCTTTGCTCTTGCGAACCTTCACATCGCTGCTATCTAGTGATGCTGTTTGTGCAGCAACAACTTGGAATACGATAGCAAGTGCTATTGGTACGTTATAAGGCTACTCGATGTGTTTTTCTATTTCAAGCTTTAATTGGAGGGCAGTTCACTCTCTCACTCTTTTACAACGGCGGCAAAACTGCAAAGCAAACCAAAAGTTGTCAACTGGCCTTTCTTTACAATTTACTAGCCGGACAAGGACATACTGTTTTCATTTGCCGTTCTTTTCTACATATTAAAAGAGACGAGGACGCCCATGCACTCGCCTAGCCAGTCATGGTTTTCATTTTGAATACACGGAGATCCTACTCCAATACACCAGCGTTTGGACGCCGAAACCAAGCACTATGCAAGTATGGACAATTTATGACGCAACAACAACCGGCAATCAGTAGACAGCAATAGGTAGACACCAGGGATGGGCGGAAATTTTGAAAATTTTCCCAGAAAACAGAAAACAGAAAATCGCTTTCGTCAGAAAACAGAAATCAGAAAACAGAAAGGCCAAAAACGCCAGAAAATCAGAAAACAGAAAACAGAAAACAGAAAATTTCGAAATTATCACATGACCTAATTATTTTACCCAAAGATCCATATTTCCAGTAGCAAATGCTTTTGTATGACTAGAAATGTAGTCGTAGACCAGCGTTTTAATTTGCGCGCGTTTATAAAAATTTCTATTATACTTCAGTGCACTGCAATCAGCAAGTTTAAACGTGGACTGATAGAACCTAGGAATCTCGACCCTTGAAGTATACAACATTACTCATAAGCTCTGTTTCACCTCTAACGCCTCAATTAAATAATGGTCCCACTAGTAAGAAACTGGCCTTTTAGAGTACCGAACACGATGAAGGCTCAGTGATCACTGTTTGCATCAACTCAATTGCTAGAGTTTGTAGACACACTCTCGCAACATGCTCAAAAGCTGTGCAGAGATTTGTTGGTATTACTGGCTCCGCCAGAATCTGTATTCCTAGTTCGTTGCGTTCCTCGGGAATACCTTTCCTTGTAAGTGGCCTAGCTGAAAATTTTCAGGCCAACATAAATGCTCTTTACAGCACCTTACTACTTAGCCGACTAAAGATGTGAATTTCACAGAACAACACGAGATTGTGTCTGAGGAGGCTGTCAGCACAATAGGTCTTGGGCGGAGGTGCTTTCTTGAATGCGTAGACACCATACAATGAAGACCGAGCATATACCCTCTCCATCACATTATTATTATTATTATTATTATTATTATTATTATTATTATTATTATTATTATTATTATTATTATTATTATCCTCATATCTACACACCATATTACATCTCAGCGGAAGATCAGAAGAACCGCCTTGGTGTACAGAGGAGTGCACGGCATTAGCAACAATCGCGCGATCTGCCTGATGCTCGCAGTCTACAAGCTGTTTAGTCGAGTAATCCTGAATAGGGACAGTCATGCGAACAGGCAGGATTTCAGAGAGGATTCCGCACGATCCTCCACACACACCATTACGAAGCTCATCGAAGTGTCGCGAGAGTACAAGCTGCCGCTGTGCCTTACGTTCGTCGATCTGAAGAAGGCATTCGACTCTGTCGAGACTGAAGCGGTCCTCGAAGCCCTGCTCACTCAGGGCGTTCCTACTCTGTACGTCAGAATCCTTCGAGAGCTGTACAGTGGATTCACGACAAAGGTTTCGCCATTCTACAACAAGTCGTTGCCAACGTGAACAGAGAGGTTCGATGAGAGGGTATCCCCGGTTCTCTTCAGCGCCACCCTCAAAAACATCATTTGCGAACTAGAATGGGAAGACACGGAAGTGAAAGACGACGGATGGCAGCTACACCACCTAACACCGAGCGCTAGCCAGGCGGAGCGAATGCTGGCCGACTTTGATCGTGTACATATGTGGGAATGTTGGACTGCAGCTGATTCTTACGAAGACGATGTTCATGGGGAACGGACGAGTTTCGGATGCCTCATCCTCGCTCAACGGAACGAACATCTTCGAATGCTACAGATACGTGTATCTGGGTCGCGAAGTCAACATCACCAACTAACTAGCGCCGGAGTTGAGCAGGAGGAAACGAGCGGCTTGAGGAGCTGTCAAGAGTGTCGAAAGAGCAGTGGAGAAGACGAAGAACGTCGGGGCTCCGTACCTACCTTTTCGACTTCACTGTTTTTTCTGCCCTAACATACGGATCAGAGACCTGGGCTCTACAAAAGCAGGATGAACAAGCGATCAGCGTCGCGCAGCGTGGAATGGAGAGGACGATGCTCGGGGTGACACGACTCACGCAAGTGAGAGAAGGCCTCGAGACTTCCGAGCTTCGCCGACGTTCGAAGATCAGAGATGCTGCCGCATGACCAAGGTCGAAAATTAGGTGGGCCACGTAATGCGCTTCGCAGACACCGACTAGATTCCGTGGGATGTCAAGCGAACACCAGGATGCCCAATAACGCGTTGGTCGGACTTCTTCGCCAAAGCCCTGAACAAACAATATGACGCTATTCGTGTACCACGAGCGAAAAGGATCCATGGAGCACCCTGGAGCACCCTGGCACGCGGCATGAACGTATGGAGACGCTGCTGGTGCCCACCCTACCCTCAGTAACTCTAGGACAAGTGGTTAGTTAATACATAATTAAATGCCCCTCAGAGTACTAATTTTATAGTTTTAAAATAAAATTTTTAGTGATCGTAGACGGTCCAAACTACTACTAAAATCGAAAAGAATACGAAGCCAAATTATGAAAGTCTTAAAATGCCCTATGATATACTCCTATACTCCTTGCCAGCAGCACTTACACAATCAATCAAGCAAACAAAGAGGCATAGTTCATGAGCATATGGCGCAATTACTACATGAGCACATCCAAAAAACGCCACATGCTTACCATGTAAGATACTGTAGAAACACTATTTTGGAATAAAGCTCATTATTCTACGATACATTTTGGATTCTTTTTATTGGATTTCTGTAATAAAATTTTGTTCGCAACTCCATTTTCTGTTTTCTGGCCAACTTTTGGCCATTTTCCCAGAAAACAGAAAACAGAAAAAATTTGCCCAAAATGGCCAGAAAATCAGAAAACAGAAAACAGAAAACAGAAATTCCGCCCATCCCTGGTAGACACGTAGATACAAGAAGACGGTGAACGAGGCCGCCGGTGAGTCGAGGGTGAAGACCTCCCAAGGCAATGGCGCTGGCGTTTGGGGGCTCCTTGGTCGATGGCGACGCGTTGCGCGCGCTCCAGCAGCGACTGACTCTGACGGCTCGGAGGCGTCCCTATATGCGGCCTAGCAGTGACAAGCTCCGCCCCGCCGTCTCCTATTGGTTCTCATCCTAATGCACGCGCCTTTTGGGCAATGGCGCCAACAATTTGGTTAATTGCGTATCATGTTTGTCGCTTACTTGAGGCAGCAAAGTGAAGATATGTTTGTTTTTCTTGTTGTACCGTTGTCTAGTGTGTAGCAGCCCTACGTTCCCAAAATTTTCGCTATCAAAGGAAAACCACCGATGCCTTGGACGGGTGCGTGGTGCAATCTCTTTTTCAGCACCAAAGATATACCACCTTCCTCCAATTTCAAAAGGGTGTTCACTTTTTAGGAAAGAAAAATCGAAAACTTTGAAATAAAGTCACACCAATTATCTTTTGGCTAAAAATGGTTAGAACCGTCTTGGAGTACGCCCTTTAAAACATGGAAGATGCTTAGATGGATTTCAAAAGCGGCGAGCTCGTCTAGAGGAGTGTTCAGTTTGATTCGAAAAGTCCTACTTGATTTGATTTGATTTGAAATCTGTCCAACTTAACGGAACATGGTATATTTAATTGTTAATATGGTCTCAACCAGGGTGGGGCGGCTTTCTCGATCTATGAAGCTGAAGCAATGTAGTGGGCTGATCATTTTTTAGTAGAAGATCCTTATAATCAGAGAAAACTGCCAGATTCTCTAGATGTCTTACCACAAGCATACTTACATGTGTCCTAACTTTTCTTCAATAGAAAATTGGACATAATTCTAGCAATTCTAACACCTGATCACCAGACTGTTCCAAGCGAAACTTTTGCCTTATCATATCTTATATGTTTTTTGCCATTTCTGGACCAGCTAAAGGTATTTATTAAGAACAAAACAAGGTGTTGCGTTTCTGCGATCCTACTGCCCTACAAGACCATACAGATCTTGTTCCGAATCCTCGGACAGAGCTCACTGACCCACATGTAAGAAGCATATGATTCTCTTAATTTTTCAGCATTTTGGTCAGTTATATGTGAACAAGTGCTACGTCACGCCTATCGGCGTGCCTCGCACTTGCGCGCTTCGCGCGATGTTGCAGTATCACTAAGATAAGGACAATCACATCAAGCTAGCTACTCTACTTGTACAGCTTTCTTCCCTACCTAGGAGTACAAAAGGCTCGCAGTACGTACAGTGTATAGTAGGATAGGGCGGTTCTATTTCTATTTTTTCTATTGGTTCCTCACTACTGGTCCTCCCCTAGTGAAACAGTCCCCCATTACTGGTACTAGTCCCCCTCAATGATCCACCCTTAGCGGACGACGTCTTCAGCACGTCTACCTGAATCCCCAATCACGTTGGGCGAAGTCTTCGGCACGTCTACCTGAATCCCCAATCGCCTTGAGCGAAGTATATGTCCTTTGACTCCCAGGTACGGCATGCGACGTAGTCCGCACGTCTTCTAAATTCCCTGGCACGTAGAGAACGTTTTGGTATTTTCCGCTATTTTCGCTCTCCGCAATTTGATCAATATCGATTGATGGCGGTCGATACTTCAAAAAAAAACAATAACGAACTTCAGATTCGTGTTCAGCGACCGCGATTATCCCATGGGTAAAGTTTCGGACCGCCTGGACGACATCCACAAAAAATCGATAGTTTGATCAATATCGATTTACGGCGATCGATACTTCACAAACGAACTTCATAATCATGTTCAGCAGCCTTGATTACCCCAGGGCTGTTCTGTACGTCTACGGCTCGCCATGCACTGTCGCCGACGTGTTCAGCTCGCCTACTGTGTCACCAGGCACGTAGAAGGCGTTTGGGTATTTTCCGCTATTTTCTGGCCTTAATTTGTGCCCCGTAATTTCTCCTATTTTATGACTCATCGTCGATCGATAGTGTGACTCATCGCTTAGCGGATTGTTATATACTATGATAGCAAAAGCAATGGAAATCTTTTTTTAGGAGTTCAAAAAGACGCCAGAATCTTGCATGCTTTGCTGCGAGTCCTAACCGCACACAGCGGACTGCGTACGCTTTGGACTAGTCGCAGACCTTCACAGAACAGTCGGCACAGCGTTGCTATCTTTTGTTTCGGAAAGCAGATAAGAAACGCGGAGGGATAGGCTGCTCGCGACTGAGTGCAGACATTGAATAGGCGGCGTTGAACAATTGTGTAGCGCAGACCCATGATGGACTACAGTATATGAAAACACAGAGCTACATTTTAGGCGCAAAGTGACCCAGGGAGTACCACAATGCAGGACAGCCCTATAGAGTGTCTTGTCTTGTACGAGATTAGAAATTCTGTCCCCTACCGCGAACTGAGCTAGACGATTTCCAATGTCTTTAGGTCATTAAATGGTTTATTTACTGCCAGATCTTCATGTGCCTCAGGTTCACTATCATAATAATACTGCCAGTTTTTGACAGCTTGTTACAGGCAACAGGCAAAAGTGCTGTCTCTCATACACATACAACTGGTCTATGGATAGCCATTTTCGTAGGCACTATATAGCACTTATTACGCAGTAGTTTTTCCTTTTTTGAGGTGCGTAATGACACCATAGTATACCATGGGCAAGCTCGTCTGACTTTCTGTAGTGATCATGTTACTTGTGGGTTGATTGTCCTACCCTTCTCTGGTTATCTTCTCCTTCATAGATGCGCAGGTTCATAGATGGTGGGCCTTTCCTCAATGTTCTCGATAGTTTTTTTTAGTGCTTTCGCTGTTTGTAAAATGAGTTCTGAGTTTTTCCTATTCGCGTTGTTTCAGGGTAATTTTCTTGCGGTCTGTTATTGATCATTGTTGGCACATCCCTTTGGATGTACTAATAATAAATAAATAAATAAATAAATAAATAAATAAATAAATAAATAAATAAATAAATAAATAAATAAATAAATAAATAAATAAATAAATAAAGGTGATTCTCCAAGGCGGATAACCACTGAGCACTGGATGATTACGCCCCCCCCCCCCGCTGGCCCACTTTGTGCCACACGTTGTACTTATCATGCTCTATGGGGGTAATTCATTTTTGCAGATGTTTCTTATGACTTGGAGCGCTTTATTTTCGTAACAAGTCGCTTTCAACTGGAGTTACGAGAGCTAAGTGGATACATTGCGGACGTGCATCATTACGGGACCTATGGTATCCCCTTTTAATTCATAAATTTACACTTGATGTTTAATGCAGCAAAGCTCTTCATGTTGTTCCTTCACAAAAAGAAATTACTTCTGAATAGTTGCGCTATTGTATGAGATTGTTGCTGAATACAATGAATAGTGCGGGAATAATGAGAGATTGTAACCTTGGCGAAGACGGTGGTCACTGTTTCTCATTGTTCTAGTATTCAAGACGAATCTTTAACAGACTTTGTGCATACATTTATTTATTGATTATTAATTATTAATATTAATATGTCCATAAGGATGCGCCAATAATGATCGTAATAGAGCCGCGAGAACATAGCCCAGAAAAAACAGGAATAGGAAAAGTGTCAGACCTCTACTTACAGACAGCGAAAGCACTAAAAAACTATCGAGAGCATTGAGGAAAAGCTCACCATCTACGAACCTGCGCTGTTAAGAGAGAAAATAACCAGACGAAGGGTAGGACAGCCAACCCACAAGTAACATGATCACTACAGAAAATAAGACCAGCTTGCCCATGGTATACTATCGTGTCACAATGCACCTCAATATAGGAAAAACGACTGAGTAATAAGTGATATATAGTGCCTACGAAGATGACTATCCGTAGGCCAATTGTGTGTATGAGAGGCAGCACTTTTGCCTGATGCCTGAAACAAGCTGTCAAAAACTGGCAGTATTATTATGATAGTGATTTTGAGGCACTTGAAGAACTGACAGTAAATAAACCATGTCAAAGTGATGGTGCTCCAGACCCCCATACATAACGATTACGGATGGATTGTACTGCTGGCTGTGAGTAACGCTATTGCAATGGATCGTACCGATGGTTTAGGGAAAGCGGACCTAAGAAGAATTTATTGTCTTGGTCGAATAGAACAACGTCATCGATCTTCAAGGCCCATTATCAAAATTTTATATACTTATTTATGCACAATGTGCGTCACAAAAACACTGGTGAAGCATAGTGAAGCATGTTACCAATATGCACTGCAACTTTGGTAAGGCCTAGTGTTTTGCGGTAATTCAGAAACCTATGCACAAGGAGACTGCGACCACTAGAAACGAATAATGAGACTAAAAAGTAATATGTAAATTAAAGGATAAAGGATAAAGGACGGCGTTACTCAATCCTTTCTGGGATGCGCCAGCGCATTCTACTTTTACGGGATGTCGTGGAGGCGACATGAATGCGTATTTGGCCATACAATGACTTGCGGTGGCCAGCCGATGAACAAATCAGCGCTCCGTCCTTCCCAGACACGTCTGGTACCAATTCACCGACCCCGGAGGGATGGAAGGCTTGGTTGGCCTAGGCGGGAAATCCGAAGCAGGAACCTTGTATCGGGTGCACGCGACAGTCGCGCCTCCTCCGACTGCGCTACACGCGCCCACTGCGCTACACGCTCTATATATAAATTAACTGAAAGGAATTTAGGTAAATAAGTTTATTGTAATTCTGGATGCGTAGATCGGTGTGGCGAACAGTACGTCATCATTCCGATGGACTCAGGAAATCACTTTCGAGCAGCTAGAGAGAAAGAAGCACTTAGTAGTCCGGTCTTAATTCCGCTCATACCTAGGCCTTCATTACGCTTCCATTCGAGGCTGCCTCCATAGTAACTGAGGTAATCAAACCGAGCCTGCAGTTGTACACTGTATCAAAATTGTTACTCTTCCAAGTTTAACACGTGGAAAATGTGAACTGTCGAAGTTGGAAGGAAGGTGTAGGAGTAGATGTCTGCTATTTCTCCACAGAAATAGAGACAGCTCGGTGTTAAGTCATGGAAACCATAGGGTGGGGCGCGGGGACGATGACGCTAGCTGTCGCATGCACTCGATTCCGAGATCTTTCTTTAGATTTTCTGTTTTTCGGAACCTTCCATCTCTCCGGCGCTAATGGATTAGTACCAGACTTGTATGGAAAAGACATACTACCGAACTGTCGATTGGCTGGATACCGAAGGCTATAAGAACAACCCTTAAAGTCGCTTCCACGATATCGCGTTGAAGCACGGAGCGTTCCATAGACTGTTTACCTCCATTCATTTATTCCTTTGCCCTCATCGCTTATCAAGGAATTCTATTTCGGAACACCATCTTACTATAAAGTGTGGCATATCGTGTCCAAACATGGCGTTCGTCTTCACCTTTGCGGTGATTTTTCTCTCGAACTGAGGATTCTGACGCCTCGTTCCAGGTTTCTTTGAAGGTTTACAGTCATGAATTGATGCCTTGATGACGTGGACACGACAGTGCTGCTTGCGATTTCCAGGGTGACGACAGCGTCATCGAATGTTCGGAGTTGGTTGGCAGCCAACAGTTGACGTTCAAGCTGTCCTACAACATCAATTCGACGGCAGATCCCAGCACAAATGGGGATCCGGCGAATCGCAGACTTCCCAGTACGGTAGGAACAAGCCGTTGCAGCATTTCATCTTCTCTCTGGCTAATCTTATAAGTTTTCAAGAGCTATGCAATATTGCTTTTTTAGGGCGCAGAGTTCTTTCTGACCTCGACAACTTCAGTGATTAACAATCAAATGTATTGCAACGCAGTGTTGAACATCACCGGCGCTTCTAAAGCCGGTCTGCTTAGGTTTGATCCTACACAGGCCTACTATGTGCTAATGGCTAATGGACCCACTAATGAAAAGGGCAAGCTCTAAACAATATGTTTACTGAACGATGAATGCTTCGTATTAAATTAAATGAAATAAACGTTCATATTAAAGGGCTCACAGTCCACGCACATGACGTTGTGTCTCCGAGTCCTTTAAAACTATCCCAGGTGAGTACCACGTTAAACGCTGCTCTGCATTTCGAAACGTTTCTGTTCAGATAGTACCTGATTTCGACACTGATCCGTGTGGTGTGGAGAAAGGCTGCTTTCTGGCCGCTGATGCGAATTACACGCTAACTGGTGTAGCCGTTACTTACAGGTATTTTTTGAAATATCTTTTTGGAACTCTGAGACTATCGCATTCCACTGAAAGCCTAATTGAACCATGGATTGTCAGCGTTTATCTGAATCTGATGTTGTACTTTGGTGATCAGTACGTTACAAAATAGTTTATTCAGTAATAGAGGCCAGAGCAGACAACTGGATGTCAATTGACGTGAACAAAACCTACGTGGAAAACAATAGGTTTGATAGTAACTAGAGAAATGCATTGCAGCAACTGTGAGTTATAACACAGCACAAATTGAAAGGCAAATCAATGAATGATCAAAATGATTCGTATCCGTTCTTTTTAGGGGAGTCAAGTAGGGAACTTTCCAAGATCCCTCCCCGTGCGTGCAGAGACCCCGAATTGGATTTTATTTTGAATAGCAGCAACTGACTCTAAGGACCATCGGGCTAAACACTTACACGTGCCTCTGAATCCGCCGCCGAAGCCGTCACCAAGTCGCCAACGCGTCCACCAAGCGGCCTACCAGAGCCGTCACGAAAGAAGGAGCGAATTGGCCCCTTCTTCTAAAAGGCGCCTTTTATACTTGCGCGGCGCGGCGTAATGATCGGCATAGCTATCGATTTTTCGCGCTGCCCGGCGGCGCCGCATCATGTTTATACTCTGCCGCCGCAAAACACCACATTTGACGGAATTTCGGGTTACGGTATTCGGCGAATTGCGCCGCTGGAGGGAGGGGCGCGGCGCCTCGCGATCAGCCGCGGCGGACTCGGTGCTGAGGGGAAGATTTCACCACCGTGGTGAAGAAATTGCTATGTCCTTTGCATTTTGGTCCCCAGAAGTGCATCTCTAGGTAGGGGTGGAGGGGAGTCTGTTTGCCATGTACATTGCTCTGTGCTCTTGTTTCGCAACTCGTTTCGTTGGTTTGTTTCGTAACTTGGTTCTGTCATTTCATTTATGGTAATGTGTAAGTGATAGGAGCGGATAGGTTAAATCGTCGTCATTTAGTCCTTTTTTGAAATGCGTCACATAGTCTATTCGTAGGTGTTGAGGTAGTGACAATTCGAATGCATACTTGGCCAATGCAAGGACTTGAGCTGACTGGGCGATAAACAGTAGTGCTTGATTCATCCTAATCAAGTCCTGAACCACCTCCCTGAACTCGCAGGGATGGGAGCCTTGTTTGGTTTGTGTTGATAACGACATAAAGATCCAATCTATTCGGGAGCCATCTCCTTCTCTGACTGAGCGATTGAACGAAGTGCGTCTAAATGGGGTATGTACAAATGTGATATTGAAGGCAACTGCAAATTTAATAGCCATGATTTTGACACAAATTTATTTATTTATTTATTTATTTACGTACGGTGGTTTCTTCTCCTCCCGTTCCTCAGAAGAATGAAAGGGACACATTAGCTGGCTTTTCGTGTTCGAGAGTTCTTTTTGCTGCGGGGAGTAAATATGTTCCCAGTGCACGGCATTCTCTAACACTGAGTGAGTAAGGTAGAAACTCTGGCTTTTCTGAAGTTGCTGAGTTCTCATCTCTGTCTAGAGATTAGAGCAAAACTTCAACTTCCTCTGCCTCTGTCGTCATCATCGGCGCACAGTCCGTAGTAGTACGCAGAACTCGTGGCCGCTCGTCGCCGACGCCCCCCCCCCCTTTCTAAAGGCCCCCACAGAGTTCTGCGGCAGCGCCGCGGGCTTATGCTTAACCATAGGGCAGAGACGCAGAGCTCGCCGCCGGCGGCGTCCCTGCCCTACCCTTACCATTGCGGCGAGCGGCGTTGTCGCAGAACTCTGTGGGGGCCTTAACTGCAATCGCGCAGCGGCGGGAGTATAAAAGGCGCCTAAGGCGACTGACGTGCAGCACAGGAGCTCGAATTCGAAGAAGAATGAAGTGTCCAAATTCGGGCCTCTCGAAATCTGAGGACCGCGATATCCTATTCCCACCCAGGACCGTTTATTGGTTGTAAATAACTCGCCTTCCCTCTAAAGGATGGCTGAAGAACCTTCACCGCTGATGTCGTCTGCAATTGTAGACACGTCATCCGCGTTATGTCATGTCCTTTTCTTTATCTTCTTTTCAATAGAATTAAACAAATTAGTATCAGGTACAATATGTCACGCTAGTCTTAACAATTCGGCCTACGAAAGTCGAAAGGAATCAATGACGAGTCGAGGCTCGTCTCAAGCCATCTTCATGGCGTTTTCTTTTCTCAGCCAAAATACACAGTGCATGGTGATGGGATTTACCACAACATAGGAACAGTTCCTGGGCAGCCTTTGACATCCTTCCCTACGATATCTTTCGAAATACTCAATACAGTACCATCTCTCGTCCACAAGCGTTCTCCTGCCTTCCATCTCAGGATAGACGGGACAGGCATCGCTCGGATGTGCGCCTCGAGCTCTGGGGAATCTATAGACAAACACATCATTCCCTCGGTGTAGTGTGTTCGTGGTGCGTCGCCGATTCTTCTTTTTTCGCACATGGCCAATGAATGGAGTTGTGACGTGGCGATGCGAACATCGAAGTCCGTTTTTCGCTTTGGAGGAGGTGCAGCGCTGGTCTGATACGTTACATATGGACCCGAAGGTTGCTGGTGTCCACCTTGATCTAGCGCTGGATGGGGAAAGATGGCGTAATGACACCAGAATAGTGGACCCCGCTACGAGCGGGACAAATGCCGAAGAAGAAGTAACAATTGGCTGTAAGGACCTTTGGGCTCAACACTTACCCGTGCCTCTGAATCCGCCGCCGAAGCCGTCATCAAGTGGCCAAGGCCGTCCACCAGAGCCGTAGCCAAAGCTGTTAGCCAAGGACTGCATGCGCCCTTAAGACGATTGACGTGCAACAGTTGGAGTTCGAAGATAAAGCAGAAGGAAGTGTCCAACTTTAAGCCCCTCAACACCTGAGCTCGGGGCCCTACATTTTCTTCAACAGAAGACCATTTATAGGTTGTCTCTCGTCTTTCCTTTAAAGTGGGACTGGAGCATCTTGACCACTTATGTCGTACGGTCTAATCCGCAATTACGGACACGCCATCGGTGTTATGTAGTGTCCTTTCCCTTATCTTCTTTTTATTAGAAACAAACTAGTAAGTACGATAACAGGTACAATATGTCGCAATTCGAGTGGTGAATAAAAACTGTAAAGTAAATGGGAGTGAACAGTAGAATACGCGTCTCCATTTCAGAGTATTGAATTCTTCGTTCATTGCATTCGAGTTGGTGGCTCCGGGAACCACTGGCGCCGGCGTCTATGTGGCCGTAGCTTTCTCCGAGGACGAAACCTTGGTAGAACAATTACACCAATGCGAAATAAAGCTAAAAAGAGAGAGCAAATTAAGGAGTACACCCAATCTATCGAATGCTCATCGATTGGTACGGAACCATTGTCGATGAAGTTCTCCTACTATGATAGGAATGGAAAGAACGTTCGCATCAAAGGAGAGGAGGTAGCATGAGTCCTTCCATTAAAAACTTCTTGCATAAATAAATCTTATAACCATTTTAACTATACAGTTACAACTCAAAGAAACTACTTATTAATAGAAGAAGCAAAGAAACGTTGATGCATTTAGAATATTCATGATCAGTATTTTCTGAACGAGGCAGCAGTGTTTCAAGATGGAAATGCATACTGTTCAGCTGTGGTTAACGTGCAGGGCTCAGCAATTAGTAAAGAGGTAATTATCCAAAATTATTCAGCAATTATCAAAGAGTAACAGTTGATAATTATTTAAAAAGCATAATGCACCCTTTTGTTATAAAACTGTACTATCTGACTCTGAATTTCCGGAAGCTAGGATCTCCTTAACGACAACGATTCAGGACAAAACCTACTACTGGAATTCCAACTATACAAGAGGCCCAACAGTGTTGGGATAAAAAGAGCAATCACTAGAATTTAGCTAACTGGAGATAGCTCGAAACCACACAGCTTGTATTACAGAATAAGCAAATACTTGTGAGTACCGTTCTCACTAAATTCTTAAAGCAGTACTTTAAGATTTTTTTGTGCTTGGGTTTAAATTTAAGAAGCCGTCAGACTGTCCAAGCGCCATTGTTTACTTCTACGTGTGGATCTGCTTTAGCATTTGAAATAGATTTACTAGAACTACTTCGCCAGAACTGCAGTGGTGAAGCGCATGAATTTCAAATGAAATACAGAATGTTTAGAGGAGATGGCAGGTCACTTCGCTCCAATCTTGTCCTAAAAACAGAACTATCAGGTGATTCAACCTACCGACTGGGTATCATCTGAATTTATCTAGCTGATTTATAAAAGCAGTTATTGAACATTTTGTTGCTACTAAAAATTTCCAGTCAATTTGATATTGTGCAACAATACCGTGGTATTCCTTTCCCTGCGGAGCCTAAACATCCGTTACCTAATTGACGTTAACTCCGATTCTTCTTTGAAAATCTTGATAGTAGGCATAAGCTCGTTAAACACTCGGTTGGAATCATGAATTACACCACAACTGTTCTGCAAAAAAAGACAGCTCCAGAATTCATGTGCTGCACAGGAAATAAATGATTTAAACGAATTGTTCAAAAATTGCTAGCGCTCAGGTGTTCACGTACGATCCAACGCAAGCCTATCACTTCATTCTCTCCACGGGCTCCACTGGACCAGACGGTTTGTTATTGGATTAGCTACTAATGACATTTCAAGTGCCGCTCATAAATTCATGCATACATGTTTACAGGCATACTGGCTCCAGATTCTACTGCGACGTCGTTATTTCCTACCAAGCTATCAAATTTTGAGGTATTCGGTACAGGTCTATAGTGAACTCGTTTAAACCAGTCCCAGTCCTGACCTACATATAATAGGATGAAAACAGCACCATGGTTCTTGCAAGATTGACTCTAACAAAAAATACCTTTAAAAATAGGAAGAATATTATAACGCAACTCCATAGCTGTCGCGGCAAGCACTAGCCAACCACCACTAGTTTTTCATGAATCTCACCCGCGAGACCTCAGATAAGACAGAGAAAAATAGTGCATTCACGGTTTGCCTACAGTGTGTTCTTCGTTGGAAGCAGAAAATACAGGACGTCTCCTATATTATATATTATTAGAAGGACAGCCTTCCTGGGGCTGGATTCATCAAAGTTACTGCAGTAACTTTAACGGAAAATTGTAAGCGAAAAGCTCAGATAACGCGGCTTATCGCTCACCAACTCGCTTGATAAGCCGCGTTATCTGAGCTTTTTGCTAACAATTCTCCGTTAAAGTTACTGCAGTAACTTTGATGAATCCGGCCCCTGGTCTCAGTCTTGTTGAGTTCCTCCGCTCTGGTAGCCTACTTTTAGTTGTGGAGCTACAAAAAAACGGATTATTAAATAATTTTGTGTCAGAGGCACAAATGGGTCCCCATGTATTTATTATTCGATGAAGGTAATTTTTTATTCAGGAAAGTTTCGAAGCGAGCACTTGCGGTGTTGAGAAGGACTGTGTATTACCTGACGACTGTTACGGTGGATGTAATGGGATGGGCTTTTCTTACAAGGTTTGTAAGCACGAGACTGAAGACTCGCTTATGGCGAAATGAGCTATTTACTTAATTTTTTTCAAATTTACCATAGCAGCAGGTTTGAAAGCATCCGAGGGACTCTTGCAAAAAGAGCGTCTTGATGTGGATCTATGAATTTATTTTTTATATAATTATGTTCTGATCTTAATGTTTTATTGCTGTGTATTTATTTTTCAGAATTCTTTGCTTCTGTTCGCGCCCTTATTATGCCATTATTATTCATGCACCTTTTAAGATGTGTCGAAAAATTGTAAAAACAAGAGATGAAAAAAAAACTAAAAATTCACATGAAATTTGGCTTTATCGAACAGAGGTGAGGTGAGTGTAGAGTTAAGATGTGTCACAATTTAGACATCAGGAGAATCGCTTGAAGAACTGAAGACCATTCTTAATTCTTAAACCGTTCTTAATATTCTTAATTCTTGAATTCGCCTTCTCACTTTATTATTCTACCTTATTTGAATTCCAGATGATCTCCGATTCACTTATGAGAGTGGAAGCCTTCGTAGTGCTTACGGGCGCCAATCGGTATATCGCAGTCGGATTCTCTAGCGATGGCATGATGGTAAGTGAAAACTAGTGTCTTCATATGTCTGCAGGGTGCATGGTAGCGCAGTTGAAGGCCGCTTGAAAGCGCAAAGCGCAGTTGAAGGGCGCAACAGCCGCTGGCTGTTGCGTGCATCCGATTCCAGGTTCGTGATTTAGATTTTCCGCTCAGCCCAGTCACGAATTTCGTCCCTCCAGGGTTGGCGAATTGCTACTTTGGGAAGTGATGGCCCCAGTGCAGCGGCTGTGCCGTCAACACGTGGGACACCAACCTGCCCCATGGGGCACCCCAAGTTGCCAAAGCTAGAGCCCCGGAGAGGTGAATTGCTCCCATGCTCTTAAGCGTTCCTTACGAAGTGGGGTACCTCTGAGTCCGTCCCTTCGTTCCTGATTGTATTGCGTCCTTCCAGCCCTGGGCAGCAGCCAGCATACTATTGCGTGAGCCTACTACCCGTTATATGAATTCATTGCCTGGTGCTGGTTGGCACTGCCCACGCCGACGTCCAGCAGAGGTCGGATCTATCCTAGTTCGGGGGGCCACATAACTAAAAAGTAGGTGATAAAATGGATTGAGACTTACCGAGCGGCTCCTAGAAAACGAGTTGGAACCTAAAAAGCAAAAACAAACAAAAAACAAAAATAAAAAAATCGCCGCGGTTTACAACCGTCTCGGCGGGCAACAAGCGACAGAATAGAGGTATGCCGCGTGCTGACCACCGGCTGACATGTTATAACCAGGATCTAACATGGTGAATAGGGCAATAAAGCCGCATGCCGCGTGCTGATCCCCGCCTGACATGTTATAACCAACATGGTGAGGAGGGCACACAACTTTGCCGGCTTACAACCGCAACAAATGTAATTTTCGTTTTTTTTTCTTTGTGAGATTTTCTTGTTTAGGGTCTTGTGTTGTTCCGTAGGAGTCGCTCGGTAAGTCTCAAGTGAATTTGTTACATATAATACTTTTTAGTTATGTGCCCCCGGACTAGGATAGGATAGACCCCAGAGGTCCACGCGCAGGCTTCCGCCCTAAGCGCTCTACCACTCCTCGTGGACCCGCGTGGGGCTTACACAGGCATACCCTACGAACCCACAATGGCATACAACAATACCACACAATACCGAGCAACTGAATGTCACTGCACTCTTCCTGTTCGCACACCAATGTCCAGCATTGATTTATTGCATATCACTAAGCCGATATAGTAGAATACACGAGAGAGTTGATAAGTATGGTTGGACAGAGTGTAGTGACGCACGAGTAGAGAGATGCAGAGACAGGCGGGCGCCCCAATGTATTGATTGACTTGGCGCCCCGAGCCCCGGCAGTCCTTCTTGGTCGGACCGCCATCCATGCGACAAGCAGTCGACAGTCGAGCTCCGGCTGAACTGAGTTGAGAAAGGCTGTCGAACAAGTGACGCCTCAAGGGCGCGCCCCCACTCGCGGTGGGTACAGGCGTAGACTGAACTGCCGACCATGCTCGGTGACCTAGTAATGCCCGCTCGATTGTGCGCGCTCCGCCCCCGGATCGATGTCGGAGGAGGCGGGCAGGCCACGCGATGGGGCGCCTCATCGGAGTTCACCGCGAACCTGTGCGCTTGCAGAGGACCGAGAGGCTGAAGAGGTCGCGAGACGAGACAGCTACCATACTTATCTGGGAAGGGTAAAGCGCTGAGCTGTTCGTCGGCTAGCCACCGCAAGAGATTGCATACGACCAATATGCATTCAAATTGTCAACACGATATCGCGTAAAAGTAGAGTGCTTGTCTTATCCCGCAAAGGGATTAACGGAACTATCCTAGTCGGGAGGGTGGTACATAAAACATGGCGCAACAAAAGTACTTGATTCTGACGAAGCGGCTCCAAGAGGGAAAAATAGCACCCAACGAACGAACGCACGAACGAACAAACAAGCAAAAAACGGACGGATTGCCGCGGTTGTAAAGACATCTTGTTGGCCAGAGCGCACTCGAACACAGCTGACCGCCGCCAGACATGTCATAATCAGGGTCTATCATGGTGAAAAGGGCACACAAAGGCGCAGCCCGCGTGCTGACCATCGCTTGACATGTCATAACTCAGATCCGTCATAGCGAAAGGAGCATACTTTGTCTCTTTACTGCCGCAGTAAAATCAGACGTACTTTCCTTCATGAAAATTCCCATTTTAGGTCCTATTTGTTACATAATTTTTAGTTATGTGCCCCCAACCCCCCCCCACCCCCGATTAGGATAGATCAGAGGGACTAGCGCCACCTTTACCTTTATACTATATGCATCTACATCTAAGAGAAACAACTTTGGATAGACAGACAAAGAAAAAATGGCACCGAGAAACACTAATTCTGCTCGGAAAACACAAGAAAGTAATCAAACGTTTCAGGGCAAAGACTACGTGATTGAATGCTCAGCTCTGGTGAATGAAGGCTACACGTGGAAATTTTCATACAACAATGCGTCACCGGCGAACGTCCGCATAGCTGGCGAAGAGGTGATGAAGTTTTCATCATCGGCAGTTGCCTACGAGGAGGCTTATCTTCCAGTTTCAGAATATCCGCGACAGCTACTTTGGGATGGTTACGATACGAGCAGCCGACTCACAGTTGTACTGCTCTGCTGTCGTGAATGTGAGCGGCTGGAGTGGTAGCGATGAGGTTAGAACGTGCCAATGTCCATTACCACATTATGACTTGTAACACCAGTGGTCCCGTTGATCATCGACTTGCTCGAGCGGGCGCCAGCAGCGTGTCCTTTAGTCGCTGTCGGGTGCAAGAGTGCTCCAATGAATCCTCCTCGCTCGAGGAACACGAACAGCGTCATATCCTTCGTTCAGGCTTTCACGAAGAAGTCCGACCAACGAGTTGGTGGGCGTCTGGTGTTCTCATTACATCCCGCGGTATTCAGTCGGTGATGGTTCTCGTCTTCGTCCCATAATTTAGAGCTTAAACTTCGTTCGGGAATCAGAAACCTTGATCAATTCGCAGAAAATTAGGCGAGAGCGGTTGCGCAATCCCTTTCACAGACATTCGCTGGGAGCGAAGTGAATTCCACAGCATGTCAAAAGAACGTCAGGATGCCCTCCAACACTTTGCTCGTAGTCCACGATGTTGAGAAATAATATTTATCTCAAGCCACTCCAAGATTGGTAACACAGACAGCACTCAGGCTAACGTTTCGGCGTTCTCGCCTTCTTCAGAGCCTGGAATGAGACGAAATCAATCTGAGAAACGATCCCCCAAACACCATTTTATTTTACGGAAATTGTTTCAGAGACCACTAGACCAAAGAAACGGTGAATAGAGACCAGGATGGCTAACCTTTAGCAAGTGGACTAGTGACGTCCACCGGGCACCCGCAGCTGGAAGTCTAACGAGGGTGACTGAAGCTAGAGCCCCAGGGACTACCCGCCTGGACGACCTCTAGGGTCATGACCCCGTACTAAAGCTCCAGAAACTACCCGCCTGGTGGAGCTCTTGGGTCATGACCTTGTAGGGCAAAACCCACAGATGTCCACGAATGGTGCCAGGTCCTGCGTCACTGCTACACACTCATCCTTCCTATTGATTCCAGGTGACCTGGCCGCAAGCCAAAGCGCTTCTAGGGTTCGCCGAGCCGAGATGTCGGGTTCACGCGCCAGGACGGTGACTGCGACCCCGAAACAGCTGTTTGCGTGCGATCGCGCCCTATGGTCGCCCAGGGGGGTGGTGGCGTTGGATCTTTTTAACCCATCAAGGTGCTCCTTTTCCGGACAAATAATGGCCGGGAGGTTTCCCCAATGTACTCCTGCTCGCATGCGAGGCACTTAATGAGATACGCAACACCCGTAAGCATACAATCTCTCGGTTTTCCATAGGGACAAATAGCGCACGATGGTGTAGTGCATATGCAATCGTACAAACGGTGGCGGACGAGCTGACCCTTTAAATTCATAGGTGGTATTTCCACCACCCTAACCATTTCGTGAAGTTCGGCCTTTTGAACACATGCACGTATTGCAGAGCTTATGGCATCCGAGATGAACGGCACGCAGAATGCAACTTTCGTCTTTTCTTCCGCGGGGCTCCCTCCACCCGTAGTTCGTCGACTACGCATGTTTTCTCGCTCCTTATAGGGATAACCGTTTTGCTGAGCTATAAGGCGGGCTTTATTTATCGAGAATACTTTTTCGGCGGTGTCAGATGAAACTGTGCACGCTGTACGAAACATGTTTTGCACAATCGCCTTCTAAACACTGGAGGGATGCGCGGAGTTGTAGTGCACAATGATGTTTTTCGATGTAGGCTTACGATACCACCTAGTTTTGTAACCACCCTCGAAAAGTTGGATGTGGACGCTAAGGAATGCAAGCCAGTTGTTTGTAGGCTTTTCACGCGTGAAGGAAAGATGCTCCGATTGCTGGTTTAAGAGTTCAAAGCAAGTGTCCATGTCATGCTGAGTTGGACAGACGACAAAACAGTCGTCTGTGTAACGACAGTAAAGTGTAGGCATCCGATGGAGTACCGGCGCTTCTACTTTAGACATGAACGCCACTGCCATAACGGGAGCCAGTCTTTGACCCATGGCAAGGCCCCTAACCTGTTTGAAATACTCACCCGACCACCTGAACACATTGCACTGTAAGCATTCGCTGAGAAGCACCATAACTTGTGGCACGCTTAAGCCGTAAATGTTTATATCCGTGTGATGCTCAGCAAGGATTTCTGACACGGCTTCAAGTGCTTGGCCGTTTGAGACGTTTGTATACAGTGCTGTGACGTCAAAAGATTCCATAACACATCCTTGCTCAAAACTACTTTGACGTAGTCTTCTAAGGAATGTGTTAGTATTGGGTAGGTGGGCGGGTATGAACTGTAGAAGTTGTACGATAACCAGGTTTAGAAACCAAGAAACTCGGTCCGTAGGGCCATCGTTGCAGCTCATAATAGGCCTGATTTTTAATATGGCCCGTGGAATGTACTTCGCTCGTAGTTCCTGGTGAAAGCCTGAACGACGATTTGACACTCTTCGTGTTCCTCGAGCGCAAATTGTCCATTGGAGCACGCGACATGGACGAATGGAGACATTGACCTTGCTCTGCTGCTGCTTGTAGCTGCCGATGTTGAAGCATTTCTAACTGCTGTGTCGATTGACGTACCCCTCTTCCGACTGATTCTCTTTCTAGGTGTTCCGGTTAAACCCTAACCAACCGTACAACATACTGCTTGCGAATGGCAACACAGACTCTAATGGTGAGCAATGCGCCAGAGTTTTTTGCACATTCTTCGCTTGTATTCTATGAGAATGTTCTACCAGGTCTTACTGTTCATGAGCACTCAGTCGTCTCATCGTCACGTTTGATCAGCAACAACAATGACGTTAAGGTAGTTGCTTCATGCGTTACTAAATTCTTGAGGAATTTATGTACTCACAAGGAAAGGTTCCCAACTCAAAGTGGGAAAGTGAATTCATATCTCTTATAAAATACCGATCGTATTCATAAAAAAACGAGTTGTTCAGATATCATTCGACAACGCTACATGTGGGAGGACAAAGGGCTGCTTCACTCCCGATGACGCAAGTCTGATGAGGGTCTCCCACGAGGTGAATTCTTCAATTCTTCTTCTCGCTCAGTTTTTGTACGAACGAATTTTTATGGACGTCAGGGAGCACCTGTTAACTTATTCTTTATGCCCTCTATTGGTGAGATCTGGAAGAGTTGGAGCCTTACTTCTTACCAATCTGATTAGTGCTCGACTGCATTCTTCTGATCTTAACAGAGGTGGAATGCCTTGCGTATACCTGAAATTGGAATTAGAAACCGTACAAAATAAAGGACATAGTAAATCTTGCTAAGTACTAAGACAAAAAAAGGAGTACTTCTCAAATGTGTCTCTTACGGAAGGGAGGGACCCGTTCTGCTTGTACAACTAATGAGTAAACATACAGTTTAAAGAATTTTATGGCTCTCGCTATAGAAGTGAAGACCCTAGTTTCCCGGACATGGTAGTTTAACAAATGCTTACTGCAGGTTCTATCTTCGAGCCAGATACGATTCGAACTGTCGATGAAGACAGGAGCGACGTCATCAGCTTACCTCGCTGTTGGCTTCTCCAGCGACGACAAAATGGTATGTCGTCATGCTTTCCTGAAGAAACAAGACCTCTTCTCATTCAAATTTCAGGGCCTGGACAATGTCATCGAGTGCTCAGCGCTCACTGGTGAGCCGCTATCCATGAAGTTCTCGTACAATCCAACGACGAAGAACGTGCGAATAGATGGAGAAGAGGTAGGATGACATCAACATCTGGCAAATCTTCCCAGTTAATCACGTGTTGTAAAGCTGCAAAAAGAGAACGACTGCAACTAAGCTTCTCTCAAGAAATTTCTTACAGAGTGATTGAAGCTGTGAGAGCCGAGGACTTCTTCAACTAGCCATAGTCTAAAATATCGTCTTCAGAATTTCTTCATAATTCGTTTTATTCTACAGGGTGTCTCAAAAAATGTATACACTGCTTGAAAGGTGATAAATTTGCTGACGATAAAGGTACTAAAGAAGTTAAAAGCTCATATGAAAGCTTAAGAAGTAGAAATTTTCTTACATATAAGCATTGTGGAATGAGCCATGCTCTCGTCTGAAAGCTTTAATTTTACACCCGATTGATTGTGCTTCAATTGAATACTTGTTGTATTTTTTCAATAATTGACCGTTTCGACTGATTTATGCTTCTTTTAAACTTTAAAACTTTAAAAACATTACAACTTGCGAAAAATGCAGGTACTGTTTTAAGGGTTCTAACATTACTACTAGTGAAGTTTTGCAGATGTTTGAGACTTACACGAAAACACAGGGAAACGAGGTTTCTTTAGCGTGTAAATATTCACGACTGCGCCATGCCCCCGCCTGAAACATTGCATTTCTGAATCGATTGATTGTGCATGGGCTGAATGCTTGTTACAGTCTCGTTATTAATTGACCACATTTACCTGTGTTCTGGTTCTCGTCTTCGTCCGATAATTTCAAGCTTAAACGTCATTCGGGGAATCAGAAACCTTGATCAATTAGCAGAAAATTAGGTGGGGCGGTTGCGTAATCCGTTTCACAGACACTCGCTGGGAGCGAAGTGAATTCCACAGCATGTCAAAAGAACGTCAGGATGCCCTCCAACACTTTGCTCGCAGTCCACGATGTTGAAAAATAATATTTATCTCAAGCCACTCCAAGATTGGTAACACAGACAGCACTCAGGCTAACGTTTCGGCGTTCTCGCCTTCTTCAGAACCTGGAATGAGACGAAATCAATCTGAGAAACTATCCCCCCCAAAAACCATTTTATTTTACGGAAAATTGTTTCAGAGACCACTAGACCAAAGAAACGGTGAATAGAGACCAGGATGGCTAACCTTTATCAAGTGGACTAGTGACGTCCACCGGGGACCCACATCTGGAAGTCTAACGAGGGTGACTGAAGCTAGAGCCTCAGGGACTACCCGCCTGGACGACCTCTTGGGTCATGACCTTACCTTCTTTTAACGCTTTTCGTCGCCCAATAGCTGTAATTATGCCGATTAACCTCTCCAATCAGCTTGAATGTTGCTTGATCAGTCCACAGAATCCGTCTTGAAAGAATGGGGTTCCTACTCACATTTAAATTGCACAATCAATAAACTTTCATGTCACGCGTCTTTTAAGTGAGTGTCAAATTCTGAGCGTTAAACGAAGCACAGCACATGTTAATCTGGCCAAGTGGCAACGAGATTGTGACAAGCATTCAGCCCACGCACAATCAATCGATTCAGAAATGTAAGGTTTCAAGCGGAGGCATGGCGCAATCTTGAACATTTACACGCTACAGAAACCTGGTTTCCCTGGGTTTTCATGCGAGTCTCAAACATCTGCAAAACTTCACTAGCAGTAATGTTAGAACCGTTAAAACAGTACCTGCATTTCTCGCAAGCGGTAATGTTTTAAAGTTTTAAAGTTTAAAAGAAGTAAAAATCAATCGAAACGGTCAATTTGTGAAAAATTATAATAAGTATTCAAGCGAAACACAATCAATCGAGTGTAAAATGGAAGGTTTCAAACGAGAGCATGGCACATTCCACAACGCTCATATGTCAGAAAATTTCTATATTCTTAAGCTTTCGTATGAGCTTTCAAGTTCTTTAGTACCTTTACAGTGAGCAAAGTGATCACCTTTCAAGCAGTGTATAAATTCTTTTCAGACACCCTGTATAATGCTAATGTTTTATTAGGAATCGCATTACAAATTCTCCGACAGTACGACATTCTCTCCCTATGGCGATTCCTCAAACACACAAACATGAGGCTTCACCTTTCATTTGGACCCAGGATGTCTTCTAAATTAACGAACTAATTAACATCAAGTTTTAAGACGGTGAATGAACTTGATCCGGGCCTAGATAGATAGGACCAGTTGTTTGACAACCATATGTATGTACTTACAGAAAATCCGCACTACGTACTTCCAAAACGAGACGGCGATGTTCAGCGATGGAATGCTGTACTGCACCGCTGTAGTTACCGTGAGCGGATGGTCGGAGAACGGTCAGGTACACATACCACTGTTGTAAGATAACCGATAATTATTAATTAGTTGTGTCAAAAATTTGTTTGCAGGTATTCACGTATGATCCGAAGAAAACGTACTATTTGTTACTGGCCAGAGGTGCCACTATAAATTCTGGTCAGTTAAAAAAACAGGCATATAATAGTTTCAAAAAGCAACGTATTATCTTTGCGACCCGAAAAATTGACTTTCGACATACTAATTATATGCAGGATTTGCAAAAAAATATTTCCTACACACGCTTGATGGTTATAGAACCGGAAAGGTTTCTGAGGTTTTGACAGAACGTAGAAGATAGAAAGGATAAGGATGAAGGACGGCGTTACTCAATCCCTTTTGGGATGCGCCACGCATTCTACTTTTATGGGAGGGGAATGCGTATATGGCCATACAATGACTTGCGGTGGCCGGCCGATGAACAAGTCAGCGCTTTGTCCTTCCCAGGCAAGTGTGGTACCAATTCACCGATCCCGGAGGAATGGAAGGCTCGGTTGGCCTGGGCGGGAAATCCGAACCAGAAACCTGTTATCGGATGCACCCGACAGCCATCACCTCCTCCGATTGCGCTATGTGCTTAGTGTCGGCGATAATTAATTCCTCTTTGGTGATCGGCAGCTCGACTTGCTGAACGAGATCTTCCGCCCAACTTCCCACCTCCGAGAACTGCCGAAGGTCACCATATGGAATCAACAGGTATGGAAGGAGCTCCTCCATTAGCTCTTCGGCCCGAATTGAATGGGTTTAACGTGCTAGCGGTCGCTCCAGCTTGTGACATCGTTCTGCTCCATCTTGCCTCCAGGTTTTTCGTGCCGCTTCGGAGATCCATTGGAAAAGACCGCATGCACGTGAAGCATTCGAACACTCAGCATAGTTGATTAGGTCCCATGCCCTTAACCCGTAATTGAGCACAAAAACCTAGCGCGAATGATGCATCAGAGATACATCCGGCATCATCTTCTCATCCGTGTCTAGTGTACCGCCTGTTCGTGACCATCCCGGTGTTGACATTCCGCGGAATCCAGTCGGTGATGGCTCTCATCCGGCGGGTGTCTGCGATGCGCATTATCTGGCCCACCCAATCTTCGAAGACTTAGCCCATGCGACAGCGTCTCTGATTTTCGAACGTCGACGAAACTCAGAACGCCGGAGGTCTTCCCTCACTTGCGTGAGTCGTGTCACTCCGAGCATCATCATCTCGATTCCACGCTGCGCGACGATGATCGCGTGTTCATCCTGGGGCCGGATTCATGAACACGGCCAGCGGTAGATCCTATCCAGACTTACCTCGACGGTCACTTACCGGCCACTTAGCGGCAACTTACCTCTGTTTCTGATTCATGACCGCCAAAGCAATGGTTTTGCCCCTGTCGAGTATTGATTTTGCGGGTGAGTTGGCAACGGGCTCGGGTTCATCGTGGGCCCGAATTCATGAACACGGCCTTCAGGGTTGTTAGCAGGTGAGCAAAACTCTTGCTTTGGTGGTAAATATTCCTGAACGCGCTAGCGAGGTAGCATTTACTCGAAACTTACCGCTGCTTTTTCCCAGCGCGCGTTCATGAATCCCAGGTAATTGGGGAGTGGCGGTAGATTTTACACTTACCGGCCGGTAAGTCGTTCATGAATTCGGGCCCAGATCTCTGAGGCGTATGTTAGGGCAGGAAGAACAGTGGAGTCCAATAGGTGGGCACGGTGTCGGACGATCTTCGTCTTCTTCGCGACTTCTTCAACGCCCTTGAAAGCTCCCCAAGGCGCTCGTTTTCTCCTGCCAGCTCTGGCGCTAGGTCGTTGGCCATGTTGGCTTCGCGACCCAGATACACGTAGCTGGAGTCGGAGATGTTCCTTCCGTTGAGCGAGAATGGGGCATCAAAAACCCATCCGTTCCTCATGAACATCGTCTTCGTAAGATTCAGCTGCAGTCCAACGTTCCCACATACACGATCGAAGTCGGCCAGCATTCGTTCCGCCTGACTGACGCTCGGTGTCATGAGCGCGATGTCGTCGCGAAGAGACGATGCCGTTGATTTTCACCTCCATGTCTTCTTATTCTCGTGCATTGCCTCTTCGAGGGTGGCGCTGAAGAACATTGGGATATGGTGTCTCCTTGCAACACCTCTCTGTTCTCGTTGACGAAGGCGCTGTTGATCGTGAGTCAGCTCTGGAAGGACTAAGTTGGTCGCACAGTAATTGCTCCAAATTCAATACTGCGGTCTGGTCAGCTGAATGCAGGAGTGCTCCGTACTTTAGTGTGGATAGTTTACGCTTGGGCAAGATCGAGCATGGTCCTGTCTAGAACCCGTAGTTGTCTCCCAGCGCTATGACCAGTGCAGTACTGCTGAACCGTGACCATTCGGCATAAAAAGGAGTACGAATCAACATGCAGCGGGCAAGGACAACCGGGACACTGTCCGTGAGATGCTCCCGCACACGACGTCGGCCGTTCCACACCCTTAGATGTTTTTTTTCAGCAGAAGATATCACATTTGTCGTCCCGTTGATCATCGACTTGTTTGAGCGGGCGGCAGCAGCGTCTTCATCATCCCCGTCGGGTGCCAGAGTGCTCCAGTGGATCCTCATCGCTCGAGAGACACGAAGAGCGTCATATCGTTCGTTCAGGGCTTTCATAAAGAAGTCCGACCAACGCGTGATTGCGTCCTGGTGTTCTCTTGACATCCCGCATAATGCAATCAGCAGAAGTTAAGCACGATGTAATTATTACATGCTAACACTGTGGCCGCGTGGTAGCACAGTTCGGCTGACGCTTGCACTCGATTCTAGACTCTTGGTTCGGATTTCCCACCTAAGCCAAGAACTATTCCGGATCGGCGAGCTGGCACTAGATCTGTGTGGGAAGGATAAAACGTTGACTTCTCCATCGGCTCGTCAATGTAAGTCATTGCATAGGAAAAATACGCATTCAAATTGCCTCCACGACGAAAACGGAAGAGGAATGTGTGGCGCACCTCAAACGGATTTGTCAACGCTATGCTTCGTCTTATATTCCTTCAATACCACTATAGAAAAAAGTATTTTTGCTAGACAGAAGGCGGATGCCGTTGGGCAGGTTTTACAGCCATTGATGCCTAACTCAGGACATGAATGGGGTATGAATTTTTGGGGTGAAGCCCATCCAGTAGTCAAATCTGCAGGCATGCTGGCTGACTGATAGCATGAACAGAATTTGCTAACAAATTGCTGGTAGCAGTATGTATTTGCTGTTTTCCAGGCCTAACTCATCATGTATCCGCAGTCGTGTCGTCACCACGACAACTCTCCGACTACACCAAGTCCGGAACGAGTGGTATGAGTTCCACAGTCAAACAGCGTCTTATTAAAGCTCATGGTGATTTTCATTCTTTCTCGTACTATATTTCCTTTTATTGTGCACTGCGCAACAGCGATAACCTTGCAAAAACTGAGTGCAATTCTACAGCCATCATGATGCTTCTCGCGTGGTTCTTCTTCGTTCCTACCGCGGCGATGTTTGCTCGTTTTCTGCGCACCAGCTGGCCAGCGGTGAAACCTGGCGGCTTGCTCATTTGGTTCCATGTGAGTGGCAAACTACATATTATTGAACCTTATTTAGAGAGGAAAAAAATCGAAAATTTTAGCGCACTTCAAATGCAAATGGATAAATCTTGGTACCTTTAATATTTAGTATTTATTTATTTATTATTAATACATCCATAGGGATGTGCCACCAATGATCGAGAACAGGCCGCGGAAAAATTGCCGGGAAAGAACATGAATAGGAAAAAAAACTTGGAACTCAACTTACAATCAGTGAAAGCGTTAAAAGCTATCGAGAACATTGAGGAAAGGCCCACTTCTATGAACCTGCGCATCTGTGAAGGAGAAAATAACCAGAGAAGGGTAGGACATTTATTTATTTTTTATTTATTTGACCAACACAAATAATGGCACGCATAGATAAACAGGGAAGATTTCAGATAATGGTTGGCACTTCGCAAAAAAAAAGATAGAGAAGCTGAGAAAAATGAGAGAGAAAAGAAAGAGGGACAGAAAAAGGACAGAAATACGCCTTGCCGCTGCGAGATTGCATACAAGAGTGAGTCGTGACAAAAATACGTGTGAGCTTGAGTGGAGCACCTGGTGATGTAATGACGGAGGTGCGCTGACCATGGGTATGTACATTAGCAGATGCCTCACGATACTACTACCAGTAGGCATAATATGCAATTAACCTTTGGGGCGGGCCCTGTATCTCAAAGGCCTCTTTAAACTGGTACGCACCCCAAAGGCTGCCTTGGGAGGTCGTGAGGATCTATTAGCATTCTGCTAAATACCCACAAATAGTGTAATGCAGCGAAAAAGACGTTATTACATAGCCGTTTTCAATTGACACACTCCTGTAGCACAAGCAACGCACGAGGCTAACCAGAAAAGTAATCGAGAAGGTGACTTCTATAAAAGCAGAGGACTTTTGTGATCGGAACAAATTGTCTAATTCCTGGAGCTGAACGGCGTCTGTAGGCAAATCCATCGACTACGCATCGAGAGGCCTCGGTCGAAAAAAAACAGAACCTTCCTGAAATCCCAAGTATTGTTCAACATAACGTGCATGGCAACACAGTCATGTAGGCCAATTCTCTTGAACTACGAGGCGACTGATCTTTCTAGAACTGTCTGCACGTCTATATAAGGGGCTGGAAAGGGCTCGCTATAATTTCATCGCTCGCTACCCGCCTTGGATTCGCCTCACCGAGGACAACCCACCGACGACCACGGCCGCAACCACAAGGAGTGGACAACCAGCCAGGAACCAGCGCGGACTCGCACCCCAAGGCCGACAGCAAGAGGAGAGAACCGCCACTGGCAAGAACAAGAGCTATTTTAGGTGCAATAAAGATTCGCAGGTCGCTACACCATGCAGGGTTCGAACCCTGGTCGCCTGTTTGCAGACAGCGCACAAGGACGTTGCGCCGCCGCTGCCAGCGGCGCGCTCCGATGCATGCGTACAATGTTCGCGTACATATAACGTATGCGTACAATAGAGCTGCCATGCATAGATAGTGGACCGCTAACAATCAGGTCGGCGCTCTGAGTTGTTGAGCTAGGCGAATTTGAAATGCGTGGGATTTTCGGTGGATGAACAAGTCAGGGCACAGACTATTCCACTCAGCAACCTGCCGCACCAGGAAGGAGCGCTCATAACTAGCCGTATTAGGCTTATCCGGTCGAATACGGAATAGGTGACCCCTTAGTCTGCCAACACTGGCTGCTGGTTCGAAAAGGTCGTAGATATTGAGGCCAATCTCATCTGTGGTCAACTTGTACATTAGAGTGAAGTCGGATATTTTGCGTCTGAACTGCAGAGAGTCAGCGTTAAGTCTGGAAAGACGTTCTTCATAAGAAAGACTTGGCAAACCGTAGCGACAGAAACAGCGATATGTGAAGCTCTTTTGGACTTTCTCAACTTCTTCTATAAGAGATACGTTTTGTGGGGACCATATGGGCGTACAGTATTCAAGTAATGGCCTCACGTAGAGAACGAAAAGTCGGAAGAGCGCAACAGGATCTCGCATTTTGAAGGCTCTAAGAACAAAGTTTGAACACTTGAGGGCATCCCTTACTTTATCGTGGATGTAGCTGTCGAAATTGAGATGAGTATCATACACTACCCCTAAATCGCGTATCTTGAGTTCATTATCTTGAGTTGACGAAATATTTTTTCATTCTGGTTAGTTTTCGATTAAAAAGTAGTCAGCATTGATTTATGTTTGTCGACATTAGGCTCTGCTTGCATCCATTCCTTAAAATTTATATTCCTCCACAACTGAATAATTACGACGAAGTCTGTATAGGGGAAAGAAAAAACTGACATGTGGAACAGATTATTACCGTACCCTCTATGCACCCTGAGAAACTCATCAACCATCTCTCTCCTAGCAAGAAAGCTCTAGCCGGTCCTTCTCGGATAGCGAAGAGCATCACATCTCTCGTCCAGCTCGCTTTCGCTAGCAATAGTGCCTTCAAACAACCCTTTTGCCTAAGCGGTGGCAGCGACACTCTTTAAGTGATCGCCCCATCCACGGGACAGTGTAACCGGTCTTCGAACGTCTAGGGTTCTCTGAAATCTGGACGGCCTTCCTCACTTCGTCCAGCATCGCTCTCTCGATTCCTTGTTGCGCGATGCTCATCGCGTGTTCGTGAACACTGTTCATTCTGTCTTCGAGAATCCAGGTCTCCGAGGTGCACATTAGCGCAGGAAGAACAGGAAAGAACGGAGTCGAATAGGTGTTCGTGGGGCCGGACACTCTTTATCTTTCTCACGTCTTCCTCCGCGCTCCTGGGAGCTCCTCAAGCTGACCGTTTCAGTTCAGGCACTATGTTGTTGGCCACGTTGACTTCGCAACCCAGATACACGTAGCTGGAGCATTCAGAAATGTTCTCTCTGTTGAGCGAGAATGGGGCATGAGAAACTGTTCCGCTCCCCATCAACTTCGTCTTAAGAATCAGCTGCATTTCAATATTGCCACATACACATACACATCAAGGTCGAACAGAATTCGCCCTACTTACCTAACTCTTGCCTTCATCGTCGCTGTTAGGCGCGCGTAGCGCAGTCGGAGGTGGTGCCGGCTGTCGCGTGCACCCGATTTCAGGTTCCTGGTTCGGATTTCCCATCCTGGCCAACCAAGCTTTCATCCCTCCGGGGTCGATGAATTGCTACCATACCTCTCTGGAAAGGATAAAGCACTGACATGTTTATCGGCTGGCCACCGCAAGTCATTGTACGGCCAAATACGTATTCAGATCACTTCCACGACATCACCTAGAAGTAGAATGCGTGGCACATCCAAAAGGGGAGAGTAACGTCGTCGTTTATCCGTATCCTTATTGCTCGTTGTTGGGCGATCCCTAATGAGGTTACCTTGTGTCAAACCCCGTCCGGTGCCCACTCATCCCATTTATCCAGCCGAAGTCACATCCACAGATATAACGTAGAGTCCTCAAAGCCCCGTAGTTGTTGTTCATCCTCACATTTCAGCTAGGCTGAGAGCTTACGAGGAACCTTTCGAGACTCCATACCGCTGTATATGGCCAGGGCTCTTCATTTACCTTGGTGTCACCTGTATCACCAAGGTAAATGATACAGGTGACACCAAGGTAAATGAAGAGCCTGTCGTCCCGTTGATAACCGACTTGCTCGAGCGGGCGCCAGCAGCGTCTCCATTCGTCCCTGTCCCGTGCCAGAGTGGTCTAGTGGATGCTCCTCGCTCGAGGGACATGAAAGAGCGTCATATCGGTCGTTGGTAGAGTGGGCAATCCCCTCAAAGTTGAATGACAACCGAATTTATCAGCTATCAGCTTCTGGTCAACGTATTATAATTTCCTTAGCTGCATCGTTAGCTGATTTATGAGACTACGAGTTCTGCAATAGCGCCCGTAGATGACTTATACAGAATGCGGCATAAGACGCCTATGGCTGCTGTTGTAGACCTCGTGGTTTAGAATTCTCGTTTCTCTCGTTCAGATGAGACTTCATCATCTTCAGCATGTGGTGTTAGATGGCTCAAATCAATATATTCAAAGCATTTTTGGTATAGAAAAGATCGTAATTATTTAGGTTCATAGGACCTGCAATAGCATCGGTATAGTTCTCACTATTGCGTCATTCATCTGTATTCTGACGGCGAACAATTGGGAATGGTCTGGACCGGGTGAGAGCTCTCTTCTCTGCTAACGTCTCTTTTAACTACAGTTTAATTACTAGTGACTCAAAATCGAAGAATAATTAATAATGACAAACATTTTAAAGGGTCAAATTCAAGTAAGTGGGGAAAAGTACACACAATGGTCGGCATATTCGCGCTTTGCTTGCAGTGGCTGCAACCATTTATTAGTACGATGAGGTACGTTATTCATTTACTTTACCACCTTCAATCGTTCAATACTTTTACAAAAACCGAATCATTCCTAAATAGGGAACTTGTACGTAGATGAATTTATATTAATATATGTATATACTACCATTTTCACTCCAAATTAGACACTTCTACGCCAGCTTAAGACTTTTGAAATCAAAGCGAAATCTTCCAATTTGAAATGAGCCTTTTCTACATAAGACTAAGCACTCTCCAACAGGTCTAGAATAATTTTTTGTTCAAGGAAAATTTTAGTATGATTTCTTTGAAGCTTCACACTTAGTTTGAGATTTTTTAAAATTCCCATTTTCTTGTAGAAAAATAATGGTTTAAAGCCTGCTTCAAACAGCAGGAGAGCGCCAATTTTTTGATATTAAAAATTTTTTGCGCAATGCACTCATCCAAAACGTCAAGATTTTATTCGATTGATAGAAAAATTGCTGTTTGCATGAAGTTTCACAATTACAAACGTTACAAAAAATTGCAAAGAACACACATTTTCTCACTTTGATGCTCAATGTAAGGAGCATTTACGCTATCAATCAAATAAAAATCACGAAGAGTCTTTCGAGTGCATGGCTCAATCTGGATTTTTTAATGCGCCAAGTAATTACTCCCTTGTTGAGTATTAAGGTCCATTGTAAGCTACTATTTGTTCTCAAAAAAAATATGTAATGTCGCGTAGATGGGCAGCATTGGGAGGTGATGGCGCGCCAGCCAATCAGCTCGCATCAAATTGGCCTGCCATTCAGAGAGGGCTTGTACGGTCAGTATTCTGTTTAGCTAGTGTGTGTTCTGTTTGGATATGATTGGCTGGCGCGCCACCACCTCTCAATGTTGCCCATCTTTGCGACATGTACCTAAATTTTTTCAAAAATTATTACGCTTATTCAGAGAGAGGGCAGCTGAACTAAAAAAAATCAAAAAAGTCATACCAAATTTTTCTTGAACAGAAATTATTCTATCTTGGTGAGTATGTAGTTTAACCTGTAAGAAGTTTGTATCGATTTAGAATACATTCAATTTGATTTCGAAAATTCTCAGGCTAGCTTAGAAGAGTGTCCAATTTGGTTTGAAATAGGTTTTACAGAAGCCAAATCTTCTTTACGGTAAAGTGGTACTTTTAAAGGAAAAGAGTTCTAATCAGTGGCGTGAATTTCCTCGAAAATCTCAGCTGCAGCTGAAGTTGTAGCGAAGGGAAAAGAGGGGAAAATAAAGAAAAAATCAGAACAGGCGGAGTCACCAGATACCGTTGGGCTTGGCTGGGCGTGGTAATTTGCTAATCTGCAACGCGCTTCTTAGCTATCTATGCACTACCAACACTGATGTCAACGAAAATTCATTAAAGGAACAGGTGTTTAGCGGCAATTTAGATGTTAAGGTACTGTCGGAAGGTGATCTTATTGCGCACCGTATTAAGCTTCTTACCATAAGTATAATTCCTGCTTATGCTAACGAACCCTTCCACTCCCCCGGGGTAGGAGTTATAAGCACTGACTTGTCCGTCGATGACGACCGCAATTCATTGAGTGGAACAAATAGGAATTCAAAGTGCCCCCACGACATCCTGCAGAAGTAGAATGCATGGCCTATCCCAGACAGGGATCGCCGAACGTCATCCATTCCCTTTATCCTTTCTGTTTTAAGTAGCAGTGATAGGCATTCAGTTTAGTTGCCTTTATTTTGCTTTAGAATGCTAGTGAAAATGCCTTTGTAGTAAAAGTATTTGTAAGTGTGAGTGAAATGATTTAATGAAAGAAATAAAAGGCATACCTTGTGGTTAATTAGTAGCAGTAACTAAACTAAAGCGCGTTCCAGGTGTAATCCGTCAAATCCTCGAAGGCCGTATTTCAACTGGGTCCATCGAATTATTGGAGTTGTTTCGATGGTACTAGCTAGTAAGTTAAAGATTCAACTTTATACTTAAATTTCAACTTCATCTCTTTATCTCTATCATCACTGAGACATGCACATGCTGCAACACATGTAAGGCGATAAACGTGAGGGTGGCTCACTATTGCGACCAAGAAAATAGGGCGGAGTAGCGTTCTACCCCGCCCTTTAAACAGAGGCGTGGCAAATAGAGTAGCATCGCACGATTTATCACATACGAATCACAGCAGGGCACAAACACCATGCAAAATACTAGAGAGTATGGAGAGGATGCCATGAGTAGGATATGTGAGTCAATAATACGGCCGCTACGGCTAATGTTAAACTGTACTGGCTAGTCAAGGTTCAGGTGAGATCCCATCAGGGCGTTTCTGCAGTGCAGCCTGCTGTATTGATGGTGAGGTTGCGGAGAGGCTCCGCTCGAGGATCCCGGAGATGGTTTTGAGAGGGCGCATGAGGTCGGCGCTTGCGCAGCCGCTTGAGGTGACGAGAACTATGCCCGTCTAGGCGTGTAGCAAGCCCGCGCGGCTCCAGGACCTAACTCCAACGCGACGTCGCGCCCTAGCCGCGTGCGACGTCGCGGCGCTGAAACGCGGACGTGCGTTCGGTGACGCATGGTTAGCCGCAGAGCACGAAATGTTCTCAGTGTTTAAGCTCCCAGACCACATTTCTAGCAAGGAACTTAAGATCCCACAGAATGTGGTAGGCAACAGTCTGCAGAAGGACAATCGATCCGAGAATGGGTGATAGTGATGACCTTTTTCCGTAGTATGACCATAATCACGGGTAGAAATTGACCGAAGATGTTGTAGGTGGCAAATACTGACGCCAGAAACCATCCACGTGACCAGGATTTCTGTATAAACTGTCGCTGATCGTCCCATAGAAGCCACATTCATATACCATCTCCAGGAAACGTTGAATTGAGGCAAAGGCGTGCCGCATGTCCCTGTAGGAAGTGTTTCTAGCCGTCGGGAGCATCGGACCGCGAGAACTCGTCCAATTTGGTTGCGCACCGTGCGCGACGCCAGGAGGGTACGCGCGGCGTTGGAGTTATGTCTTTCCCGCTCGGATACGGCAGCCCGTGGAAGTTTGAAACTAGGGAACGAGCTATCGCATTCCCGACAGAACGATCATGTGCGTTGTGTTGTAATACAGAACATTTAAGCATGGAGAGCAGGCAGTGCTGGTTCAGGCTCCAACCAGCTGCGATCACGTCTATGTCGAGCACGGATGTGCGGAATTTCCGTCTCCGTGTTCAGAATTCCGGTTTCCGGCCATTTTAGGCTCTTCCTTCCGTTCCGTGTTCCGCCTATTTTTGGGCCGGAAGGCGGAAACGGAAATGGGCACTGTTCCACACTGTTTTCTATTGAACACAATCAGCTTATCAATTCAAAACAGTTGTCCTTCAATTGTGAGAGAAATACTGTTTGATAACTCCAGTATTAATATTCTTGAAATTGGTTAGGCTACCAAAAAAAACAACACTCAAAATGGCAAAAGCTGGGCGCAGGGCAAGATAAGTATGCCACAAAGACTATGGATGCATTGTATGCAAAGAAAACGCACTCAACATTTGAATGGTCATAAAATTGTTGATGCATTAGTTACAACTGGCTCACAAAAACTTATAAAGCATATCGCGCAGTATCATAAGACAAAGGGTTTAGTGAAGGTTGTGCCATGCGGTTGTCTGCTCCAAGATTGCATCAGTGTTCCTGATCAAAGGTGCAAATTTCAATTTTTAATTTCGTTAGGTGTGATACTCATCCATAGGGAGTTATGCGATTAAGCATCACGAATATCTACCATGAGCTGTTATTTTGAGTGACTATGGTGACTTATTGAATTCTGACACAAAAGTATTGCTTCGAGAACCGTCTTGGAACTGTCCAGCTGTGTCACCTTGGGCGTAGGATTTCTAGGCTGGCACAGACTGAATATTCCTGTGGAAGTGTGGACCCACCATGACAAGTCAGTCATCCAGTTATCGTCTTAGATCCCAGAATGAATTCTGAGTGCTGGTGTTGGTGATTACAATGTAACTGCTAATGTTGAGTATGCAGATATCTGTGCAGTCACCACGTCGTCCATGATGCTACAGTTCTCTAAAAGGGTTGAGAGGAATCTTTTTCCTGGTCGGAAAATGACCTAGGTGGTTACTCCAGTTTTAGACCTTACACGAGTTGGTTTTTTTAGTGCGGGTCTGTAAGTAACCTCCAGTGGTTAAGACGGTTAAGCCTACAGTTCAAAAAATATCAGCATCAAAAAAGTCAGCGAAAAACCCGTCGCAGGAACTAGATATGAAAAAACTGCATGCCAATGGTGAGAGATAGTGAGATAAGACCCTGAATTTGTTTTCGTTTATTGCTCAGCCATAGCTAAAAGGTTATCATAGCAATATTATGAATTCCTGCTTCGTCATGTTATGTTATGATGAGGATGAGTATTATTGTGTGGAAGATTCTGCTGCTCGCCAAGTTCTGAGCAAGAAAAAGTGCTTCTGACGCCGTTTCAGATGCACCTTTGAAAAAATGGCGAACATTTGTCATTTCCGTTTCCGCGTTTCGTATTCCGGTTTCCGGTCATTTTTGAACGTTTCCGTTCCGTGTTTCGTCTTCCGCTTTTTCCAAAAAAAAAAATCCGCACATCCCTGATGTCGAGTCTTTCAGCTACGACTGCCTCCATTGCTGCCGATCACTTCTTGTCGGTCTGGCCTCATCGCGCCGTACAGCTCACGTTGTCGTTGCTGCCGATCGTTCTAATCCTGGTTCTCAGCGCTATCTTCATGGTGCTCGACAAACGAATCGAAGTGGACGTGCTCAACTTCGCCAAGGTTTGTTGATCAATCCGTGAAGATGGACTTTCTGGCGCGATTACTGCTCTATCCCAGGTCCATCGATTGCGGCAGACTTTGGTCGCCATCGGAATAATAGCTGTGGCTAGCATTACTGTTACGTTATGCATTTTTGTAGGTATTGGAGCATAGCAACATGTGAAAGCATTCATAGCATATGTGTGTGGTCGTTCTTAAGTTATATGTAGTTCACATCATCACGGGTAAATTCATTAATAAATATATTACTGATATATTACTGATTGATATGTATGGTAACAGCACCATCATGGGGAAAATTGCGGATTTTTTCACAGATTGTTCACAGATGTCATAACCATCGGTGGGGTTGTACCTTCCTTTGCTTCAGACGCTCTTAATGAGGCCAGTTGTCATTAGCCGGACTGGGTGACATGCGACTGGTTCGGCATCACTGTCGTTTAGTTGATTTCTATGGAAGAGCTCCGTGCAGTTTGCCACGGACATGATCATGTCTTCCTTCAGCCTAGGCTTCGCCAATGTGGTCTTCTTCGGAGCCTCTAGGAACGAACAAATGGGCTTCCCGTTCTGAAGCGTGTGCAAAGCGAAGATTATACTCTTGTATCATTTCTAACTTCTTACTCGGACACGAGAGGCAGACAGAGAAAAAACGATACGAGAAACCAACCGCTATTCACTGAAATTAGAAAATATTAGGTTGTTCGAAAAGTTCGCAGCGTTTTGTGTTACGATTTGTCATTCGTCTATTGTTAAGTAAAAATTCAACTTTCATTGACATTGACAGCCGAGACAGCTCGACAAATCAATCAAGTATGGGGTTCCGATAGTGTCGGAGAAGGCACTGTGCGCCAGTGGTTCAGTAAATTTCAGATAGGAGATTTCAGCCCCAAAGATGACTCCCGTAGCGGTCGATCTAGAGCCATCCTGGACGACGAGTTGAAGGAATTGGTGGAAGCTGAACCATACTAAACAGTTCGTGGGATTACGGAAGAGCTAGACGTCAGTAGAACTCCTCTGGCGGATGCTTTGAAGCGCCCTGGGAAGGCGAAAAGGCTCGAAAAGTGGGTGCCCCACGAGTTGAGTGAGCGGCGTTTCAAGATTTGTTCTGCTTTACTTTTACGCAACAAAACTGACCCGTTTCTGGATCGAACCATTAGTTGTGATGAAAAATGGATTCTCCATGACAACAGGAAACGTTTCGGACAGTGGTTGGATGCCGACGAACCTCCTAGACATTTTCCAAAGGCGAACCTCCACCAAAAAAGGTAATGGTCACTGTGTGGTGGTCGGCGGCTGGTGTGACCCATTACAACTTTTTGGCACCAGGCCAAACGATCCCAGCAGAGTCCTACTGTAAGGAAATCGACGAAATGCACCGAAAATCGCGTCAACTTCAGCCAGCATTGGTCAACAGAAGAGGCCCGATTCTTTTCCAAGATAACGCCCGCCCACACGTTTCACAAATCATCGTTCGAAAATTGAACGAATTAAGGGTTGAAGTTCTGCCTCACCCGCCATGTTCTCCAGACCTGTCACCAATGGACTACCCCTTTGCAAACACTTTCAGAACTTTCTCGCCGGAAAAACCTTCACCAATCAGGACCAAGCCGAAACAGCTTTCGTGGATTTTGTCGATTCTCGATCACCCAGTTTTTCCGCTGATGGAATAAGTCGACTGGTGGCCCGTTGGCAAAAGTGTTTCGAGCGGTGCTTATTCGACTAAATCCCATAAGATTTGAGAAAGTTATGGTAGCTCAAAGTGAAGCACTCAAAACGCTGAGAACTTTCCGGGCAACCTAATACTTCAGTCGCCTGACCCGTCTCAATATCTAACCTCCATGTTCACCTGCAAAACCAACTCTTCTTAAACTGATTGATAACCGTAGACGGGAGATGGTTTTGTCTGATAATAGAAAGCCAGGAAATTTTTGGGTAGATATATCTACACTTATAAGTTTCTCCCACCATCAGACTTTCCTAAACCGGATCTCGAGCCTAGAAAGAATACTGTTTGATACAAAGGTTTGATATACTACAGTATCGGAAGACATGTTAAAATAGTCGAATGAGTGGTGGTTACCGCTGACTACTACAGTGATTTAGAAATTAAGTTTGAAAAGTTGCAAAAGGTGCGTCGAGTCTTGGAGAACAGAAGTTGGGGCCCGTCCTGCTTCATGGCAACGCTCGATCTCATTCTTCGAAACTCACCCGGCAGAAATTAACGTAGTTCGGCATCGAGGTTGTCCTTCAAACTCCTTATTCTCCACAATCTTCAACTATGTAATCATCACTTTTTCCAAGCTCTCCATGCAAACAATTTTATAAACTGATCTGCCCTGAAAACTCCTTCTGAAAGTTCTTCGATTCTTGTGGACTAATTTTTGCTGTAGACTGGTATAGACCTTAGAGAAGCATACGGAAGCCTGTGTCGAATCGAATGGCTTTTATTATATTTTGATGAATAAAGTTAAGTGTGAGCCGAGCTGTGACACTTTGAACTACAAGTCCGCTTCGGCGATTACTTTTGAAACAACTTAATAGTAAATAGGACAAGGAAAAGGCCACGCCCTAGAACGCTTTTGGTCAGTGACGTCACGTCCAGGAACTGCACGTCCTGCCTTCGTCATTGCCGCTGATCTTTGCTTATCTGCTCCAACGCCCATTCGAACGACACTTCTGCATCAATGACGAATCGACGAAGATACGTGGTCCTATCGCCAAAAACGCCTGATATCAGTGGGCGCGGAGAAATGATTGCTGAACGTTCAAGCTTCTTCCATACATCAGCGCTGCGACCACGCTGCTCCAATGTCCTTGCTTGTGGCCTACCTCGCGATTCTTCGTTTGGTCGGTTTTTTCGCGTACTGGGTGTGCAGACTTCAATATTTCAATAAAAATTAGTCTTACCAACAGTATGGAGTCATATAAAGTGAAGTTGCAGTGCAGCGAATATTCTCTCCTACGCTAGAGGAAAGACCAGAGAGAAAAATAAAATTCTGCAAGATTTTTCATTGAATGGAGGGAGATTCGCATACAGTGATGGTAATCCAACAATTTACATGCTGTTCCCAGTAAATTGCTCGCGAAATTGCGCTACAAAGGCATCACGTTCCATCTGGATTTCCTTCAGAATGCACTTTAATGAAGGCGACTAAAAACAGTCGTAGGAATCTTTGCTGCTTGTCAAAACGTATTCCAACTAAGGTGCCTCGAGTGACCGCTACGGTTCTCGCTTCAGAATTACCAGGATACACTAACAAAAATGAGCTGTTTTGAAAAAAGTCAAAACATGATTTTAACAATTTTCTATTTTTCTCAACATCAACCTTACTCCATTTTAAGGGCCCTTTTTTAGTAGACGGAATGTTGTAGAATTGACTAGGGAAGTGTTTCCGGCGTATTCTAAGTGGAGAAAATGAATACCACCGCGAGAATCTCCGGCCTTGAAATAGTAGGAAGGTAGGTTTCATTTTCGCAAAGTACCTGAACCCCAGGAGTTGGGAGCCCCTGAAAGTCCAGTATTGAGTTGTACTGTCAGCGCGCTCTTCGTGGAGATAAGAGAGGAGGTGAAAAGACATCGTAGCAAGCAGCTCAGTGGCTCAGCGGGGAGTGATGATGGCTCATATGGGCAGGGTCAGTTGCTCGAATCCAGCGCCTTGTCGGGCCTTTGTGTGCTTTAATTTTCACTCCTTGCTTGGCATCTATCACCTTCCCCACTTTCGCTGTGCACATATTCCAATATAGACTGAGAAGTACGTGTTCAGTCAGATATTTTCACCAGCTGCCCCTCTATATGCGACAACTTGTATTTTCTGCTTTTGCTTTTCTGATCTTTGATAGGACCCTTGGCCACATGGAGAATGGACCTTACCAACTGGACATAAATAAAGCTATTAGAAGAGCATATGACAGCACCAGTCTACAAGTCGAGAATGGATGTAGAGCCGATCTCACTTATCATGTGCCCCACATATTCAAAGAAGGACAGCCGATCGTTGCACAAGTCCAATTGTACCCTATTGCCCGTCAAAGTGTACAACTAGACACACTGATGATAACGGGCAGGTAGCTATTAGGTTGTAACGAATTAAATGGCACTGGCTCGCGCCATTTTTTGGCGCGTCTTTACGCGTTTGATCAACAACAAATCGTAACAAGTGGCATATCATTTAGAAGCGCAAACTTTGCTCTACCGGTGAGTACCAAATTTTCTATGTAAAAGTGAGAAAACTTTAGAGTTTTATTGACTTTTTTGCAGATGGACAAAAGGGTAATCCGAGGCATTTACGTGTATGAATTCAAGCTGGGCACTACAGCTAAGGAGGCGGACGAGAAGATCAACGCCGCATTCGGTCAAGGATGTTCCACAATTCGGACGGCGTATCGATGGTATCAGAAGTTCCGCAATGGAGATGAGAGCTTGGAAGAACATGAAGGTCGTGGGAGGCATAGTGATGTTGATGAGGACAAGCTGAGAGATGTGGCAGAGGAGGATCCACACAAAGGTACCAGGGAGATAGCAAAGGTTCCTGGCGTCGACACAGCTGCCCGGCATCTGAAGGAAATTGGAAAGGCCAAAAAGCTGGAAAGATGGGTGCCTCACGAGCTGTCTGAGGAGCAAAGAAACCGACGATATGAGATCTCGTCCGCACTGCTTCTACGGAACGAAACGACCCATTCCTTGATCGCATCGTAATCTGTGACGAGAAATGGATAAAGTACGACAACAGGCGACGATCGGCACAGTGGGTGGACAGCGATGAGAGCCCCAAGGTTTTTGCGAAGCCGGAATTGCACCAAAAGAAAGTAATGGTGACAGTATGGTGGTGTTCGCTGGGAATTATTCACCACAGCTTCCTCCCTCCCGGTGAATCCATCACGGCAGAGAAGTACTGCATTGAAATTGAAGAAATGATGAAAAAGTTGAAGGACATCCGGCCGGCCTTGGTAAACCGAAGGCGAGTTCTCCTTCTGCACGACAATGCTCGCCCCCATGCAGCACGAATGACGTTGCAGAAATTGAATGAGCCGAGCATTGAAACTCTACCACATCCTCCGTTTTCTCCCGACCTCTCCCCAACAGCCTACCATTTCTTCAAGCATCTTGGCGACTTCTTGGTAGGGAAAATATTCAAATACCAACAGGATGCCGAAAGTGCCTTCGAAGATTTCGTCAATTCCAGAACTTCTGATTTTTATGCTACTGGGATAAAAAAGCTTGTGTCACGTTGGCAAAGATGTGTAGAATCAGAAGGTTTTATTTCGATTAATAAACTTGCCTACAAGCCGAGATATTAACTGCTTAAATTTACAGTGGTTCAGTGCCATTTATTTCGTTACAACCTAATACTACAGTCCCTGCAAGTCAGCGAGCGTAGGTCACCGTCATATTCTAGCGTATCCCTAGGCAGTGGCACGTTGGTCTTTAAACTCCTCTGGTGAGCCGACCAATTAAAAAAATGTTACATATAGAGAAATTTTTTATTGAAGATAGGGGTGCAGAGATATCTTTCAAAATGTCGATCACGATGGTTCGCCGTGACATGAGTTTACGTTCCCTTGAGTATGCGATTGTCATGGGTAAATCTGAAGCGGTACCATTACGCTTTCGCAACTCCAACTCCGTCAACTTCATTGGTCGAGATCGAGAAGGAGTAGAAAAAAATTTCACCCCAACTTTGCCTAAGGGGGTTCTCTCCCCTCCATGATATGAGCCCGCAACCGAAATCCAGCTGAAGACGTACTCTTTCCTCCGAAACAAGAGTTCCACCCGAAAACGTTATCATATGTCCACTGCTTGCTTGCCTCTCCACGTCCATCAGTTCATCTTGCGGATCCCAATCTTCCTCTTCTTCTTCCACCACTTCCAGCTGTTCGTCTTCGTCAACTTCAAGTAGACGTGCTTCGAAGTCCTTGAGTATGCTGGCCAGCTTGATTTCTTCCCCCGAAGATTCCTTGTCTAAAGGTGGGCCACACTTCAGCGTGAGCAGGTGCATCACCACTCGACCGTCACCGGATCGCGGACATTGTTGGTGTTAGGTTCTAGAAAACCTTCAGCAGACTTCTGATTTCCAGGTGACAGGCAGACATGAGGGGAAGAGTGTATGCCGTTTAGCTTAACATGCGGGATCCGCACACCTCGTTTCTCATTTGAACCACCTACGACGTCACAACGTGGTCTCCTTTGAAAACCCGAGCATGATGGTTTTTCCCGAGGCCTTTGGTCCATGTATGGAAACAGACTATGAGAGCCTGTAGCCTTTATACACTTCCCGTAAGGTGCCAAGTGGTGCTTCATGCACTTTGTACCTGTGTATCACTGGTATTGAACACTTACACATCACCATGTTGAATACCACAACGTACAGCTGGAAAAATGCGAAGAAAACGTCTGAAAATGGTATAGACGTCAGAATCCCCGAACTCTCAACCAATCAATTGAAATGCAAAAGTGAAGCAACGCAGAGGAGCCAAACCCCTGACCTCTCTCGCATGAGTCAACCCCCACCTGCGCTTCAAGCCACCGTATGCAAAAGCATCTCGGGCGTACAAGACACCCAAACGCGTGCTGCGCCATATCCCACTGTGACCCCCTACTCCTTGGGTTTAGCGAATTGGCAAAAAATGAACAGATTTTCAAACCAATTGAGGAGTGAGGATTCTCCCTATATGACTCGCTCCCCCCGTCCAGACACACGCTTCAGACCCTTCCCTTGTTAGTAGTAGGAACGCATCCCAAAAGGGATTGAGTGGTGCCGTCCTTCATTCTTATATAATAATAACTTTACAACTACTTTTAGAGGCCGTATTAATGAGAAATAACGTTCCAGGTTGTCGGCAGTTTTGACACCTCCACCTGTGGTGTTACGAAGGGCTGTTTTATACCGTCCGAACCGTCTTGCTACCAAGGATGTAATGGCATGCAGTTCTCCTGGCTCCTCGCGGACGACAATTCGATGCAAATTGAGCTCACCGTCAACAACGTGACGGTATACGAAAACCTCTACGTCGCCGTCGGATTTTCTAGTGATGACCAAATGGTAAGCGAAAGAAGGCATTCGAGTGAACGTATGTACCCTGGCAGCGCGACAGGAGGTACACACACCCCCCCCCCCTCTCCCCGCAGGAGGGCGTGGCGTCAGTAGGTACACCCACTGTTCTGCGGGCCGGGAAACTTTGTTTTGCGTCTCAAAAGATTTGTAGGGCAACCTTTAGGCTCCGTTTATACTTCTTCGAGCCGAGCGACGCGACGCCATGTATTTTGGCCACAATCATTAGGGGACTTAAGGCCCCCGCAGACTTTTGCGGCGTCGCCGCTGCCCTATGCTTAACCATAGGGCAGAGACGCAGAGCTCTCCTCCAGCGGCGCCGCCAGCGGCACCGGCGGCGTAGCTGGCGGAAATGACTTGAATCATTCCACCCGGCGGCGCCGCTCCAGCGTCTGTCTGTCCGCCAGCGAAGCCGCTGGTGCCGCCCAATGGTTAAGCATAGAGCAGCGGCGACGCCGCAAAAGTCTGCGGGGGCCTTTAGACTCACTGTGAAGCCTAGGGTTTTGTGGGTAGGTGAGCAAGGGGATGGGAGGATGATTACTGCCCACCCCCCCCCCCCCCGGTGAGGGGCGTGGCCATATCTTACATCTCCTGACCGTCCCCCATGTATTCTCCCTGCTAGAGCTAAGACAAAAAACCTCCACCTTCAATTTCAAGAAACTTTAGAAAAGAAGCTTAAAAATTGCGACGAGCTTTTCCAGCGCATGCCGCGATTTTGACTTTTAATGCACCACAAGAATATTGTTGTGTTTTGAGACAAAATCTAATTTTAAATTTTCCTTGAAGCCTTTTTAAATAAAATTATTACCTTAACTCGAGCAACTGAATATTAAAAAATTCAAGGAAGGTTATACCAAATGTTTCTTGAAGAAAAATTTTTCTAACCATTTTGGAGAGTCTGCATTTTAACCTGTAAAGAGCTCGTTTCGATTTGGAAGATGTTGTCTTTGATTTCAGAAGCATCATGTTTTTTTTGGAAAATTAACAATTCGCAACAAAGGTACTCTTCACAGCGTAGAGGTGGAAAAATAAGCAAGAAAGGTCGGAAAATAGTATAGATGTCAGAATCCCCTAAATCTCAACCAATCAGTTGAAATGCAAAAACGCTGCAGCGCAGAAGAACGGAACCCCCGACCTTCCTCGCATGAAGCAACACGACTATCCACTGCGCTTCGAGCCGTTTTCCGGCAGAGGCAGAGCGGGCGCACAGGACCTCCAAATTCGTGATGCGCCGTAATTTCAAGGTCCCCCTGCTCCTTGTGTTTAACGACTTGGCAAAAAAAACAACACATTTTTATGCTAATTGAGAGGTGGCGATTCTCCCTATGACAGACAGACATACGCTTCAGACCCCTCCCTTGTAGTTCTGATTCAACAGCGGGCTGCCCGTTACAGTGAGGTTTAAGTAGATGAGTAGAGCGACCTTCAGGAGCAATCCCAGTAGTCTACTCATAAGGAGTAGGACGTGAAACATCTCTTGCCCTTCAGGGCGACGACAGCGTCATCGAGTGTTCGAAGCTGGTCGGCAGCAATCAGATGACGCTCAAGCTGTCCTACAACGTCAACTCGACCGCTGATCCCAGTACCAACGGCGAGCCGACCAACCGGAGAGTTCCCGCTCCCAATACGGTATGGGCACACCACCGCTGCGACTTTGTCTGTTGCCAGTGTTGGCAAATTCTTCAGGCTTTTCTATCCTTCACTTTCAGGGTGAGGAGTACTTCCTGAGCACGACCGTATCACTGACGAACGGCCAGTTGTACTGCTACGGATATTTGAACATCACCGGCGCCGCCGAAGCCGGAGATTTCAAATTTGATCCCACGCAGGCTTACTATATACTGATGGCTAACGGTCCCACTAACGATAAGGGTAAGGTTTGACTCCCAAAGTTGTTGAATGAATAGCTGCACGATTGTATTGAAGGGCTTCTGCATCACATACACGAGGTGACTTCACCGAAACCGCTGAACCTATCCAACGTGAGTGTGTGTGTAGATTGTTGCAATAAGAAATCATGTTCTTGGAACTAGGCTGCTTCAGATAGTACCCGACTTCGACACCGACCCATGTGGAGTGGGGAAGGGCTGCTTTCTCGCCGCTGATGCTGACTACACACTAACTGGTGTAGCCGTTTCTTACAGGTATCTGAATGTGTTAGTCCAGTCTGTTTACACACTACAATCGCCATTTTGTTACGTCGAAAGCTAGAGTCGGTGGTTCAGTTTATGTCCGTTTTCCCAGGTGCTCAACACATACCCCGGTCGCAGATCACAGTTTACCTCAAACTTGGGTAAATAAACCAAAACTGCATGATTTTGTAAATACATGACATATCAGAGCATCAAAAAATTCATCCTAAAAAAGCTATTATGAAGAATACATAAAAAAGAACGGTGAGAAGAGCGCCATGTGAATTTCCCCTTATGACTCTTTTATAAGGAGTTTTTTGTTTGCATAGCCCAACAATTTGATAAAATTCAAAGAGAAATTCTTTTACTCGATCCCGCGAGTCGTCTTATGATCACAAAAAAGTGGCGATACGTCGCAAGCAGAAAGAGGTAGAGGCTTCATTGTGGATCTTTATTGTGGATCATCCAACGGATTTCTTTTTATAGTGCTACTAAATCCTACTGGAATAAATTACCGTATTCGAATGGCAACTGCAAGCTAGGTTGATCGAACAGAGCAAATGTGAAAAGAACTGTGCTGGGTGCGGAAAAAGGAAATCACTAAAACAATGCTGGAACTGGCAAGAAAGGTGTTGCGAATCGGTGGCCCCAGTCGCGAGGGAACATGCTCCTGTTCAGCCGGGTCCCTCATTCGCCCCGTGGCGCTACGAGGTACCCGAGAACCAAGTACCGAGGGGAATGGTAGGGGAACCCCATGATGTGAGCAGGCCAGGCCCCTTCATGACGGACGGGGGCCAGCGTGGTAACCTTGGATTGACGCACGGCCGCACCACACGGCAGCCTTGTGTGCCCACGGGCGTGCTGTAGTGAACCCCGACTGTAGTGAGTAGGCACAACGACCAATACTAACCGGCTCCAACAACAACGCTCCATAATAACACAAGAATACCCAAAATGATATAACTAACAGCAAATAATATACCAATGCCGATACTGTACTATGAGGGGACTCACCACCTTCCTCGTCGTATGCTGCACACTAGACATCGACCGTTTATTCCACACATCACCAATGCACAATCATAGTAGAATATAGCGAATGAATACTAGATAGAGTGGAAGAATATGGATGGACGGGACCGCTCCGGCTGCGTTGATTGAGTTGGCTATCCGGAGGCTTGGCGAGCCCCATTCGGGCTCGCCGTCCTCCCTGGAGTGTAGCCGGATGTAATGAGTGTACAGGAGTGGTAAGGCTCCGTTCGAGTAGCCCCGGGATGGTGACGGGAGCGAGATCAAACGGGCGGCGTCCCAGAGCCGCGCCCGCGCAGCAGCTCGAGCTTAGACGGAAGTATAGAATGAACCTGGCAGAGGATGCGTACAGCCGGGCCCGCCGATCAGTAGAGTGCTGGCAGGCCGGACCTCGGGTGTGCCTCATCGGGGTCCCGAGCGGATACGGCAGCCCGCGGGAGTTTGGAACATAAGGGAGCGGCTATCGCATTCACGACAAAGGGTTCGATAATTCCGTTCCATCAACCCGTTCATCCAATTGGCAGGTACCACTCCAATATGGTGATTAGTAGTAGTAGGATTTGAAGGCAAAACCAAAAATCCGTTGGTTTATCCGTAATATAGCCGCTCTAAAACTTCTTCTCTATGCGACGCTCTAAACCGACAATGTTCCGCTTGGTCACGAAAGCAGGTTATTCGTTCGTGTGTGGTTCGACATAAGTTCAATCCGCTGACTTCTTACAGAAGACGTCGTTCTCTAGTGCTATGTGATCCTTAGAGATTTTCACGAAAAGTCAGTATCGGATAGTGCCTGTTCTTGGCCGAGAACCATAATTAAATTAGATAGATTTGCTGGAAGGTCAGGTCCGGTATATAGCATTTAGCCTCCTTTCTTTTTCTGGGGGAGGATCCGCTCTTCTGTATCCGGATTCATGAAGTGGCGGGAGCGGGAGATATGCGACATTAGCTCTCGTTTCTCTCTCCCGCCTCGCTCTCTCATCTGGTTGCTTGCCGTGGGAAGCCGGGAACGTTCCCGGGAACGTTCATGGATCCGGCTACTGGTGTCATGCCGCCATCTTTCCCGATCCCATGCTAGATCAGGGTGGACACCAGCTACGCTGTCGCTGTCTTCCTTTCCACGCAGAACATGATCGTACTGTCGTAAGTGAGCTTCACGCATAATGTCAGCTATTGGCACGACACCGAACTTCTGCCAAGTGGCATCGTTTCGCATGCGGTCCAGACGCGTGACTCCAGCCGTGCACCGCAGGATCTTCGTCTCCATACGCTGAGGCGACTTTCCGTTTCCTTTGACGCAGGCCAGCACTCAGCACCGTACATCGCTATCGGCCATACGACGGTTCTATAGATCTTCGACTTTAAGCGTTCTGGAATGTTCTTGTCGCATAGCACTCCAGTCAACAAACGCCACTTGGACCACGCTGCACTTACGCGTGAGCTCACCTCAACCATCAGACTGCCACCAGACACTATTGCTGATCCCAAGTATTTAAACGTCGAAGAGCGCGCAAGTTCAGTACCGTTAACCTTAATGGAGCCGGACTCTTTTACGTCAGTCGTTAGGTACTCGGTCTTCTTGACGTTCAATTTGAGTCCGAACATCGCCAGGCGGTCACACCAAGCTTTCATCTGCCGTTCGAATTCATTCTCATCTTCCCAAGCGAGCCCGCTGGCTACGGCGAAAGGAAGAGCGGACCGACCGAACACTGCGGCGATAAAACCGAAAACTGACAGGCGCGCGGGAAGGCGTTTATATTGCGTCGCGGCGCGTGCGCGCGACCGTATTCCCCCCCCCCGCGTCGGGCCTGCGCGCCTCCAAGCGTGCTTTTCCTTAAAGAGTCGTGATGTAGCGTGGCGAACGTTACGACACCTGGCAAGAAGTCTGCCACCACAACACAAAACCACACCGGTAAGTTTTATGAAACTTAGCCTTTCACAGAAATCAGATACTTTAAGACCTTCATTTTTCCGGGCTCGTTCCGTCGCTCTGAACTTAATATCGCTGTTTTCATTACTTTTTGTTTTCCTTTTATTATCTTCCATTTTTCACTTCATAGATTTCCTTGCATTTGAGTAGTTTGTGGTGCACTCATTGTAATGTATTAAATAAGAAATAAATACAGAACAAAGACTCTGCCTCAGCCATTGCTCTATGATTACCCAGTATATTAGCTGCGAAGTTCGCTCCTGTCCCAACGAGATTGGTAGAAGGATACATTGTTTGTGAGGCCGACGATTCGACGTCCGATGTCGTCCTGAAAGGCCTTAAGAAAGTTCGAAGTTTTTAAATGTTAGCTTGTCTGGCTGTTTGAAACATTGAGCCTTGCTCACTGAGCACGTTCTGAATATTGCTGCCGCTCACTCCAGGGTGTTGAATTCATCGTTCATCGCCTTCGAGCTGGTCGCTCCTGCTGCCAGCGGTTCAGGAGTCTACGTAGCCGTTGCATTCTCAGATGATGGCAAATTGGTAGGATAAACACTATAGTCTCCCAAAAATTTCGAATAAACGAAATTATTTGAATAGCGACGATTTTCGGATATTCGAAAACGCGTTTTTTCGAGCATTCGAATTCGAATAGATTCGAAAGTCGAATACGTTCGAAAAGCGTTTTTTCGAACGTCCGAATACGAATAATCGATTTATTATTGTTCGAATTCGAATGTCCGAATATTCATTCGGGCACAACTATAATAAACACTCGCCGATCAGATTTGAATAAAGAAGGCAGACCACATTCAGGCAAACTCCCCATCTATCGAATGCTCATCAATTGGTGCCGAAACGCTATCAATGAAATTCTCCTACTTTGACGGAAATGCTGTGAACAGTCGCATTGCTGGAGAGAAGGTAGGCCTTTGGCTTTCTCTGAGTATCGTTGAAGGTTCTCACGGATCGTAATGACTTCCATACTTCTATGGTAACAACTAGAAGAAACGTTGGCTTATTCCTAGCCAAGTACAAGTAGTTCTTCAGGGCATCCGTGAGCAATATTTCTTCAACGAGGCCGCGGTGTACCAAAACGGGAAGGTGTACTGCTCGGCAACGGTGAACGTGCAGGGCTCAACCCTTAGCGAACAGGTAGTCTAATATGAGTTATTTTTCAATGCTCTTTTTTTGAAAGGAAACTTTCAAGTTTTCTGGTTCAGATTTTCAAATACAACTCTTCGCAGTCCTACTACCTAATTTTGACAACCGGCTCTGCAGGACCTGTTGGTAAGTAACTCCATTTTGAGGTAAACTATGGCTCAAGGATTACGCCTTTAATGCTTACAGATCTACTGGCAGCTGACACAACAGCAACGTCGGTGTTTCCGACTAAGCTAGCGAACTTTGAGGTAAGTAGCAGCTATACAGCACGAATCCGATACTAAGGGAACGATACCTAATTAGTGGTCGCCGTTATACGTTCAAAGAAAGAAGTACGAACGACTTTTTGGAGGCTTTACGACCCTTATTTACTCTAACACCGAGAGAGTTGTGTGCGGGCGTGACATATTAGGTTGTCTGGAAAGTTTTGGAGTAATTGCATGGTTATATTCAAAACAACGTATCTTTGCCGGCTGTAGCTGTGAGAGGACCGGACTTAGGAAATTTGTGTATCACGTCCTGTATATGTAGCCGTCAGCAGCATGTGCGACATATTGCCCCCTGCTCCCAGCACTAGCTTCGGAATGGACGACAAGAAGATGCTCTAGCTCTCAAGCTCTCCTTATACAGTACCGCTCCGGCCGATCCGCGAATGAGGCCCATCGCTTTCTACAGGAGACAATGAAGGAGCAAGCCCCCTCTCGGACGAGGTGCTTCAATCGGTACCGCAAGTTCGACAACGGTGACAAATCGCACGAGGATTCCCGACACACAGGCTGACCACCTACGCAGAACAGACAGCTCGTAGTCGCCACCTGCGGTGCTCGACCTGATCTTTCTGTACGCGAACTTTCAGACCTTACAAATGCTCCCAAGTTCACAGTACACGATGTTCTTCGGTCTTCTGGCAAAGTCCCGAACTTGCCTCGAGTCGTACCACATGCTTTGACGCCTAAAGGACAAACGGAAGCGTGTTGATACTTCTCTCCTCAACCGTCGCCGCACATTTGCTTAGATCGACTCGATTGTCACGGTGGATGAAAAGTACTGCGTCTACGACAATTTGGTGGGTCACAAGCACTGGGTGGACTTCGATGAGTTGCCTCAACCATAGCCGAAACTCCTGATCACGACAAAAAGGAGTTGCTTTCCTTCTGGTGCGACATCAATGGCCCAGTATTCTGGGAATTGCATCCTACCGGTTCCATGGTAGTCTCGAACACGCTTAGATGGAGATATGAGTGAAATCCTACCTAATCGTAATCCCAGAAGCGGAAAATTTTTCTTCTCATGGATAACGCCAGACCTCACACAGCAAAGAATACGCAGAAGAAATTGGAGGAACTTGGGATTGAACTGGTACCCCATCCGCCGTACTCACCTGATCTGACACCCAGTTACTACCACGTTTTCCGGTCGCTGCAGTCTTTCTTAGCTGGAAAAAGTTCGCAAATCGGGAGGAAGTCAAAAGTGGTGTCAACAACTTCCTGCTGCATAAGTCTCCGGAGTTCCTCGCTCGTGGTATTCGCTCTCTACCGGAAAGATGGCAGTAGATGTGACAGATCATGATGGTGAATATTTCTTTGAATGATAGTGGTTGTTAACAAAGTTATTAACTACACATTGTTCTCTGACATTAGTCTAAGAACTTCCCGGACAACCTAATATTAGGCTGTAGGAAAATTAATCGCCGAAACGGGCCGCTTGCTTCAAACTGCTATAACTCGGCATAAACACAACTTTATTAATCGGAGTAAAAATCAGCAGAATCTTTTCAATTTTTCCAACGAAAAGGTAATGAATCTAATCCTTTAAATTAAAAACTGAGATCTCAGAAATTAGCGAAATCAAGGAAGGAGTCAGCTCATGAGGTGCCCGCTTCGACATCTTCACCTTGTCGATTCCCGTTGTGTAAATGTATTGCTACTGTACTATGATGAACGCCGACGTCCTGTGCTAACGTACGGGTATTCGTCTTCGGATTTGCCTCTACGGACTATGAATCAAACTATTGCTAGGAAAAGAAGAGGAGGAAGAGGATGCTGACGAAGATGAAGGTTACTGTTCTAAAACTGAATCCTGTACAGCATGCTGCTTCCCATGCGCTACAAAAACCAGAAGTGGCATTTCGTGCTGAGTTTCTTTCTGAAAACTCTGCACGGTATATATGATGCTCTTCGTTTCCCTCACGCGATGTGGGCCTACATAAGGTCACTTTTGCACGTGTCAAGAAGGAATGGAGGGCGGGCACGTGTTCTCTCGGGCCTTTGAATACTTAGCTGTACGTTAAGTGATACCGCTGAAATCCAAGAGGTATAGGTCGTAGACCTCATTTGATCGAGACTCTAAAGTTGAGACGTATGAAGCAACTTCGGAAAGGCATTCCAGACTACTCGAAAAAGCCAAAGTTTCCTCAGTGTCGTGAGCCTCAGCCTTAGCCACCCCATTCTGATTTTTGATGTTTCTATTACTTATTCGGGTGCGTGGAGCGCAGTCGGAGGAGGCGCCGGCTGTCGTCTGCATCCGATACCAGGTTCCTGGTTCGGATTTCCCGCCCAGGCCAACCAAGCCTTCCATCCCTCCGGGGTCGGTGAATTGGTACCAGACGTGTCTGGGAAGGATAAAGCGCTGACTGCTCGGCTGGCCACCGCAAGTCATTGTACGGCCAAATACGCATTCAGCTTGCCTCTACGACATCCCGTAGAAGTAGAATGCGTGGCGCACCGAAAGGGGATTGAATAACGCCGTCCTTTATCCTTTATCCTATTACTTATTACGAAGGAGGAAGGATGGGTGGGGAGGCTACCAATATTATTGAAAACTCTATCCGACTGTTTTTAGGAGAGCTTCGACGCAAGTACTTGCGGTGTGGAGAAGGATTGTGTGCTGCCTACGGAATGCTACGGTGGATGCAATGGAATTGGTTTCTCCTATAAGGTATTCATTGCAAGCTTACATTCAAGTAGTTCTTACTATTTTATTAGTGTAGAAAAGCAATTTTCAATTTTTTCACACTCTTTATCACATGTAATGTCGGCGTTCTTAATTGAAGGCTTCCTTTCTAATTTTTGAATCAGATCTGCACACGAATTTGAACATGTTAGCAATACCCCAAATTTCCGCATTATTTTAAGTTTATTTTTCTCTTTTTGATTTCTTATTTGAGCCGTAAAATCCTAAAAAGAAAACCTTAAGCAAGCTTAGGAACCTTAAAGGGAGCCCAGGTTCGTGGAAAAACAGCATGGCCATCAGATGAGTCATGAATCCCAATTCTTTATTTTTTTTTTGCGTTCACATTCCGTTCTCTACACAGCTAAGGTGTCCATAAAATATTTTACATAACGAATAAATGGTAGAACGCTGCAAATAAATGAATAAATGCTGCATAATTTTTTGAAGGGCTCGGTTATACCGCTATATAGAGAGTGCCGGCTACCACACCTAGTTGATTGAAGGGACGGATTCCGTTCAGATCAACCAAGCCTTCCGTTTCTCCGGTGTTGCCACATTTATACCATGCATGTCTAGGAGGTAGGAGCGCGTGTAGCGCAGTCGGAAGAGGTGGAGGCTGTCGCGTGCACGTGATATATAACAGGTCCTTGGTTCAGATTTCCCACTCTGAGGCAAGCTTTCTATCCCTCCGGGGTCAGTGAACAGGTACCAGACATATTTGTGAAGGTCGGGGAAGGGAAAAGCGCTGACTAGTTCATCGGCTGCCCAGCGCAAGTATGACAAAATAAGCATTCAAACCGCTTCCACGACATCATGTAGTAGTAGAATGCGTGGCGCATCCCATTGAGTAACGCAATCCTTTATCCCTTTATCTTTATGTCTAGAAGGCCGAAATTTGGGGTTTCTGTGTTTGTTCACTATAAATGATTGGGTAGGTCAAACACATCGCAAATTAGAATAAAAAAGGATAAAGGACGGCGTTATTCAATCCCCTTTGGGGTGCGCCACGCATTCTACTTCTACGGGATGTTGTGGAGGCGATTTGTATGCGTATTTGGCCATACAATGACTTGCGGTGGCCAGCTGATGGACAAATCAGCGCTTTATCCTTCCCAGACAAGTCTGGTACCAATTTACCGAACCCGGAGGGATGGAAGGCTTTGTTGACCTAGGCGGGAAATCCGAACCGGGAACCTGGTATCGAGTGCAGGCGACAGCCGGCGCCTCCTCCGACTGCGCTCCACGCGCCCACCCAAAATTAACCTAAAAGATATCCCTTAGAAGATGTGTGCTTGGAAGTTCCCTCAAAGGAATGCGATGAGTATATTGCTTCTACGAGATGTCATAAATAAGATGATAAAGGATAAAATGGACAGCGTTAGTCAACAGAAATCCCAAATTTCGGTCTTCTGGACATAATGATAAAGGGGTAAAGGACTGCGCTACTCAGTCAATCTCTTTTGGTATGCGCCACGCATTCTACTCTCATGGGATGTCGTGGAAGGGAGTGAAGGCCTATTTGGCCATACAATGACTTACGGTGGAAGTCGATGAACAAGTCAGCGTTTCTCTCTTTTTTCGTTTTGTCTATAGAATCACTGCGGGAGCCAGCTGATGGGAAAGCTCCTCCTTCTCCTTCTTAGGCAAATCTGTGACTAATTCAACTAAACCGTAGGGATTAAAGCAGTGGTTAACCGAGTGATCCGAGCCAAGAACCTTGAACTGAAGTGGAAACAGCCAACACCTTCTTCAACTGCGCTGTCACTCGCACATATCGTCATGGATACAGAACTCTAAATCCATGCCTTCCAACATAGAATTTTGTGCCTACAAACTACCCAAAGTTGAGTTTCAGATGATCTCCGATTCGCTTATGAGGGTGGAAGTGTTCTCCATACTAACCGCTGCCAATCAGTACATCGCCGTCGGCTTTTCCAGTGATGCCAAAATGGTGAGAAAAATTAGAATTCCTAAACTTCCGGATGAAAATTGTTCCACAAAAAGCCGCCATAACTTGATAAGACATCTGTTCACTCAGTTAACTTTAAAACACCAAACATCTTGAGTGGTGTGGCTTTCAGGGAAACGACTACGTGATCGAGTGCTCAGCGCTGGTGAATGAGGACTACAGCTGGAAGTTCTCGTATAACGACGCTTCGCCGGCAAACGTTCGCATTGCTGGTGAACAGGTAACGACACCTTGTGCAGCTCTTTTCCAGCGCAAATCGGCAAAACGACATCAAAAGAACTTCAGGATATCCGCGCCAGTTACTTTAGTATGATCACGATAAGAGCTGCCGACTCTCAGCTGTATTGCACAGCTGTTGTGAACGTGACCGGATGGAGTGGCAGCGATAAGGTTAGTGGAGACGATCTGCTAGCCAGACCTGCTCATGTAGTGGAAAGTCTATCAGGTTCGCCAGAAAGTTCTGGCGGTTTTCGTGCTTACTCCGCATTTTTATATTACGTCCCATGCGAAACTCTTCGCTCTATTTGACGAAGTGATTTGAATTTCCCCTATGCTTTGTTTCTCTGGAGACTTATTGAAGCATGTCCAAAGAGCAATTCCGAACGAAGTTTCATTTCGATTTCAAACTGGGCCAAACCGCCGTCGAGGCCGTCCGGAAAATCAACCATATGTTGATGCTGGTGGTTCGAGAAGTTTCGTTTGGAGATTTCAACCTTGAAGATGCACCACGAAGCGGCAGACCTACAGCAATCCAGGACGACGATTTGAAGGTTTTCGTGGAAGCTAAGCCATCGCACACAGTCCGTAAGACGGCAGAAGGTCTAGGAATCAGTAAAACTGCTGTTGAAGATGGCTTGAAACGCGTTTGAAAGGCAGAAGCTCAAAAAGTTGGTGCCGCACGACTTGAGTGGTCGCAGAAATTGTACCGCTTCGAAATCTGTTCCTCTTTACTTCTCCGGAATCTAAACGATCCGTCCTTGGGTCGTGTCGTCACATGTGTGATGAAAAGTGGGTTCTGCCAGATAATCGGAGATGATCAGGACAGTGGGTTGGTGTAGAGGAACCCTGCAGGCATTTCCCAAAGCCGAAACCCCAGTAGAAAAAGACGACGATAACAGGGTGGTGGTAGGCGGCTTTCCTGATTCACTACAACTTTCTGGAACCAGGTTGAACCATCACAGGCTACTGTGACGAAAGCGACGGGATCTACCGAAAATTGCCTGAGCTGCAGCCGGCACTGTTCAGCAGAACAGGTCCCATTCTCCTGAACGACAACCTTCGCAAATCACCGTGCGAAGAGTAAACGAACTAGGAGCTGAAGTTCTGCCTCACCCGCATACTCAAGAGACCTTGCGCCAACCGACTACCGCATTTTTGAGGACTTTCAGAGCTTTCGTCAGTCAGAACCACGCAAAAACAACCGTTCTAGAATTTGTCGCATCTCTACCACCCAGTTTTTTCGCAGATCGAATTAATCGATTAGTATAGCGACTGGTCGATCGACTAGTGTAGCGACTGGGCGCGTGTAGCGCAGCCGGAGGAGGCGCCGACTGTCGCCTGCACCCGATACCAGGTTCCTGGTTCGGATCTCCCGCCCAGGCCAACCAAGCCTTGCATCCCTCCGGGGTCGGTGAATTGGTACCAGACTTGTCTGGGTAGGGTAAGGCGCTGACTTGTTCATCGGCTGACCACCGCAAGTCATTGTATGGCCAAATACACACTAAAGTCGCCTCCACGATATCCCATGTAAGTAGAATGCGTGACGCATCCCAAAAGTGATTGAGTAACGCCGTCCTTTATCCTTTATCATTTATAGCGACTGAATTTCGAATTTTCAGTCTGATTTCAATAGTTCCTAATTCGACAGAACCCAGCGAGTATGAAATGTTGTTGTCATTTGAAGTCGGCCAGTCAAAACCGTCAGAACTTCTTGGAAAACCTAATAGGTACAAGAGGTTCTTCGGGAGAAGTGGTAACTGTTGCAAGATTCAGGTCTTCCGCCTAAACCCCAATCAACCCTACAATGTACTGCTGGCGAACGGCTACACGGACACCAAAGGTGGGTGGTTTAAGAAGGTTTTGAAGGCCCAAGGCCACGCAGTAATCAGTACTTTACAATGTTGATTTGGAATCTGTCTAGGTTTGACGATCCACAAACATACATTCATCTCGTTTTCACGCTTTATCAACGACAACGACAACAACAATATCGAGGTACTTAAAAAATATATGATTTTCATTTTTTGAATCTCAGCTCTGTACCACTGCTCGCTAAATTTTCAAACTCATGTAAACTTTGTTCTGGCTTTGTCGTATTGCGTGGTGTTTCTGATGTTCGCCTTCTGCAAGTACAATAAATAAATAAATAAATAAATAAATAAATAAATAAATAAATAAATAAATAAATAAATAAATAAATAAATAAATAAATAAATAAATCTTCTTCTTCTTCTTCTTCTTCTTCTTCTCCTGAGCGTTTAGTCCCGTGCAGTCGCAGGGTCCGTTGTTCTTGTGATCTGTCGCCACCTCATCCTATCAAGGGCGTCATCTGCCGTAGCGCCGACTTCGCCGAGATCTCTCTTGATGACGTCCTTCCATCTTTTCCTTGGGGCTCCTCTCGGGCGCTTTCCGGGTGCCTCGAAATCTAGGGCCAACCTTGTGGGGTGATCTTCTGGTCTTCTGAGGACGTGTCCATACCACCTCAGGCGCTGCTCTCTCATCTTCAGCTGGATCGGGGCTGTAAATAAATAAATAAATAAATAAATAAATAAATAAATAAATAAATAAATAAAATATGTTTGTGCTTGTGCTAACAATGGAAGTTGAGTACGAAGATGATCGCGGTTATTCTTCCTTCGCTACGCCGCGAGCGCTCATCGCACGCACGCACCCGCCGCAATATTCTCACGCATCTTTGCGACAGAGCGCGAAATCTTTCCTTCATAGCTGTGCGCGCTCAGGGGGAGTGCGCAGCTGGGGTTCTCGCAGCATCCAGGGTGTGTGCCATCGAAACTGCCCCTGTGGGAACTGCTTTTGTCGCTCAGGGAGAGTCCGAGGATGGATTCTGCGCTTTTCGAGCGCAGAATCAGGCTAGGGAAGGGACGCCAGGGTGTGTGCCATCCAAACTGCCCATGTGGGAACTGCTTTCGTCGCTCAGGGAGAGTCCGCGGATGGATTCTGCGCTCTTCGAGCGCAGAATCAGGCTAGGGAAGGGACTCCAGGGTGTGTGCCATCCAAACTGCCCATGTGGGAACTGCTTTCGTCGCTCAGGGAGAGTCCGCGGATGGATTCTGCGCTCTTCGAGCGCAGAATCAGGCTAGGGAAGGGACTCCAGGGTGTGTGCCATCGAAACTGCCCATGTGGGAACTGCTTTCGTCGCTCAGGGAGAGTCCGCGGATGGATTCTGCGCTCTTCGAGCGCAGAATCAGGCTAGGGAAGGGACTCCAGGGTGTGTGCCATCCAAACTGCCCATGTGGGAACTGCTTTCGTCGCTCAGGCAGAGTCCGCGGATGGATTCTGCGCTCTTCGAGCGCAGAATCAGGGTAGGGAAGGGACTCCAGGGTGTGTGCCATCCAAACTGCCCATGTGGGGACTGCTTTCGTCGCTCAGGGAGAGTCCGCGGATGGATTCTGCGCTCTTCGAGCGCAGAATCAGGCTAGGGAAGGGACTCCAGGGTGTGTGCCATCCAAACTGCCCATGTGGGAACTGCTTTCGTCGCTCAGGCAGAGTCCACGGATGGATTCTGCGCTCTTCGAGCGCAGAATCAGGGTAGGGAAGGGACTCCAGGGTGTGTGCCATCCAAACTGCCCATGTGGGGACTGCTTTCGTCGCTCAGGGAGAGTCCGCGGATGGATTCTGCGCTCTTCGAGCGCAGAATCAGGCTAAGGAAGGGACTCCAGGGTGTGTGCCATCCAAACTGCCCATGTGGGAACTGCTTTCGTCGCTCAGGGAGAGTCCGCGGATGGATTCTGCGCTCTTCGAGCGCAGAATCAAGCTAGGGAATGGACTCCAGCGTGTGTGCCATCCAAACTGCCCATGTGGAAACTGCTTTCGTCGCTCAGGGAGAGTCCACGGAGCAATGAGCAGCCACCGACCGACCATCGGCCGCCTTCCACATCGACTGACCGCGCTGACCTCGTTTTCCACGTTTGCCACGTGTCCGCGACGCGACCGCTCGCGGCGCAGCGGAGGAAGAATAGCCGCCATCTACGAAGATAGAGTGCAAAGGGTAGCACATCCCAAAAGATTGTAAAACGCGACAGAATAGAATGGCTCTACACTTTGAAGTGGATATGACCAAGACCTCAGAGTTTTTCTATCGAGGTTATAACTTAAAAACCTTGAAAAAACTCAGGATGAACCTAAGCTTCTTCACATTTTCTGTATTTTCGCACCATGTCTCCCCTTTCATTTATTATTTTTTCCTACTTCTACTGTTTCGCTGCTTTCTTTTCTTATAAGAGCTAATAAGTCATACATGACGATTAAGTATTACTAGTATTCATTAATATTTTATAAATCGGCCCCATAAATCCATCAGTTAAATGTGTATAACATTCACGTCAATTGGACACTTTTCAAACAGAATTGCATACTCGGTCTATTCTAGTCGGAGAGGGGCACCTGCTTTTAGACTGATATGCAAGGATAGCACTGAAAATTGACATCATAGTAGACAGTGCTGTTTAAGCGCGATACGCCACCACGGGTGTCGTTGACTTTTCGGTGCCCCCCCCCCTCCCGATAGGATAGACCCATATACTATACTAGCATTTAGCAGCACAAGCAGCATTTTCATTATCACTGAATCTTCCTTTTCTTCCTTACAAAAATTCCGTTTTTTTGCATGTTAGAAAATCCTTTCACTTTATTGTTTTTTTCTTCGTAGAACTCCAAAATATGTGTTTACATTTCCGTGCAGGAGAATTAAAATTATTATAAAAGTTACATTAAATTTTTATTGGACAAACAGTTATTCTAATTTAGTTTTATCTAAAAAACGTTCGTTTCGGTTTAAAAGTGTTCAAAATGGTGAAATGGTATCGAAGACAGTTTTGCAGATGCGCTTGTGTGTGCCTCGTTCTCCAAACAGTAGAAAAAATTCAAAAATTGTCTCTTCATTTTCTCTCGGTTCTCTCGGTTTCCTTCCCACAGTCTCTCAGAATTTCTCTCAGTCCTACCTTCCAGGTCAACTGTTAACGCGGACATCGACGAGGTGAACTTTAGTAGACATAAAACACGAACTTGTCATTGCCTGCCTTCTATGTGTAACCCTCATCTTTCTATTTGCTCCTTTTCACCGTCATTTTCTATTGCTATTTGACGACTTAGAAGAGCTGGCTGCCAGACTTCCTGGGTACTTTACTACCAGGCTGTTCAATAATTCCTGTCCGAAAATTTTCAAAATTCTATGATTTTCCTTAGAAATGGTATAATATCAGGCAAGTGTAAAAACCTTCTAGAAGGTTCTCCAGAGTTCCACGCTAGGGCTATATAAGGCGCAGTCGCCGCGCCTAGCTACCAGTACAAGCTAAAATGGACCAAGGTCGAATTCGTACGTTCGTGTACTACGAGTGTCGTCCGCATCGCAAGGAGTTTCTCGAGGAGCTGGTCACCGGGGATGAGAGCTGGGTGCTCTACGACAACGTCGTCCGCCGTGCCGTCTGGATCCCGCGCGGAGAAGAGCCGCCGACGACGCCGAAAGCCGACCTGCACCCGCTGAAGATCATGCTCTGCTGCTGGTGGGACGCCAAGGGCATGCTGTACTTCGAGCTGCTCCCGCAAGGCAGGACGGTCACTGCCTCCATCTGCGCCGATCAGCTCGAGAAACCAGCCGCCGCCATCCGAGAAAAGCAGGTGGACCGACGGGCCTCGGTCCACCTGCTGCACGACAACACGCTCCCCCACGTGGCGAAGGAGACCCAGCAGAAGTTGGCGACGCTCGACTGGGAGACGGTTGCCCATCCGCCGTATTCCCCGTACCTCGCCCCCTCCGACTACCACTTGTTCCGCCCGCTGAAGCACCATTTGGCCGGAAGAAAATTCACCAACTACGACAACCTCAAATCCGACATCGCGGACTTCTTCGAGTCGCAGCCCCCGGAGTTCTGGGCGAAGGGCATCGGCGACCTGCCCAATCGATGGGACACTGTTGTGGATAACTGTGGTGATTATATTGTTGATTAGACTTGTTTTTCAATAAAGTTGAAAACAATTAAAAATGGTGAAAATTTCGGACAAGAATTATTGCACAGCCTCGTAATTTTCCCTTCTTTTTCTAATAAGGGTAGTGGCGCCTGAAATAAACGAATTTTTCAGGCCTCGTTTAACAGCGCCACATGCGGAAAGGCGAAGGGATGTTACCTTGCGGGCGACCGAAACTCAATGAGTGTCTCATATGAGGTTGGTTTTCTATAATCAACAATAAATGTAGTTTTTAAATAAAATCCGCTGTTAACTGTTGAAGTTCTAGATGTATTTTTATTTTTTCTTAACGAATTTTATTATTTTTCTAATTAAAAAACCGGATTCAGAAAATCCGCTTATTATACCGTTTCATATGGGGTTGTTTATTTTGGCTTCGGACCGCTTTGAAGGCAATTGGGAGCAATAAAAACCGTTTCTGAAATGTGATTTTCTTCATATCTGAGTGTTTATCTTGATAATATTTCATAATAATTTAGGTTTTAATTTAATTTAATTTATAATATGACCATAGTGTTTGAATCGCTACCTTATAACCTTGCGTTGAGCAAATGGTAGTGTTCATCTCTTACACAGAGCTCAAAAGCTTCTATTGTGTGCGTGTTTCTGTGTGTTTGGCACAGCATCTGTATTTGTCGTCGAAAGCTCCCGCACTACAGGTACTGTCGCCGAATCAGATACGATATGAGCTGTCAATGAAGTCTGAGGCCACGTCTTCGTCGTACCTCGCAGTCGGCTTCTCTAGCGACGACAAGATGGTACGACTCCTAGCCAAGGCACGTAAGCATCGTCTGAGCTCTCGCTCAAATTTCAGGGACTGGACAACGTTATCGAGTGCTCAGCACTCACAGGAGAGCCGCTGTCGATGAAGTTCTCATACAATCCAGCAACGAGGAACGTTCGGATAGACGGAGAAGAGGTGAGGACGAAAGGCTGACACAGGCCTCGGCATTCTTTTGTTCTATACTGTGGTGGAGATATGCGTGTTTTTTCAAAGCGTGTTGTTGTAAAGGATAAAGGATAAAGGACGGCGTTACTCAATCCCTTCTGGGATGCGCCAGCGCATTCTACTTCTACGGGATGTCGTGGAGGCGACATGAATGCGTATATGGCCATACAATGACTTGCGGTGGCCAGCCGATGAACAAGTCAGCGCATTATCCTTCCCAGACAAGTCTGGTACCAATTTACCGACCCCGAAGGGATAGAAGGCTTGGTTGGCCTGGGCGGGAAACCCGAACCAGGAACCTGGTATCGGGTGCACGCGACAGTCGCGCCTCCTCCGACTGCGCTACACGTGCCCGTGCTGTTGTACAGCTCACTAAAACCGAACTTCACCGAAAAAGAAGTTTTTTGTGAAATAAATGTGTGCATAAAATTTGGACAAAAAAAACGAAATCTCGTTCCATGCTAAACATCTGCATGCTCTATCTGATCTTTAAGAATAAAAGTAGGCTTGCTGTTTTTCTGCACTCTAGAAGAGGCTTAAAGCCATTTTTGTGCCGAAAAACTGGACTATTACAAAGTTTCCATAGATTTCAAGCATTCACCCTATTGAGTCAAGCAGACGATAAGCGGTTAAAGGAAGCAGACGTACGGGACGTCTCCCATAGAGTCCAGAAAATCTCAGTCGACGCTTTATCGTGCTCGCGCTCACATCATCTAAGCCATGGTGAGCAGCTACAGACTTCTTTATGTCGACGGTGGTCAGCGACGAACGATCTAACGCCCAGTAAATGTTAAAAATGTTGGTTCGATGCCCTATATTCTGGTCGGCGCGGCTGACCCCTTTCCACGGGGAGATAAATACATTGGTCATCCGGGTCACCTTCTGAATATAGCTTATCAAATCAACATTTTAAACATTTACTGGGCACTTTTCTCTTTATCTGATATCTTCTCTTTATCTTATTTGCTCTGTTCTGCTCAATAGCCAAAAGATATTGTACTTTACTCTTCTTACCATTAATGGTGTTCAGGTTAATCTGGAAAACGATAATTTCAGTTTTGAAGTGTTAGTGGAGTCGATGTTCAGTTTTAAGGAAAAATGACACTTTTGGGCAGAAATATTATAGCTTTTCAAAGCATGAATTTTTGCTATCTTTCACCCATTCACTGAGGATGAAGATTCATCTGTGCAACTACCACTTCTGATTCCAGCAGCTCCGCACATCGTATTTCCAAAACGAGACGGCGATGTTCAGCAATGGAATGCTGTATTGTTCAGCTATTGTTACCGTGAGCGGATGGGCAGAGAGCGATCAGGTATGCGCATTTGTAGTTGAAAAAACTATTTTATTAGCTTAACAAAGATTTCAAGCCATTCCCTTTAATTTAGAAAAGTTTTTTTTTCAAAATTTTCAAAATTTTCACGAATTTTCAGGTCTTTACCTATGATGCAAAAATGTCGTACTATTTGTTGCTAGCAAGAGGCACTGCTACGAATTCTGGTTGGTTTTAAATGCACACTTAAAGCCTTGAATTAAAAAATTAAAAAAAGTGTTTTCACAAACTCAAGACCTTTATATTCTTTCATTGAACTTTGAGAAGGGAACTTTGGGTTATAAATGTAATCCACCTGTTTTGAAAAACTTCTGTAAGGTTTGCCTTTTCGATTGTTGAATAAAAAAGGCTATACTTTAAGGTATTTTTTCCGTCTGTTTTATGAAAAATTAAAGAGAAGTATCAATTAAAGAGGAGCGGAGCTCTGTTGTTTTCCAGGTCTTACTCGTCACACAACCACAGCCGTATCAAATCCCCGCCTTCTGTCTGACTACAGTAAGTCTGGCTCGAGTGGCGTGAATCCCACCACTAAACAGCGCCTTATTAAGGCTCATGGTGGGTATCAACTTTCAACGCCAACTATTTATTCACTTAATTGATCACGGTACATGTAATACTCTTCAAGTGGCTACATACCTACATCCTCTTTTATAGCGATCATGATGATACTCTCGTGGTTCTTCTTTGTTCCTACAGCGGTGATGTTCGCTCGGTTTCTGCGCAGCAGCTGGCCGACTGTAAAACCGGGTGGTCTGATGATATGGTTTCACGTAAGTGTCCTACCCGTTAGTTTACCTGTAAGCAGGTCCTGTCACTTCCCTCCACGAGTTCCATAAAAACGCGTATCAAATACTGGAAGAAGGCGGTCCATCGAGTCCATCAGCTCATAGAAAAGATAAAGGTGACCGCTAGCCAGGGCACTTTGTTACTGACGAGAAGAACATTTACCGTCGACGTAGCTGCAACAGCTATAAATAAAGTAGTATACTAGGAAAGATCTAGGCAAGATTGCGAAAGCGTAATCTGTGAAGCTTACTTCTCAGATTCGGTAATAGGATCTATCCTAGTTGCGAGGGCACATGTGTAAAAATTATGTAACAGATTGAATCGGGATTCACGCTGCGTCTTCTATAGGACAAAATCAGGCCTAAATTGACAAAATTCACCAAAACTACGTCCGGTTTCATCGCGGTTGTGAACAGACAAAGTTATGTGCTGCCCTCACTATTATGGATCCTGTTACGACATATCCATCGGCGGTCAGCCTTGTTTGAGTGCTATTTGCCTGCCGAGACGTCTTTACAACCACGGTGAATTTTTGTTTTTTGCTCGTTTGTTTTTTGCTTTTGGGTCATATTTTGTACCCTCTAAGAGGCTCCATGAGTCTGATTTGAACAGATTGCATAATTTGTAGATATGTGCTCTGAAAACGCTCTTACCACGCGGGTCTTTGAATCCGAAGATTGAAGCACGAATTGTTTATTAGCCGCACAAGGAGAACCTCAAACATGGGTAATTAAACCAATCAATCTAACTAACGGTTATCAGAAACAGGTGGTCATTTCAAGGAGAGAAAAAAGCAATAAAGCATCCCATTCACTGAATAGCTAGGATAACAAAACAAGAACAGACTGTGGGTCACGGAGGCGGGCGGCTTCGCTGAGGTCTGCATCACAAAACGCAATCGCACCCAAGGCTGCCCTCGCTGCGGTGAGGAATCGCACCCACGGCACCATGAACAAAATCGTAAAGCCCCTTTCGCAATGCTGCATCGCAAGTCCCTGTCGCTGGCCGTATCACGGAAAGGAGGATTTCTTCAAGAGGAAGGGAATAGAAGATGACGGAAGACGGCAGGAGGCGGCAGAGGACGGAAGGGAACGGCAGGCAAGGCGACGGAAGGAGGCGGCGAGTGACTGTTCCCGCGCTCTGAGCGGCCCTTTTAGGCACTTGAGGAACCTTCTAGAATTGGCGCGCCAATACTTGATGAGTAGTTCAAATTCAAATCAAGTTCACGATTGCGTGTGGTCAGCCGGTCAACGGCAGTCGCTCCTTGAGCAGTCGCTCCCTGAATAGAAATCGCATGTGTTTTTATGAGAAAATCGCGTTTCGCGAAATGCTCCCCCTCCCCCACCTCCCCTCCCTCCGACTAGGGTAGACTCGATAATTTAACCGTAGTTTTAACAAAGGTATATGTTTTTTTAAATAAAATTCACATAGGAGCAGAGATATTGCAGACTGAATGTGGCATCTTAAGCATGACATTATTTATGGATTAATCCAATAACATTTTTAGCTTTATCTTGTTTGGAGTAGTAGTTTTCGATGAAGGTGTTATGCGTAATCCAATCTATAATTGTTGCTCAAATTTAGATGTGCTAGCTGCAGAACTTTGCAAGTGGTATTTACTCAACCGTTTCCGCTAAAGCGTAGACGATCAATAATAAATAAATAATAATATCAAATCACGATACACTACAGAAGTGCGCTGCTGGTTATGAACATGTAATCAAGTGAAGGCTTTTCGCTCTTGTTTTTCTAAAAAGCTGTAAAGCAAGGTAAATGTTTACGATTTTATGGCCATGAAAAGAGCGACAAGTCTTATTAGTGACAAAGGCTTCAAATGCCCTAGTGTTCTACATAAGGAAATATAAATTTTGAAAATGCCACTAGATTTCATTTTATTTCATTTCATTTATTGCACAAGTTGTGTGCCTTCAACAAACAACAGTAGACAGAAACAAAAACGTATGATGCAGGCTGAGTGATTTTCAATCCTTTGATCCTAAATGTTTAGAAATCTTTTGCAAGATTTGAGATCGTAGCAAACTCATAGTCAGTAATTGGAGAGAGGCGAAATGGATATAGCAGCAGCAGAACAAGAAGAAAAGAAGACAGAATAAGAGCTTGTGTGTAAATGCTTCTGTGCCGTTGCCATCACCATTACACCATCAATAAGCTGAAACGATGTGAGAGAGCGAGGACAATGTATGAAATGTTGAGAATGTGAAGAAAAGACAATGAGCAATGCTATGAGCTGATGAATTTAATGATGGTCTGAAAAACACTCATACAATTGACACCACCAATACAGAATAATATTCTTAAGTATCTTTAAAGCAAGTTTTCTTCATCTGCCAGTGTCTTCTTGGAATTTAGGAGTATGAGTGTTACTGCTGAGGACGGAAGGTGGTTAGAGACTCGCAACTCTTGAGAACGCCGCAACTGCAAATGGTAGACGGAGCGGTAGCAAGCACTCAGTTAGTCGGAGAAGCAGGCTAGGAGTGTTTCTCATATCGGATATGTTCACCTGGAACGGGAAAAGTTGTCATAGACGAGAACTCCTAGATTCTCCGATACCTAGTAGTTGTGAAACATTGATTCTTTCTAGTTTGGCTCTAAAATCTTTGCCCGTTTTGCATTTTATAGCGTCAGATGGAAGACGCTGCAGCCATCTTGCAACTCTATAGAAAAGTACATGAAACATTCTCGTGTAATTTGGCCGGAAGATTCTTCTATAGTGTAAATTGAACCCTCCAGTTCTTTCACTACTTGGTATGAACGTTATAGATATAAATTAGATATAGAGAGAGACTACATTAAAGATATAAACCGAGTACAAAATTGCGGGTGCGTAAAATAGCAAGCAGGCAAGCAAACCTTCATTTGGTAATACCACATTTTAGATTCACAGGACCCTCGTAGAACTTTGCGCTATTGTTTTGTTCAAACGGTCTTGCGGAATCTATCAGAGCAGTTGTGCTTTTGCAGGTCCACAGGACATGCAATCTCATCGGCATCGCTCTAAGCATTGCGTCGTTTATTTGTATTATGACGGCCAACAGCTGGGAGTGGACCGGACCAGGTGAGGGTGATCCCACTATGCTTCTTCCGTATAGTAGCCGGAATGTTTATCTGTTTTTGGCACTATTGTACTTTACGGACTCCAGAGGACGAGGAGAGGTCGAAAAAAAATTTTCGCCCAAACTTCGCCTAGGGGAGTTGTATGGGATGCTGATCACGAATCTGACATCCGTTTTGAAATTTCGGCCGATTACGGTGGGTTACGGTAGGTACCGGTGACTAAGGCTGTCGAGGTCATAATCAAAGATTTTCCCCAAACTTCGTCTAGGGGGTTATTTGGGATGCTGATCACGAATCTGCCATCCGTTTTTCGTTTTACGCTGGATTTTGGGCGAAATCGGTGACCTTAGTTACCAGTACGTACCGTAATTTACCGTACTCCAGCGTAAAACGAAAAACGGATATCAGATTCGTGATCAGCACCGTAGGCGAAATTTGGGCGAAATTTTTTTCGACCTCTCCTCGTCCTCTGGAGTCCGTAAAGTACAATAGTGCCGTTCTTTTCGAGCAATAACTAAGTAGATGTTTAAGGGTCGAGTTCGAGTAAATGGGGAAAGGTGCACACAATGGTCGGAATATTCGCACTTTGCCTAGCATGGCTACAACCGTTTATCAGTGCTATCAGGTGGGTCGGCCTTTTTTCTCATTGTAAAGTGTTCATTACCACTAGCATAAGGAAGCAGTTTTCTAAAGTTTCTATTGTAATTCTTCAATGGAACTTGAAATACAATCGCATTTTAACGGAATTCTCAGAAATTCCTAGCATTTTTCATTGTGAAGATCCTGCGTGTAATATTTTGGCGATGTGTTTCATACATAATTTACAATAGGCGGTGTTGTGTTAGAGTTTCTTTGCATTTCAAAGGACCTAACTGCATTGTGTTCCAGATGCAACCCTTCCCATCCTCGACGACCCTACTTCAACTGGGCACATCGCCTCATCGGCGTTGTGGCAATGATATTAGCGAGTAAGTGACCATTACAGCTTTCGAACAATGCGCAGCATTTTTGTCAATCGGCTAACAATGTACTGAATTTCACCAAGAGTTCACGCTTTTTTTTTCGACCTATTCACATAATCTTATTTACCAGGCTGTCCAATAATTCTTGTCCGAAAATTTCACCATTTTTATTTGTTTTCAACTTTATTGAAAAACAAGTCAAATCAACAATATAATCACTACAGTTATCCACAACAGTGGCCCATCGATTGGGCAGGTCGCCGATGCCCTTCGCCCAGAACTCCGGAGGCTGCGACTCGAAGAAGTCCGCGATGTCGGATTTGAGGTGTCGTAGTTGGTGAATTTTCTTCCGGCCAAGTGGTGCTTCAGCGGCGGAACAAGCGGTAGTCGGAGGGGGAATACGGCGGATGGGCAACCGTCTCCCAGCCGAGCGTCGCCAACTTCTGCTGGGTCTCCTTCGCCACGTGGGACACGCGTTGTCCTGCAGCAGGTGGACCGAGGCCGTCGGGGACGCTTTTCTCGGATGGCGGCAGCTAGTTTCTCGAGCTGATCGGCGTAGGTGGAGGCGGTGACCGTCCTGCCTTGCGGGAGCAGCTCGAAGTACAGCATGTCATTGGCGTCCCACCAGCAGCAGAGCATGATCTTCAGCAGGTGCAGGTTGGCTTTCGGCGTCGTCGGCGGCTCTTCTCCGCGCGGAATCCAGACGGCACGGCAGGCGACGTTGTCGTACAGGACCCAGCTCTCATCCGCTCTCGAAACGATTGAACCAGCGCCCGACTGTGCGTTGGGACACTGCATCCTCCTTGCACGCTCTGCAGATGTTGGCGACCGCGGTGCCCGTGTCGTTGCCCAACAGCCACTCGTAGTACACGAACGTACGAATTCGACCTTGGTCCATTTCAGCTTGTACTGGTAGCTAGACGCGGCGACTGCGCCTTATATACCCCTAGCGTGGAACTCTGGAGAACCTTCTAGAAGGTTTTTACACTTGCCTGATATTATAACACTTCTAAGGAAAATTATAGAATTTTGAAAATTTTCGGACAGGAATTATTGGACAGCCTGGTATTTATTTATTAGATATAGAAGTGAGCTTGAAACAAGCAACTGACAATGCTAAGCACTGGGTAAGGATTAAATGGGCGACGACAGAAGGAGATGAAGAACATGGTGAGAGCTGATTCCCCAGCAAGAAGAAGTGGATTGGAGAACATGACCTGTACGCAAGAAGCACATAGGAGACGATGCATGAAGGGAAGACGGATGCCGTTGGGGAACGCCACTAAGTACTAGCGGCAGGACATGCGTGGAAAATCTGGAGGATGGACCCTCGCATGCCAGAGCATCCGGCCGATCAGATCCTGTCGTTTTAGATCAAGCCAAAGTTTTTTTTTTTTTTTGGAGAGAAGCAAACTTTTGCCGTGTCGAAGGAGACTGTTGAAGGACCCATCGGGTCACGTCAATTTCTTAACGCATCGATTGCGATGTTGTGCTCCTTGAATTTATAAAGAATGAGCAGTCGAACTTGTTAGCCAGCGGCCAACAAATGGAGTATCGTTCTTGAAGACCGTTGACACAATGAATACCTCGATTTCCAGCGACCGCTGTCTGCATAGCAGCTGACCACTTCTTGTCGGTATGGCCTCATCGTGCTCTCCAACTGACGTTGTCATTGCTGCCGATCCTACTACTTCTTCTTCTGAGCGTGCTCTTCTTAGTCATCGACAAACGGGTAGAAGTGCACGAGATGAACTTCGAAAAGGTTTGCTGTTGATCAATCTTTGAAGAATTGATCTTGTTCTGCCATCAACCTACTCCACTTCAGGTTCATCGACTCCGACAAATGCTTGTAGCCGTCGGGATTATAGCGGTCGCTAGTATTACCATAACATTGTGTATTTTTATAGGTACTGGAGCATAATAACCGCGAAAGCAATGTGTTTGCATAAGCTCAAAGAATTGATCACGTCATCGCTTGTAATGTATTTTTAGATAAAGAAATTGTTTTGCAAAATATTTCTGTAAAAATCACTGTTAAATATCTACTGTCACTATTCAAAAATCACTACTAAAAATTACCTAATCATTATTAGAGTATTGACATCAGAGGCTGAAGTCAACACAGAAGAACTACCCACTAGAGAAAGTCACCGTTGTTTGCCACAGTGTTAGTTCTTCATTCAAAAGGAGGAAGATAAACGGCAGAACTCTATAACGTTATCTAGGATGCGCTGCCAACTCTTCCATTGTTCTATCAGATTGGCGAAAAATTGGTCTGTCATTCGCTTCTGCAGCATGTCGAATTTTTAAACATTTTTCTTGAATTTTCTGTCTAAAATGAAAAATGAAGATTGGCAAGTAGTCTACAAATACCCAGATTTTCCCTGTGTTCCGATAAGAATACGGCTGACAAGTTCGACTGCTCCTTCTTCACAAATTCAAGAAGCACAATATGACAGCCGATGCGTAGAGAAATAGATGTGACCCGATGGGTCCTTCAACAATCTCCTACGACACGGCAAAAGTTTGCCTCTGGGAGTCTAAAAATGAGAACTTTGGCTTAAACGACAACGACAGGACCTGATCGTCCGGATGCAGTGAATGACGAGCGCGTTCTGGAGGTGATTGAATGGGATCTCAGGATACCTGTGAACTGAAGGAGGAAGTGCCATTGTGACACAATAGCTACTCATCCGCATCACCTGGGCATGGCATGGAACACGCCGCACAGATGCCTCACGATCGGACCGGTCACCAGCCTCAAGCGCGAAGGATGGCTTTTGGATTCCATTTTTTTTCGAAACCTAGCAAAAGTTCCATCCTTTAGTAGTCAGCTGGATGAATAACTATCTGCTAGGAAGGCGTTTTCAAGTTAAAGCCGCTCACAGCCTTTCCACTACTAAGCCTGTTGAAGTGGGGTGCCCCAGGGTGCGGTGCTGTCCCCAATTCTTTTGCTATTCATACGTATGATCTACCTGTAATTCCAGAAGGTGTGGTGTTAGTTGTAAGCAGTTCGCAGATGATATAAAGACATGTTTATTTATTTATTTATTTATTGAATACGTCATAGGACGCGCCACATAAGGGAAAAACAGAAACAACAGCAGAAAGCAGACGAACGATCACAGCTAGTCTAGGCGGATTTTCCATGGAAACAAGCGTCCTCCACCTATCAGAAGGTAAAACTGACAACAGGAACTCCAAAAAAAAACAAGAAAAAGGGGAGGTTCTTAGTGCGAAAGAAAGGGTAGGAAGGTAAAAAAGCGCCTGATTTTTAAAGACCTGAGCGGAGTTTAAGGCCTGCGTTAGAAGTTGGTACATGGGCAGCCGGTTTAAATAAATTAGATAAACCAGCCGTTGACGGGCAGCGCGTATATCGGCGAGGGCCAACGAAGAACATGTCCCTAGACAGTCCTACAAAGTAGGCTTTTAATAGTATGCGAACAATTCCAAGCGGACCATAGTATATGTTGGAACATGACACCTGTGGTCCTATGGAACGCCTTACGCAAGTTACCTAGCACGTAAGTTCAAAATAGCTCGTAAGCCTAGAAGATTCAACAACGCCAGGTAGATAGCTGCCATAGGAGGCGTAATCGAATTAATAACAGGATATTTCAACTCCGTAAAAAACACTAAAATACTATATTAACAGGCCTTCAGCACTAAGCACCCTGAGAATAACTGGGCTAATCTGATGGTGAGTATAGCAGTCCTAAATTATCTTAACAAAAAAAAGGAGACTGTCTTGTCACGCTTGAATCCGTGGAAAATTTACAGATCTTCCAATGATGATAGTCTTCAAACTTTCAAGAACTTTAGGATGAGTATGTAAAACGCTAATGCAACGAACAAACAAAAACAAGGAAAAAAAGAATAGCGCATTCATCATTAGCTACTATAACGTTCTCCTCTATGGAGCACTCGAAACCTACGAAGACTCAGAAAGCATCGAAAAAAACTACACAAATAGGCTCGAGCAATCATTGTTTTACGACCTACATTTCCGTAATCCATGGCCAGGATGCTTTACTGGAGAAACTCTAAAAATTTGAGGGTGATATGCAACGTCAAGATCAGTGAAATAGTAGTCTGTTAAGATCGAGCTTATTAAGTTGCTTCTCCTAAAGGCGCAGCCACTAGTTGCTCCAAAGAGAGTCGCCGGAAGTAGTTGGAACCATCTTACACACCTGACAAACACATTATTAAACATTACATTGTACTTTTTGTTGTGAATCTTTGAGTGGAAGATACTAAACCCACCTCTTCTCACACTACACGGTTTGAAGGCCCACTACTTACTTGGTAGTATTTTAAACTTTCTCCGAAGAACACGAAAACAGAATGTTAAGTCTAAAACTGCACGCCTCTCCTCCAACGTCTTCAAGCCAAATTTGCTCAATCTTTGAGGATATCTAGGCATATCTTGTCTACTACCATTAGGAGTAAGACGATACTACAACAGACGGGTAAAGACTTGTTGTACCCTTTCAATTTTTAGAATTTCTTTTCTTAGGTGTGGGCTCCAAACGGGAGAACAGTATTCCAGGTGAGGTCTTACGTACAGCTTGTAGAGCCGCAATAGTATGACCTCATCTGAACATTTTACGCTTCGAAGGATAGAAAACATGACAGAATCTTTCCTGGCAAGGTTATCTATGTGATCTGAAAATCGAAGACTAGACTTATCTTTAAATGAGCTGCACGACTTCAAACTAGTGCCATTGACAATGTACCTTGGTGTGTCAGAACTGCCAATGTGCATCACAGCGGACTTGTTAAGGTTGAACGGAATACCCCAGTTCGAAGCCCAGTTGTACACGTTTTCAATGAAGGCTTGAAGTGCTGAACGCGCTTCCATGCATTTATCTCGTTCGTAGACACAGTAGAGCTTTATGTCGTCAGCGTACGTTTGTAATTTGACAGCGGTCATCGTTTGAAGCTCACATGTTAAGTCAGAAGAGTAAACCAAAAATAAGAGTAGGGATAAAACTCCTCCTTGGGGAACCCCACTATTACAGGGGTATCTCAAGGAGAAGCTCAACCTGACTCTGACAGTCATGCCCCTATTGGACAAATAAGACTTCACCCAGCTTAGAAGATTACCTCATATGCCTAATGATTCTAACTTAGCAATCAGCAACCGACGACAGACTTTGTCAAAAGCTTTGGACAAATCTATGTAGATTACATCAACAAGCTTTCCAGAATTAATTGCTTGACTAAAATCGTAAAGCGTGTCTGCTAATTTTGTTTATGTGAAAGTATCAGAGGCCCAAGAAACATAGAATCTATTCAGTCTGCCCTTGATGTTATACAGATGTGGTCTGTAACATAGAGACTCCGACTGACACCTGAGAAAACAGTATTTATGAGGATGGGTAATTCGGATTATGACGCCAGCTATAGTATCAAAAATCACTCAAGCAATTTTAATTTTTTCTTGCGCTAAAGACTTAGGATTTCACTACGACAATGAGCTTGACTTCTCCGAGCACTACAAAATGATTTACAGTAAAGCGTCTACTCGAACATTTCTTATATTCAAAGCTCTCTCTATCGTGGACCAGGAAATGCTTTTTAGGGCTTATAAGTCACCAGACCTTCAGCGGCCTAGCGGCCGCCAAACGTCTGGTTGAGGGCTTCGCCCCAAACCCCGAGTGTAGAACAACACCATTCCATCTGGTTGGGGGCTTCGGCGCCAAACCCCGAAAATAGAACAACCCCAATCTTCCTCCTTTCTTCTTTAGGCTTTCTTAGTAAAAAACTGGTTTTACTATATGGATTAGTGCAGTGGGATATGGCAGGGCAAAATTTTCACTGCGCCTATGAAGCCCATCCACACTCCATCACATGCACGCGCAGCGTTTATTCTTCGAAGCGCTCGTTCTCCACGTGTTGAGAAACATGTAATGAGAGTCCCAATCCGGTGCCTAATCAGCAAAATCATAATTAAAATTAATCGGTATTGGTTGACACCGCATATTCTCAGACGGCAATAGTTCTCATCCGAATCCCATGGTCACTCTCTCTACCCCTCCCCCCCCTCCCGAAATACTTGCTTTCCTATGTGCTGGAAAAGAAACGGAGTGAGAGTAAAGCACGCACATGGGACACTGAGTGCCGATTTACGTGTCACTACGTTGCCACGACGTCTATGATACTCCTTCTGCACTCTGACACACGTGCCACGACTTCTGTAAGCCGTCTTCAGAAATCCGACACCACTGAACGATGTTGAGGGAAAATGCTGTTCCCCCTCCCTTGTTCTTTTCCCCCTCTAATGGTCCCCCTTTGTTGGCCCTCTCCTATTGGTCGCCTTTACTCGTAATCATTACGTAAGTTGGACAACGTCTTCAACGCGTCTTCTGAGTCCCCACGCACGTTGGACGACATGTTCAGCACATCTTCTGAATCCCTACGCATGTGAGACTGCATCTTCAGCACGTCTTTCGAATCCCTACGCAAGTTGGACGACGTTGAACGACATTGAATGACGTCTTCAGCATGCCTTCTGAATCCCTACGCACATTGGGCGACGTCTAGTCTGGTCTTTTGAATTTTGACTCACGACCTTCGTCGTCTAACGAAGGTCTTCTGAATACCTACCCACGTTAGACGACGTCTAGCGCAGGTCTTCTGATACCTATGCACGCTAGACGACGTAGTCAGTACGCCTTCTGAATATAGACGCACGCTCAACGACGTCTACGGCACGCCTCCTGAATCCCTACGCTCTGCACTCGATCCCCATTCATATCCTGACGCGTTGCCCCTTGAATATCTCGTAAACTTGGACGATCAGCCGCCAAGAATATAGTTCGCCAGCAATCGCCCACGGTTAAGCTCGAAGAAAGACCGGCTGGCATACGCCGCACTGTCGTAGGGATCTTTTGACCTCAATTCCACCTCCCGTGACGGACATGTTACATTAGCTGATTATATATAGTAGGATACATTTGCCCTATTGTGGAGTATGGTTCACCTGTCTTTTCTCCTTCGAAATCAAAAGACGTCGCTCTTCCTGAGAAGGTGCAAGACAATTTCACTCGCAAATTATTTTTTAGGATAGCTCGTAGTAGGTCTGTATGAGCTCCTCGTCCTGTAGCTGTAAATAGCGAATATAAGTTGCATTCTTTAGTCTCTCGTCGTAAACTTACTGATGTCTATGTGGTTTTGAGACTCTTGACTGGCCTAATTGATGTAGATGTTTCAAAATTTTATCGTATAATAATATTAAGAACTAGGGGCAGCGCAGAAAAAATATCTTACGGTGTACCCAAACGAATACTAGATCATGTAGTTTCACGTGCACAGCTGGTTCCAGCTTCATCTCGCTATATTGCTGTGTCCTTCGATCGTCGGCACATTACTACAGGCTGTTCAGGCACATGGCTGAAAGCAAGCTTTTGCATTTCTAAATTTTACAGTTGTTCTTCCTGTATTAGTGATTTGTATTGTACTACATCTGTAATAATAGGATCAGCAGAACGCTGGACGAAGGACATCCATGCGAACAACATTCGGAGAGGATTCAGCACGATCGACCACATTCACACCATTACGAAGCTCATCGAAGTGTCGCGAGAGTACAAGCTGCCGCTGTGCCTTACGTTCATTGACCTGAAGAAGGCATTCGAATCCGTCGAGACTGAAGCGGTCATGGAAGCCCTGCTCACCCAGGGCGTTCCTACTCAGTACATCAGAGTTCTTCGAGAGTTGTACAGTAGATTCACGACCAAGATCTCACCATTCTACAACGACGTCGTCGTCGACGTGAAGGGAGGGGTTCGGCACCATATCCCCGAAGCTCTTCAGCGCCACCCTCGAAAACGTCATGCGCGAACTAGAACCGGAAGACATGGGAGTGAAGATCGACGGCTGGCAACTACATCATCTTCGCTTCGCTGACGACATCGTGTTCATAACACCGAGCATCAGCCAGGCGGAGCGAATGCTGGCCGACTTCGATCGTGTATGTGGGAACGTTGGACTGCAGCTGAATCTTACGAAGACGATGTTCATGAGGAACGGATGGGTTTCTGATGCCCCATTCTCGCTCAACGGAACGAACATCTCCGATTGCTCCGGCTACGTGTATCTGGGTCGCGAGGTCAAAATGGCCAACGACCCTGCGCCGGAGCTGAGCAGGAGGAAACGAGCGGCATGGGGAGCTTTCAAGAGCGTCGAAGAGGACGAAGAACGTACGACTCCGTGCGCACCTATTCGACTCCACTGTTCTTTCTGCCCTAACATACGCCTTAGGGACCTGTGCTATACGAAAGCAGGATGAGCACGCGATCAGCGTCGCGCAGCGTGAAATCGAGAGGACGATGCTCGGAGTGACACGACTCACGCAAGTGAGAGAAGGCCTCCGAAGTTCCGAGCTTCCTCGACGTTCGAAGATCAGAGACGCTGTCGCGTGGGCCAAGTTGTCGAAAATTAGGTGGGCCGGCCACGTAATGCGCTTCGCAGATACCCGCTGGACGAGAGCCGTCACCGACTGGATTCCGCGGGATGTCAAGAGAACACCAGGACGCCCACCAACGCTTCTTCGTGAAAGCCCTGAACGACCGATATGATGCTCCTCGTGTCCTTCGAGTGAGGAGGACCCATTGGAGCACTCTGGCACGCGAGAGGGACGAATGGAAACGCTGATGGTGCCCGCTCGACCAAGTCGATGATCAACGGGACGACAGGTGGTACAGGTGATACATCTGTAATGTACTACATCCTATATCACGTGCCTTATGCATCGTACAGAAATAAATAAATAAAAAGTGACTGACTTGAACTTAGATGGCAGGAATTCGAAAAATACGCTTTATATGCCTACACTGAGGCACTTCCTCAAAAGAATGTCCGTCTAGCTCAACTAGCACTTATATAGAAACCTGTCGCACAACGCAGGAGAATGAGTTCACACGGGCTGTCTCCTTTGACCGTTCAGGGACAAGTGTTTCTGACACGTGCTGCGACATCGCCACGACGAGCGCAACGGGGCTGACGGCCGTTTTTTGTTTGCTCCTTCCTTCGAACGTGGCCCGAGTTTCGGCCTTGATGGCGTTTGGCCATCATTTCTGCGTGACACTCGACTATTTTCAACGACGGTCATTCGCCGAATGACGCACGATTGAGTACTGTTTTCAAATCGACCACGACGACCTCTTTTTCATACGCCGTTCAACCAGCGGTTTCGTGCGAGAATCGCACAGCGGTTCTTCATCTTCGACAATGAGTTCGGCCGTTTTGTTCATTTCCTTTCGTTTTTCTCTTGAACAAAGGACTTTCGATGTTACTGGCTCATAGAAGTTGCCTAAAGCAGCCCATTACAAACCGTCCAAGTTCGGTTTTCTATGAATCTTGACATGTTGACCCAGACAAATACGACGACTTCTTCGAGATGTTGTCCAAGAATTGTTATACAGTTTATTTTGGCTTAATTTTTGGCGCCTTTGCCTTCTTCGGGGTCTGGAAAAGTTGGAAATATTTACGATAAAAACACCATTTCATTATACAGAATACTATTCCTAACAAGGAAAACTAGAGGAAAGACCCATACTAAAGTGACAACTGAACGACTAACCGTACAGGGGGTTCCCGAAGACCGCTCACACGTTGGTTCACCCTCAACAACCGCCCATTTTAAAGCGCAGGAAACTTGACTTCTCTCTCCTTCCACTGAAACCTTCTGACCTCTTCTCGTCATTTTCAAACAACTCGTTCTGGCAATGCATATCTTCCCTTCGTGTACAGGGTGCAGAATTCGCTCAACCCTATGTCTGATGCATAACCCATGCTGTGAAGTCCTATATGTCATTAGAATTATAGGATAAAGGACGGCGTTATTCAATCCACTTGGGGATACGCCACGCATTCTACTTCAACGGGATATCGCGGAGACGATTTATTTATTTATTTATGTATACGTGGAAACCCACGCAAAAAAACAACACAATACGAAAAAAATCAGAACACTGAAAACATCAAGAGCAGAACCAGTGGTTAGTGAAACAATGTAATCAAAGAAAACGAAGTACTAGGAGACTTCTTGCAGATACCTGTCAATAATCGTTTTATATTGCCTCAAGGAGTTTGGAAGCACAAATTTCTTTGTTAATTTCAGGAATTCAGTGCCTGCTCTGTTTGTGAAGAAAGTAGATCTACTATTACTATGAGCTCTAGGAATTTGGATTTTCCATGGGCCACCTCTGGTGTTCGAATGAGATATTGAATAGAAGTCATTTACAGAAAGACCCACAGTAGCATTTATCATCTTATAAATTGTGACCAAATCATATCTTTTCCTGCGACAGGCGAGAGAGCGCAAATTAAAGAGTTTATTCCTTTCAGATGCCAAGGGGATGCTGTTGTAGTCATATCCATGTACTCTTATCCAGAGCTTTCTTGTAAAACTGTTTTGCACCGCTTCCCATCTGGCGATTTCTCGCTTGGTATTAGGACTAAACACAGTAGTACCATACTCTAGCATAGGCCTCACATAGGTCTTGTATGCGCGTAGTAAGTGTACTACTGAGTTCGTTCTTAGGGATTTAAATATACTATGTACAACTCTTTCAGCTCTCTTTGCCGTATATTCGCAATGCTCTCTGAAGGAAAGCTTATTGTCCAAAATGAAACCTAAGTCACGCAATGAAACAGTGCTATTGAGTTGTACTCCACCAAGACTATAAGTATTTCTGTTGGATTGCTGTCCCAGATGGAGAACTTTGGTTTTTTCCCTTGATAACGGAAGGTCCCACATTGTTGACCAATCCGCAACTGCGTTAATTGCAGTTTGGAGAGCAACGTGGTCGTTCTCCTCAACAATGTTCCTGTATATTTTTATGTCATCAGCAAACATTTTGCAAGTGACACCGTATTCATCAATCAGAGAGGGAATTTCGGCAGTATAGATAATAAAAAGGACTGGTGAGAGTACGCCTCCTTGAGGGACTCCACTAGTAACTGGAAGGGACTCGGAAAATGACTCATTGACCTTAACCTGAAAAGATCTTCCAGTTATAAAGTTTTTTATCCAATTAGTTATCCTTGGATGAACACTGATTTTCGTCAGTTGGAATATCAGCTTATTTGATGGAACCTTGTCAAAAGCTTTCATAAAGTCAAAGTAAATAACGTCTACATCGATCCTTTCATGAAGACCTCTCGTCCAGTCATTTAACGCAGACAGCATTAATGTTTCAGTAGACCTTCCTGCGCGAAACCCGTGCTGATTGGTTGGAATTAGGGAATTTGATTCAATATGGGTTACGAGAGCAGATTTGAGTTTCTTTTCGAATATTCTGGCAAAAACGGAAGTGATGCTTATGGGGCGATAATTGGCAACAAGATTGTGAGGTGCTTTCTTGGGGATCGGAGTAACAAAAGCGTGTTTCCAACGAGCGGGGACTTCTCCTAACATATAACTCGCGTTAAATATGTGCTCCAATGGGTACGATATCGCTATGGCAATTTTTTGTATAAAATAAGGTGGCACTTCATCCGGAGTAACGGTAAAGGTTGCAGGTAAGGAAGACAATGCCTCGTAGATTTCTTCCTTGTAAAACCATATCGAACTTTCCATACTGTGAACAGGGCTCGCGGTATCTAAAGCATCATTATTTGGAAGGGACACCGAGAAGGATTTTTGAAAGTGTTTGGCGAGCATGGAAGCCTTAGACATATCAGATACTGCTGATAGACCTGCAGCATCCTTCAGGGGTGGGATTCGTTCGGGTCGCTTTAGCACAGAATTTAATAAGGTGTAAAGAGATGCTTTATTGGGCCTTTCAAGAATTTTTCTTTCAACATATTTGTGATACCTATTCAGAAGCCGATCAAACCTATCGCTCAAAGCTTTGAAACGGCTAAAGTTGTTCTCACTTGGATGAGTTTGATAATCTGTCCACCTTTTTTGTCTTTGTTCAAAAATCCTGACCAAGTTTGGCGGCAGCTTACCATAATTGAGAGGTAGCCTTTCCAAGGGCACGAACTCTTGAATGCAACTGTGCAATATAGATAGGAAGAACTCATATTTGAATGCGTATTTGGCCATGCAATAACTTGCGGTGGCCAGCCGATGAACAAGTCAGTGCTCTATCATTCCCAGACAAGTCTGGTACCAATTCACCGGCCCCGGAGGGATGGAAAGCTTGGTTGGCCTGGGTGGGAAATCCGAACCAGCAACCTGGTATCGGGTGTACGCAACAGCCGGCACCTCCTCCGACTGCGCTCCACGGGCCTCATTAGAATTACTTAGTAAGAATTCGTGTTAAACCATCTAAAATCCATGTTAAGAACAATGTCACCAGAAACTATTTAAAGCAAAAAAAACGACCAAGATTGGCCAAGATTCTTGGCGAGGTGGGATAATTAAACAGAACATGCAATGAGGACGATACCGAAATAACTTGTAGGGAAGGAAGGAGAACAAACTCAGGAGGAGTTCTGCACCAAGATTTCCGTTGTGTCCAAGAATTGTTTAGGATCGATATGCGCTCTCAATAAAGGTGTTTAGCTGCCTGGGATTACCATGTTTTTGTCAAGTTTCATATAATGCGAACCTGCTCTATCAACAAAAAATATGCCAGGTTTATTTATTTATTTAGGTTGATGATTTATTGCACATAAAAAACCTTATGTCCTCGGATTTGGGGTCTAGGGGTTTCACCATCAAGAAGTCTCGTTTATCAAGTCCCAGAAAATCGCAGAGAACTTCTTGAGCTATATCGAGGTCGCATATCCCTCGTCTGTTTCAAAGTGACTACAGTTCAGGTTGTTTGTTTTCTACTTCACTATTAGGAATAGTGTTATAATCGAGCCCGCATTTCCTGGTAAATAGTTTTCTTGTGATGCTGTTTTGGACTTTTTTAAGCTTTACGGTGCCTTTCCTCTTGAGTTGTTTCAAACTCAAGCAGCGCCTAACCTAGGTTTTATAAGAGTTGACGAGTAGAGAGGAGTCTGCTTGGATCAAATCCAGGCAGGATCTCTATTCTACGTCTTTCCCATTTAGCTTTGTCACATTCGTCCATTCATTGCTCTGCTTGGCGATGAAGAATTCGCACATATGTCGAAGCTGCAAACGGGATGCAGTTATGAAGATGCTGCTCTTGACTTGTAAGAATTGCCCTTCAGGGTTTGACAGCCACCGTTGTCATCCCATGATTAATAATAAGGATAAAGGACGGCGTTATTCAATCCCCTTTGGGATGCGCCACGCATTCTACTTCTACGGGATGTCGTGGAGGCGATTTGAATGTGTATTTGGCCTTACAATGACTTGCGGTGGCCAACCGATGTACAAGTCAGTGCTTTATCCTTCCCAGACAAGTCTGGTACCAAGTCACCGACCCCGGAGGGATGGAAGGCTTGGTTGGCCTGGTCGGGAAATCCGAAGCAGGAACCTGGTATCGGGTGCAGGCGACAGCCGGCGCCTCCTCCGACTGCGCTCCACGCGCCCCATCCCATGATTGCCTCAAACCAAAAGCGGCTTTCGGTGCGACTAATCAGTCTCTATTTAGGATGCGCCACGCCTTCTACTTTTACTAATATCCAGGAGGCAGCTTGAATGGGTGTTTGGCATGGCATACAATTGCCTGGCTATGGCCACTCGTTAGTTATAGTTTTACCAGTCGTTCAGCGGCCTAGCGGCCGCCTCCGACTGGTTGGGGGCTTCGCCCCCAAACCCCGAGAAGAGAACACTCCGACCATCTTCTTTTCCCAACTTTAGACCTTCATACCTCAAAAACAAACTTCAGATTCGTGTTCAGCGACCTCGATTACCCCCAGGGCCGAAGTTTAGCGCCGCTTGAACGTCATCCTCAAAAAATCGATAATATCGATCGATATCGATTGGTCGACTTCAGATTCGTGTTCAGCGACCTCGATTACCCCCAGGGCTAAAGTTTCGTGCCGCCCGAACGCCATCCTCAAAAAATCGATAATATCGATCGATATCGATTGGTCGACTTCAAATTCGAGTTCAGCGACCTCGATTACCCCCAGGGCCGAAGTTTCGCGCCGCCTGAACAAAATCCTCAAAAAATCGATAATATCGATCGATATCGATTGGTCGACTTCAAATTCGTGTTCAGCGACCTCGATTACCCCCAGGGCTGAAGTTTCGTGCCGCCGACGTGCTCGGCACGTCTACGGCTCGCCATGCACGGTTGCCGACGTGTTCGGCACGTCTCCGGCTCGCCATGCACGGTTGCCGACGTGTTCGGCACGTCTACGGTTCGCCATGCATGGTTGCCGACGTGTTTGGCACGTCTCCGGCTCGCCATGCACGGTTGCCGACGTGCTCGGCACGTCTACGGCTCGCCATGCAGGGTTGCCGACGTGTTTGGCACGTCTACGGCTCGCCATGCACGGTTGCCGACGTGTTCGGCACGTCTGCGGCATCGCCAGGCACGGTTGCCGACGTGTTCGGCTGCCGCGCCCCAACTCAAAGTGGGACGGACGGACAGTGTGACACACACGCTTGCTCCTTTATATATAGTAGGATCCTACCCTGACAGGTAATTTATCGACTCGCCAATCCCAGAAGGATGGTAGGCTTGGCTGGCCTGGGCGGGACCCAAACGACATACTCGGTTCGAACTGTATGCAACACTCGACGTCTTCTCCACATGTGCTGCATCGTGCCCTACAAAGTAATTCGGATGTTCCAGCCGCTTTAGTGTCTTGGATGTTCATACCTTTGTTTATGTCTTTTACCCATAGCAAGATGGGGTTTAACGCCGTTATATAGAGAAAATCTCGAAGATTTGAGCGCCTATAAAATATTTATACATTTAAAAATGAAATTATGGTCGTTTTAAATTAGAAGTCGAAAACGAGGAAAGCTTTCGATCAATCCTAATCGTACCATTTGAAAAAATGTTGCCAGGCGGCAAAACCACCACTGCGTCCCACAGCTCATTGTCCTCTGGCTAGGCTTCCTCAACACGAGGAAGATCGCAAACTCATTTGCTCTCACGACTTGTTATTCCGTGGCGTAAGTCTGGAATTTCTCTGACCGACCCCTCTCGTTTACGTCCGGTTCTTGCGCTGATTTCCATTACCGGTACCTGCGTCAAGAACTGGACTCAACAGTAAGGTCTCTGGGAACAACCCGCTAAAATCCCGAACGGAATCGTGTTTTTTGTTTGCTCTTCCGCCACACCAAATGTGTATTTTCCTCGCAGCTGCAGACGCTATCAAACAGTATCGTCGGGCGACTCTCTTCCGAGACCCGCTCCCCTTTCAGCACGTGCCACGCCGTTGAATCACCCGACGTTATTCCTCCGAGTCGCAATCTTTTGTTTCACGCTACTTATGCAAGATCTCATCTGACTGCTTTTTTTATTTTTAAAATTCAATTTTTCGTTGTCCGAATACCAAACACCGTGTACATTGCTATGCAGAGCCGGCTTTTATGGTCGAGAAAGATGTAATCAGGTCGTGTTTAGCTCTGCTCTTCTCCCAAGCTTCTCCCATGCCCCAATCTGTAGGGACTGACATATATGCACACATAGGCTTCATCATTTATTGCATAGGATCGTGCGATTCCTACTCCCATGTAATCAATCTGCAGAAAAATAGATAAAATCAATCGATATTGGTCGCTGATCGATACTATCTACATGGCCAACTAATTCGACTGATCCCTAGTAGATCTTTCTCCTCCCTCCCTACGTTGTAAAAACATATACAGACGCATTTCCGCTTATTGTGTAGGACTCCTTTACATGTGGTAGGATAGTGGCTGACGTCTGTCTTCTGCATCCGGACGCTGGTCAGGTGACGCCTACAACATCTATTCTGAACTTGTTCTTTGCACGTTGTCTGTAAGGTGCCTTCTTGAATGCTCGACATCTAAATGTAGCACGCAATTTGAATCCAAATTCCCGTTGCACGACACCTATGCCACGTCTCCTGAATCAACATTCGTAGGTTGACGTTTGCGACATGACTTCTGAATCTAGGGGTCGGATTCATCAACGACTTACATAAATTTAACAGAGAACCCACGGCGGAAAACTCAGATAACACAGCTTATCGCTCATCATACATATCTCTTGGTAAGCCGCGCTATCAAGGATTTTGGCTGTAATTTCTCTGTTATGTTGCTGTAAGTCGTTGATGAATCCGGCCCCACATCTCAGTTGAACGACGCCTTCGACACATCCTCTGAATCAATGATCTTTGTAGAACTTCTGAAACACGTCTTCTGGATGTGGGCGCTCGCTCCCTGACCTTAATCCATACCACTGTGTGCCAAAAATAGTATCGGCTGCCAATTCCGGCAGTGCCCAAGGTTAAGCTCAAAGACCCAATCCATAGGCTTACATAGCCATATCACACGCTGTGGTATCCTTTAGTCTCCACTATACATGGATCCGATCGAAAATCTTCGGAAATTGGAAGAATGATATAGCGCTGATTCCGCGGACCTAGATTTTTGGATGATTCGGACAAGGACCCCGAATTTTTTAATGAATCGGATAATAAAAATTCGCGGACCCAGAATTTCGGACAATTCAGATAAGAGCGATTTTGATCCTGGGTCCCACATTTTTGGAAGACTCAGATAGAATAAACTCAATCGGATATCAGGAAACGATTCATTCGGCATTGGATCCGATCGAAAATATTCGGATAATTGGATGATTCCGATAAGGGCGGTTTTGGAGACCACGTATTTTTTTATGAATTTTATCGGCTATATCCGACACATATCCGAAAATTATTCACTCGAATCCAATGTACAGGTCTTACTCCTGTAAATCACAACGCGACGCACGGATTAATATAGATGTATCTCACAGGATGTAAATAGGCGCATAACGCTTCTATGTATTTACTGCGGACTCTTGCAGCCCCGGCTTCTCTGAGTTCCTGAAAGAAGCTAGCTGGCATTGTAGCTTTTGTTAGTGAGAAGAAGTGAGAATCTCCAGGGGGTGATTGTTTTTGTTATGCAGCAGACACAACATAAAGGGCAAAGGCATGTAGGTGTTATGCTCCATTGAGAGATAGGTGGTGATAAGCTTTCGTGTTTATTGTGATATCGAGCGCTGTCCAAAGAAGGTAGACTGCAGGCTTGGTTGAATAACGGAACGGCACTTATTAAGTAAGTAAGGAAGATATGAGGCTAAACCCTTTTGCTTGAAGGCTTACAACGTGACAGTTTTATTGGGTTGATCGAAAAGTCTTGCAACACTAGCACAACAATATTACAATACAGTACAATATAATACAATATACAAGAACTTAGTCCACGATATATTACTCATACAAGTCTAGGATCCTGCCCCGTCTTTCAGGCAGCCTTTCAATTCCTTTCCGCCAGAATTCCGAGGGCTTTGAGGAAAAGAATTCAGAAACCTCCATCATGAAACTCTCTGCCTCGAAGATGCTGTTTCAGAGCTCTGAACGGGTGGTAGTCAGAAGGAGCGAGGTCTGTAGAGTAAGGTGGATGGGGCAGAACTTCCCAGCCTAACTCCTGGATTTTCTCGCGACTCACTTTTCCAACGTGAGGAGCGCGTTGTCGTGCAGCAGGTAGACATTTTCCCGTTCTGGACGTTTTTGGCACATGGCGTCGGCCAAGCTCTGGAGCTGGATATCGTAGACGGATGTGTGACTGTGGCCTCACTATGCAGCAACTCCCAGTAAAGCATGCCTTCTGAGTCCCACCAGGAACGCAGAAGAACCTTCTTTTCGTGGTGTCCACGTTTCGGCTGTCTTGGAGCCAGTTCTCCGCGTGGGAGCTTGTGGGTGTGATTAGCGTAAGGAACCCGCTTTCATCACCAGTGCCATCTTTCAAATGCCTTTCAGAAAGTACTTTCTGTGCGGGCGAAGAACTAGCGACTCGGCACCGCTGATTCGGCATGCCTTGTCAGAGTCCCGCAGCTCATGTGGTACCCAAGACGACAAAACTTTGTGGTACTCAAGGATCTCCAGCTGCCTCACGACGGTGCTTTGTGTACATCCAGGTGTCGCCGCTAATAAGCGAGTGGTTGAATTTAGTTTCACCTTGAAAGCTTCGCGCAAGCTGTCTTCTTCCACAACAGAGAGGCGTTCGGAGCGAGGTCGATCTTCGAGAGAGATGTCTCCAGCCTCGAAGCGCTGATACCAACGGCCACTGTGGAATAGCGAACGACCTCCTCCTTGAATGCAGCGCAGATGTTGGAGGCTGCAGTCCTTGCAGAATGGCCTTGCAGAAATTCGTAGTGGACGATAGGTCGTAGGATGCTGCTGCTTATCGTCGACATTGTTTTATTTATTTATTTATTTATTTATTTATTTATTACAAGGCACGGATAATAATCACATGCGGTAAGATTTTAACAATAACATATAACATACAAAAAACAAGCCTAACGAAAGCTTAGTGCGATTAAACGTTTAAAAGAGGATATAGACATATTAATAATGTTCTCGTTCTCAGAAAGTAAGATGTTAAGCTCTCTGATGTTCCTGTAAATGAGGAAACTTGACCTTACTTTTGACCTTGATGTGACAGGTAGAGTCGGAGGTGCACTCTTCTGTCAGTTGTCAAAGGGGCGCCAAAAAACCCAATTGGGTTAATGGATAGCCATCCTGTCAGAACTTTGAACAACCTAACTAAATCTGCTCGCTTTCGTCTAGTCTCAAGGCTGGACAACCCAAGCATTTTGGCCCTGTCAGACCCATTGTTGCTGTATTCCTACTCGACGAGTAGTATAGTATGATGCTTGAGGAAGCTTCTAGAATGTACTGTGACGTCACCACACAAGATCAATAATGTAAGAGCTTTAAGAAATTTAACAGGCAGTAGCGTAAAGTGTTGCAAGACGTTTCGATGAACCTAATATCTTCCTACTAACATTAACGGTACGTGGCAGCGGAGTCGAGGATACTCGTCGTGAGCAGGGGATTCTTGTTTTGCCTTCCCCCAAGCCAGCCAGTAGCCTTTCTTCTCTCGAGATCGGATAGCTATATGTTACCAGACTTATCAGGGAAAGGTCAAGCACTGACGTGTCCTACGCCAAACAATCAAGTTGCCTTTAAGTTGTTACTTAGAAGTATACAGACTGCATGGCGCATCCTTAAACTTGTCGTTTCACCCCTTCATTCTAATCAGCATAAATGCACGCGTAAGTCCTTGGGTAGCCATTGTGGCAAATCTACGCAACTCGGAGCTCAAGCAAAATCTTACTCTGGACTCGCTCCTGTTTTTGATTGAATCTTGGAACTGACCCATGTTTTGGTACTGAGCAGAATAATTCAAAGTAAAAGTATTAGTTAGAGTTATCAACTAAAAGTTACATTTACCGAGAGTCGGACGGTTTTCGTAAGTGTGGTTATTCACTTCTCCGTTTCGGAACTGATCATCAACTCTAAACGGGCACGTAGAGGCTGTTCAAAGTACTGCTTCCGTTCTAACAGGTTCATATTATTATTATTATTTATTACGGTGTTTAAGACACACGTCATAAAACGAACAAACACAACAAACATAGAAGAAACACGCAAACACCATTAAGAATATGCTCGCCATAAAAGACTAATAGCATAACCATTTCTTCTTCACAAATCGTTTGAAGGAGACATAGAACTTCTCAGTTACTTCAAAATAGTGTTTTAGAGCTTGGTATGAGGAGGCGGCCCTGCACGTGAAAGCAGAAGACCTGACGGTCGTCTTAGGAGAGCGGTATGATATCTTTTTAGAATCACCTCTCGTTACCGATGGCAAAATCTTATAAAATCATATCACTCACTATTAGTGCAATGCGGCCTTAAAAAGTTAAATTCCGTAGCCACATTCCGTAGACACAACTCCAAATGTTGGAGAAGTCGTTCAACGTCGACAAAGTGGATTTGAAAGCAAACACCTTTGAGCAGTTGAGCATTAGTCATGGAATATGAGACATATTTCGCTTGTGTATGGAAGATAAATGAATTTTCCAGCCGTATGCGTCACGCACGTTATCAAGGCTTTCGTAGAGGCAATTTGAATACGAAATTGGCACATGTGATTACTTTCAGTGCTAAACCGGTGAGCATGTGGCTTAAATACTGAGACGAGAAGAATGTGAGAGATTGCTCCTAAAATAACTATATACATATATACAGTACCGGACATGATCCTCCGTTCATTCGCCGGAAATCCCGGAAAGGTCAACATAGGCCGCTTTGGACCGTTCCTTTTTAAATAACTTTTTAAAAATCAAGTATTTGTAAAAAGAAACACATATTTGAGCTTAGCAGTTCAAGCTCTATCTTATGACCTATAGATCTCAGTAGAGTTGAACAATGCATATAGGCCCCACAGAATCAATCGAGTGGGCGCGACAACCTGTAGAGCGATCGAGCGACAGCTTGAAGAGTGAGCGTTTGGGGAGTTTATCACAAATTTGCAGCCTCCCAACTCAGAAATTGCTATAAGACTGTCCAGTGAGTGTTTGGAGTGCGTCGTGCACAATGCATATAGGATCGAACCATCAATCGAGGGTAGGGGGACAGCTTGTAGAGTGAGCGTCTGAGGAGTTTTATCACAAATTTGCGGCCGCCCTACTCAGTAATTGCTCTAAAACTGTCCAGCGAGTACTATGTAGCAGTGCCCTCTAAACCATAAAAATGATAAAGAACCATATTATTCAATCCATTTGAGGAATGCGCTAGGCATTATACCTTTACCAAATTTTGTAGAGGTTATCTGAATGCTTATTTATCCTATAGAATGACTTATGGTGGTTGGAATGTAGATGGAAAAGTCGGTGCCTTTTCTTCCCGACAGGTCTGGTACCAATTCGTCGTGCTCCGTCCAGAAAACGCATTTGGCTACCCATGCCATGGAACTTCTGGCAGACACCAATGTGAACCTATTTGTAAAAGAGCTTGAAACGCTGGTTACAAATTTGCAGACCAAATTTGCTAAATAGATTCCCTTAACGAGTATTGGTCAGTGAAATTTCGCGTTGTCGACTGCATGTCACATGCGCTGATGAAGCGTTGGTAAGGGATCGGAGGTTTGGTTGGTATGTGCAGTAAATCTTCTGAAAAACCTGGAACGTCGAGTAGGGTGCACGCGAGAACTGGTGCGTTTTCCGACTGCATACCACACACCCCTTAATTTCTTTACTAAAAGATAAATAAAACACCCAGTGGGATACATGACGCACCTACTCAAGGGGTTTCGTGGAGGCAAGTTGTCATATGCAATGGGTTTGAGTGACTACTGGCCAGCCACTAAGCATGTATCGTCCTTGCTATAGAATTTTAGCACCAATTTATGGACTTTGAAAGGATAAAAGCCTTAGTCGAGGCTTCGTACTTTAAACAGTGAGTCGAGAAGGTGCGTAAGAGTTGACTGCGCTTGCTGCAACTGTTCTGCATTGCCCTCTAGTGGAATAAATTTAATTAATTTTCGTAACGATGTTTTGTTGCGAACAAAACTCTAGCGGCAGGCGGGACTCGAACCCGCGCACCTTCTGATGACTGTGACCGGGCAGGAACGCTCTACTCCATTGCGCCACCGGCGCTGTTTGATTAATCTTGTTCAAGTGAAAAAACCTTTGAATCCTTGCCTAAAATTTGCGTTTCTGTCACATCTATCGCCCTGTTTCTATCATTTCGCTGAATTGCAGTAATTTAAAAATTTGTAGAAGAAAAATCTCTAACGCTCTTTTTCTACTTGCTTATGTACACATCATGGAGTATCTCGGTGTGTTCGGCATTTAATTTATGATCCCATTGTTGCCTTTTCTGCACATATATAGCCGCAAAAATAGCATTCACCTAATCGTCTACCTTATTTTTCCAATCAATGAGAACCTGTCTTCGTATAATCCACAGAGGAAGCGATGTGGCATTTACAAAACGACGCAGCTTAACCACGTATGGATTTAGCGCCCTTTCTTCGCTATAGGCTGTTACACCTTCATCTTAGCTAGCGCCTAGCGAGTCGATGTGAACGTGTGGCCTCTTCAATGAGATGTCTTCGTCATCTCAAGTGCGTCAGCGCAAAAACATGGACGAGGACGCCGGGCGGAAGCAGCGACGGCGCCCGTCGAGAGCGATGGTCTCATCGTCGCCGATGCTTTCCTCGTTTGCCTGTTTGGTTCGGTCGCTTTCAAAGTCAGAGTCGAGAAGTTCAGTGTTTTCAGTGGAAGCGCGAAACCTCGCAAAAAATGCGTTCACTCTTGCAACACAAAAGCCGGTAGCGATTGTCCTTTCACTGGGGCAGGTTTCGCCTCGTCTATGCTAACAGCCAAAACGGGAGCGCCGCCGCCGCGAACCTTTACAAACTGATAAAAACTGGTTTTCGAGTGCGAGAGTAGTGCGGCGCCGGCGGTCGGGAGAAAAGCCGCGCCACAAAAGCGATTTGACTCCTCCGAACCTATCCGATTGCATCGCTTCCCTTTCATGCACTACGGCCACTGCTGGACTTGACGACCTGCGAAACGTCGACTTTTGTGTGTTGCTCCTTTTGCGCTGCTCTTTGAACTGCATGTAATTGCCGAGGTTCTTGCTTTATCTACGTGATGTTTTATTTTATTTTATTTTATTTTATTCTACGTTAACTACGTGCCAAAAAAACTATTAGCGCAACACAACTGCGTCTAAAAATTGTAGAATAAAGGATAAATGATAAAGAACGGCGTTACTCAATCCCTTTTGGGATGCGCCACGTATTCTACTTCTACGGGATGTCGTGGGGGCGACTTGAATGCGTATTTGGCCATACAATGACTTGCGGTGGCCAGCCGATGAACACGTCAGCGCTTTATTCTTCCCAGACACGTCTGGTACCAATTCACCGACCCCAGAGGGATGGAAGGCTTGGTTGGCCTGGGCGGGAAATCCGAACCAGGAACCTGGTATCGGGTGCACGCGACAGTCGCGCCTCCTCCGACTGCGCTACACGCGCCCTCCTATATATATTCTTTAATTTTCTATTTTACAATTTAATCTCGCCTTCTCTTACAGAATTTAACGAGAACCTAATATGTGTTCCTCTTTTTCACTGAAAAATCTCTGGAGGAACATAAAACAAAGACCAGTTTGAGGAGAGTTGATGAAACGAACCATTCGCTTGCTTGTTTATTTTGTGTTCAAGTCGTACTTCATATTTATTCGCCTATTCTTTCTATCTTCCTTCTTGTTCTTCGCAATGAAAAGAGGACAAAAATTGCTTTCAGAAGAAGAGAAGGAACAGCCGTCATGGTCCGCATGTTTTCCCTAACCTCCCCCCTCCCTATCCCCCATTTCATTTCGTTGGTATAACGACCTAATTGAGCTGGTCGTCACCGTAACTGCCACCGGTCGCAATAGACGTTCAGACTCAGACGAGTCGCGTTACGTTTCGAATCTCTTCTGTCTGCTTCACGTGCGCTATATTCCTATAAGAAACTGTGCTTCCTCCTAATCCATCCAAGATCTGATCCTTCTCCTCCAGACTAATGATAGAGGCTTCTTTGTCGGAGTCGCTGGTCGTTGGTTTTGTTGGACTACCTGTACAGTATCTTCTGCTAAATCCTAAGTTTTGCAAACTGCACCTTTTCCTAGACTCGATGCAAGGTTTAGATCATTCGTAGACATTAAATGCTTTGGCCCCTTAAGAGTCGCGGACCAGACAGTGGATTGGAAAGAAACAACAACAACAAGAAAAATACCGGCTAGGTACCATCAGCCGGGTTTACACGGCCTTTGTACAAACACGGAAAGGTTTTAACTCAAGGTGAGCTTTTGTAATGGTATTACGACAGGATGTAGTGCTGAGCGAGCGGAGTCGAGAGCTACAGCTGGTTTTTACTGAACGCTTTTCTAAAGACCTGAAAAAGAGGTGTGAAAACGTATGCGCAACATTCCCCAACCCCTATGACACCACATGTGATGTGCCGTGGTGGCGCAGTCGGCAGGGTTGCCGCCCTAGAGAGCGCACTGGCGGGCTTTTAAGCTCGAGTCCGCGTATTGCCAATGTTTTTGCACATAATAGTTTGCTGTTTTTATGGTTTTTCATGGCTACATTAGTCAATTTTAGACCGTCAATGCTTATCCGAGACTGTCTATTTGCGCCTTCGCATGTGTATTTTTTCGCGGGTGGCAGTTGGTTACGTCGATGTTCACCTAGGTTCTTCTCTACGTCCACGGATTACGCGTTCAACAAAGAAGAAGCGGTCATTCCTTGCCAGGAAGGAGACTGTTCCTCATTGGCTTTTGTAAGATGCTGCTGGTGTGGATCTTATTTGACTTGTTTCATAGTTTTGTACCGTGGCTATTGACTAAAACGGAACGGCAGTAAGACCTTTTCTTTCCCGAGAAATGATTGGTTTGTTGTAAGCATTGATGGTCTAAAATTGACCCCTGTGACCGTGAGAAAGCGCAGCAACAACAAACTAATACTTGCAAAAAATGTGACAGTACGCGGACTCGAACTCAAAAGTCCATCGGTCTGCTTCTCTGTCACTCCTAACGACTGCGCCAGCATCCGAGGTACATCTCGTGTGGTGTCATGGGGACTGATGAGTGTTACTCGCACTTTTTTACACCTCTTTTTCCGGTCTTTAGAAAAGCGTTCAGCAAAAACTTACTGTATCTGGACTCCGCTCACACGGCTCTACAGGGTGCGTAAAAAGTATTGACGCACCTTTTGTTTGTTTCAGCTCCAGCTTTCTCTTTCTACTTCTCAAGGTTTTTGTGTAAGACAGTCACGAAAAACTGAAGAAACATGATCGTCATCGTTACGGTGGTCCTTTTTTGTCTGTTTCCCAAAGAGCTGAATACTTCCTTAACAAGAGAATTAGGCGCTGTTCGAAACGGTTGGTGAGGAAAGAGGTCAATAGCCCAAAGTCAATTACGGCTATGTCATAACAGATGATGTTTACAAGATGACCAAGCACAACAAGTTCAATTCCAAAATTATCTGTCTCTGTCCGATGATAGCAAACAGACAAAAGCGCGAATGTATGAACAGCTGCTTAGACGTGTACAGCTTAAACACAAATCCGGCGTTTGCTCCTTTTAGGTGATTTTGGAGAACAAGGTCTGGGCTACTTCTGACAGAAGTGACCAGTCGCTGAATGTTGTCCTGTTTAAAGCACGGGACAAAATCCACGTAAAGCACTTGCGGCGCACCGCCGATGAGTTTCCTCGTCGTTTTCGTTACGCTCCATTACGACTCTTCAAGGCCACACACGGTGGGATGCGCCCTGGTCCCGACGCGGAGGGCATATGTTCGCGTGCACGCGCCGCGACGCACTATAAACGCCTTCCCGCGCGCACCCGGCAGTTTTCGGCATCGTTGTCGCACAGAGCGGTCGGTCCGCTCTCCGCTCCGGTACTTCATCGTCAGCGCAGTATCCAATCCATCAGGACATCGACTCGACCAGCGCGCAGGACTGTAGGACGATCAGGACAGGACGCGCAGGGACGACAACAGAGGTAACCGCAGAGACCGAACGAGCCACCGCCCTCGTGAGCACAGGCTCCAGGGTAGGAGCAGAGGATCTGCTGCTTGAGCTTGGGGCTGACCCGTAGGTAACGTGGCGGGGCTCAGCTTTAACTCGTAGGCTGTGCGGTTTAGTGGATTTATGTGATAACGTACAGAAGCAGAGAGAAGAGAAACATCTTTATTCCTTGGTATCCAGAAAGAGAGTGCCTTAGCGTGGGTTGGGAATAGGCCCGCCCCTGCCATCGTCGTCGGCGATATAGGCAGTTGTATTCCTCCATTGGTATATTGTGCATTTGTTGAAGTTGCCATGAAGTCTGATATCTGATGTGCATTGTCATGTGACTCGAGAGTGGGAGAAGATTTACTCCGAGCGCAGTGGTAAGCACTGCAGAAGGTCGGATTGTTCAATTGTATCACGAGAGTGATTTAAGATGGGCGAGAGTCGCCGTAGGGCCAGCGCAGGTGCAGTCCGCGCGGGAGGTTCTAAATAACATCCGCATTGGGATGAGGTGTGGTAATTCGGGGCAACAATGGCCTCATCCTAACGTGGCAGGTAATGTAAGAGCTAGCGCGCATGGGTAAGACCTCGGCTCCGGTTGTGCCTCACACGTGGCCTTGAGATGAGAGCCGCATGAGTTCTACCACCGGTGCAGTGGACTCACCCGGGGCACGACAGGAGTTATTCTATCGTGTTTGCAACATAGAACATTTTCCATATTTTGGAAGTGCTTATTGGAATGTTAAATCTTACTGCGCATTGCTATTTCCTCATCCGCCATTTACTGCATCAGTAGTTTTCACGCACTCTGTACATCCTGTCAAAATAGCGTAACAAAAGCTCACCTTAAGCTGGAAACCTTTTCTTGTAAGTACATGGAAGTAGGATGCATGCCATTATCTCACAGAGGGATTGAGCAACGTCGACGTTTGTTCTTTACCCTTCCTCTATCAAGAAAGATCAACATAGTGGGGAGCCTGTAATGGTAGTGGGTGCTTCAAATTCGACAGCTCATTCTTTTTAATTGTCGAGTTCGACTCCACACTTAATCCCATCAGGTAGTCCTTGTGATCAGGATCCATGATATCAATGCACCTTCAAGAAATCACGGAAATGTTGAAGGGATGTAGCGTTTGTATAGATGCTTGTTAGATTCTCTCTTACTGTACAATACCGTTCCTATCTTCTGGTCTTTAGCTGGAAAATCGCCTTTCCGCAGCTTTTCGATAACGCCCTTCAAATTGAGCGCTTTGAAGAATGAAACAGATACTCGGGATCAGCATCGGGACAACTCAGCCATCTCTGATCAGGTGGAAAGCGTCTCGCGAATGTGAAAAAGTTTAGTACGGTGAGCTATATTTCACTCCCACTCTCGCGTGAGATAATTACGCCCAAAGGATACATGCTCCTAAGCTGTCCGAAAATAAGGAGATTGGTTCAATCCTAAAGGTGGGCACTTCATTTCAATAGAATATGAAAACAAAACGCAGTCACTAGATTCTCTCTCTCCCCTCCCTCTTCAGATATAGAAATCATCAGAAATACGGATACAATAGAAATGCAGAAAAATAAGCGACCAACGCAGATCACATGCAACAATAGAAGTAGGCCGTGGGGCGATACGTAGATTCCGCAGCCGTCCCCACAGCGAGTGAGTCGACGCGCGTGCCGGTAGGGTACCAGGGGTGCACACAAAATTCTGTGTACGTTGATTTTTTAAAGGATTTTTTTAACAGAAAATCTTCGTTAAATTTCTGGTAAATTGTCAAATTTTGTTAAAAAATACAGTTAGCTGCAAACTATCATTTAAAATGAAAAAAAAAACAGGGAAGATATTATATGTTCCAACTTCAACAGCTCAACAGCTAAAGTTCAAGGAATGGAGTGTAACACTACAATGTAAAATAAACAATTCACTATCAATAAAATGTGAGTAGCAAAATAAACAAGCTACCAGCAGCGAATTTCGTTTAGGGTGTAAAAGAATTATTATTCAAGAGAACGGTACTTACAATATTATTAGTGGGCTGGTGCTTGATCGTACCGGCAAGGCGTCTTAAAACATAAGTTAGACCAGGCAGATCCGGGATACCCCCTCCCCTTTCTTAGTTGTTTGCGAAACCTTTAGTGTGTCTGTTCTACGAGCATGCACAATCTCTTAGCGGGCACGAGCCCTCTACGTACAGAAAGAATCAATAAAAATACAATTAAAAGCCTATCTATGGAATATTAACACGTTGACAAACTCCCGATTTTCGCGTGTCTGTTGCTTGAGATCAAATCGATTTTTTGCAGCGTTGTAACGGTGACACGGCATTGTGTCACACGGTCTCACACTGCCGAAAACTGTGACACGGTCGTCAACGCGTTAATCTTCAGGAAAAGTAGTGGCTTTCAAAATTTTCTTTTATTCGCGTTTTTCTTACATCATTTAAAATACATCCGCCGACTGGAAGCACTCCCCTTGACTGTTTCAGGTGGCGAGCAGAAGTATTTCAGGATAAGCAGCGCCAAGTGGGGAAGGCATATCATAGAAGGGGTTCGTTCAGGTCAGCATCTTTGTGGATTCATTGACGTTCTTGGCGGCACGACGTTATTTCCAAAAATTCAAATGCGCCATAGAAGATATGAAAATATCATGACAACATTAAAATATTCTTGCTGTAATCAATAGTATTTAATAACCAGTCCCAATCGGGAGGATGAGACCTGCAACACTAGTGAAGACTAGGGGGAAAAGCGATAAACTTATCGAATGATATACACTTCCTTATTCACAACTACGGAGTATGGCGGTGGTTAAGCATGGTAAGTATTTCAATTTTTAAAAAATGCTGTACTTGTTATAAATAAATAAAAATTGATAAAAATAATAAAATAGTAATTAATAAATAAGGATAAAGGACGGCGTTACTCAATCCCTTCTGGGATGCGCCAGCGCATTCTACTTCGGGATGTCGTGGAGGCGAAATGAATGCGTATTTGGCCAAACAATGACTTACGGTGGCCAGCCGATGAACAAGTCAGCGCTCTATCCTTTCCGGATAAGTCTGGTACCAATTCACCGACCCCGGAGGGATGGAAGGCTTGGTTGGCCTGGGCGGGAAATGCGAACCAGGAACCTGGTATCGGGTGCAGGCGACAGTCGCGCCTCCTCCGACTGCGCTACACGAGCCCTAATTAATAAATAGTAAAAGAAAATAAATAAAATAGGATAAAATAATAAGTAATAAATAAATAAACTACCTTAATAATGATAAATATTTACAATAATGATTACAGTAAATACTATACTATTACATTTTAAGTAGTCACATTAAACTTATAAAATCATATTTTATTACCTCTTTGAATTGTACCTCATGGTTTATTTAGCTTACCTTTTTACTCCTTATTTATTTTCACTTTCTAATTCTACTTCTCTCAAATGCCTCTAGTTCCTTGTCTTTCCTTCTTCACTCCTTCTCATCTTTCTTCATTTGTTCTCACTTCCATTTTCCTCTTCCTATCTCTTTTCTCTTATAGACAGATTTTAAAGAAATCTTAAAATATACTCCTCTTCTTCACTGAAGAGCCACGGGAGGAGTATAACACAAAGGTTCGTCTGAAGGCAGTGGCGAAACGAACCTTTTTATATGTTTTATATTTTGTGACATACCATTCTTTTAATTAACTATAATTTTAAAAATTCTATTATTTTACACCTTTGTTAATTTCTTCGAATTTTATATTTTCTTATGTTTTATATTACTGAGATAAAAGTCCGTTAAAAATCCCGTTAAAATTCTGAGGATTTCCGTTGGGTCGTTAAGACAGATTTTAACGAAAAGTGCCGTTAATTCGTTAAATTCGTTAGATCGTTAACCGTTAAATGTGCACCCCTGTAGGTACCCTGGCAATTCAAACGGATATTGCAAGCAGCGGCGGTGCAGCCTCTCCATACCTTGATGACGATTTTTTTTAAAAATATTTCAGCGTCGGAATCGGTGATCTCCAAGGGATAGGATCAGGTAAGGTAAGGTCATTCATGTGTTAGGTTGTATGTTGTATGCATTTATGTGTAACTAGGATTTACAAGTCGTTATGGAGTGCCCCCCCCCCCCCCCTTTGGGATTGAACCAGAAGATTTGATGGAATTTTAGGCCTGTTGGTGCGCTGCAGTTAATGCCACATAAATTTTTGTTCCATCCAGTTCTTGACGATCACAGTGATGTATTACTTCGTAAAAGGCTCGCCCTTTTTGGTGGCATCTATTTCAGGGAATGTCTCTATTCGGTGGCATCCATTTCATTAAATGTCTCTACTTTAAAGAGTTCTAATTTTGGAATATCAACTTTGTGGTTGCCTATGTATCAGGCCAGTAGATTTCAATTTGCTGACGCACTACCCCAATCAGGAAGAAAGCGTGGCTCATTTTGAATGTCCCATTCAACCTTTGGCCCTTTGGCGTACGTTATTGCCCTTTCCATTAATCTTATGGCGTTCCGATTTGAATGCCACATTAAGCGCCTCGACATCGAATAGTTTTGGTGTTCCATTTCAGTTTCTGACAATGTCGCTAGCCTCGATAGCAGTACCTTCCTTTTCTTTCTTTTCCTTTCCGTCGTTCTTCCCCTTCTCTTTAGTCATTCTAAAGTCCAATATGTCTTTATAGGCCCACCCGCAAGAAGAACTCCGAACACCAGCTCTCATTCGGCTTCCATCATCCGAAGGGGTTTCTCTCAATGTTTTGCCTTCAGTTTCTTCGGAACGAGTTTTTTTGATGCTCTTTTTCCTCAGCGACTACTTAGACAACGACTACTTTACAGCAGTCTCCCTTCCGTTGGCAACGAGATGGTGTTCTTCCACCGTCACTCGAAGAAGCTGCCTTCTAGCTGATTCATGCGGTCTCGACGTTCTATATGAACGTCGCGCTGTGCCACTCATTTCGCAGTCAGCATGGTGTTCTCCTGTTACTGGCGAGCCTAGCGGACGGGCTTTTCGCTATCGCACAAACGGGTTTATGCCCTCATAGGTTCAAAAGGGTCGGGCGTGTTCGCCTTTCAATTTGCAACGGCAAGAGCGAGTTTACGTTTCCTCTTTCTATTACTGAACGCTCAACTCGTTTCAATGCCACGGGAACAGCCAGCCTTCGTCTACTATATACCACATGAGAACCTATTCCATTTCTTGTTATTTTCAACTGTAACCCTTTAATCAGAGCTTGCTAGCATTATTAGTATGAGCCTTATTAGGGATTAAGCTACATAGTTAAACTGAAAAAGAATCCCAGATTTGCTAAAATTGATCCAACGCTCGTTCGCAAGGTTTCTCCTTCCTAATCTAACTTTCATACCTTTATTTCTCTTCCTCATCACTTCTTTTTCCTCTTTCACCTCTTCGTCTTTGTCCTCTTCTTCCTCCTACTGTACTATGTATGTGTTACTGTATTCTCCTTCTTCCTTATCGTCACCTGAACTTCTAGACTCTGATTCAGTTTTAGATCCACCATTCTTGTCAGTTGTCGCCGTCTCATTTTCAGAGAGCTTTTGAGAGATCTTTTTTGAGGACGGCCTTCCATCTTCTCTTTGGAGCTCCTCGTTGATGCTTCCAATATAAAACATAAGAAAATGTAAATTCAAAGAAGTAAGAAAGGTGTAAAATAATAGAATTTTAAAAATAATTTTAAATTTTAAATTAAATTTTATAATAATAAATTAAAGAATAAGTGTCACAAAATACAAAACATAAAAAGGTTCAAAAGTTTTGCCACTAACCTTCAGACGAACCTTTGTGTAATCCTCCTCCCGTGGCTCTTCAGTGAAGAAGAGGAGCATATTATAAGATATCTTTGAAATCTGTTTGTAGGAGAGATAGGAAAATGGAAAGGAGGAGAGGTCAGATGTAGATTAGAAGAGAAAGAATGAATATGAAAGGATAAAGAATTAGATTCTATATGAGAAAATTGATTTCAAAAGAGAAAACAAAGGAGGAATAGAAATTTTTTTTAAAAGGTAAATGAAAAGATATAACTTAAAGAAGTAGCGAAAGATGTTCTTATAAGCTGAAAGGGATTAATTAAAAGGTTTATTTATAAATAATTAATATTTTTAAATATAATTTTTATAATTATAACTGTAGTTATTACAATATGTACAATTACAATTTTTATATATGATTAATTATCTAGTATATAATTATTATAACTATTATAATTATCATTATTATAAATACTTTTATTATTATCACTGTTTAAATTTGAACGACCTACCATTTTTGCCAATCACCGCACTCCATAGTGGCACAGAATCGAGTGTAAAGTGTAAGAATTCAGGCGAGTGAGTGGCGCGATTGTCACCGCTCATATGTCAGAAGTTTCTATTAGGTCCAAGGTAACTCCAACTCTAGGGCCAGTCTGGTCGAGGACTCATCTGATTCGGTTCAGAACTACACCAGCGTTCGTGATTGAGCATGGGCTGTATGCTTGTAACAATCTTGCTAATAATTGACCACATTGAACTGCACTGCACTTCTTTTAACGTTCACAATTGACAGTACATTACAAGTTGTGGCAAAATGCGGGGTATCCCAAAAAACATAAACGCTAGTGAAATGCCATACCATTGCTACTAGTAAAAATTTTGGAGATGCTAAGGGTTCGCACAAAGTTGTAATGCACTGCAAAGTTCTAAGCGTTAAAAGAAGATGAGCACAAGCGAATGTGGTCAACTATTACCAAGATTGTAAGACATTTATCAAATGCACAGTCAATCGAGTTGGAAATAAAAGGTTCCAGATGGATGCATGGCGCAATCCTAACTGTTTGCACGTCACAGAATTTTCATTATTCTGTGCCTTCATATGAGTTCCGAACAACTTTAGAAGCTTCATTAGCAGCAACGTTAGAACCTTCCAAATAGTACCTGCATTTTTGGGATACCCAGCAAGTCGCTGCAGGCTGTAGTGTATTTTTAAGTTTTATACTTCAAAGGGAGCACAGTTCAATTAATACTGCTAGTACATGCATAAATTATAACAAATTCAAGCGAAACACAATCAATCGAGTTAAAATGTAAGAATGCAGGCGAGTGAGTGGCGCGATTCTCACCGCTCATATGTCAGAAGGTTCTATTAGCTAATCTGCTAATTTGCTAGTTAGTCAGCTACCCTATTGCAAAGCCTGCTTTTAAGGCTTTTTGCAAAATCTAATAGAGAGCGGGCGCCTTTCCTCAAAGCTGAGTAAAGGATAAAGGATAAAGGACGGCGTTACTCAATTACCTTTGAGATGCGCCACGCATTCTACTTCTACGGGATGTCGTGGAGGCGACTTGAATGCGTATTTGGCCATACAATGACTTGCGGTGGCCAGCCGATGAACAAGTTAGCGCTCTATCCTCCCAGACAAGTCTGGTACCAATTCACCGAGGGATGGAAGGCTTGGTTGGCCTGGGCGGGAAATCCGAACTGGGAACCTGGTCTCGGGTGCATGCGACAACCGGCGCCTCCTCCGACTGCGCTACACGCGCCCACTAAAGCTGAGTACTGCTCATAAAGCAAAAGTCCTGCTGAAATGGTGTTGGCTTCTGCAGTTGCCTTCCTGTCACAGCTCTCTTTCCACTTCAGTCTTCAGAACGGCCGTCTTGGTGTTTTCTCAGAGGTATACTTGAGCTAAAAAATCAACCAATTGGTTTTACTATTACAATTTTCTCCTTTCAAGATGGGGTAAAACCAACAGTCACCTCCTTGCGGTCCAACCCTTGCTGTCTCCCCTCGTTTTTGAATGTGATCCTACCGTAAAGAGGGTGAAGAACTGCGTGACTGCGTGAATCAATCATTTTTGGGATGCGCCACGCACTCTACTTTTACGGGATATCGCGGAGGCAGTTTGACCACGTATTTGGTCTGTACAATGACTTACTGTGGCCACCCGGTGAACAACTCAGTATTTTATTTATTGAAGAAATAGAACACTGTTTAGTTTAAAGTTCAAGGGAACAAAAGGAAACAACTCATAATCAAGAGAAGGTAAGCATCAGAAGTTAAACAGCAAATAACATAATGCATTTTTTCTGCATTCTTTGATATTTAACTTAACTTAAAAAAAACATAAATTTTCTGCAGGCTTGACATAGCCCTTCCTAGACCTGCATGATTGCCCATCAGCGATTTAAATTCCTTGATTCTTTGAGTGCTTGAAAGATCTGACCTGATTCGCAATTTAGCAGCTGAAGCCTAAAGTTTCAGCCTTCCTCTCAAGTATTTTATCAGCATCCCATAAGAGAACATTGTTCTGCCAATGCATACCTCATTTGCAATAGTTCTGTACAACAGGATGAATCAGCCTTTTCCTTCTATTATTCAGTGAAAAAACGAGAAATCGAAGCTCAGTGAAAAATTACTTGAAATAGAACTGTAATCAATTGAGAAGCATCTCATCATGAGCTTCCTAATGAAGCTGTTTTGAATCTTTTTAGAAAGTCTATATCTTTCTTTTTCGACGAATTGGGCACTGATGTCCCACTTTCCACTACTGTAGTTCATCCATAGTATTTGAAACCACGCATATAATCCTAAGGAATATAGGGTTTCAAGGCCCTAAAGAGGTTCTATTTGAGGTAATTAGCCTTTTTAAGCTAATAGACTATAATGCTTGGAAAAACACGGGTCTGTCCGAAACTTTGAACTTCATAGGAAATGGTTAGAACCTGACCGTTAATTCGGTATTTCGGAGTTTCGGAACGATCATTCGAAAATGACTTTTTTTGGTTACAAAAGGCGATTCCTCTTTTCTGTCCAGCGACTAATAAACTCGACAGCTAGCTGGAGGCACCGTGAGTCTGCGCCGTTTCAATGTTTCATAGATCTTTACGTCCTCCACGTACATTTTCCATTCTACCCCCAAGTAGTGAAATAGTTCGGGAGTTCATATGTGTAAAGTAGCAGAGACTTGGATTGGGGGAGAGTACTCCTCCCTGACGAACCGCTTAATGCTACGATCATCTTGGCCTTCAGTCTTTACTTGGCACATAAGTTACCTTAGATAAGAATTACCGCGTCCTATTTATCACCATGGGCTGAAGTCCTGTCGCCTCAATTTTCGGTATCAATTTATCTATCGAAACTTTGTCAAACGCTTTTGAAAATTCAAAATGCACTACATCCGTGCGATTTTTATCTTCGAAAAGACCTTTTTATGTCCGTAGACCAGTCAGTCAGGGAGTAAGGAACGGCTGTTCTCCCAGATCTTCCTTTGATAAAGCCTAACCAATTTTCTGAGTTATTTTTGGCTTTGAGGTGAGCTGAGGTATGTATCTTAAGGATCTTAGTTGACCTCGGCGCCCCAGGTACCTGGAATCGGGTGCACATGACAACCGGCGCCTCCTCCAACTGCGCTACCACGAGCTCTCGGAAAGTGGTAATAGTAAAAAACTTTGGTTGCAATTTCTGCTTATGTGACCTGAAAATGGGTCACTCAAGAAGCCTTGCTTCGAAAATTATTGACCAGTCCGTGGTGGTCAGTATTTTTCCTCATCACCAGAAGTTTTCCAGCTTTTTCCAATTTGGTGGCTCTAAGCTCAGTTATTGGACCAGCACTTCACCTACAATACGTTTCACAAATTTCCATCGTGGCCTTCACCCGCTCTCTACCGTCGGCAAGTCCAAGTAGTGCAGATTTCGCAACAAGATTGAAAGCGTCGTTTTCAGCATCGGTACAGCTGTCTGGCGGCATCAGGCCCGACAACGAGACCGAGGTCGGATTTGGCCATGGCACATTGGTCGGATGTGGACGCGCACCTGCTCTCGCCGCTCTCCAGGGGTTACGTCCAGCTGTTCAGTGAGTACCACCCGCCTTTGCCTTTGTCTCGTCGGTCAGTCTCCATTAAACATGCGCGCGAAACTATCCGATGTGATCGTCGCTCGGTGCTTTGACGACGTCGACAAGGTGATCGTGGCTGCGGTGCAGGAGGAGGAAGAGGAGCTATGGGTCCACGAGTACAACTGTGAGTTCTTTGAAGAGTTCGGGTTGTTTGAGGAGGTTTTTGTCACTCCTTGAAGGTCTAAAGCATTACAGAGTGATCTATTGGTAGAGTTATCTTGTGATGCTTATGTTTCCTTAATGGCTTCTGTCTGGCCGTTGATTTTTTTCGAAAATAATTATAACATTGATGTAACTAGTATCATTGAGCGGTAGACCCGAGATTAGTGGTCATGTTTTATTCGGCTGCCGTTTCGGCGCACCACCTTCTTCAAAATCTGGAAGTGTGGTTTCCAATCGTGGCTCTACAGCACGAAGATTCCAGTTACCATCAAGGAAATACCAAGGTTTGAATGGACTCAACTTCTGTTGAAAGAAAAGAAAAATTCCAATTTAGCTGACTAACAAGAATTTTTACCCTTTAGCTCCTAGGGAGCATGTATTCGTTGAAGTTACTGTGCTTTGGGCACACGATAGCACAGCCAGAGGGGGCACCATATACACTGTAATAGAAGCCCTTGGTTCGGTTTCCTCCCATTCTAAGCAAATCACCCCATCTAACCTGCTTAGGTAACTATACAGTACCAGATTTTTCTACGATATCCTACTAAATATCTCCTAAGCTAACCTGAGACTTTTGCTGTCAAAGTTTTACATTAAACTAAAGAGTCTCCCAAGAGGTTAGAATATTTTTTTTTGTCCGAATGAAATTTTAGTATAACTTTCTATGAAATTTTAACTCACCTAGTAAATGAGCAGATTGTTTGAGCTTTTATAAAATTTTTATTTTTAAGGAAAATAATGGTTTAAAGCTTGATTTAAAGAGAAGAAAGACGGCTATTTTTTACTGCTAAAAGAGAGATTGGGCCTTGTCCTCTTCCAAGACGTCGCGATTTTTGTTCGGGAAATTTCTGTTTGCATGGAGTTTGACGCCTGTTAACGATACAACAAAAATAACTCTAAAGAACACACATAACCTCACTTTGATTTTTCATGTAAATGCCATTTGCACTATCAATCAAATAAAAGTTGCGGCGAACTTTTTGAGTGCATGACGCCATCTGGCCTTCCAATGTGACATCAGCTTGCTTCCTTCTTGTACTTAAAATCAAATTTTAGTTAATTATTTTTTCTCTAAAAATAAAATTTTTATAAATCTATTACATTTTATGGACATCTACTAAAAAATTTCAAAAAGAAGTTACTTCAAATTTTCTTTGAACAAAAAATTACTCTTACTACAGGGTCTGTAATTTAATTTGCTTGAAGGCCATTTCGATGTGCAGGAGTTCGCTTTGATTTAAAATGTCTTAGGCTAGCATAGAAAAGGGTCCAATTTGATTTGAAAAGTGTCCAATTTGATGTAAAGATGGTATTTATGTATAAAGGATCACGTACAAGAGAGATGCGTGGCGCATCCCTCAAAGGGATTACCTATCGCAACTTTTATCTTAATCCTTATTCTTATAAGTTGTTGACGAGATCGGAACAGGATTCCTCTACGGATAAAGGATGAAAGACAAAGGACGACGCTATTCAATCCCGTTTGGGATGCGCCACGCATTCTGTTTTAACGGGGTATTCTGATGGCAATTTGAAGATGTATTTGACCTATACAGTGTCATACATCAGTGGGGAACGTTCATTGTATCCTTTCTAGACGAGTCTAGTACCAATTCACTGACCCCACAGGGGTGGAAGGCCTAGTTGGCCTGAGCGAGAAATCCGAACCATGAACCTGTGATTGGGTGCACGCGACAGCCGACAGCTCCTTCGACTGCGCTACTACACGCTTCCGATTAAGAATTACGAAAATCCTTCAGAGTCCACTACTTTCACAATGGAGGCACAAACTTTCATCTCTTTGTTACTGTGCAAGAAAGCCCGGCCTGGGCAGCTCGGTTTAGCCTGGAGGCACTCCTGGAGCCTGTTCATACTTCGCGACAAGAGCCACAAGAGCGACTGGAGCGACTGGGGCGACGGATGTGGTGTGATGTACGTAAATAATTACGCATTTCACACTACATTCGTCGCGGACGGAGTGTGGAGTACGCAGTTATTTACGTACACCACACTACATCCGTCGCTCTCGTCGCTCTTGTCGCTCTTGTTGCTCTTGTCGCTCTTGTCGCGAAGTATGAACAGGCCCTAACGACAGTGGAATATGTAGTGCTGCTGCACCGCTTGTCATTTTGTCAACGAACGCCACTCTTCAGAAAGCAACGAGTTCGATTCCTGTAAGGAGTTAATAGGCTGTTGGCATGAAGTGTTGAGGAAAATTTTTGAACAAATTCCATAGCTATGAGTTACGCTATAGGTGTTTGAATGTGCACAGCAAAAACGGCCATTAGATTCGCTGCCTGAAACATGCGCATGGCCACAAAATGACTGGAAACCGGCCGAAGACAGGTTTAAAAGAACGATCTTCGAGACATACAGTATCCACAACGTAACTTACCGCTATCCTCCAAAGCTGATGCTGTCTTCGACTTATTCCGCCTGGAAAAGATATCATCTGGTTAGCTCGAGCTTCCCGTTTCGAAGCTAACCATAGCACGACGACAGATCCGTTCCTCCTATCGACGTTGAGGATCGCGCTGCCGCTGCCCCCTCCTTGATCATAGCGAGTTTTTCAACGGCTTCCTTACGCGTATCTTCCCGACGTCGGCGAATCGATTCCCGGTAACGTTTTGCAAAGGCGTCCAGCCCGAAGTTTTCCATCACAAAAACCATCTCCTTCACGACGTCGCTTCGCTGTGGGAATTCGTTTCTGAGTCATTCTACCAGCACATCTCACACACCGGTTGCCTCCGCACGGGCCGTTACGAAACCCCTTTCGGTCATTGGACAGACCTTAGCGAAGGGTTAGATGATTGAATTTTTGACTAAGTTTGGTTAAATAGGAGAGTTCGTTAAATGGATTCGAATTCATGAGGTGTTATTTAACTACGGATTGTTTATGATGCGATTTTTACCGACAGATGGCCTCAAAACTCTTAAACCACTCCTTAAATCTATTCGAGTTGTGCTCATTACATACCTAGCAATAAATGATTGACCCTCTTATCTGAATGTAATTCCTTTAAAGATAAATAAAGGATAGAGGACGTCGTTACTCAATCCCTTTTAGGATGCGCCACGCATTCTACTTCTACAGGATGTCGTGGAGGCAATTTGAATGCTTATTTGGCCATACAATGACTTGCGGTGGCCAGCCGATGAACAAGTCAGCGCTTTATCCTTCCCAGACACGTCTGGTACCAATTCACCGACCCCGGAGGGATGGAAGGCTTGGTTGGCCTGGGCGGGAAATCCGAACCAGGAACCTGGTATCGGGTGCAGATGACAGCCGGCGCCTCCTCCGACTGCGCTACACGCGCCCATAATCCTTTTAAAGAGCACAGAAGAAGTGAACTTTTCGATATTCCATAGGTTTTACTTTTGTTTTGATTACTCGACCAGTTGAACTTCGACTGCAAGTCCAGAGCAATGGTCCACTTTGCTCCTCCTTCATAACGTGAACAGAATTCAAACGAACTTGTTAAAACGCAACCGCTAAGCGCAGTTGCGAAATAATTATGTAAAAACTTCAGGCTTGTTTAGGCTAGGGATAAACTGCCAGTTATGAAGAACATAAACGATGGACGACCCACTCTGGACTTCCATCGGACTTCCATTAGATATATACCATTTTCATGTTGAATTTGACACTTTCTAAATCAAATTGGACACTTTTCAAATCAAATTGGGCACTTTTCACGTCTAAGATGGCCTATGAACTTTGAAATCAAATTAAAACTCTTCCTAATCGAGACTAGCTCCTTACAGGTTAAACTGTAGACTCTTCAAGATGATTAAAATAATTTTTGCTCAAAGAAAATTTCGAACAACTTTTTTGAAATTTTTCACTTAGCTGACAAATGAGTAAAATTTTTTTTATAAAATTCTTATTTCTGAGAAAATACAATAAATTAAATTTTGTGTTAAAATGCAGAAAGGCAGCAGTCATGTCGTACATCAAAAGACTGGATCGTGGCATGCCCTCAAAAAGTTCAACGCAACGCTTATCTGATTGATAGTGTAAATACTTACATTAAATACATACAATACATTATTACTTACTTACTTACATTAAAAAAGGAAGGTTAGAATATGTGTGTTTTCTTACAGTTGTTCATATTGCAACGCCTGCACATGTGAAACTGTATGCAAACAGAAATTTTACTATCAATCGAATAAAAATCGCGAAGGTTCGGACGAGGGCATGGCTCAGTCTCTGTTTTAGCAGCAGAAAATAGAAACCTTTCTGCTCTTAAAAACAGGCTTAAATTGTTTTCCTGAAAAACATTCTATAAAATTTCAAACCACGTGTTCTCTTATTGGGAAGTAAATTAAAACTTCAAAGAAAGTTATAGTAAACTTTTACATTCACAAAAAATTATTTTAATATTTTTGGAGAGTCGCTAGTTTAATGTAGAAGAGGCATATTTCGACTTGAAAGAGTTTGCCTTGATTTGAAAAGTTTTAGGTTAACTTAGAAGAGTGTCCAATTTGACGTGAAAAGTGTCCAATTTTATTTAAAAACTGGCCAAGTTGATTTGAAAAGTTTCCAGTTCGACGCGAAAAGGGTATATTTTTTTCTCAAAAATTCATAGCACAGGGTAGGCAAAGTGTTGCGAGAGCCGTTGCGCCGTGCATTCTGATTCCATGCAAGTAATAAGGATAAGGATAAAGGACGGCGTTATTCAATCCCCTTTGGTATGGGCCACGCATTCTACTTCTACGGAATGTCGTGGAGGCGCGTTGAATGCGTATTTGGCCATACAATGACTTGCGGTGGCCAGCCGATGAACACGTCAGCGCTTTATTCTTCCCAGACACGTCTAGTACCAATTCACCGACCCCAGAAGGATGGAGGGCTTGGTTGGCCTGGGCGGGAAATCCGAACCAGGGACCTGGTATCGGGTGCAGGCGACAGCCGGCGCCTCCTCCGACTGCGCTCCACATGCCCGCAAGTGATATCAATCAGTAAAAATGTGCGGTTAAGTACTACCTCATTGCCAACAACTTGGTGCTCTGGCGATTAGGGCAGAATTCATCTCACCATCAGTTATTCTTCAGTGAATGTACTGCATAATAGAACTTAGTAGGAGCACCTGTTCGATGATCCACTTTCCCTCCGTAATTGTTAATTACACTTTCGCTTTTCCTTTGCTGGAATATCGAGACCCGACCCATACAGATTTCATGTCATGTGCCCTGCTAGAGGCCTTCATTCCGAAAGTTTTTATAGAAATTTGAGGCTAAATTCATCTGGATTTAAGCACTGCACTCTGTAGTATGTATCACCGTGTGCTCTTTATCAAATTCTGTGAAAATCCATATTTTACTGCAAATAATCGATACGGCTGTTGGCCTCGAAGCGCCATCCTCCAGCTTCAGCGATGTCATCTCGACGGTGAATCAGCTCCACTGCACTCACAATAGCGCCCGCTTTGCGGAGCTTTGCCTACGTGCATGGTGTTTTTGTGCGCTGGAGCAAGCGTTCGTTGTGCCATAGCTGCTATTCCCGTTGAGTTTGAAGCACTTTCATTCGATACGGAGCCGTCTAGGAGAACCTGCTGCGAATCACTTACATCGCGTTGATGCACTGGCAGTTGGGACTGATTTTATGCTAATTATTCTACAGTGAATGTGCCAAATCGTCAGAACAAGCTGAGAACCTGTACGATGTTCCACTTTCTCACCGTTCTTTTCATGTCATTGTTTCCTTTCGCCTTCTTACTGCTGATGCCATACTGCTTACAAGAAAGGATTGCTAGATGGGATCAAGCGTCCTGTAAATCAACTCTTGTTTCACTTACCTAGTAGTTTCTCGTACTATGAGCAAGAGGCACGGTAAAGGAGGCTTTAGTTAACCAAAAACCAGTTAACTATTCTTTTCTTACCGTTTTCTCTCTAAAACATCCGTCTCGACTCATTTTCAAACTACGGACTCAACCAGGCTGACAAAATTTCGATGATCAGCTAGATTATACAGTTGCAGACTGTATTAGAATGCTTACCTCATTAGGTGGAAGAGATTACTTGCTTACTTTACTTTGATACGTTGACGGTCCTTTTGTCGGCTGGAGGTCTTCTCAGGACCACAACTCTTCCAGACCGCTCGATCTCTGGCCGCTTGCATCCAGTGAGGCAGACTCCGCTCTCCGAAAGATTTGGAGAATGAGTCTGCCCATCGCGTTTGGCGGTCGTTCCAGTGTCTCTTAGGGTCTCCTTGGAGCCATTCTGTGACACGGAGACTCCATCTATCGTCCTTTCGTCGAGGCAGGTGTCCGGCCCAGCGATATTTGGACTTCTTCATGTACTGCAGCGGGTATGCTAATTGCGACTTCTCCCGTAGCTCCGAGCTTCGTAGGCCTTCTCGCCATTGCTGACGAAGGCTTGTCCTTAGAAGACATCTCTCCAGTGCACGATGCGTAGTTTGCATCGCTCTGGCGATTGTCTTGTTGTCGGGCCAGGTTTCCGTCGCGTAACACATCGCAGGCAGTACAGAGGCGTTGAATATCGAGGCCCTGAGGCCGGCATCCTTGACCTGATCGGTGACTTCGCGAATTGAACTGAAGGCAGCCCATGCTGCGCGTCTCCTGCGGGCGACTTCAGGAGCGAGGTTGTTATCCATATTCAGCTCTCTTCCCAGATAGACGTAGGAGTCGACCTGTTTTAGAGCGACTCCATTTAACCCTACGAGTCCCGTGTCACATCACTGGTTGACCATAAATTGTGTTTTGGACATATTCATGTCCAATCCAAACTTCATACCTGCCACATTGAGCTCGTTCATCCTTCCCAGACAAGTCTGGTACCAATTCACCGACCCCGGAGGGATGGAAGGCTTGGTTGGCCTGGGCGCGAAATCCAAATCAGGAACCTGGTATCGGGCGCAGGCGACAGGCGGCGCCACCTCCGACTGCGCTACACGCGCTCCAATCATCACGATACACCCTTGAAAATAGTCATTCGTATTGGTTAGACGCCTTAGAACTCATAGAATTTGTAATGTAAAGGATAAAGAATAAAGGACGGCTTTAATCAATCCCTTCTAGTGATGCGCCATGCACTCTACTCCTACTGGGTATTGTGGAGGCGATTTTTCATGCGTATTTAATTATTCATCTGTTTATTTGCTTGTTTGCACTGAAGGCTACACTGCATACAACGCCAACGGAATTGTCAAAGAATCAACATAACCGTTAAAAGTAACAGTAGAATGAGCATTTAATTACATTAAAATTGAAAGCCTTTCTACTTTAGTAATTACTGAATAGTACTTTAGTAATTAAGCATTTAATTACTTGGCCAGCACAATGACTTGCGGTGACCGCTCTGTAGGCAAGTCCGTTTTTTATACTTCCCGGACAAATCTGGCACCAATTCAACGACCCATGAGGGATAGAAAGCTTCGTTGACATGGAGTGGGGGGGAGGGAACCACCGAGCCATCAATCGATTGTACACGCGAGAGCTGGCGCTTCTTCCGACTGCGCTGCATGCGGCCAATTGTAGTTGTTCAGATGGGTACCGGAAACAAGAGGATGTGCTATATTTTTCGGCTTGAGCACATTTGACACGTCACTAGGCGCTGCAACGGCAGGCGAGGGCCACTGGGGCTTGAAGTCGAACCCTGCGGGCCCCTCGGTACCCGAACTCGTTCATCTTGAGACTTTTGTGCAGAATTTTCTGCCGTTTCAGCTAGGAGACACCTTACAATAAGAAAACATGCAGCTGAGTGAATTCGGCTGTGACAGCGGCCTGGAGCGCTGGCTGACTAGCGGTAACGTGGTGTGTGTCCTGGTGGTGGTAATCGACGTGCTCTGCCCTTTTCGGTCGTCGTGGTTGTACCCGGAACCCCGACGTGGAGGCGAGGATAATATCCTCCACCGGCTAGGTCCCCTCATGTGAGTGAGTGGGTGGCCCAAAATGGCTGGCGATCGATGGGTACCGGTGCTGTGGCACGACGTCATCATCAACGCTCATTCATTCCTCTCAATTCTTGTCGTCGCCACCTTGGCGAATAATGGTTATTCATCCTTAACTGCAAAAACCAACCCTGTTTCCTTCCAAATATAGCTTGGTCTATGACTCTTCTATGACTCGGCGGCTCGGTACACCTTTCCAAACTCGACTCCGGCCATTTTTTCTGCGATATTACGAGACCTCTTCAACAAAAAAAGACCAGAGCGACGGTCCGTTTGAGAAGTGCCGGCCCGGTGCTCAAGTGTATTTGCCATGTCCGCACGGGTCGCTCACGAACTCTAGAGGGATGAGGTCTTTCCTTTTCAAAGGTCAGACCTCTAGAAGTTGTCCTTAAGAGGAAAGGGTGACTGAGTGAGTGAGTACTCGGCCGACCAGTCGCTCGCTCTCTGTCCGTCCCCACTCTACACCTCTCCAGTAGAGACACTTACACTGTTTGTCGAGCGATGAAACCGCCAATGCACTTCGACTCTGACGGCCTTAACTGCTTCGATGCGGTCGTTAACGTCTTCTTTAGAGCTGGCGGTGTCCAGTTCTTGCTTTGATTCGGCTTTAGCTCTTCCTTCCTCGGTTCCTCCCTTCGCCCGGTCGCTCCCACGTTATCGTATCCGCTAGTCTGTCTGTCCTTGGCGCTCGAATGACGAAGTTTCTTTCTGCTATTCAGATGACGGCGGAGTATTTTGAGCACTACAAATGCGGCAACGACGTCGACGAAGGTGAGAGTCAAAGTATAAACTACCACTTGTACCTTTTCTCCATGAATTCGATTACAAAATGAACGTGACTGTGTTGCAATATATAAAAATTAATAACTTAATTGTAATACATAGAATACAAAAATGAAGTTCTCGAAGCAATTTTTCTTAAATTATCCCTGATAATTTGTACCCATTCAGAAAGGTTACAAGCTTCACTGACGAGCCACCGGGGAGGTACAAAAACATTAATATGGAGATAGGTAACGAAACGAACCAATTTAAAAAATTTCATATTTTATGCTATTCACCTTCACTTAACTTCAGGATAAGGATAAAGGATAAAGGACGGCGTTATTCAATCCCTTTTGGGATGCGCCGCGCATTCTACTTTTACGGGATGTCGTGGAGGCGAGTAGAATGCGTATTTGGCCATACAATGACTTGCGGTGGCCAGCCGATGAACAAGTCAGCGCCTTATCCTTCCCAGACACGTCTGATACCAATTAACCGACCCCGGAGGGATGGAAGGCTTGGTTGGCCTGGGCGGAAAATCCGAACTAGGAACCTGGTATCGGGTGCACGCGACCGTCGGCGCCTCCTCCGACTGCACTACATACACGCGCCTCACTTAACTTTATTAATAAAAAAATACTTAAAGAAGTGATGAGCCTAAGGTTTTTTAAAGTTACGAGAGGATCTGGAATATGCCAAATAGAGAGAAAATACTGTCAGAATTCCTTAGGCTTGACTAAATAGGCAAAAGGCGACGTTACCTCCGAAATCTAGCTACGTCAACAGACGGAATCCTGAATGCACGGGCCTTTGGTGAGGAGATCATCTGATTGCCAAGCTGCGAAGTATTTAGTTTGGACCTGAGATGAAGCAAACGCCTCTTTCCTACAAGAACGTAGCATCGCTGCCACAAGATATAGCGCGGTTGGTGTGAAGGGGTCATTTCGCGAATGCACGGTGTATCCCAAAGTGAGCGGGCATTTAGCATGGGCTTAACACTTCCCGAGCCTTGTTTTCCTTATCTTTTACATTATCATTTAGCTCAAATTTTAAAGATTTTTTTTGCTTGCCTACTATTTTTGGTAACTTTTCTTTCTTATTCTAGCTTTATCCCTTCCACTAAAGGATAAAGGATAAAGGACGGCGTTATTCAATCCCTTTGGGATGCTCCACGCATTCTACTTCTATGGGATGTCGTGGAGGCGAGTTGAATGCGTATTTGGCCATACAATGACTTGCGGTGGCCAGTAAATGAACAAGTCAGCGCCTTATCCTTCCCAGACACGTCTGGTACCAATTAACCGACCCCGGAGGGATGGAAGGCTTGGTTGGCCTGGGCGGAAAATCCGAACCAGGAACCTGGTATCGGGTGCACGCGACCGTCGGCGCCTCCTCCGACTGCGCTACACGCGCTCGTCTTACAGCAATACAACTGAGAATATACAGCCGAAATCCCTGATAGCACGACTATCAAGCGATATGGGAGCGATATAAGCCACGCTATCAGGAATTTCGGTTGCATTTTCTCTGTTAAATTGCTGTAAGTCGTTCATGAATTCGGACCCTGAATACGCGAGTCTTTCGTGAGGAGAACATCAGCTTGCCAAGCAGCGAAGTATTGTTTTGGGCCACAGATGAAGCAAACGCCTTCGTATACTACAGGCGCTGCCAGAAGATACAGGCGCTCATTTTGCGAATGCACGGTGTATCCCAAAGTGAGTGGGCATTTAGCATTGGCTGAACACTTTCCCGAACCTTGTTTTCCTTATCTTTAACATTATCATTTAGCTTGAATTTTAGAGAATACTTTTTGTTTGCATACTATTTTTCTTGGATTTTATTCCTTATTTCGGCTTTATCCTTGCCATTAAAGGATAGGGATAAAGGACGGCGTTACACAATCCCTTTTGGGATGCGCCACGCATTCTACTTCTACGGGATGTCGTGGAGGCGATTTGAATGCGTATTTGGCCATACAATGACTTGCGGTGGCGAGCCGATGAACAAGTCAGCGCTTTATCCTTCCCAGACAAGTCTGGTACCAATTCACCGACCCCGGAGGGATGGAGGGCTTGGTTGGCCTGGGCGGGAAATCCGAACCAGGAAACTGGTATCGGGTGCACGCGACAGCCGGCGCCTCCTCCGACTGCGCTACACGTGCCCATCCCTACCATTATGAAGATTATATTGTTTGGTTATGCTGATGATTAGTATCGTACTAACTTGGTTTGGTACATGTCGCGAAGGTGAGCAGCATTGGTGGGTGGGAGCGTGCCAGCCAATAAGAACTAAGCAGAGCACAGACCGAACGCATGCCAGCCTATCAGGCCTGTACAACTGACTGTGCAAACCGTTTTTGAATGGCACGCCCATTCAGTATACTCTGAATGACTGGCGCGCTACCGCCTATCAATGCTGCCCATCTTCGCGACATATGCCTCTGATTTTAATTATGACTTTTTAAGTTTATGTTATCCATTGTTACGTTACCATAATGTGTTACTTACAATGGCTTGCTTTGGTCAGCTGCTCTGACATCTTGGTTCGGCTCCCGCGTAGGCCAAATAAGCCTTCCAAACCTGCGGGGTCAGAGACGACATGATGCCAAGCTCGGCTGTAGGGATATACGTAGATTTGCCCATCGGCTAAGCACCGCAAGCAGGCAATTGTTCAGGCCAATACGTGCTCAAGTTGTCTCTACGACATCCCGTGGAAGTAGAGTGCGTGGCGTATCCCTCGAAGACATTGAATAAACGACAACTTTTTCACTTATGTTTTATCGGAATTTTCAGTTGAACGCTTACTTTTGCTTGAGAAAAAATTTCCTTTATTGTTCAGCTCATCGATGAAACCGTGGTGGGTTCAGGCTGTACGTGAAGCCTAATAAAATTGTGGTACACGCGAATGTCGCTGCCTGCTCCACCTGCAATGTTGCTACTATAATAAGGACAAAGGACGGCGTCATTCAATCCTCTTTGGGATGCGCCACGTATTCTACTTCTACGGGATGTCGTGAGAGGCGTGTTGAATGCGTATTTGGCCATAGAATGACTTGCGGTGGCCAGCTGATGAACATGTCAGCGCTCTATTCTTCCCAGACAAGTCTGTTACCAATTCACCGATCCTGGAGGAATGGAAGGCTTGGTTGGCCTGGGCGGGAAATCCGAACCAGGATCTTGGTATCGGGTGCAAGCGACAGTCGGCGCCTCCTCCGACTGCGCTACACGCGCCCACTACCATAATATTATACATAATTCATTTGTATTGAAGTAAAAAAAGCTGCCTTTAAAAGGTTGCTGAGCTAGTTCTCGAATAAGAAAACTTGTTTTCACGATGTATGTAATATTCCGCAACACGAATTGCTGACGGGCGTTTGGTAGCGCAGTCGAAGAAGGCGCAGTCTATAACGAGCACTCCCAATCTATGTAGATTCTCGGTCGAACTCCGCCCAGGCCAGTAGACGTTGACTGTTCCATCGGCTGGCCACCGCAAGTCGTTGATCAAATACGCCAATTCAAAGCATCTGCACCATATCCCATAGAAGCAGAACATACGGAGCCTGTAAAGATGGGGTTGACTAACGCCGACTTTTATGATTTATCCTTCTCATTATGAGTTGCTAATGGGATCGGAACGGGATTCCTTTGCGGAACGTTTGGCTTCCATTTTTAGCAAAACAGTGTCCTAACCGACCAGGGGCCGGGTTCATCAACAACTAAACCCGTGAGTATGCGGGGTATAAAGGGTAGAGATCAGATAAGAGTCAGGTAGAGATAAGGTAAGAGTCAGATGCGCAGGCTTCATCGTGGGTATCTCTACCCTCTATATCCGCTGGTTAGTCGTTGATGAATCCGGCCCCAGTGCATCGGTAGACTTTGAGGGTTTTTGGTCATGGTGCACTTTTTCTGACCTTCGACAGTGCATCGCCTGCCACGGCAGCGCTAGCGTCCCGGTTCTCAATTACCTCTGTACTCCCTTTATCCGAGGTTGCCCTTGTGTACGTGGTTTCGCTCCATTCCTATTGATGCTCCGTTAGAACATACAGATCTGTTCCTCGAACCAAATCTTTGGGGTGTGGACTGAGATTGCCCAGCTCTTAGGCATTTCTTTTACGCCTTTTGCGATCAAAATGCAGTTAGGAAAAGCTCGATACGAAGGATAATGTCCGACGGAAGTTCACCTGTGCAACCTTCAGGGGCTCTGAATGCGCTACTGCCCATGATCTGATCCGTTATAATCCTACATACACTCTAATGAACTATTTCTGTCAGACGAACGATGCAAATAACACGTGCCACTTCCCACTACACCAATTCAACCATCAAGCTGACGAAGAGGGAATGCCCGCGAGGACCTTGAGTGTTCTCCAACCGGTAGTCATACCAGTCTATTCCCTAAGCACTCTTCTTCATTGGCCCAAACTGGTGCTAATCAAAGGAGTTAAAGAGGCCAATTGGGTGTTGTGTGACAGCCTAACGTGACAAGTTTTTGCCCTATCGTCTTAGCGCCTGCCACTATGGAGGAAAGAGTTGCACGAAGCCAGCACTGTATTTCTGCTTTTGTAATAGTTCTTCCTAAATTTCACCTTTGCGATTCATAAAAAGACCTTCCTCATCTTATCAGACAGCAACATTCTTATCCCGTTATGATAAGTTGTTTAGTTTATTCCGGCCGTCAAGCAGCTCCGGCAGCTTCAGAACAAAATGCTGATTTCGAGGAAAAATCCTCATCAGAGAGGGGGACATGATGTTTTGACCCGCTATTACCTTCCTTAGCCTTCCCCGAGTACTTCTCCTGCAGTACATACCATGACATTGACGGGTCTTGGGCAAAGTCAGGTGAAGAGGCGATGTTTGTAGCATAATAGCGCTGACAAAGCGTCATATTAGAGTTCTCCCCTCTCGACTAGGATAGACTCGGAAATCCATGTAGTCGATTTAAGGATGAAAGAATAAAGGACGGCGCTAATCCATCGCTTTTGGAATGCGCCACGCATTCTACTTCTACGGGATATCTGGCGTATTGCAAATCTGGCCTTCACAATCGTCTGCAGTAGCCAGCCTGTGGACAAGTCAGTGTTTTACTCTTCCCGGACAAGCCTAGGCCCAGATTCATCAACAGCTTACCGGCCGGTAACGGTGAAAAGTACCGCCAAACTGCCTGATATGACATTCATCAGCATCAGATTTGGTGGTATTTTTCACCGGTCGGAAAGCGATTGATGAATCTGGTCCTTGGCAGTAGTTCACCGATACGGGAGGGAGGGATGGCTTTGTTGGCATGTGTGAGAAATCTGAACCACGATTTCGAATTGGAGTGCACGCGACAACCGGTGCGACACGCGACTGCGCTACCACATGCCCACTGCTATATACTTGAGGTTAAGCCAATTGCGCTCTCCTACCAAAGGATTGGAGCGGTCGATGGAGAGCCTGTTTTCCTGCTTCGCCCATTTGAAGTTCAGTACCACGGACAAATAATCTGACGCTAATATCAAAGCCGAACACAATATTCTGATGACTTTAGTCCTCAATCACCTCGTATGTACTTACGCGATCAAGCCAATTTGGATTGGACTCGGAGGCTGTTAGAGTATAATACATCAATCCATCTTTTCTGAGATTCTCCTCGGTTAGGCTCGTAGCGCAGTCAGTGGCGGCTGTCGTATACACTCGATTCCAGATTTTTGGCTCGGATTCCCCCCCCCCCCCAGGCCAACCAAGCCTTCCATCCCTCCGAGTTCGGTGGATTGGTGGCAGATTTATCCAGAATATATAAGACACTGACCTGTTCATCGTTTGGTCACCGTAAGTCATAATACATATCCAAATACAAAAGAAGAAAAAATAGCCTCCACGACATCCCGTAGAAGTAGAATGCGTGGCGCATCCCAAAAGGGATTGAACAAACACCGTCCTTTCTCATTTACCTTTTTTATCCTTTGGTTTGCTTCTTATTGGGCACCGTTACTAGTTAAGGACTTACATATGCTTACTTGGCCACCCCGAACCAAGTAAGCATATGTAAGTCTAAGTGGTGGCTCAATCGGAGTGGACAACGACTTTCGTGTGCACCCCGAACCATAGTTTAAGGTTCGAATCTCTTGAGCATCAATCGAACTTATATCCTTCCGGGGTCACAAGGGCGATCCTTCTGGGAATGTTAGAACACTGAATCATTGATCTGCTGGCCACCGTACGCTACTTTATAGGCCAATACGCATTCAAATTACCTGCACGACAGGTCGTAGATGTAGAATACGTGGCTCATCCCGCAAAAGGATTGAGTAGCATCATCGTTTATCCTTATCCCCACTATAGGACTGGACTAACGACCACAGGAGTGCTTGTGGTTCCGGTGCGGTGGACGTCGGGTTTAGAAGGCGTTTGTGATATGCGCTGGATCGGCGCCTCTTACCGGCTACGCCACTTGAGCCCCAATTTCCTTCTGGTTCTGAAGAACTGCGTCGGAGTCAACGTCCAGGAAGCCAGCATGAATTGCTTCGACACTGGGGTGTTAACTAGATGCCAATTGCTTGTGATTCGGATAGTGCTCAATCTACTGTATATCGAGACCTCTGACCAATGATAGGAGATTCTGAAGTTCCTAGTTGTACTGTAGAACATGCTAGAAGTCTGACCAACCCCTAATGTCACCCTAATGTGATTCACCTGGATTTTCCCAGGATCAGTCTGCCTTCGAGGCGAAGAGCGCCGAACCGCTTGTCGACTCATCAGAATACATGAAGCTCTTTGCGCTGCTGCTTCTTCCGAAGCACTATAAAGGGTGAATAACGGCGTTAACATCAGATTATGGAACGCGCCACGCCCTCTGTCTCTTTCGGGCATCGTAAAGGCGGTTTGAAGACAACATTATTTGGCCTGAGCTATGACTAGCGAGTTCATAGACAACTCCGCGTTCAGACCTTCCCACATAAGTCAGGTTTCATCTCATCATTCCCGGAAGGATGAAGAACTACCGTGAATCAGTTCGCGTTGAACACGACAGTCAGCGTCTGCTCCTGTTGTTCTCTTCGGGGCTTGAAGAAGTACAAAGGACAAAGAACGGCGTTATTCAATCTCTCTTGGGATGCATCACGCATTCTACTTTTACGGGATATCGTGGAGGCGACTTGAATGCGTATTTGGCCATACAATGACCTGCGGTGGCCAGCCGATGAACAAGTCAGCGCTTTATCCTTCCCAGACAAGTCTGGTACCAATTCACCGACCCCGGAGGGATGGAAGGCTTGATTGGCCTGGGCGGGAAGTCCGAACCAGGAACCTGGTATCGGGAGCACGCGACAGTCGGCGCCTCACCTCCCCTACACTCGCCCCTTGAGCACTAGACTCTTGAAGAAATACGCCAAGTAAACGACCAATAAATGATAAGGGACGGGGTTAATCAATCCCTTCTGGGTTGCGCCACGTGTTCTACTTCTACAGAATATTATGAAGTCAGTTCAAATACGCTTTTGCACTGCTTGGTTTTCCCTGGACGTGCAGAGGCCAGTCGATGTACTAACCAGTGTTTTTTTTCCTCCTCAGACAAGTCTAGTATCAATTTGGCGGTCCCAGAGGCATGGAAAGGTTGGTTGACCTAGGGGGGAAATCCTAATCCGAACTGGTAAGAACCTCAAATCGGACGCATTCGACTGAGCATCCACGCTTCCCAAAAAAGCATAAATGAAAAGGTTAAAGGATGGCGTTAGTGAATCTGGATGCATCACGCATTCTACTAGTTGGAGATGTCGTGGAAGCAAACAATTTGATTGCATAACTGCCTCATAGAATCAACTACGGGCCCAGGCGATGATCAGGTCTGGGCTTTCTCCTTCCTATGCAAGTCTAGCACCAATTCTGCCTGGAGATATGGAAAGCTTTGTTGGCCTGGGCGGAAAATCCGAACTAGGAACTTGGTATCGGGTGCAGGCGACAGCCGACACCTCCACCGTTTGCGCCACAGACCTTCACACATTCTGCCTATATATCACCTGCATCACCTGTCGTCCCGTTGATCATCGACTTGCTCGAGCGGGCGCCAGCAGCGTCTCCATTCGTCCCTGTCGCGTGCCAGAATTGTCCAATGGATCCTACTCGAAGTGAATGCTGTGATAAGCCTGACAGTGCTGTGACAGCCTGACATTTCCTCCAACTCACGACGTAACACTTTCTGTATTATCTAAATAGGTTTGCCTTCTTTTATTCTGAATTAATCTGAATGAAAATTATCAATTGTAGAAGTGTTCGATAGAAGACACTTCTGCAATGAATAAGTATTGAATACTAAACAGGTATTCGTTCTCCTTTACTACTCTATATCTGTGGGAAAACGCCTTTCTATCTGTCTCTTATGAGAAATCTCATGCGAAGTCTGTCTTCGGACTACCCCAAGCTCTTCTTCTCGTTATTTACATTCTTTCGGAGCCTGAAACGTTGGAAACATTTACATTACGAACACTAACCTTGGTAAAGAAGCCTGAACAGGAGAATAAAATAAACCCGAGCACAATCTGAATTAAGGGTTGAGCCGTCGTTTGTGTAGGCTATACCATATGGGCTATACAACAAGGGTTTCACTACCGACTTGGTTCTGGGGAACTGTTGCGAGATCCTTCCCACATCATTTCGGTCTCCTCCAATAATAAGTCTACATTCTCCGAGTGGAAACAGAATGCGTGGCGCATCCAGGGGACTTACCAGCATCCATTTTTGCCCTTCAAATCTTTTTCTAAGGGAGATTCCGTCCCTGTACACTGCTTGCACCCCGAATGTTTTTCGCTTCAAAGTCGTGACGTTGTGCTAAGCCCGTTCAGGTAATCCGATTCTGTCCAACGGTAACGTCTGCTGGTCTCGTGCTCAGCAGTAGCTCAAGCTGTGAGTTCGAACGCAAACATTACGGGGGCGCCACCGTCACCGCTCAAAACACCTCCTCATTGCTGCCGGCTCGCTGCGCGAACACTTCTTCACCGTCTTTGATGCAGTCGTCGGCTGCGACAAGTGGTGTTCCTCTGGTTTTTAGGTGTTCTGTAGGTCCCTAGAAGCCGTGGTGTTCTTCATATGTAGAGGCTGCGTCTTCTGCTTTTCAGTGAGCTTCTGCCAAGTCCTAACTCATATTTGAACTAGACGAACTTTGTTACCTTCTCTCACATACCCCTCAATATGCCTAAAATGGGCCAATGCCTATTTTCAGCCTGTTTTCCGCCCATTTCCTTCACCGACCATGAAGGGACGACCTCTATGTCTTGCCCACATGAGTCACAAATCTTGTTCGTCACCTATGGGTACCTCATTCCTACGACGAAAGGCGTGCCATTTGGCTAGCGAGCCTCAAACTGCTTGTGTGACCCACGAATGGATCACGTAAATTATACTTTTGATTTTCATTAGTGCATTGGCATAAGCAACAGTCTGTGATAGTCAGCCAGTTTTGAGTTTCTCCTGTATTTGCGTGAAAAGTTTGACTCTGAAATATGTACATTTTTGGAAATTTTGGAAACCTTCTTACCATTAGTCTGACGAATGAAGTGCACGTTGATCACCAAATAGATGCTATATTTTTTTAAAAATATGGAATAGAATAAAAAATAGAATATAGAAGGCAGAAGTAAGTCTTCTATATTCTGTTTTTCAAAAGAGACCTTTTCCAAAAGACCTTAATGCCAGTGAAAAGAATACAGCTTACAGGGTCAAAATCAAGTTCCTAGCGACGTATGCTTGAGAACGAACTTCTCCGTCATTGTACCTATGAAGAGGATCCAAAATTTTAAAAGCTTCTGCAGACCTTTGAGCTTATTTGAGCTTATCAGCGTGTTAGTGGACAAGGATAAAGGACAAAGGACGGACTCAATCCCTTTTGGGATGCGCTACGCATTCTACTTCTACGGGATATCGTGGAGGCGATTTGAATGCGTATTTGGCCATACAATGACTTGCGGTGGCCAGCCGATGAACAAGTCAGTGCTCTACCCTTCCCAGACAAGTCTGGTACCAATTCACTGACCCCGGAGGGATGGAAGGCTTGGTTGACCTAGGCGGGAGATCCGAACCAGGAACCTGGTATCGGGTGCACGCGACAGTCGGCGCCTCCTCCGACTGCGCTCCACGCGCCCATATTCAAATATCACATGATTTAAAAAAGCTAGGTTAGTTCGAAGAATACTCCCCAACAGCGAAGTATGTAATATTTGAGCCTCAGCCATTTATTTTAAAACTTGCATAAATGTAAGAAATTGAGCAGTTATGAATTTGATATTAATTTTAATTTTTCGATAACTCCCTTATTCGATGACCTCCCCTACCTTACTAATGGTGCATTCTACGTGCTTTGAAAGGTGCGCCCTCTAGATTGAAAGGAATCGGGGCCGGCAGAGCGTCGAATTGGTTTGTTTACCGTGTTTCTTCCGTTCGCCACCGGTCTCACTTTCCGCGCTCGAAAAACCATCACTGAAAGAGCCCGTTTGAGAGTTTGAAGTGATCGATATCCAGGTCGAGTGCAAGCGCTTGGTATGCTCCACGTATCTTCTTGCAGCTCTTGCTCCAAAAGTATGGATAATTTTGCCGTTGTCCTACTACCGTGGAGGACTCAGGCATTGCAAGGTCACTAATTTCATGAAGTTGGTTCACAGCTGTTGTGCAACATTAGTGTCGAGCTTAATCAAGGTCACGTTTTGGTTCAGTCACCTTCGTCAGAAGGCGCAAAGTTCTTCATTTCTACAGGGAAGTACAAACTGTTGCTCGCACCCAAATTAATTCAAGGATCCCCTTGAGCCAGCCAAACCTTTCACTACTCGGAGGTATGCAAATTAATGCCAGACTTGTCTGGAGGAAATAGACAAACGCTTATTCATCGGTTTCTCACCCAAAATCGTTGTTAAGCTAGGCAAATATTCCAATTTTCCCCATTTTTATGGCATATGCCACGTATTCTTCCTGCACGGTATTCGTTTTAGGATAAATACGTGGCGTAGGCCTCAGAAGGGTTAAATAGCTGACCCTATTAATTCTGTTCTTAATATGTTTGCTACATATAGAGGAACTGAACTATTATAGTATTGGACTCGAAGGAAGAGTAGCGCTTAACGTACGTCATGCTTCAGAGAGCCGTTCTGAATAGAGAGTGCACTTGATGCTGTGGAAATGTTCAGATATCCTCTGAATGTTCTGAACTGCGGAATATCCCAAGAGAATCGGTGTTCTAATGTAATGGAGTAAGTTCGCGGGAACTTGGCGATTACTACGAGGACGTACAGGTTTTCCGTTAAGAATTCCGCAATGTACTTCCGTTACTTCGGAGGAATGGGGCGCCCTCTTCCCCACCGCGCACCACCCTTTCACCTTGGCCGCCCGTCGACGGCGACGAACTTGGGAGATCAGCTGATCGCCTTGTTCGCGTGATGTCGCCCCAGGACGCCGCCTGATGTATGAGACTGAGCAGATCCAGTTTCATGCGAGGCTTTTTGCCGGTTCGCATCCCCACCACCCAAAGAGAACGCCCTGGTGCTAATGAAAACCCATCATCACGTCGGCTTTTTCCACGGCGCCTTCTTTCCCAGGCGCCCCATTCCTCCATGGTCAATCTATTCTCTGTTCTGTCCACCTTTATCATCGGTACTCCCACTAATGGGTCGTTGAAAAACGGCGAATGGCCCTGTAGTTTGACTTCTTATGGTCAGAAATAAGAATTCTCAGTGACTTTTGGAAAAACACAGGTTTACGCTTCATATGAATCCGTGTTTTTAGGTAAAATTTTTGCTCTGTTACACTTGTTGTTAGAGAAATTGACACAATTGCTGGATTGTTTATCGGTTGTTCGTGTCCATTAGTAAATAATAGAAGAAAAAATAAGAGTAAAAGTAAAAATAGAAAAAGTCGAGTTAACACTAATGTGTTAAACATGAAACTAGGGCTAGCAGAATAGGATTAATCACACGGAAATTTTTGTCTCACACAACAGCGCATAATCTCCCCTTTTTTCTTAACTATGTAGTTCCAAGTACAGCTTCCATGCTGATTTTGGTAGCAGTTTTAATTTTTTCAAGAGCTCATAGTTATTTATGTTCACTTCATTGAGCAGGCTTCTGGAAGAAGAAAGTTTCAAAGAAAGTCATATTAATTTTTTACACAAAGAGTTATTCTAACTTTCTTCTAGAGCTTCTATTTTGATCGTTTCATCTGGAAGACGCTCATTTTGATTTCCAGGATATTTCGAAGAAGTCTGATTTCAAAACCGTCAAAATGCTTCATGTCCGATTTGATTTGAAAAGCGTCCTATTCGGCCTAAAAGTATCCGATTTGATTTGAAAAGTGTTAAGTTTGAAAATGGCAAAATGGCCTATATATATCCTTTCAAATCAAATTGGACACTCTTTTACGTTAGCCTAAAAGTTTTGAAATTGAAGCGAACTCTTCCAAATCGAAATGACCTTCAGGCAGGTTAAACTGCAGACTCAACGAGATGATTAGAACAATTTTCTGTTCAAAGAAAATTTAATATAACGTTCTTTGAAATTTTTTACTTTGCATGCCCAGTAAGTGCATTAATTAAACATTTATAAAATTAAAGAAAGAAGCTTATAAATTTTTCCTTTTTCGCGAGAAAAAAATAATAAGTGAGAATTTGCCTTAAAGCACAGCAAAGATGCGATCATATAGCACATCAAACGATCAGATCGCGCCATGCTCTCACAAAGTTCGCCGCAGCCTTTATCTGATTAATAGTGTAAATGCTGCTTACATGAAGCATCAAAGTGAGGGTAGGTGTGCTCTTTATAGCTGCTTTTGTTATATCGTGAACAGGCATTAATAAACTGGAGGCAGCAGAAATTTTGCTATCAATCGAATAAAAATCGCGTCGTCCTGGAAGAGGGCCTGGCGCAATCCCTTTTTTGGTAGCAGAAAATATCCGCCTTCTTGCTATTTAAAATAAGCTTTAAATTATTATTTTTCATCAGAGATAAGAATTTAATAAAAGCTTAAACAATATCTCCATTTGTTGGGTAGATGAATTAAAACTTCATAGAAAATTACACCAAAATTTTCCTCGAAAAAATATTCTAACCTCTTTGGAGATTCTCTAGTTTAATGTAAAACTTTGACTGCAAATGTCATAGGCTAGCTTAGAAGATATTTAGTATGATATCTAGAAACAGGGCGCGTGTAGCGCAGTCGGAAGAGTCGCCGACGGTCGCGTGCACACGATACCAGGTTCCTGGTTCGGATTTTCAGCCCAGGCCAACCAAGCCTTTCATCCCTCCGGGGTCGGTGAATTGGTACCAGACGTGTCTGGGAAGGATAAAGCACTGACCTATCCAACGGGTGGTCATCGCAAGTCATTGTATAGCCAAATAAACAAGTATATTGCCTCCACGATATCCCGTCGAAGTAGAATGCGTGGCGCATCCCAAAGGGGATTGAATAACGCCGTCCTTTATCCTTTATCCTTATCGTAGACACTACGATATCCTACTAAATACACAAAGAGAGAACCGAGCCAAGAATTTAAATTCGGAGCGCAAGTGAAGCCTAGAAAATGTCGCCTTCCTGCTCTTTAAAATAAGCTCTGAACCATTATTTTCCCTTAAAAAGCAAGAATTTTACAAAGTTTCAAACTATGTGTTCACCTGTTGGGTTTATGAATTAAAACTTCAAAGAAAGTTCTACTCAAATTTCCCTTGAACAAAAAATTATTCCAACTTTTTTGGAAAGTTTCTATAGATAGAGACATTTTTTACCTACGCTTGAAAACGCTCCATCAGGCCTATCTGGAGCCAGATTCATCAACGACTTACAGAGATTTAACGGAGAAATTACAGCCGAAAATTCCTTATAACACCAACATTTCACCATATCGCCTATTGAAAGGCCGCGTTAATTCGCGTTCTTTTCAGGAATTTTGGCTGTAGTTTCTCCGTTAAATCTCCATAAGTCGTTGGTGAATCCGGCCCCTGGTCAGCTGAATTTGATCATAACGGTTCACCTTACAATTTGAAAGCTCTACAAATTATCGCCTTCCCAAATAGTGTGGAAGCACGCATTCGAATTCGGTAAACAGCGCGCTCTGTCCTTCTCCCTTGAACCGTGTTTTGTTTGATTCAGGAGACAGATCGTTTCAGGGGTTTCAATGCCATTGAAGTATGCGGGACAACAGCGATGATGTGGTTTAGACGATAGTTCGCCCTTCAAAACCCAGCCAAGTGCTGGAGAGTTTGAAGGCGAAATGCCGCCAACGCAAGGAACGCTCTAAGCACTTCATCCCGTGTAAACATTACTAACGGGTATATCAACTGTGAGCGATTTGTCACTCAGCAAACAGCGCCCAGCGACGACTGACTCGAATATGGTCTCCGTTGCACTGATAGGAGGTACTAAGCGGGTCGAATGTGCGTTTTTCGGGGGCATTGCCCTCCGAAAAACTCGGCAATTGTCCAGACCGACTTGGCTCGAGTGCATAGTAGGCATGGCGCCGAAAAAGTCTGCACTGCTGACGAAGCGAGAGCAACGCCCAGACTGTGCGTGTATTGTCGGCGACGAGAAACGTGCCGCCGACTCTGAAAAAAGCCCATTCAATTATGGTGCCAACCGACCGCCTGCCTCCTTCAGCATCAGCAGCAGTCGGCTAGTTTCACGTGGTAGCCTGTTTGCTTCGAGAAAATGACAGCAGCCTCGACGTTTCTGTGCGAGTTCTCCTGAGAATTGTGTGGCTTTCCTTCACTTACTCTCAAGAAGGGATTTCTGTGCCGTACTTGTCTCTTCTATTTATCTTGTAGAATTTTGTGTAGAACCTGTTGAGCCAAGACTGGTACACTTCTTTATTCGACATACGCTTCGGCCTAACATCCTTCTTAGGAATCTGGAGAATTCAAAGGAGTTGCGGAAGTATGTCTGTTCTATGTACGATATCGCTGTGGGATTTCATTGTTTCGGCTTCTGCACACGATTGATGAAGGATAAAGGTCGGTGTTACTCAATCCCTGTTGGGATGCGTCACGCATTCTCCTTCTACGCGACGTCGTGGAGGTGATTTGAATGCGTATTTGGCCATACAATGACTTACGGTGGCCCGCCGATGAACAAGTCATCGCCCTATCCGTTCCAGACTCGTCTGGTTCCAATTCATCGAACCCGGAGGGATGGAAGGCTTGGTTGGCCTGGGCGGGAGATCCGAACCAGGCCAACAAAGTCTTACTACGGGATTTCATGGAGGCAGCTTGAATGCGTATTTGGCCCTTGCAATGACTTGCGGTTGCTCGCCGATGAACAAGTCAGCTACATCCTCTCCAGAAGGTCTATCACCAGTTCAACTACCTGGACGAATGGGTAATTTCGTTGCCCAGTGCGGAATATCCTAACCAAGAACTTCGATCTAGGGTTCAACGACAGCCCACGCTTCCTCCACCACCCTCCTAGAAAACAGTATATGAGAAACAAATCGCTGACTTATTCTTTGGATCCCAAAATTTTTATCCCGTCTATTTTATCACAGTTATTGGGTTATATGCACGTCCAGGGCGCGTGTGGCCAGTCGGAGGAGGCGCTTACTCTCACTTGCACCCGATACCAGGTTCCTGGTTCGGATTTCCCGCCCAGGCCAACCAAGCCTTCCATCCCTCCGGGGTCGGTGAATTGGTACCAGACTTGTCTGGAGAGGATAAAGCGCTGACTTGTTCATCGGCTGGCAACCGCAAGTCATTGTGTAGCCAAATACGCATTCATATCCCTCCACGACATCCCGTAGAAGTAGAATGCGTGGCGCATCCCAAAAGGAATTGAGTAACGTCGTCCTTTACCCTTTTATGAACGTCCAAGCTTCGAAAGTTGTTCACCAGGAAAGAGCGGATTAACCGTTAACTGTTATCCGTCATCCGGTTTCCGGAGGGTTGCGGCCTTTCCGTTTTGTTGTTCGTTATCCGGCTATTTTTGCTTTATTTTTTCGTGTAAAAAACTAAACTGGAATACAAAATCAGGAAAAATTAACAGGTTGGAGGCTAAGTCCACACCGTGTTTTATACATTTTATTCTGAATCTCGCTCGAAGTTTTGTTCACGTGTGCTATACATATCATTCGAAATAGAATCATTTGCTCTATTAGAAGGTATGCACTGCTTTTTTCAGTTTCGATTTTTCCAAAATGAGTCATAAAAGTGGAAAATCAAAAAAAAACCTCCTGACCTTCGCCGGCAGCTCCTCCTCTCTGCTTGCTTCTAAATATGATTGCACAATTTGTGCAGCATTCGAAAGAAGATGATCTTCTCTACAAGAGCTCTGTTGGGTTCTTATAGTTCATTTTAATTCTCGTTAATTTTCCTGGCATTGAAATGGTGTGCCCAGAAGACATACATATATATGCTTTACCACTTACTTTTACCTACAATAGTAGGTTGTTGGTTAATAGATGAAGGTTTTTAGGTGTAAGCTAGAAAGTTATTTTGTATTGGCTGTCATTGTTGAAGTACTCTATTTACTACTAGTACTTCATTTGAGTAACGTCTTATGCAGTTTTTTATGTCTAGTTGAATCATGCAGAATACTTCTTGCGTAGATTTATATTATGTATATATTGATTTATACATACCTGTAGACAATGCAACAAGTACAATTGTTAAGAACGCACATACCTCGTTGTTCCATGTAAACAGCATTTACACTATCAATCGAATAAAAATCGCGACGAGCTTTTCGAGTGCATGGCGCAATCTGTTATTTTAGGGCACTACATGATTGCTGCTTTGCTGTGCTTTAAAACAAAACCTCATGTGTTATTTTTCTTCAAAGGTGAAAATGTTATAAAAATTTTCACTCATTTGGGCAGCTAAGGGAAAAAATCAAAAAAGTTATTCTAAATTTTCCAGGAACAAAAAATTTTTCTAGCCGCTTTATTGAGTTTGTAGTTCAACTTGTATGAAGGCTGTTTCAATTCGGAAAAGTTCTCTTTCAAATTTTCAAAAGTCTAACGATAAGGCGAGCTTAGAACAGTGTCCAATTTGACGTGAAAGATGTACATTTTGGCGTGAAAAGCGTCCAATTCGACCTGAAAATGGTATATTAATTTTATCACAGCTACTAATTTTTGGTAAATTTTCAAAGCCTGACCCCGATGACATGAAAATTGATAGAATTTAAGATATCTGAAGAACAAAAAATATATTCTGATGGAACGAAACGTACTCTTTTAAATTGAACATGACACTGAGAAAAAATTTGGTGACGGTCATTTTTTCACTTGTTTCAATACGCTAGAAGATGGCAGAAGTTAGCATGAGTAAATAAACTCAAATTCTCTTTCGGGAGTCACATACCACTGTCCAGAAAGGCTCAACCAAAGAGTAGAATCTGTTGGTGAAAATAATGTGTCTTTTTGGCAAAAACGCTCGCGGAGCGGACTCGAGGAAGACGCCTGCTTCAGTGTGCACCTTGAATCAAGGCTCTTGGTTTAGGTCCCGCCCAGGCCAGCCAAGCCTTCCTTTGTTTTCGAGATCAGTGAACTGGCATCATTTTTGTCTACCAAAGCGTCTCACGTCCTTGTATGTATAGGTGAAATGGCCTCCAGGATATCCCTTACTGTTATTTAGCATGCGTTCCACAATTGATTAACGTCGAACTTGACCTTTTATCCTTATAATTATTTCTTCGGACGCGTGTAGCGCAGTTGGAGGAGGCGCCGACTGTCGCCTGCACCCGATGCCAGGTTCCTGGTTCGGATTTCCCGCCTAGGCCAACCAAGTCTTCCGTCACCCCGGGGTCGGTAAATTGGTGCCAGATTTGTCTGGGAAGGATAAAGCGCAGACTTATTCATCGGCTGGCTACGCAGGTCATTGTATGGCCAAATACACATTCAAATCGCCCCCACGATATTCAGTAGGAGTGCATTGCGTGGCGCATCCCAAAAAGATTGAGTAACGCCATCCTTTATCCTTTATCCTTGAATTATTTCTTCGTAATTGAAAAGGTTGTGGCTGAAAATGAGCATGGATCCAGCGTTTCAATTGGGTTCTAGAGGGAGGTTGAACTGTCTGTAGAGCGACGATACATGTAAGCCATCCGAGAGCGGTGGTTGCCTCTAAGTTATTCATTGAATTGAGTATGCATTCAAGTTGTCTTCCGTATGTCGAATGCATGGCGCATTCCGCGATAACTGGCGAATAGCTAACCCCTTTTCTACATGCTTTTGCGCTCAGGAAATCTATGCGCACTAAATTAGCTCGCTTGGCTGCGCACCTTGGGTTGCTAATCTCTAGAAGATCCTTGACCTAAGAACAGCTGAAGGGTTTCAGATGAAGCGTTCTGTTTTCCACCACCCGACTTGGCCCTTCAATAAGATTTATTTCCACGATGAACTCTGCGCAGACCCACGTCCGCGATACACATCAGAACGCTCTAAAAGGGCGGCATAAGGGAAGTCGTCGCTTGATGGGGCTCCAGTGGAACTGGTTTCCACCGATTAAAACTTCATTTTTATGGAGCCTACGCCTGAACTAGTGAATCAAATTTTGCTATCATTACCGCTTTTCCCTTAGTAGTTATACCATCCGCTAGCTGTAATATGTATTTTACTTGGTTATAGTTTTATTCGCGTGAAAATTTCATTACCAGATATCTCACAGCAATACTGGAAAGAGTTCAAGACTTGAAAGCACACTCCAATATCCATACTGACTTTGTTGTTCTCTGTAAAGCTCAGCAGACGTTCTAAACATCTGTAGTAGTTCTGCGAGAGACCAGACGTCGTCGATTTTAATCCGTCGTGTTCATGACAATGTGGTCATTCTGAATGCGTTGTGCATGAAATAATATTATTAAATTGATCCAGAAACAATGTCAAAATCGTATATTCTTTGTTTGGTTCCCTACCAGATTTAACATTTTATTGTAGCAGTATGTTGTATACATCTTGAAGTCGAACTGTTCTGACTATTTTGGCCTAACTCGGCCTATCTCTACGATGGTCAAAATAAGTGGTTGTCCTAGCAAGATTTAGTATGAGCTTCCTTAAAAATGTATAGTTTACCTCCTGGCACAAAAAGTGGATGCTATGTTCAGAACAAGTGAAACTCAGAGATTTTTTAACGCGCAGGAAAGCATCAGTTTTGGAGCGCATTACGAGAAGTGATCAGGCCATGCTCATATTTACCTCGACCTGACTTTCTAAATTCAGTTCTTCAAGTTGATTAATGCGCTACTCCATACAAACGGAATGTTAAGTATCAATCAAATGAAAATCGCGATGAGCCGATAGCACTTAACGAACGGTGAAATTGCAGCTTTTCTGCACCTCAAAGGCTTTATTCCCTTGTTTTTTTTTTCTAAAAATGGTAATAACAGTTAAAGCTTGAGGCAGAGTTTCCACTTTCTCATGACTGTCAATTATAAATTTATGAGGGAAAGTCATGCTAAGTTCTGCTGGATTTATCATTTAGTCCGACGTTCCTAAAGATTTTTTGGCCTAATCCGAAACATCTGGAAGATGTTCAATGTGTTTTCAATAGCGTCCAGCAGCTTTCTTTGGAAATTGTCAACCGCTTACCTAACTTGAAGAGAGTCTATTTTGACTTTAAATCGTTTATGGGATAAGTCAGAAAATTTCAAGGACCTTGGATAGATCCAAGCAATTAAAACTCGGTCTGTGTTGTACAGGGGCGCGTGGAGCGCAGTGGGAGGAGGCGGCGGCTGTCGCGGTTCCTGGTTCACCAGGTTCCTGGTTCGGATTTCCCGCCTAGGCCAACCAAGCCTTCCATCCCTCCGGGGTCGGTGAATTGGTACCAGACTTGTCTGGGAAGGATAAAGCGCTGACTTGTTCATGGGCTGGCCACCGCAAGTCATTGTATGGCGAAATACGCATTCATTTCGCCTCCACGACATCCCGTAGAAGTAGAATGCGTGGCGCATCCCAGAAGGGATTGAGTAACGCCGTCCTTTATCCTTTTATCCTGTGTTGTACTGTTTTAATAGACTGGCAGCAGTTACTTACGACACTTTTCCATCAGCGAGCCACATACGAAAAGACTTTATTTTTGTCGTTATGTGGGTCTCCAGAATCTATGAGGTTTCGAAATGCGCTTTTAATATTTTGCATATTATTTTTGTGGTAACGAAATTTTTGGGGAGGGGTTTATTTGTGAGCTGTCGTTTTTAACTCCGACTTGTGGGGCAACACTACACGCTCTGGCACGAATCCATGCCTCTACAGAAGACAAAACGGTCAAAACGTCTAAAATTAACATCTCCGCCTAGTAAGGTGTACACAAGCAATAACCAAAGTGAACATCGATGCCGAGTTTTCAAGATGAGGATACACTCAGACTGCTAAAATTATGTATACCATTTTCACGTCGATCTGGACACTTTTCAAACCAAACTGGACACCCTTGCAAGCAAGCCTAAGACTTTTGAAGTCAATGCGAATCTTCCAAACTTAGATGAGCTTCTTCTACATTAAACTGGAAACTCGGCAATATTTTTAAGAATTGGGAAAATTTGAGTATAACTTTCTTTGAAGTTTCACCTAATCTACCCAATAAGGAAGACATCTTGAAATTTGTTAAAATTCTTATTTTTGAGGAAGAAGAATGGTTTAAATTTTTAAATTTAAGTTTTTAATAGCAGGAAGACATTATCCAAAAGAAGACTGCCCCATGCCCTCTCTCAAAGCGTCGTGATTTTTACTGGATTGATAGCAGATTGTCGCTAATTTGCATGGAGTTTTACAACTGTTAACGATATAACAAAAACAACCGTAAAGAACACACATACCCTCGCTTTGATGGCTCATTTAAGTGACATTTACACAATCAATCAATTAAAAGTTCTAGCGAACTTTTCGAGTGTTTGGCGCGATCTGGTCTTTTAATGCGTTATATGTTTCCTTCTCTTCTGTGTTTTAAGACAAATCTTAATTGATTTTTTAAATAAAACTTTTACAAAATTATTACTCTTATTGGGGCAGGAAAACTAAAAACTTCCAAAGAGAGTTATCCAAACTTTCCTTGAACAAAATTTATTCTGACCATCTATGTATTATAATTGAGTCCGCAAATTAACCTGCCTGAAGCTCACTTCGATTTGAAGAAGTTTGGTTTGATTTCAAAAGTCATAGGGTGGTTAAGAAGAGTGTCCAATTTGATTTGAAGAGTGTCTAATTGACATGGAAAGTGTCAAGTTTGATTTGGGAGGTGTTCATTTTGATATGAAAAGTGTCTAATTTGATTTGGAAGGTGTCCAGTTGATTTATAAAGTGTCCAATTCGATTTGAAAAGTTTCAATTCGACGTGAAAATGGTAGATATCCATGCTCATCTTCCCTGAATGGTCTTAGGGTATATTTGAAATGAAGTCAATACCGGTTTCTGATAGGTGAAGCTCAATAACTGTGAGATGAACGTCGGTGCACGAGCAAAGAACTCATTTCCATGTGTCTCGGCTCTCCACTTTCCTATTACACTTGTCCTTTAGCCCTGGTTTATCACTCTGTTCCTGCAGCGAGGATCGCAGAGCATATGTGAGCGCTTTTTGTCAGAGGGTTGGAAGCTCAAACGGGATTCATCCGGCGGTGGTGCTCCCGCTCTGCCCTCCCCTGAACCCTCTGTTCATCTGCATTCATCTCTGCATTCCCCGTGCTCCTACTCCTCCTCGTCCATCCTCCACGCGTCCGAAATGTCCTATAATGCTCGCGAAGGCAGCGGTGATGAAGATGATGAAGATGAAGACGTCGTTGATGAGGATGTTCATGATGATTCTGTAGAGACGGACGAGCAGTCAGCTGACATGGTATCAATGAAAGTTCGTGACGTGCCGAATCGACTCGTCATCGCACCCGACGAACCATCGGGTAACCAGCTACTCTCTATTTCGCGTTTCATCGCGCCACGCTCCCTACGGAAGCAGCTGATTCGATCAGGCGATCAGCTGGCCGGAGCTGGCCCTGAAAAGCAAAAGAACTGCGGGGGGAAACTCACAGCTGGTGACAGTCGGACAACGCGATTTTCACTGATTCAGATTCAGGCATGGACTGCTTCGCCGACGACCGGGAAGCACTGAACGACTTCGCCAAGTACTACAACAACGCCCACCTCAGCGACGTCAACATCATCGTCGGCGATGACACGTGAGTCCTTACAAACTGCAGTTTTACAGCGTTATTTCAATAGCCTTTTTTATGAGGCTGCTAAAACAAGAACACTATAGGATTTATATTTTTAATAATTATTGTTTTAAACGATGTTGTAAAATATTACCAAGGAGCTTTCAAGTTCGACGTTCATCAGCTAATGACTGTGCTGCAATAACGTCCCATAATAAGGTGGACGGGCGCGTGTGGCGCAGTAGAAGGAGGCGCCGACTGTCGCCAGCACCGGATACCAGGTTCCTGGTTCAGATTTCTCGCCCAGGCAAATCACGCCTTCCATGGGTCGGTGAATTGGTATCAGACTTGTCTGGGAAGGATAAAGCACTGACTTGTTCATAGGCTGGCCACCGCAAGTCATTGTACGGCCAAATACGCATTCAATTCGCCTTCATAACATCACGTAGATCCTCTATAGGAGTAGAATGCGTGGCGCATCCCTAAAGAGATTGAGTAGGTCTGTCCTTTATCCTGATGCAGATCGCGAGCCAATACGAATGGGAGTTTAAGGAGCTCTAGCGATCGTATCGAATCCACAGGTAATTCGGATTTCACATAGGATATCCGGATTGGGTAGGATATCAGTTTTCTACCAAAAATCAGCTATCTGAAATTTCTGAAAATTTATCCGCTGAAAATGGTCCCTATCCGAATCGCCCTGGGATCCAAGCTTTTCAATGATGCATTATTCGCACAACCCTCTTAACTAGGATTTGGAAAAAATGACGAATCCGAATTATCCGAATCGGCGTCGAATCCAATGTCTACTGCCGATGGACAAGTCATTGCTTTATCCTTCCCAACAAACCTGTAACCAATCTTACAATCTTCTACCCCTTGTTAGAGAAGGAACGCTTGGTTGGCCCGGGAAACCCAACACGGAAACCTAGGATTAGAGTCATGCTACAGCTGACCCCTTCCCTGACCATGCGCTCAAAGTGAGAAAGAAGTACTGAACAAACTCGTCGGGAAGAAATCTGTAGGTATCAAAAGTTAAGGACAAGTGCCATGAGCAGCGGTTGACGTTGCAGCATGGTCGTGACTTAAAAAATCGGCCTTTGAAAATGAAACGGTAGCATACCCTACGACTCAGGCTATTCACACTAGTTTACCATAGTGCCCTGATTCCATTAGGGAGCCATTGCCTCACGTCGGAACTTCGGCACACGGGAACATCAACCTCATGGTACAACTGACATGTACAGTAAAATGTGCGGTCCTGGACCACAGATTTTACGCCCTTCCTTCCTAAAACGAGATGCGTATTGGGCTGTTCCTGCACGCGAATCGGGGCTAGCACAGATGTTGCTGTCCTCAGCTTGAGAAAGAAAATCGACGAGGAAACGAGAAGTCAGCTGATGCAGCTGACAGGCGTCATGCTAACAAACTTGTGCGGGAAGAAGTTTCCACTCTGACAAATGTTTTCAATTTGCGTCTCATTTCATTCCGCTAGTCGTGCTCACCTCTGACGTAAAAGACAAAGGACATTCGATGAACATTTACCAAACGCTTTATGGATTGTGCCAGGCTATATAAATGCGTATTTGGCCTTTGCAGTATCAATGGACTTGTAATGACCAGCCCAAGGAGAATTCATGTGGTCTGCCTTCCTGAACAACAAAAAAATGACAAAAATGACCCTCACCTCTTTTTTTCAGGAAGTCCTTTGTATTTAAGCACCTGAAATCCTCAGAAAATAAACACAAAATCTAAAATATGGAAGGCTGCAAGTGGTTCTATTAGCCGCTCTAGCCTCCAATTTTCTTTCATTACGGAACTCACGTTGTGATCCATTGCATCGTACAAACATTTATTCACTTATTTTGTACTCGAATAATTACGCAGGATTAAAATAAAAACAAACAAACAAAAGAGAACATGTTGCAACACATCGGGTTGGTCCTGAGTTCCTCAAGTTTTCCAAGAAAATCGTTATGCCACTGAGGCAGTGAAAAAGGCTTGTCCAGTATCCCCAGGAGACGGGCGCGTGTAGCGCAGTCGGAGAAGGCTCCGGCTGTCGCGTGCACCCGATACCAGGTTCCTGGTTCGGATTTCCCGCCCAGGCCAACAAAGTCTTCCATCCCTCCGGGGTCGGTGAATTGGTACCAGACGTGTCTGGGAAGAATAAAGCGCTGACTTGTTCATCGGCTGGCCACCGCAAGTCATTGTATGGCCAAATACGCATTCAACACGCCTCGACATCCCGTAGAAGTAGAATGCGCTGACACATCCCAAAAGGGATTGAGTAACGCCGTTCTTTATCCTTTATTTATTTTTATCCCCAGGAGGCTTCTCAATAGCTTGAAGATGATTAAGATGAAAGACGGCGTTACCAAATCCCTTTTGCGATGCGCCACGCAATCTACTCCTACAGGATGTCGTGGAGGCGACTTGAATGCGTATTTGGTCATGCAAAGACTTCCGGTAGCCATTCGATAGGTAACTCAGCGCTTTATCCTTCCCAGAGAAGTGTGGTACCAATTCACCGACCCATGCAAGGTATGATTACCCTGAGCGGGAAATCCGAACCAAGAACCTGGTATCGGGAGTACGCAACAGCTGGCATCTCCCCGACTAGGCTAAATGCGCCCTTCTGAAAAGCTTAACTCTTATCTTGCATATGACTACATATCCATACCATACCGTATATTGCTATGTACTTGGATATGTTCCTATCAACGTTCTGAATTACACCACAACAGTGATTTGTCTAAAGGTAAAGGATAAATGATGGCTTCAGTCAGTCTCTTTGTGGAATGTGTCAGGCGCTCAACCTCTACAGGATATCGTAAAGGCAATCTGAAGATAAACCAGGATTTTATCTTTAGCGAAGAGGCATCAGTTCACAGGCCCAAGGGATGGAAGGCTTGATTGCCCCGGGCGGGAAAACCGAACTAAGAATCGTAAGGCTATTCCAAGATTTAGTTAGATTATGCGTGCTGCAGAGGAGCAAGCCCACCAGAATCGACTTAGGAAGCTGCGAGCTTACCATTCAATGCTTCTTTAAAATTCTCGTTGTTTATGAAGATAATCAATTGCACAACCCAGTGAAGTTTCTAAAGGCGGACTTACAACCTTTTCATTTTATCGACTTCAAGAACTTGGAACTGAAGTACTAAACAAGTGAAGGCATCGTGTTCCGGGCGCTTTCCGACCGAACTTTGTCCAACAATGAAAGCCATTGCAAGTCCGACATGACCCCTCTTGAAGTGCCTCTCTGCGAAGTGCACGAAAACGGTTGTGCAAACATTTTCGACAAGACGTGCACAAGGAACTGGATTCAGATTGGCCTGGTAGCGACGGGTTGGTAGTGGCACCCACCGTCTTCGAGAAGACTGCGCACTTCGGGGGAGCGTTGACCGTTGTACTGGGATTGCGCCATGCGTTCTGCTTTTCCGTTTTATCGTTCAGATGCTGAAAAATCGAACCTGGGAACTAAAGATCGACTGTAGCCTGTAGTGTTTGGTCAAACAGCGTCGGTGGTAAGGCATAGCATCGCTGCCCGGAAAGCAGAAGGTGTGAGTTTGAGTCCCGCTCGGCGCAAGAGTTTTGGTCGCAACTGTACGTCAATCGAACAGCTTCTATCTTCTGTAACAAACGTTCCAGGCTTAAACGAAAATTTTAAAACATTGTTAACAATGTCTTCAATAAAATACGGCTAAATGTTTGGGGTTGGAGTAAAGCAGATAAAAGTTCAAGCTTTTTAGAGTAGCAGATATCCTTAGTTGTTAGAACCTTCTGATTCACTTTTATGAGTCAATCCGTAAAGGATTCTTATCACTGTTTTCTGAAATCTGCTGCCTACCAGAGTTCTTTTGATTTGAATGAATTTGGTTAGAAACGAGAGTGGGTAAGAAGTGTTTGCGTGTACAAACAGTGACAGCTATTGAGAATGTCTATGGCTTCTCGAGTAGAAGGATGAAGCTCTTAGCCCTTCAATCCTGAAGGCTGCTTGCTCCGCTTCACACAGTTACTTCTGTAATCCTACCACCATAAATTTTTAGGAGCAGGCCTATAGCACTTATTCTTCTACGAATTGGTCGGCACCATACAGGCATCAGAATGGCCACTTTTATGGATACTTCTGTTTGAAGAAAGATACAAGATTTAGATCTAAATGTCGAACTTAGCTGTTTTAAAGCCCATTAAAATATCAAATTTAAGCCCATTTTGGGAAGGGCGCGTGTAGCGCAGTCGGAGGAGGCGCGACTGTCGCGTGCACCTGATACCAGGCTCCTGGTTCGGTTTTCCCGCCTAGGCCAACCAAGCCTTCCATCCCTCCGGGGTCGGTGAATTGGTACCAGACTTGTCTGGGAGGGATAGAGCGCTGACTTGTTCATCGGCTGGCCACCGCAAGTCATTGTATGGCCAAGTATGCATTCAACTCGCCTCCACGACATTCCGTAGAAGTAGAATGCGTGGCGCATCCCAAAGGGATTGAATAACGCCGTCCTTTATCCTTTATCCTAAGCCTATTTTGTTCTTACTTATCTCCAAACCACTCTTGGGGTAATCTAGACAGATATTTTCCAGATTTGCTGCTCATCGTCTCATATTAGCGAAGAACAGCGAAGTTTTCGACCGAATGCTCAGCCAACGGTGGAATGGCGAAAAGAAGGTGCGTCGAAGTTCTCCCCTCAAAACTATATAGCGTATTCACAGCTGTGGAATAGTTTACTCGTTTTTTTTCTCTGGGTAGATCACAACCGCTTAAACTGTCCAGTTGAATAGGAACCTAAGAGGTGGCCAACGCAAATGCTCTTTATATTTTCAAAACGACATTTTGAACTTCGAGAAATTCAATTCAGGATCTCGAGATGGTTGAGGATGCGCCATGCCAGAAGGTGTTCCCGGCGTTTCTACGGTTTCTGTATTGTAACCACGTGGTGCTACACCAGGACAACTGCCTGCCAATTCTCATACTTGCGGACAAGTACAACGTCATCAGTCTGAAAAAGGTAGGCGGGCTTACTGTAGGATTATGTAGACCCGCTACAATCAGGAGCCGGATTCGTCAACGACTTACGTAACTTTAACGCAGAATTGTAAGCGAAAAACTCAGATAACGCGGCTTATCACTCACCAGGTCGCTCGAAAAGCCAATGTTATCTGAGCTTTTCGCTTACAATTCTCCGTTAAAGTTACGTAAGTCGTTGATGAATCTGGCTCCTGATGACCATGGTTAGTAGTTGATGCAGTTCTATTATACATTGGGTAAAGCCGAAAGAAGAAACGTTGGGTTGAGGGGAAGCGCTGAGCCGCTTCTCATTTCTACGAAATTCCTTGGAGGCTATATTGGAACAGGTACACTTTATGGTGCACAGACAAAGTTGTCGAAACGTTACCTAAGGGAGTGTATTAACGATTTTCTAGTTTAAAAAATAGAGGATAAAGGAGGCGTTATTCAATCCCTTTTGGAATGCGCCACGAATTCTACTTTTACGGAGATGTCGTGGAGGTGATTTAAATGCGTGTTTGGCTAAAAATGACTTGCGGTGGCCACGGTGAAAACGTCAGCATTTTATCTCTCCTAGACAAGTCTGGTACCAATTCACCGACCCCGATGGGATGGAAGGCTTAGTTGGCCTGGGCGGGATTTTGAACCAGGAACCTGGTATCGAGTGCACGCGACAGCCGGCACCTCCAACTGCGCTACATGCGCTCCTTATTTTTTAGTATGAAGCATTCAGGGCATGTGTAGCCCTGAAGGTAGGAGGAGGCGTCGATTGTCGCCTGCACTCGGTACCAGGTTCCTGATCTTTCACGCCCAAGCCAACCAAGCTTTCCATCCCTTAGCGGTCGTTGAATTGGACCGGACTTGTCTGCGAAGGACAAAGCGCTGACTTGTCCATAGGCTGGCTATCGGAAGTCTCTGTATGGCCAAATACGCATTCAACTCGCCTCCACGACATCCCGCAGAAGTAGAATACGTGGCGCATCCAAAAAGGGATTGACTAAGGCCGTTCTTTATCCTTTATCCTTGTGAAGCATTCATGGACTCAATTGAAAAAGGCCATATACAAGCCTTCGGCATTCATCCGCTCCTAGGAGGCCACGAATCGTCAACGTCTCGATCGCTATCGACCAAGTAAGACTCTAATTCCGCGTCCCCGTTCGTCGCTTGTACCAATCATGAATTTATCAATTTGAAGATCAGATTTCGAAGACCTCAGTCAATATTTGAGTATGCGCAGCGGATTCGTCTTTGAAAAGACCGTCATAAAACCACGTCAAGCGAATGCATCTTCAATTGATAGGAATCGGAGTTCAGGAGCCTTCGCTTACTTTTACAATCCGAATGAATAGACATCTTGATCGTTGTGCATGTTGAAATACGCTCAAGACTTCTTCATTAGAATGGGGATGACATTTCCGGCGATGAGCACGATCATCGTCTTCCATAATCTTGTTAAACCATCGGGATCGACACGTTTTTATCGATATCATGTCTCCACCGTAGAAAATCTCTAGCAGCCATAAGCAGCTCGCAGACCTGCTGATGCAACACTTTATGAGTTCAGCGAATTAAATTTGAAGCTTTTTCCTAATTCCAGGCCCACTAACGCCTAGGCAAGAGTTGGTTCTTATGAGCCTACTCAGGCAAGTTTTCTGCCGAATGTTTTCCTAAGAACAGCATTCGAACTCAACTTCGAATCCAGAACGCGGTAAAAGAGAATTCGTTTTCTGTTTCAGGTCTGTATAGATTTCGCCATATCTGAGATCCTTCCCAATCTCTCGTTGAAGGATGTGTTCAGCATATGGTTCTCCTACGCAACAAAGGCCTATCATCAAGTGAGTTCATCTTCGTAGTTCATTGGTAGTTTGAATCCAGGAGCAACATAATTGTACTGTACTATAGAATAAGGATAAAGGTTAAAGGACGGCGTTATTCAATCCCCTTTGGGATGCGCCAGCGCATTCTACTTCTACGGGATGTCGTGGAGGCGACATGAATGCGTATTTGGCCATACAATGACTTGCGGTGGCCAGCCGATGAACAAGTCAGCGCTTTATCCTTCCCAGACACGACTGGCACCAATTCACCGACCACGGAGGGATGGAAGGCTTGGTTGGCCTGGGCGGGAAATCCGAACCAGGAACTTGGTTTCGGGTGCACGCGACAGTCGCGCCTCCTCCGACTGCGCTACACGCATCTGTACTGTATTATAGTCATCTAAATCCACGCTAAATGCAACATCACTCCTAGCGATGTCGTCGGAATGTCGAGAAATCGGTGGAATTTAGGAACTTGATAGCGTATTGAACATAAGTCTCCGTCGTCTTGAGACGCGACATCCCTTCAGAACCGGCTTCAATGACCGCGGCAGCTAATTTTTTTTATTATAAGCACATACATATGTGCTCGTGTCTTGATTAGCTGTTAGACACCTCCAGTGCAAGGGTGTGCGGTTCCGCTAAACCCTTAAATTTCGTTAAAAATCTGCAGAGCACTGTTTCAGGGCCAGATTCATCAACCGGTTACCGCCCTTTAACGGTGAAAATACTACTAAACCCCCTGGTGCTGAATGGATGTCATATCAGGGGGTTAGCGGTATTTTCACCGTTAGAGGGCGGTAAGCGGTTGATGAATTCAGCCCTCAGTCAAAGTATGCCAGTAGAACCGTTTTATATTCCATCTTCACGATAGACTCCGCAGTTTCAAATTAATTCTTTGAAATTTTTTCAATTTTGAGAAACTTCGAAATCAAACTGAACACCTTTCAAATATAATAGGGCGCCTTCCGAATTAAAGGATAAAGGATAAAGGACGGCGTTACTCAATCCCTTTTGGGATGCGCCACGCATTCTACTTCCATGAGATGTCGTGGAGGCGATTTGAATGCGTATTTGGCCATACAATGACTTGCGGTGGCCAGCCGATGAACAAGTCAGCGCTCTATCCTTCCCAGACAAGTCTGGTACCAATTCACCGACCCCGGAGGGATAGAAGGCTTGGTTGACCTGGGCGGGAAATCCGAACCAGGAACCTGGTATTAGGTGCACGCGGCAGTCGACGCCTACTCCGACTGCGCTACAATCGCTTTCCAAATTAAATTATTAAATTATTATTAATATTAAAAATTATTTTCGACCTTTCCTATTCTCTGGAAATTATTCCAATATTGTTACAAATACAATATAGTATGAGGATGGTCTGAAAGGCGGTTGAAAACAATTTTTAAGAATTTATTAATTCAACTTCGAAGGTGTTCAGTTTGATTTCGATGTTGTCAAAATTCAAGAAGGTTTTTCAAAGGTTTAATTTGAAAGTGCCCATTCTATCGTGAGGATGTTGTATAGAATGGTCCCACTGAGATTCTTCGATTGAAACAGTGCTATGCAGCTACATATCCACACTTTTTTAACGGAATTTAACGATTTAACAGAAACACGCACCTCCTCTTCAGTACTCTCGCTCCTCATCAATAAGTTCAGTCTCCACGTCTCCGTGTCTTCGCGTCTCGTGCCAAAATAGTTCATTGGGTCCTCCTCATTCTATAGTGAAGACGATTCGAGACAAAACAACTCCCTGAGGAACACCGCTTGTAACTGGAAGACATTCTGGAGACGCGTCATTTACGCTAACTTCCAAAATATCAGACATAAAGTTTTTTATCCACGGAGTAATCCTGGAAAGGACACATATTAACGCTTTAAAACGAGCCTCCACAGGGACCTTTTCAGAAGCCTTCATAAAGTGTGCATTCGAAAATCGTCATAACACTTGATCAGAGTTGTCACGAGGGAGCTCTATCAACGTATTGATGAGTGTACTGGTATTCTTGGTATTCCGTAAATTTCAGTCGCTTATGACTCTTGTCCTTCGGAGTTAAAAGAGGATTTCCAATAAAGACAAAGCCGTAAGATAGTTATGCTAGTTTCGACCATAACTTGGATGAGCAAACTCAAGGAATATAAAGCCTTCTCCGGGTCTCATCAGCAGGTAGAGAGGACTTTATGAGAGATGAAAATAAGTAAACTAACCTGCATTCAGTATAAAATCCACTACAGATGACCACAAATGATAGATATCCATCTATGGAACAGAATTAGTAGACATAGTGGCATAGTTCTCAAACTTGGGTAATTAAACCTTAAACCAAAGCGTTCGTTAGCGCAGGAAGCACGGTAGAGTCGAAGAAAAATGCGGTGTAGTAGAGTTGACAGTAAAGTTGCGAACGGAATCTGATTTTCTTTGCCTAGTTCACTTTTTACTTCCTCGATGGTCTTAAAAACTACCCAGTAGACATTGGATCCGACACCGATTCGGATAATTCGAATCTCATCATTTTTTCAAACCCGTTTAAAAAGAGTACATATTCGAATATTAACATTTTTGAGAAGCTACGGATCTAGGAATGATTCAGAAAAAAAAGTAGCCTTAACAGGAAAGATTTTCAGATGATCCAAATAACTGTTTTATCTTCGGATTTCACATCGGATATTCGAATTGGATGGTATATCAGTTTTGCGATCAAAAATCAGTTATATGCATGGTTCAAAATTCGATCTGCCGCAAATAGCTCCTATCCGAATCGCCTTGGGATCCGAGCTTTTCAAAGATGCCATTATTCGCACATTCCTTTTAGCCAAGGTTTGGAAAAAAATGACGAATCCGAATTATCCGAATCGGCGTCTGATCCAATGTCTATTACCCAGGCCATTCGTTTTGCTGACTCGGTCGACATATAACCTATCCGATTTCAGCTTCTGATTCGAGCTTGTATTCAAGCGATCGCACGAGACTTCGAACTCCTGATCACTGACGAGTGGGAGAAGAGCTGGCTGGCGTTGGACCGCGACCAAATGATTGAGATTCTGAAGTGCAACCAGCTCGTGATTGCAAGTGCGTGAGACTTCCATGTCAAGCCGAGCCCCCTTCCAATCAGTTAGCGTTCCTGAAACGGTGGTGGACACGCTAGAACGCCCTAATGTATTCTTGATTTAAAATAATTACTTTCTTTGGAAATTTATTAACACAGAGTATTTGAAAAAGCGTTTACTCTATTTGCGTGTTCAATTCATCGCCTAATTCTAAATCCTTATTTTTTAGCAACAAGAATGTGTTGACGCTTGTTTTCATGTTCAGATAAGTATAGGGTTGGTTCTAAAATCCTGCACCTAAATTTATTTTTTGTTTTTGTTTCGGAATTTAGGCATTGAATTTAAGGTTTTGGCGATATACTCTAGTAAAATGTTCTAGGAGGTTCTACAGAAGAATATACACCATTTTCACGTTGAATTGGACACCTTTAAAATCAAATTGGACGGAAACTCTTCTAAGATAGCCTAAGACTTCTGAAATCAAAGTGAATTCCCCTAAATTGAAATGACCTTCTTCTGCATAAAACTAGACCTTTGTCTTAAAGCACAGCAAAGTAACAAGCTTATAGCACATTAAACGACCAGATCGCGCCATGCACTCAAAAATTTCTGCGCCACTGTTTTGATTGTTAGTGTTAATACCACTTACATGAACCGTAAAAGGGTTTTTTGTATCGTTAACAGGCGGCGGCAAACTCCATGTAAACAGAAATTCCGCTATCAATCGAATATAAATCGTGACGTCTTGGACGGGGACATGGTGCAATCTTTTTTTTGGCACTATAAGATGGCCTCCTTCTTGCTCTTTAAATCAACCTTTAAAGCATTATTGCTCCTTAAAAAATTAAAATTTCATAAAATTTCAAACAATTCTTAAAAGTTAGATGGGTAAGGATAAGGATAAAGGACGGCGTTATTCAATCCCTTCTGGGATGCGCCAGCGCATTCTACTTCTACGGGATGTCGTGGAGGCGAAATGAATGCGTATTTGGCCATACAATGACTTGCGGTGGCCAGCCGATGAACAAGTCAGCGCTCTATCCTTCCCAGACAAGTCTAGTACCAATTCACCGACCCCGGAGGGATGGAAGGCTTGGTTGGCCTGGGCGGGAAATCCGAACCAGAAACCTGGTATCGGGTGCACGCGACAGTCGCGCCTCCTCCGACTGCGCTACACGCGCCCAAGTTAGATGGGTAAATGAATTAAAACCAAGAAAGCTCTACTAAAATTTTCCTTGAACAAAAAATTATTCTAACCTTTTTGGAGTGTCTGCAGTTTAATTTAGAAGAAGCCCTTTTTAGTTTGGAAGAGTTCGCTTTGATATCAAAAGTCTTACCAGGAAACTATCTCAACGGTAGGTCAGAACGGCCCATGTGTTGTATATGTGCAGAATCGCCTCTCTCTGGGAAGCATCAAAATGCAAATATCTCGACCCCAATACAACTCTGCATAGAGTTAGGGACGACGGAAGTTGGACCGTTGGCTGCGTTAGTCCTATGCCTGGAGGCGGAGGGCGGGCTCAACTTGGCTGGAAACAGCGATGACGAGCGAGCGATGGTGGCAGAGTGCGTAGAAGGGCGGAGTAATCCCCGTGATCACCGTTTCCAGCCAACTTGAGCTCTCCCTCCGCGTGCAGGCATAGGGCTAACGCCTCCAACGGCCCAACTTCTGTCGTCCCTAACTCTGCGCAGAGTTGTATTGGGGTCGAGATATTTACATTTTCTTGTTTCTCAAAGAGAGGCGATTCTGCCCATATACAACACATTGGCCGTTCCGACCTACCGTTGAGATAGTTTCCTGGTTAGGCTAGCTCAGGAAAGTGTCGAATTTGACGTGAAATGTATCAAATTTGATTTAAAGGTGTCTAATGTGATTTGAAAATTGTCCAATTCGACATGAAAATGGTATTGAAGCGCTCGCATTTCATTGATATCCAGCCACGACATTGAGAAATAAAACTCCAAGTAGTAGTTCAGCTTACAATTGACCACAAGATCATCTTATCGTTAGTTTTCAAGGAAAGTGAAATATAAAAAATAACTGAAAATTTTTGACTCTCTTGAAAGGAATGCGGTTTAATTTGAATGGCGAACATTTTTGCTTAAAAATTGTTCAGCTCGATGGGAAGATGACACATACATAGGGCGCTCTTTAGACGAGTATCGGTTATGGGAAGCCGTTGTTCGCTGGCTGCAGGCGCCGAATCATCCAGAGCGAAGAGGAACCACTGCCAGTCCGCTGCTTACGTCTCTGCTGCCTTACATACGGTCAGTGTTTATGGCGAGAACTTCACTCCCTTCGCCCGTCTAGCTGCTTCCCTTTCAGGTTTCCGTTTATGACTGCCGATGAGCTGACACACGTGGAGCGTTCGCAGTTCGCCGAGTGCTATCCGAAGCTGTTCCATCCGCAGATTCTGCTCGCCTACAAGTTCCAAGCCCTTCCCCTATCCAGTCGCGTGAATTGCAAGTAAGCTCCACAAGACAGCCGTACTCCACCGTGAAGCTCTGAAGAGGTGGCAGTTCTTTCAGGGAGTTCACCACCACACAGTTTCTGCTGCGGAACTACACCGATACACGATGGGACAAGAGGATTTCGATTTCGAACGAGCAGCTCTACCAGAGAGGCGTTGACCACTCGTTCCAGGTAACTATTCGCTTCGATTCTCTACAAACTGGTTGTAGATCCTTCACTGATAGAAGCTCTTTTTGCAGATTCGCACCCGCTCCTGTACCTTCCCTCTGCAGACATGGCAGTGGACGCTGAAACTAGGCGGATCATCGTACTCAAACACTGTTGACGATACGCTCAAGGCCTATCTGATATCGGAAGACATTGATCAGCCAAGGTACTGCAGTTTATTCAATTTTGAGCTAATTAGTATGCTGGAGCTGTCTGGATAGGGTGAAATGAATGAATAACCTGTCCATAGGCTGGCTAGGGCGCGTGTAGCGCAGTCGGAGGAGGCGCTGACTGTTGCTTGCACCCGATACCAAGTTCCTGGTTCGGATTTCCCGCCCAGGCCAACCAACCCTTCTATCCCTCCGGGGTCGGTGAATTGGTACCAGACTCGTCTGGGACGGATAAATCGCTAGCTTGTTCATCGGCTGGCCACCACACGTCATTGTATGGCCAAATACGCATTCATATTGCCTCCACGACATCCCGTAAAAGTAGAATGCGCTGGCGCATCCCAAAAGGGATTGAGTAGCGCCGTCCTTTATCCTTTATCCTTTAGGCTGGCTAACACTAGTCATTGCACAGGCCCTTCGAAAGGCCTTCACGACGTGCAGCAGAAGAAGAATTCGCGGCGCGTCCCATCAAAAATCAAATCGAAGAATAAAAATGAAAAAGCAGAGAAAAAAATCAGCGATATTTTCGCCAACAATGATATTTAGCTGGACTAAAAAACATTTAAAGAACTTAACAGACTGACCCACGGATCTCCCTCGATAGAGAGCCTTCGGGCTCTCTTGTTAAGAGGGATCTCGGGCCGCTTGTCGCAGGGCCACGTGGCGCGTCCCCGGGTGGTGGATAGGGGAATTAAACGCGAACCAAATGCGACCGTGTACTGCCCAGAGACGCAGGTGGGATGCAGGGGATGGACTCCTTGCTCCTGCTGTGTCGGGTCGATGCGTTCCTTGTGCGTGGGAGCGGCATGTTCGTGCACAGTGTGCGTGGATGTGTCCGTGACTGTGCGGATTGTAACTGTGTCGGCTCGGCCAAAAGCTTGCACTCGGTAGACTGGGAGTACATGTAAGGCGATTCGAGGCCGCCTTAAGTCTCGCCCCGTCCCTTCGGGCAGTCTGGCTGGCTGCCCGGAGTACCCCGCCCGCACGACAGAGCCTGACTAGCTACCCGTGTTGTATTCCAGTCAAACACAGCAGCACTAAAGGGCCTCATTCCCCTGACCCCGAAAGAGCCCCCATTTCTGCAGCGATGGGAAGGACGAGTACGGAGAGGCTGCTAAAATCTCAGGGCCTAACCAGGCTGCGCAAACTGAGAAGGACTAGGATGACGATCTGTACTTACAACGCCCGCACGCTTGCGTCGGAAGCATCCGTCGAGGACCTGATGATGCAAGCCAGGAAGATCAAGTACGACGTCATCGGACTGACCGAGACGAGAAGACACCACCCCCTACACGCCGCCTACGACTCCGGAGAAGAACTGTTCCTCGGAACATGCGACAGCAGGGGAGTAGGCGGCGTTGGTGTCCTCGTCAACACGCACTTGGCCATGAACATCGATTCGTACGAGTCTCTGACTAGCCGAATCGGACGTCTGCGACTGAAGCGATGTGGCTCCGTGCCAGCCTTGACTGTGTTCGTCGCGTATGCCCCAACATCCGACTACGACGTCGAAGACGTCGAGGCCTTCTACGTGGAGCTGGAGAAGTTCTATAAGGAAGATCACACCTTCTACAAGGTGATCGTCGGCGACTTCAACGCCAAGATCGGGCCACGAAGGTCGCCGGAAGAACTTCACATCGGAACCCACGGTTTGGAGTGGAACGAGCAAGGTGAAAGGCTGTCTGAGTTTATCATGTCGACCAAGACCATCCATGGAAACTCGCAGTTCCAGAAGCCTCCCTCCCTACGATGGACCTGGGAATCCCCCGGTGGCCAGTTCCACAACGAGATCGACCACATCATCTTCAATCGCAAGTATTGCCTGACCGATGTCTCCGTTGTCCCCAAGTTCTACACGGGATCGGACCACCGCCTCCTTCGCGCGAGGTTCCGCTTTTCGCGTCAAGGAGAGAAGGCCGCGAAGTTCAAGAAGAGGAATCCCAGAACGACCATCAACTGGGATCTCTACACCTCTCTTGTCGGCCTTTGGGAAGATGCCGTCATGGACAACGTCGACGAGGAATACGATCGCTTCGTGCACCATCTCCACGATAGTGCTAAGGGAGCCGAGAGCTTGAAGACCACCAAGAGACGCCTGTCTCCGGAAACTCTCGAGCTGATACGCCAGCGTGGAGCAGCACGAGCGTCAGGCAACTACCAACTGACGTCCGAGCTTGCAAAGCTATGCAGAGCGGCGATAAAGGAAGATCTCAAGGAGAGAAGGGCGGAAGTGTTGGCTGAAGCAGCAGAGGTAGGGCTGAGCATTCGCAATGCCCGCCGGAACTTCGCCAACTTCAAGACCAAGATGACCGCTCTCCGACGTCCTGACGGAACCATCACCTCTTCCAGAAGGACCATGGAGAAAGTCATCCACGACTTCTACTCCGATCTCTTCGATAGCCACGTCCACCTGCCCCCATGCCATCTTCCGCAGGATGGATACGTCGTTCCCTCTGTTCTCCCTTCCGAGATCCGACACGCCATCTCGTCGGTGAAGAAACGTACAGCACCCGGTTCTGACAGGATCAGAGCTGAACACCTGAAGAACCTCCCGCCAGCGCTCATCAACACCCTGGCGCGGCTCTTCACACGCTACCTGTCCGAATGCAAGGTTCCATCTCAGTGGAAGACCAGCAAGACCGTTTTGCTGTACAAGAAGGGAGACGTGCACGACATTGGCAACTATCGCCCGATCTGCCTGTTGTCCGTAGTCTACAAGCTGTTCACTCGAGTCATCCTGAAGAGGATTAGTAGAACGCTGGACGAAGGACAGCCATGCGAACAAGCAGGATTTCGGAGAGGATTCAGCACGATCGACCACATACACACCATTACGAAGCTCATCGAAGTGTCGCGAGAGTACAAGCTGCCGCTGTGCCTTACGTTCATCGACCTGAAGAAGGCATTCGACTCCGTCGAGACTGAAGCGGTCATGGAAGCCCTGCTCACCCAGGGCGTTCCTACTCAGTACATCAGAGTCCTTCGAGAGCTGTACAGTGGATTCACGACCAAGATCTCACCATTCTACAACGACGTCGTCATTGACGTGAAGAGAGGGGTTCGACAAGGGGATACCATATCCCCGAAGCTCTTCAGCGCCACCCTCGAAAACGTCATGCGCGAACTAGAATGGGAAGACATGGGAGTGAAGGTCGACGGCCGGCAACTGAACCATCTTCGCTTCGCTGACGACATCGTGCTCATAACCCCGAGCATCAGTCAGGCGGAACGAATGCTGGCCGACTTCGATCGTGTATGTGGAAGCGTCGGACTGCAGCTGAATCTTACGAAGACGATGTTCATGAAGAACGGATGGGTTTCTGATGCCCCATTCTCGCTCAACGGAACGAACATCTCCGAATGCTCCAGCTATGTGTATCTGGGTCGCGAAGTCAACATGACCAACGACCTAGCACCAGAGCTGAGCAGAAGGAAACGAGCGGCTTGGGGAGCTTTCAAGAGCGTCGAAGAAGTCGTGAAGAAAACGAAGAACGTCCGACTCCGTGCCCACCTATTCGACTCCACTGTTCTTCCTGCCCTAACATACGCCTCAGAGACCTGGGCTATACGAAAGCAGGATGAACACGCGATCAGCGTCGCGCAGCGTGGAATCGAGAGGACGATGCTCGGAGTGACACGACTCACGCAAGTGAGAGAAGGCCTCCGGAGTTCCGAGCTTCGCCGACGTTCGAAGATCAGAGACGCTGTCGCATGGGCCAAGTCGTCGAAAATTAGGTGGGCCGGCCACGTAATGCGATTCGCAGACACCCGCTGGACGAGAGCCGTCACAGATTGGATTCCGCGGGATGTCAAAAGAACACCAGGACGCCCACTAACGCGTTGGTCGGACTTCTTCGTGAAAGCCCTGAACGACAGATATGACGCTCTTCGTGTCCCTCGAGCGAGGAGGATCCATTGGACCACTCTGGCACGTGACAGGGACGAATGGAGACGCTGCTGGCGCCCGCTCGAGCAAGTCGATGATCAACGGGACGACAGGTGATACAGGTGAACAGACTGACCACCTTCCACAATGAAACCATTACGGCAGCTTGGATTATTAAAGGAAACGATGCGAACAAACTATAAAGGATCAAGAACGACGTTAACCAACCTCATTTGGGATGCGCCTCGCATTCTAAATACCTTTACGAATTATCTACTAACCAATCAGGGGTCGGATTCATCAACGACTTACATAACTTTAACAGTGAATTCCCAGCGGAAAACTCAGATAACGCGGCTTATCGCCCATCATTTGACTTGATAAGCTGCCTTATCAGAGTTTTTCGCTGTGAATTCTCTGTTAAAGTTATGTAAGTCGTTGATGAATTCCGCTTCTGAACGCAAATCTTGCCTGCATAATGACTTGTGGTGGCCAGCCGATGAACAAGTCAGGGTTTGTCGTTCCCAGTCCAGTGTAGTACCCATTCACCTTCTCCGCAAAGATGGAAGGGTTGGCCTGGTGTGAAAACCCGAACCAGGGACCTGGAATCCGGTGCATGCAACAGTCGGCGCCTCCTCCGACTGCGCTACCGCGTGCCCTCTACGACAGCGTAACTATGCACCGCCGTGGTTTATTCTGTACCCTTAGCTAACGGTAAAGTACGCTCTCTTTACTGTTACAAGGAAGCACGGCGATGTACTATCTTTGTCCAGAAACGTCAAGCATTTTAATACTTGAATGGAATATCGTTAATGCAATTTGAATGTGTATTTGGCATACAGCGTGGGGTAGCGCAGTCGGAGGAGATGCCGGCTGTCGCGCACACCCGACTCCAGGTTCCTGGTTTGGATTTTCCGCCCAGGCCAACCAAGTCTTCCATCGCTCCGGAGTCGTTGAATGTGTGTCAGACTCGTCTGAGAAGGAAAGTCACCCACTTGTTCATCGGATGGGCACTTCAAGTCAGTTTAGGCTAAACACACATTCATATCGCCCCGAAGACATGCCCTAGAAGTGAAAAAGTATGCGTTGCTCGTCTTAAAAGGGATTGATTAAGGCCGTCCTTAATCATTCATTATGTTCGGCCTATACAAATTTATCAGGTAATACGGAAAACCAAAGTCGGGCCTTCTTCGTCTTCTCAAAAGTACGTCGGCTCTCTGATGTCGACGTTCTGAAAGCACTTTCAACGCGGAAAAACTTGCCGATTTGAAATTGAAGTGTTCTAGAAAAGGCTGGACCATGCCCTTCATATTAGAAAGCGTGTCTCCTAAATAAAGTTTCAAAAGACCACCACTTCTTCGAGGGATCGTAGGATTAGGATGAAAGCGCTGTCACTCGATAGAGATAGAAGTCGTCAAAAAGTAGCGGTACCGTCAAAACCATGCGCATCGCTGACACTCGATGAATGCCTAACTGACTGGTTTCCGTATGATGTAAAGGAATACCTGACCGCCTGCTAGTGCACTGATCGCAGTGCTTCTTGAAAGTCCTGAGCTTCTGATTCTACGCTGTCCTTGTCTCTTCAATGAGGAATTCCCATTGAGCTACTCTGGCACGTGCCAGGGACGGACAGAAGTGTTGCTGGCGCACGCTTAGGTATATGAACGATTAGCAGAACGACGGCTGATCTTGATGAGAACACTCTATGCTTATCAAGCTCCAAAAAGGATCGTTGTCACTTCACCGCTGAAAAGATAGAATTCCATGGGTGCTGCTGGAGTTGAACTCAAATTATCAATTTTTACTTGCCAACCCTGCCTGGTAAGGATATAAGGCACTATTTTGTACTTTACGGACTCCAGAGGACGAGGTGAGGTCGAAAAAAAATTTTCGCCCAAACTTCGCCCAGGGGGTTATTTGGGGTGCTGATCACGAATCTTACATCCGTTTTTGGAATTTTGGCCGATTACGGTAGGTTACAGTAGGTACCGGTGACTACGGCTGTCGAGGTCATAATCACCGATTTCGCCCAAACTTCGGCTAGGGAGGCTATTTGAGGTGCCGATCGAAAATGACATCCGTTTTTCGCTTTACGCTGGAGTACGGTAGGTCACGGTAGGTGCGGGTGACTAAGGCTGCCAAGGTCATTGTCACCGGTTTCGCCCAAACTTCGGCTGTAGGGGTTATCTGTGGTGCTACGGGTGAGCATGGCATGCAGTCGGTCCCGCAGCGATCGCCTGAAAATTCGAAAATCTGCGGGAAACTATTCGATGGGCGAAGGCTTAATCGAGAGGTAGCAATCTAAGCATCATGGCACTCCAGGCATTGTTCCACAACCGCCACCTGGAATAACTGCGCGACTTCAAGCTGAAGGACGTCTTTGGCAAGCTAAACATGAACGCAGCCAATTTCCAGGAATGGCTTAAAAGGATGGGATTGCTCGCAATCGGTAACCATGACCATGGCAGCCTTAGTCACCCGCACCTACCGTAACCTACCGTACTCCAGCGTCAAACGAAAAGCGGATGCCATATTCGTGATCGGCACCCCAAATAACCACCCTAGGCGAAGTGTGGGCGAAATCGGTGATTATGACCTCGACAGCATTAGTCACCCGTACCCACTGTAACCTACCGTAATCGGCCAAGACTTCAAAAACGGGTGGCAGATTGGTGATCAGCACCCCCAAATAACTCCCCTAGGCGAAGTTTAGGCGAAAAATTTTTTCCACCCCTCCACGTCCTCTGGAGTCCGTAAAGTGCAATAGTGCCGGATATAACACTGGTTTGTTGGTCAGCTGGCCACCGTAAATCCTTGTTTAGGCCAGAGTTGCATCCAAAATGTTTCGACGATATTCCGTAGAAGTAGAATGCGTGACGCATCGCATCATGCCATGGGATTGACTAACGCCGACCAACATTTTATCCTTTAACTCTCTGACGACTGCATCTCCTACAGTTTTGGTTATCTAGATCGGACAGTTCTGCTTGTCTAATATGATTTTCTCACATTTTTCGTTCCACGCGTTTCGTATCCATTCCTAGCAGGTCGATCGAATACATGCTGTCCATTGTCGATGAGAAACGAGTGCTCCGCTCATTCTCCAGCAAGAAGAACTTCACCAAGACCCGGTAAGGCTATACATCGATACTTCACACCCAATCCCGATCCTGGGTATCGCCTAACTCGATAGTTGCAGGTACTCAAGCGAGCTGGACATCGATCGGAAGGTTGAAATCAACGACCTGCTCACCGAGGACTCACCGCTGCTCGTCAACGGCGAATTGCATCTACAGCTAACGTTACGTCCTATTGACTGATTGCTCCTTTACTTGGTAGTATGCCCCTGTATGCACTGATCTACATCAAGCAACCTCATCGTCTCTATGTCAGCTGCTGAATACGCCCTTCTCATGATGTCTGTGTAGTTTTCAACAATTCGTCCATATTCCATATTTATTTCGGTGCAACCGCATCCATTACTCATGCTGGTCATAGTCTCAAGTGGTATTCGTCCAATTCCGGTACTGTATAGTTAACCTACTGCAGCGTTCGTTTCAGAATTTCGATGATTTTTTAAAATATGTGTGCTAGTTGATTAAACGTTTAAGATTAAACAATACTGCGATGGTGAGACCGCAAGGAAAGCCAACAAAGAAAAAGAAGGGCGTAAGAACGTCCTCCTAGTTAATAACTGCCTTCAGTTTTGTTTGGCGTGCCATCCACGAAGTGTAGACCCAGCTGCTAAGAAAACTTTTTGAACCCTTCAGTACTGCAGAAGTGTCCACGCTACCGCCGAAGCTATTCACCGCAACACAGCAGTGAATAAAGAGGTTGCTCGACTGGGCCAGAAAGGGCATGTGGATGGAGGAAAATTCTCTCAAATCTTCAATCTATCAATCTTGGCACGGCGGCTCCACGACTACCTGCCATACTGTTCTAAGACATGCTGAGGTTTAAGGACAGTCGCACCTGGAATACCTCAAGTCTTCGTTTTGCAGACGGCATCACTTCTAGAATACTCTTCTAGAATTCTGTCGCTGAAGACAGGCGATACCTGCCGAGCATTAGCCTTCATATGTGCCCGAAGTGGCGATGCTCTCATCAGAGCAAAGAGGTTGAGGATTACAAAACAATTCATGCTCTATATTTTAAAATCGATATCACCTGTATCACTTGTCGTCCCGTTGATCATCAACTTGGTCGAGCGGGCGCCAGCAGCGTCTCCATTCGTCCCTGTCGCGTGCCAGAGTGCTCCAATGGATCCTCCTCGCTCGAGGGACACGAAGAGCATCATATCGGTCGTTCAGGGCTTTCACGAAGAAGTCCGACCAACGCGTTGGTGGGCGTCCTGGTGTTTTCTTGACATCTCGCGGAATTCAGTCGGTAATCGCCCTCGTCCAGCGGGTGTCTACGAAGCGCATTACGTGGCCGGCCCACCTAATTTTCGACAACTTGGCCCACGCGACAGCGTCTCTGATCTTCGAACGTCGGCGAAGCTCGGAACTCCGGAGGCCTTCTCTCACTTGCGTGAGTCGTGTCACTCCGAGCATCGTCCTCTCGATTCCACGCTGTGCGACGCTGATCGCGTGTTCATCCTGCTTTCGTATAGCCCAGGTCTCTGAGGCGTATATTAGGACAGGAAGAACAGTGGAGTCGAATAGGTGGGCACGGAATCGGACGTTCTTCGTCTTCTTCGCGACTTCTTCGACGCTCTTGAAAGCTCCCCAAGCCGCTCTTTTCCTCCTGCTCAGCTCTGGTGCTAGGTCGTTGGCCATGTCGACTTCGCGACCCAGATACACATAGCTGGAGCATTCGGAGATGTTCGTTCCGTTGAGCGAGAATGGGGCACCAGAAACCCATCCGTTCCTCATGAACATCGTCTTCGTAAGATTCAGCTGCAGTCCAACGTTCCCACATGCACGATCGAAGTCGGCCAGCATTCGCTCCGCCTGGCTGATGCTTGGTGTTATGAGCACGCTGTCGTCAGCGAAGCGAAGATGATGTAGTTGCCGACCGTCTATCTTCACTCCCATGTCTTCCCACTCTAGTTCGCGCATGACGTCGAGGGTGGCGCTGAAGAGCTTCAGGGATATGGTATCCCCTTGCCGAACCCCTCTCCTTACGTCGATGACGACGTCGTTGCAGAATGGAGAGATCGTTCGGCTTGGTGCCAAAAAGTTGTAGTGGTTCACGCCAGCAGCCGACCACCGCACAGTGACCATTACCTTTTTGGGCAAGTTCGCCTTTGGAAAATGCCTAGGGGGTTCGTTGACGTCCAACCACTCTCCGGAACATTTCCTATTATCATACAAAATCCACTTTTCGTCAAAAGTGATGATTCGATCCAAAACGGGTCAGTTTTCTTGCGTAAAAGTAGAGAAGAACACAAATCTCGAATCATGACGATTTTCGCCGCTCACTCAACTCGTGGAGCACCCACTTTTCGTGCTTTTTCACCTTCCCAAGGCGTTTCAAAGTGCACAACAGCAGTTCTACTGACGTTTAGCTCTTTCGCGATCCAGCGAACTGCTTGGGACGGGTCAGCCTCCACCAGTTCTTTCAACTCGTCGTCCTGAAGTGCGCTAAGCCGACCGCTACGGGGGTCATCTATGAGGCTGAAATCTCTGCTCTGAAATTCACTGAACCACTGGCGCACAGTGCTTACTCCAACACTGTTAGGCCCCTACACTTGGTTGATTTGTCGAGCCGTCTCGGCTGCGGATTGTCCCAATTTGAAGTTGAAATAAAATCGGAGTCGGTCCTTCGACATACTTCGATAAGCCCTTCAAGAGCAGAAATGTAAGTACAGTCTGCTCTGTCCAGTTTCAGACAGCTTTTCCGATGTTCACTTGGAGGTGTAGCATTTTCGGATGAACATTCTTGAGAGGAGTTCTTTTTTGTCACAAAGGTCGCTCTCCATGAACTATTCTGTCCTATCAAGCTGTCGATGTTTTTTCTGTGCTAACCGCGCTAAACTTTTTTCGGTTCCACTAAACCTAGCGGCCATCCTAGGCGTGGCCACATCTAAGCCAACTTAGCTCACCTGCATACTCTGCTCTGTACATACATATAACACGCCTTCTAAATAGTAGTAACTGTGACTTATTCTCATGAAGAAGAATCGATGAAACCTTTTGTGGAAAATTGGCTTAAGTTTAGGTGATTTTTTGACCTCTGTCACTTTAATCTCTCAAATCTCTGTGCTTTAAAGTCTGATCCAAGCAGATTCGAGCGAAGCATTCGAACGCGACACGGTTCGTTGAACTGGTTCTGACGATGTGTAATCACTTCGCACCTTACACGACAGAAACACACTGCTTCTCCGGCAGCAGCACCCGAATTCCTCTAGTATTGATTGATTTTGCCTTTCATAGACGTCTCTGCCTCTCCAATCGATAGTAGACTTTCTCTTTTTTCGCCATTTAAAAGTCAATTTCTCCTTTATTTGAACTTCTACACATTGGCACGTTAGAAACCTTCTTCCTCGGGAGGGTAACCCGTCAATAAATCGTGAACCAGTGTGTCATTGGAAAGAAATAGCGTTGTTTAATCTTATTTAGAACGCGCCGGGTAGCGTATTATAAGTTGCTTTCTAGACCACTATGTAATTGACAGGGTTTCTCGGAATTAACTAGTTTTTGCGTCTTTAAGGCCAAAGTGGTATTAAAATCAAGGCCTATGCAAAAGGAAAGATTATCTGGGCAACAAATTAGGATTGGATGCATATTAGGGGGGGGGGGTCAAAAGTAATGAGACACCCCATGCTGTGTCCATATATCCCGTGGCTGGAGTCTGGTTTCGTGTTTATCGTATTTGTATGTTTATATGCTACTTACTGAAGCCCATCTGAGAAGTTCACTTCCGCCCTTTCCAGAGGCATGCCATAACCCCAGCCTGTCTCATGCCGAAACCCCAGGCTGACGAGACGACCTGTGTCGCGCAAATCTCCTCCAGTTCCCAACCCCGAGCAGCCTGGGCTCAATATTCACGCAAGATGAGAAGTACGTCTTCTGCCTTAACCCTGCCAAGCAGCGAGTCTGGGTGAGGCCTGGTGACCTGTTACTGACCTTCGTTCGGCGAGATGTTCACGGCGAGAAGCATCTTTGGAGGTTTTGGGTCTGCGCCCATGGATCGGTTTACCGGAAGCTGCTTCCCAAAAGCACTACGATGAACTCCAAGGCCATGGTGAACGAAATAGAAGAGATGGGCCGACGACTCGCTCGTATTCATTCGCAGCGCTTCAAGAAGGTTCTCCTCTTCGACAACGCCGCACCCCATCGGGAACAAGTAACCACGGATAAGCTTGGCCAGCTGGGCTACGTTCACATGCCTCACCCACCGTATTCGCCGGACACCTCTCCATGCGACTACTACTACTTCTTGAGCCTACAGGACTTTCTAGTCGGTAGGGACACAAGAACCCAAGCAGTGCTTGACATCCATATCGAGCAGTTGATCAACGCCAGGCCAAGCAGTTCTGGAAAGATGGGATCACGAAGTTGGCTGAGCGATGCAGCAAGGTCATTGCCCTTGATGGCAAATACATTCCTCAGCATCGTTGAGTTGTAATTGAGTTATAGGGAGATAAAGATTTTTTTCAACATGTCTCATTACTTTTGCCCCCTCCCCCCCCCCCCCCCCCCTAATAAAACAAATATTCTACCAGGCAAATTTTTATTAAATAAAACTAAAATTAAAATCAAAATTCTTCTTCAGCTGTCACAACGATGTTTTTGTTGCGATCAAAACTTCTGTTCTGGCGCCAGGCGGAACTCGAACCCGCACCTCCCTCTGACCGGGCGTGAATGCTCTACGCCTTTACACCACCGGCGCCATTTGATTGAACGCAACATCCACATCTCGTGGGACCGATCAGCACCCACCCGTATCCGGGATGAGCTGGCCGCTGATATCAGCTTGGAACCAGTGAAGCTTCCCGGATACGGGTGGATGCTGATCGGTCACACGAGGTGTGGATGTTGCGTTCGATCAAACGGCGCCGGTGGTGTAAAGACGTAGAGATTTCACGCCCGGTCAGGGTGAGGTGCGGGTTCGAGTCCCGCCTGGCGCTAGAAGTTTTGATTGCAACAAAACATCGTTGTGACAGCTTATAACCTCGATACCAGCCAATTGAGGCTTAAAGAAACTGATCTGAATTCTTCTTCAGCGTTTGTCCCGCTTAGTTGTGGAGTCCGCTTTCTTGGAATGCTGGCGCCACTTTTCCCGATCAAATACCTGATCAGGGTGCAACATAGCCATCTTCAAGTCCTGATGCAGTGTATCAAAACTATCCTCTTCGCCGTCTTCCGGGCACCTTGAGATTGAGACCAGTCTTTTGGACGGTGTCATCTTTTGCGTGACAGTATCATCGCAGAAGAGGGCGCATTTTCTCGCATATCGAAGTGACACAAAGGCTCAATTAAGCAAAATTAAAATCAAATTGGGCGCGTGTAGCGCAGTCAGAGGAGGCGCCACTGTCGCTTGCACCCGATACCAGGTTCCTGGTTCGGATTTCCCGCCCAGGCCATCCAAGCCTTCCATCCCTCCGGGGTCGGTGAATTGGTACCAGACTTGTTTGGGATGGATAAAGCGCTGACTTGTTCATCGGCTGGCCATCGCAAGTCATTGTATGGCCAAATACGCATTCATGTCGTAGAAGTAGAATGCGTTGACGCATCCCATGAGGGATTGAGTAACGCCGTCCTTTATCCTTTATCCTTTTAAATTCAATTTTAAAAAATAGTTTAAAAATTAAAAATTAAAAGGACCGAAGTGATATCGTCATATCAAGATGCATTAGCTCTAGTGTTCTTATATTCAAGGCGAAATTCTTTCCTTTAGATAGAATCATGTCGAAGCGAGATTTGAACCTGCAGTCTGTGCGCGTCTCAATGTACCATAACGCGGACCTGCTCACTTCAGGTGTCCTGATGACACAGTTCAGCGCGTGGATCGTACTTTGCTGCCTCTTCCATGCGACCCATGGATCCACTCTACTTGATCGTCTGTGCAAGTTGGACAAAACCCTTCGAGGATGCGTCATGCGTGAACACATTGAAAACAACGGTATGTTCCTTCAGAAGCTGAAAATTAGTAAAATTCTCCCGCACATCATATAAAACGATTTCGTATTTTAAATTCCGAAGTAGGAAAGCCTGAGATAGATTTTTTAATAATGATCTTCGATTGATTTTTCTTGATTTTCTGACAGCTTTTTATGCTGATAAGCTTGTATAATATCCCTTTTAAGGTTTGGAAAGCTGCTCTGATGGCGCAGTAGTCGCGTTCTGTTGTCTTTTCAAAGTAACCCTCTTTGTTGTTGTTGGTTCTGGGAAGTAACTGTAATTGCTGAACGTCATCATTTATTCAATTTGTAGTTCAGCGGAAGATTTACTACTTGATTCAAATGTGAAAATATCATCTTTAGTGAGGTTAGAGTTGGTTATACACCATTTTCACGTCGATTTGGACACTTTTCAAACCAAATTGGACACTTTTCAAAACAAACTGGACACTCTTCTAAACAAATCTTATGCTTCTGAAATCAAAGTGACGTCTTCCAAATAGAAATGAGCTTCCTCCAGATTAAACTACGTACCCAATAAGATGGTTAGAAAAATATTTTGTTCAAGAAAAATTTAGTAAAATTTGCCTTGAAATTGTTTAGTTCCCTGCTCCAGTATGTGTGGCAATTTCTATAAAAATCTTATTTTTGGTGGATATAGTACATTAAATTTTGTTTTAAAGCGCAGCAATGCAGCAGTAACGCAGAGCATTAAAAAACTGGGTCGCGCCATGCACTCCGATAAGCAAGTCGCAATGTTTATTTGATTGATAGTGAAGCACCATAGTGAGGACATGTGTGATTTTCTCACATTGCTTATGTTGTTCTGTTGTTTACAAGCGTAATTGCCACGTAAACTTAAATTCTGCCATCAATCGAATAAAAATCGCGGCTTTTCAGACGAGGGCATGGCACAATCTCTGTTTTGGCAATATAAAATGGCTACCTTCCTGTTCTTTAAAACAAGTTTTAAATCATTGTTTTTTCGCAAAAACCAAAATTTAGTAAAATTTCAAACTATGTGTTCACTTATTGGGAAGTGAATTAAAACTTCAAAGAAAGTTGTACTAAAACTTCCCTTGAGGAAAAAATTATACTAACCTTCTTGTAGAGTACTAGTTTAATGTAGAAAAATCTAATCTTGATTTCGAAAAGTTAGCTTTGATTCCAAAAGCCTAAGCCTGACTTAGAATAGTGTCCAATTTGATTTTAAAGTGTCCAATTCGACGTGATAATGGTATGAATAAAAATCTACAAGCTCTTATTTTGGCACCTATCGCCTCATCGCCATCAAGGCATCGATTCTTTACCTCAGAAACACAGTCGCTGTCATCGCCGTCTTCATGGATTCATGCAGATCAGCTGACTAATGACGACAAACATTTCCTCCGTCTTGCTCGACAGAGTGGAGACGACCCGGTAAGCGGATACATCGCGATTCTTAAAACTTTTTACAAACTCAGAGCAAGCAATATTCTAAATTGTACGTGTTGTCTTTAATTTTTCTGAGAAGTTTCAACAACAGATTCAGACCCTTATTAGTTTCGTAAGTTTTGTAGCATTCGAATATTATAGACATAAATAAAGGCTCGTAGAAATATTAACACGTATGGTGGTCAGCATTTTTCACTACAATACGGTAAGAATGTAGAGGCGGAGGAAGCTTATTAAACACGTATATGTACGTTTTTCAGTCCTGCAAGAAATTGAAAACGGAATACGATCAGGTCTGCTTCACTCCTCCGCCTCGCCAGGCGTTTCAGGAGACGAAGGTGATTTTCAGATTGCTTCCGACTTTCCCTTCTTGGGAATGTAACAGCGATTCCAAATGGTTGATGACGAATGCTTCCGTCATTTTCAGGAGTTTTGCGCTGCTTTTGTAGAGATGTGTCCTGAGACTCTGAAGACCAACTTGTTCACGCACTTGACGTAGGTTGATAATCTCCTCGTTGAGGTTACGTATCTGCTAGATCAAGTGGTTGTATTCAAATTCTTTGTTCTCTTAGGCAAATTGAGTACGATTTCTCAGCGTACTGTAAGCGAGAACGGGAGCGTTTCCAGTTTGTCTGCCCGAAGCCATTCCGATTTAAAACGTATGCTGAACAGGTAACTCGACACACTGACTTCATCTATTGCTTTTTTCGTTTCCGAAGCAGTTAGAAATGAAGCTTATCAAATCAGCCTATATCGAAATTACATATTTTCTTAAAAAAATAATATTTTTAAAAGCTAAAGCACAAGCGAGGGCGCGAGGAGCGCAGTCGGAGGAGGCGTCGGCTGTCGCCTGCACCCGATACCAGGTTCCTGGTTCGGATTTCCCGCCCAGGCCAACCAAGCCTTCCATCCCTCCGGGGTCGGTGAATTGGTACCAGACTTTTCTGGGAAGGATAAAGCACTGAATTGTTCATCGGCTGGCCGCCGCAAGTCATTGTATGGCCAAATACGCATTCAACTCGCCTCCACGACATCCTGTAGAAGTAGAATGCGTGGCGCATCCCAAAAGGGATTGAATGTGAATTGAACGCCGTCTTTATCCTTCATCTTTATCCTAAAGCACAAGCAAGCGAGGCTTGATTTTCATTCAGACTTCCAAAGCATAATAAAGGATAGAAGACGGCGTTATTCAATCTCCTTTGGGATGCGCCACGCATTCTACTTCTACGTGATGTCGTGGAGGCGTGTTGAAAGCGTATTTAGCCATTCGATGAATTGCGGTGGCCGCCGATGTACAAGTCTGTGCTTTATCCTTCCCAGACAAGACTGGTACCAATTCATCGACCCCGGAGGGATGGTTGGCCAGGGCGGGAAATCCGAACCAGGAACCTGGCATCGGGTGCAGGCGACAGCCGGTGCCTCCTCCGACTGCGCTCCACACGCCCATTTCCAAAGCATAGTTTTTATGAACTGTGGCTTTGTGGAAAAGTTTTGCGAGAAAGAAATGTGACCAAAGCATCAATACGTCTAAGTTCTATGAGACTAACGGTGAAACGCACTTATCGGCATTCCGTACAATTGCCAGGTTCGCGAAATGATATCGTACTGTACTACTCTATCGCGTAGGAGGTAACAGTAGCCCTAAAAATCGTGAAACAACATGGAATAAGGTTTTCAAGAGGGTTTTGATGAACGCTACGGTGTCCTTCCTAGAATTGGCCAAAGCCCTTGACTTTAACCTTCTGCTGAATCCGGGAGCACGTGGAAATATTGGTCCTTTCTCAGCCTCCTTGGGCAGCCCAATCACTCAAAGTTTAAGGTGTGCTGCTCCGTTGGGAATCTTTATTTATTTATTTATTTATTTAAATAGGAATTTATGGTTTCCTCACTTTTCCAGGTTCTTCAGCACTTCCCCGTCTTCTTGGAACTAACCTAGTTTGGTCATTAAAACGTTTTGCATCTCTTCCTCACAATAAGTAGTAAAAACATCCTACCGTAGCAAACTCCAAAATCAAGTTTAGATATGGAAATTTCTGTGGAAATCCGATACTATGGTAAAAGTGCAAAAATGCGACGTAGCATGGGAACCGAACCCTTGACCTCACAAATATGAGACATCCCATCTGCCGCTGCGCCACCCAGTCCAAGACACTCGTGAGCTGCCGTGGTAGCCTGGCTCTGCGGACCCTTAACCATTACACCCTCGTACTCGTTTGCCTCGAGGATTCGGCAAAAACAAAACATGTTCTGTTACTATTTGGAGGACGGGGATTCTCCCTATAGCACTCGTTCTCGCCGCTCCGGCGTACCGTTCAGACAGTTCCCTTGTCAATCCCATCCGTTCTTAGTTCCTAAGAAGCCGATGCCTTCCCTAAAGGTGCGACTTAGCCACTCAGATGTATTCTTCAGCGACTTCTCTTGAAACACTGGGTGGAATTTGTTGCTCTCACTGTACTCTCGAAAACGACTTAAGCGATGAATGTGTGGATGTTTAATCGCAACCGTTTTGAAGACGTGCTAATGCTTGTATTTCGATTTAGGCTGTTGACTTCTGCATTCGATACAAAGAACGATGTCCGAAAGAGAGGGTGCCTGATGAGCCGGTGCCGTTCAAGAAGGAGGTAACACTTAACTTTTTATCATAAAAAATGTAGCCATTTTTAATTGTGAAATTGGGAATAGCACCATCTCTTTTTCTGAAAGCACACTTTACACACTTTAGTGGCCCATTTATGTTTGAACGCTTTGAGGGTTGGCACTGAATACCTTCCGCTAACTCATGTTTGAAAGTTTTGCAAATATTTCAGAAATTTGAATTTTAGAATTAAATTTAAACATTTACACAAGTGTTCCAAAAATATTCGTTCTAAAGTGGGTCTTTAATCTGACGCTCACTTTCCACTCGATAATGATAGTAAGACACGTATACCGGCAGCCATGTCTTTGCTTTAGACCTTGGTACTTCAAGCGCAAAGCCAGCCTTCCATCTTGCTGTCTCGTTTGTGTCACCTTGAAACGTGTAATGCAGCCCCAATGGATGTTGCGTTCGATCAAACGGCGCCGGTGGTGTAATTTATTTATTTATTTATTTATTTATTTATTTATTTATTTATTTATTTATTTGCACAATACAGTGCGCACAAAAATAACTCAAAAAGGACACGGTAAATCGCAAAAAACTACAATGTGAGAAACAAGATTTTAAAAGCCATCAGCAACACGAATTGAAGTTAGTTAAACAGACTGAAATATACTTCTTCAAGAAGTGAGGGCGGAACGGCGAATTCGAAAAAAAACCGGCAGATTCTGTGAAAAATCTACTAGAAAGAATCAAATAGGAGGGGACTGAGGGAGGTAGAGAATTTGAAGGAGAAGAGCAGTGGGCCGCCAGCACTGCAAGTCGTGAGATCGGCTCCGGATACCAGCATAGTAGGTCCGTCAACTCCAACAAATCTCATACCTTCGACTGCAGGGGAAATAGAGGACAGACATGAATGTACACTCTGTCTGACCAAACATACAAAAACCGGTAACAAGTGATAGAGCAATATTAAATATTTGAAACTCTCAAACAGCAAACAAACGAAAGAAGAGCAATTAGGAAACTAAAAAAAAGTGAACTAGAAACAACAGCAACTAGGAAAAACTAACAACTAGTAGAATAGCAACTAAAAACAGAGGATATTGATAGAAAATATGTTTGTGTATAATGAAGAAAAAAGCTACTGATACGGAATAGTAAAAAAAGAACACTTAATGAGAAGGAAAAAACTCAAAAAAGGATTTAAAAAAATAATGATAATAAAAATATATGAGAATGTAAAAAATCCCACTCTAGCTAAAGTCAGGGATTTGGAGCGTAGAAAGCAAGTCAATTTTTTTCAGCTGACTTCGGAAAATGTTGTGGTTGGGCGCTTCAAGTAAGGTAGGAGGCAGCATCTGCAGCCATCGAGCTCCACGGTAGAAAAGTGAATGGAAAACCTTCTCCTTATTTTTCTTCTTTACCTTGGGGTAGCGAAAACAGTACTTGTTATGACGACCTTGCGATGGGACAAAAACCCAATACTTGCTAGCTCTCAGCCTTGATTCACCCTTCAGAATTTTGAAACAGAAAATTAAATCGTTGAAGACACGCCTATATAGAAGACTTTTAAGATTAAAAATTTTGAGTCTTTCTCCATATCCTGGAATAATTCTAGAACTTGTAGTATTTGGGAAGCACCTATAGAACAGAATTTTTGTGAAAGTCTTTTGAACCTTTTCAATTTTTTCCTGACTTTTTTTTTGTGTAGGGGCTCCAAACCTGAGAGCAATACTCTAAAATTGGAATAACATATGTCTTATACAAGGTGATCAGAAGAGAGCTATCATTACATTTCAGGTTCCTAAAAATGAAAAATAGGGCAGAAAATGCTTTTCGCACCATATTATCAACGTGATTCGAGAATTTCAACTCCTTGTCCAGAAAAACACCGAGGTCACGGGGTTCCGTTGTAGATGGCAGCAATCTGTTGTCAATTTTGAATTCTGTAGCTGGTAGGCTTCCAAGATGAAAGACCATGGTTTTCGAAAGGTTCACTGGTATTTCCCAAGCTTCAGACCACTCCATCATCACGTTTATGGATTGAGATAAAGCTTGACAAACCTGCATTTTATTGCCACTGTTATAGATTCCGTAAATTTTTATGTCATCGGCATACATGGCGTAAAGCAATGGCAAGCGCACCTCCCTCGGACCGGGCGGTAATGGCGTAAAGCATTCGCGGCCGGTCCGAGGGAGGTGCGGGTTCGAGTCCCGCCTAGCGCTAGAAGTTTTGATCGCAACAAAACATCGTTGTGACAGGTTACAACCTCGATACTAGCCAACGGAGGCTTAAAGCAATTGACTTGAAGCCCCAATAGAGTTTTCCGATCTATCCTAGCTAGGGGAGGGGGTGGACACTAACTCCATCTGTTAGGCACCAGCGGTAAAACTGAAGGTGAACAATTTCACAACGACGACAGAGTGCATTAACCTACAAGAGGACGTTTCGCTGCAATTTCCTCGCCAGAAGTAGCCAACCTAGGGCCAGATTCATCAACGACTTACAGCAATTTAACAGAGAAATTACGGCCGAAATCCCTGACAGCGCGGCTTATCAAGCGATACGGTGAGCAGTAAGCCGCGTTATTTGAGTTTTCCGCCGTGAATTCTCTGTTAAAGTTATGTAAGTCATTGATGAATCCGACCTCTGATGGTAATTGTTCCGCTTTTCTCGATGCAACATAAACCTTTGCTGAATGAAACGACTAGCAATGACATATGCCTTCAGGACGACACTCACATCTACATCAAGGAGATCGCGGCGCTCTGCAAGAATCAGTATCGTGCAGCACGCACGTTCTGCTTCCATCCGGAACTGTTGAAGTACCCGAAATATGCGATACCTTGTGCCATCTACAAGATGAACTGCATAGACATCTATTCCAGAGTTATATACGGCTGATCTAGAGCTATTCGTCGTAAACGGTTGCATTTTTTCGCCACGTTGTTTAATCTCCATTAGTCAGCTGCGTAAGAAACCTAGAGGATTGATTCCAAACATCGTTAGGAAACCAACGCAGCAACTTTACTGGAAATCGTTCTTTTTCATGGCTTTGGCTGAATTCAACTTATTTTAAGTTTCTCTCTGCTGTACATAGTTGTTTACATACGATACATGGTCTCAATCTTCGCGCATAACACATCTGATGTTGTTGGTCCTGTTCTCGGCCCCTATTGTTCCTTTCATTTTGCTCACTTCGATGTAAATAATTTCCCGCAGCTACATTCTTTTTTATGCATATCGTATATAAATAATTTATGTGATTATGTCACATAATTTATGTATCGATCAGGCAGCTGCTGTTTATTATAGACCTGTTCAAGTGTTTCCGACATTATGTACATATGTACCTTGCATATAAACATAAAAAATTCGCCTAGCTAGCAGCAAATATTAACATAATGCACCGACCACTATTAAAATCCTCATAGGCAGACACAGCAGTGCTTCCGGGGCACTGCTGCCGAATGCTACGTCCCAATACTTATCGGAAGCAATAGACAAGTGTAGTGTCCAGAATATAGAGCAGCTGCAATAGAATACTACGCGTATTTGAGCAGTAAAATCATTTTCGGGGTCGTTGTATTGGGGACCAGGGTAGGGGGAATCAAGAAGATGATGTGAAGCGAATTTGTGCTCACTCTTCCACCGAGTCTAAATGAATATAAGGGAAGAATTGGCCTCTTCTCCATTGATTGCTTTTCTGGATTTTTTCTCCTTTGTTCAAAACCCAAGTGATCTCCAAGCCGCACTGACAAGAACCACGCAAGCGTAGCGCTATGCTAGGTAAGTCTCCTAATAATGGTAATGAAGTAACTTAAAGGATAAAGGACGGCGTTATTCAATCCTCTTTGGGATGCGCCACGCATTCTACTTCTATGGGATGTCGTGGAGACGTGTTGAATGCGTATTTGGCCAAACAATGACTTGCGGTGGCCAGCCGATGTACAAGTCAGTGCTTTATCCTTCCCAGACAAGTCTGGTACCGGTTCACCGACCCCGGAGGGAGGGAATGCTTGGTTGGCCTGGGCGGGAAATCCGAACCAGGAGCCTAGTATCGGGTGCACGCGACATCGCGCCTCCTCCGACTGCGCTACACGCGCCCGCGTAAAGAAGAATCGCAAATTAAAGGAACCCCTTCTGAGCCAGATGTTCTTGAATAAAGGCGCCGTCGAACCACGCTTCCCTTATGTACTTCTAGCTATCTTCTCGTAGGTAATGTTCTCACGAGTGAACAGGAGTCATCTGCATACGTTAACCTGCCCTTATATCGGTCAAACTTACAAGGAAAGGTTCCCAACTTAAGGTGAGCTTTTGCGCTACTGTTTTGACAGGATGCAGGGCCGTAAGAGTAGAGTCCAGAATCACAGTTAGTCTTTCCTGAACGCTTTTTCAAAGACCTGAAAAAGAGGTGTGACAACGTGTGCGTAACACTCATCAACCCTATGACACCCCACGAGATGTGCCTCGGTGGCGCAGTCGGTAGGAGTGCTGCATCATAGGAGCACCCCAGCGGTATTTTGAGTTCGAGCCCGTGAACGGTCGATGTTTTTGCATAACTTAGGTTGTTATTACGTGGAAAGCAGTCGACCTACAATACGTTCAGGTGAGAACGACATTTTTTTACACTTGTGTATCGATATGGCCCGGGTTCATAATATTTAACCGTAAGGTATGCGTATTTGTGTGCAGTTACGGCATGGTATGATGTGGTGGTGTTGCAGATACGCATCGTTGAAAAACTAGCGTATATGAAGGCACAAATAGACAGCCCTTGTTTGTTGTAAGCATTGATGTTCTAAAATTGACTCCTGTGATCGCGAAAAAGCGTAATAACAACAAACTAAGGTGTGCAAAAACATTAGCAGTACATGGATTCGAACTCAAAAACCCACCGGTGTGCTTCTATGAGGCGGCACGCGCACCGACTGCGCCACTGAGTCACATCACGTCGGTATGTCATTGTGGTTGCTGATTGTTGCGCGCACATTTTTAACCCCCTTTTCCGGTCTTTAAAAAGCTTTCGGCAAGAAATAACTGTAATTCTGGACTCAGCTCACACGGCCCTACTTCCATCCCGAATAGCATCGCAAAAGTTCACCATTTGAGCATTGGATCGTTGTGGATATACGCCATCTTAGAGTGATCAAATCACTTCTGCAACGCAATGAAGCCGCTGTCCCGTTCATGTATTTCGTGTGAAGACTTATATCCTGTTCCATCTAGAAAGCAAAAAGCGGTCATACGTCTTTCAGCTTCCTTAGTCATTGCCTTAGCCATGCAGACGTTTAAAGTGCTTCCGAGGGCCAGATTCATCAACCGCTTACCGCCCTCTAACGATGAAAATATCGCCAAATCTGATGCTGATGAATGTCGTGCCAGGGGGTTTAGCGGTATTTTCACCGTTAGAGGTCGGTAAGCGGTTGATGAATCTTGCCTCTGGATGTCACCCGTGAGTGGAACGCCTTTAGGAAATTGAACGCGTAGCACTGATAGTTATTTCGCTATTTTATGAGATTTTAGACCATAAATTGGCCAAGCACCACTCTCAGAAGGATGATAAAATGGTTATTTCTTATAGACACACAAGAGGTAGATTAATGACAAAAGCTATACATGTTTCCTTTTGTTTTTCATTAAAAAGTGGTCCATTGGAGGATCAAATAGTTACCAAAACCCAAAGTAAAGAATACCATAGTGATACTGTCCAATAATTGCCAGCATGCCTTTCAACGAGTTGCACCTGTGCCTATGCTCTGTGCGTTGCGTGCTTGAAGGGTCTCCGATTTTGGAACAATGATACGGAAGGTCACACATTACACCGAAACACTCATCGGCTACAGAGACAGACACAGACCTATTCGCGTTCATCAGCAGTTTGTCGTCCACACCGGCCGTTTCAAATCGCGTTATGAACATAGAGTGGAAATGTTTAGGATTTTTCTAATAGAATGTTAGCCTTCGAGCACCGCTTGTTGAATTTAACTTGCTCGTCTCTCTACTGCCAAGCAGTGGCATATCTGTGTTACATAACATTAGCATCTCCAATAGTGAGCCGATTTTCATCTTCTTTCTTTTTTAACTTATTTATTTACAAGTGCTCCGACACGCCTAACGGCGTGTCTCGCACTTGCGCGCTTCGCGCGACTTTGCACCATCACTGATCTAAAAAAGGTAGCTTTTGTCAAACTTGAAATTCGCTAACATCTAGGACCTGCTGCGTACTTCATCGGCATCAAGCCGTTCACCACTTCGGTACCTTTCATCATAGACATTTTCTCCACACCGTGCAGTAACATCATCGGTTTATGCTGCGCAGTACTTCGGCCCCTCCACTGTGTACACGTCTTCCGAATCCGGGCGCCAGTATCCCCCTCACTCGTTTCTTGTTTCTAGATCTAATTGCTGGTCCGCCTTTAGTGGTCTTCCATCCCCCCCCCACCTTCCTGGTCCCAACCCCTGGCCCACCTCCTTGTTTTCACTATTGACCCCCTACTGGTCTCTTCTTGCTGGCTTCCCTGCCCTGGTCCCTCCTTAAGGTTGTTCCTTTCCTTCCTGGACGCTCACCTGGTTCACTCTAAAGGGCCCTTACTTCCCTTCTCCACCACTCCTTGCTGGCCCTACCATGCTCAAGGCAGACGTCAGTGACACGTATTCAGAATCAAACGCTCAGAAACGCGCGCAGACGCCGCTGAGTCAAGCAGGGCAGGGCTGCGCTTCCTCTGCTGCAACATCCCTTGTTGAACGGCAAACATTGCCCGCGCGAGGTACGCAGAGGCGTACCTAGCGCGGGTAACGTTTTCCGTTCAACATGGGATAATGCTGAGTTCTGAATGCGGCCGGTCGTCGTGCGACGACGATGTGGCCTTTGCTTCCTTTATTTTCGCTTCTTCTGACTCCAGACGGTTGTTGTGCAACGAAAGGGACTCGTCTTCTGAATTCAGGACTCGCTCAGAAACGCGCGCAGACGCCGTTGTGTCAAGCAGGAGAAGGCTACGCGTCCTCTGCTGTAACAACATCCCATGTTGAACGGCAGACGTTGCCCGCGCGAGGTACGCGGAGGCTCGCAAGGGGTTCCATGAGATTGCACGTGCTTCCACGAGGCGTATCTCAGCCAGCTTTCCAACCTGAGTGAGATACGCCTCACCATCTACAGGGCAGGGAGCTAACTCAATTATATAGTGGTAGATTTATGGCGTCAATTACCATCAACGTATAAGACACTAGCACAAACAGCAAATATAAAACTGTGCAGCTAAACCATCTGCAAAAGACCTCTTCGTGTTAAAACGAGCTTAATCTGGTAGACAGGCATGTTCTGAAAACCTTCAGATTCGCCTAGAAGCAGGTTGAGTTCCTTAAGGTCTGGATAAGCGAGGAAGTTCGACCTAACCTGTGACCTTGGCACTTGGGATACAATCTAAGTCTTCCTCCTCTACTCCTCGTTATTGGGACATCAAAAAACTATGCGTTCAATGGAAATTATTTTTCTGAGAATTTTAAAAAGCATGGTCAGATCAGCCCCTTTCCTTCTGCTTCGCAGGGAAGGTAAGCCAAATTGCTTGGCCCTTTCAACTCCGTTCGTAATGTTAGCATATCCTAGCCTAAAACACCTCATAAATAGTTTAGGTGTGTAGTTATTTTGAACGCTTTCAAGTAATTGGCTGCTGTGCTGTGCTGTACTCCTGTGCTTCTTCAGACAAGGGTTAAAAACGGAAGTTCTTTTTTTAAGGCTTTTACTAATTATCAAATGCTGGACTACTCTTCGGCAGAGTGAAAACTAGTCCTTATTAGATGTTTGTAAAGCCTTTTGGGATCACTTCTTGCTGGTTTAGAAACCATGTTGTAAACCTTGCTCGTTTCTTTTTTTTTCTCTTTGCTGTCTTTGGAGTTTGCTCACGAGTTTTCAGTTCATTAGTGTTTTGCCTTTGGTTGTCATATTTCTAACGATTTTTTCAATGCTTGCTATTTATTTATTTATTTATTTATTTATTTATTTATTTATTTGTTTATTCAAAGCGAGAATGTAATTCACGCATGGAAGCATAAAGCAAACAAAAAAACAAGGACAAAACATCATCACACATCAATCGACTACAATGACAAATAAGAACTTCAACAAACGATAGCTCTACTCCAAACATGTGTGGACATTGACATTATATCGTCGTATCTACCAAGAAGCAAGTTTAGTTCCGTAAGAGTTCTATAAGTTAGGAAATCTGTTCTAACTCTTGACTTTGCAACTGGCACACGTAGTTTGAGCTTTCTTCTGACGGATCTCGTCAGTTCTCCGTCCAAGAATTCTTCTGTGTCGTTGTTCAGCTTTTTGGTGAGAATTTTAAACATCATGATAAGATCTGATCTCCTTCGCCTGCTCACTAGTGACGGCAGACCAAATAGTTCAGATCTTTGAGGCCCGTTAGGAATCATGTCATAGCTGACCGGGAAGCACCTCATCATCAGCTTTCTGGTAAAGCCGTTCTGAATGCTCTCAAGAAGATCGATGTCTTTCTTTCTGGTCGGATTGAAGACTGTTGTTCCCAATCTACGATTGGTCTTACGTAGGTCTTGTAAGCACGGATGTAAACTTCCGGAATGTTTGACTTCAGGACTCGGAATAGGTTATATATACGGTAATTTGCTTTTCTCACTAGAAGGCTACAGTGTTTGCTGAAAGAAAGATTTCTCGTAATTATGAAGCCCAGATCCCAAGCTTCTTCCACTCTGACTAAAACCTGACCGCAGATGGTATAAATGGGGATATCAATGTGACTTCTTGATCCAATCATAAGCAAATGAGTTTTTTCTGCCGAAAGAGGAAGCTCCCATTTGTTTGCCCAGCTACTGATATAATCAATTGCTATCTGAAGTGTGTTTGAATCTTCTGGGCTCACGATACTGTTGTAGATCTTGATGTCGTCGGCGAACATTTTACACTTGGCGCCCAGTCTGGTAATCGAGTTAGGCAAATCATATGTGTACAGTAAAAACAACAGCGGGGCACACTACTAAATGTAGTGAAAACCTCAGAGTACTTGTCCTTGATCCTAACCTGATAAGTCCTAAATTTGTAGAAACTGTCTAGTCCAGTTAACGATCCTGGGATGAATTCCCACCACTTCCATTTTTGCCATCAATTTATCTAACGGAACTTTATCAAAAGCCTTGGAAAAATCAAAGTACCCTACATCAGTACGATTTCTTCCTTTCAAAGCCTTTGACCAATCGTTCACGGAGCTGAGTAAGGCTGTTTCAACCGACCTCCCCTTGAGAAAACCGTACTGGTTTTTTGAAATAATATTCACATGACTCAAAATGTGCCAAAAGATGTTTTTTTATAATTTTCTCAAACGCTCTTGCAAAAATTGAAGTTATACTTATCGGACTATAGTTCTTGGGATCACTAAGTGAAGCCTTCTTCAAAATAGGTGTGACAAATGCATGGTATTGGCGCACTTTTATGTGCTTTGAATAAATAAATAAATAAATAAATAAATAAATAAATAAATAAGTGCAAAACTCCATAAGCGGTCTAACACAGTACTTGTTTGCACACGGGAAAGCCGGAGGATCATTATTTTTCAAAGCCTTGAACAGGTTGTAAGTTCGATAGTTAGCTGACCTTACAAGGGCTTTAAATTGTAGATCGAAGTGCAGATCACTCGATATAACAATACCTAAGTCTCGAACCTTCGAAACCTGCTGCAGCTCAAAGCCCTTGAGACTGTAGATTGCAAAATGAGGCGCCTAGAGTGTACTACAAAGCAGTGTGTTTTCTCAACCGGTAAAGGAAGTTCCCAGTCGTCTACCCATTTTTCAACAAAATCCATAGCATCTTCCACTTGAAGCTCCACTTTTATCTACATCCTTATAAATTTTAGCGTCATCCGCATACATCTTACATTTGACACCTCTCTTTTGGGCTTTAGCAACTTTTTCCTTTTTTGCACTGTCTCTATGTATATAACACTATTCTTCTGTTTCAATCCTTTTTCTATATAGGGTCAGACGTTAGCCAAATCAAGTCCAATTCTTTAAGTCTCAAGCGGCTGTGTGTATCTCGTGGGACCCATCAGCACTCACCCGTATATCGGGATGGTTAAATCCTCTCACAGTTGTGGAATGAAGGGCTTCTCAAGGTATTCAACTCTTTACATAGTTCGGAGGCACGGTGGCCTATCGAGGTTATCAGTGCGAGCGTGTAGAAGGCGATAATTGTTAAATTTCATAAAAGGACCAGATGTCAAGGTGTGTTATAGATTCCAGATACGCTTGAAGAATGCATATGCATAGGTCTTTTTACATTCTCTTGTTTGTTTGCTTTAAATTATCACATATACTTAAAGCAAATAAAGAAATAAAAGTAAATAGATAGGTTGCCCGCGCACCCAACGCTATCCGCGTTGCCTGCTTTTCTGAGGATTGGAGTTATCTACAAAGGTCCCAGAACACTTCGCAATTCGATGTTACATTCATCTCATAGCTAAACTTGTGTACATTTGAGAAATGGGCCACGTTCTACTGTGGTGTTGGTTCGCTGTCATGTATGGAGCTGCTGTGAGCGCCGGCTTACCGGTTGCAAAGCCGATTGGTTTGATAGACAGGTGATTACTGTATTTCTGTTTCAGTAACGTGTGTTTTCATTATTTTTGGCAGGCAAGTAATTCGAGCCTTTTTGCACTGATCCCTCATATGTTCTCCATTGGGTTGCTGTTAGGAGAACAGGCCAGCCAGCCCGAATGACTTGAATGTAGTGACGGTGGAGTCAATCCTTGGTCGAGCCAGACACATGGACTGCAGCGTTGTTCCTTCAGAACATGTATCTAATGTCTTCTGCCTCTCAAGAAAGGCATAGGGCTAGACTCCACTACACTTTGACACTCCAGACTGTCCATGCACACGCGGAAGCCTAAGCTTCAGCATACCGCTGCTGAAGAAGCCGACCACTGTCAGTAATAAACCGCCTCCAAACCGCCTCCAATGTTGCGACGACGGGGGCTTCTCGCAGGTCTCTCCATTAATGTCGTTATCCATCAGAGACATCCACATTAGATTTTCTCGTTGGTATAGATAAAAGAAACTTAATCTGAATGGTCTCCGATGGATACCGACATTAATGGAGAGACTTGCGAGAAGCCCCGTCGTTGCAACATTGGAGACGGTTCATCATCGGCAGTGGCCGGCTTCTGCAGCAGCGGAATGCTGAAGCTTTGTCTTCCGTTGTGTCTCGTTGTGTTGCATGGTCAGCCTGGAGTGTCAACATGTACTGTAGTCTACCCTTCTGCTTTTCTTGAGAGGCAGAAGACATCAGACCCATGTTCTGCAGCAGGCGGTGCTGCAATCCATGTGTCTTGCTCGACCAAAGATTGACTTCACCGTTGCAACATTCAAGTACCGGACTGGCCGACATGTTCTCCTGACAGCAGCCCAATGGAGAACATGGATCGTGGTTCAACGAGTCTACGTGAATAACCAACAGTTCAATGACGTAGCGGTGATTTTGATTACATGGGACACCAGCGAAGACAAATTCATCCAGAACCTTGTCAACAGCATGAATAATACAATGTATGATGTTATAAAAAATCATGGTGGTGCGATCGACTTTTGGACTTAGGCCCCGTTTATACTTCCGAGGCCGAGCGACGCGACGGCATGTATAGTGGCCAAATTGATCGGTCGCGTCGTTTAATCAATATGGCCACTATACGTGGCGTCGCGTCCCTCGGCGTCGAAGTATAAACGGGGCCTTAGTGAAAAGTTTTTTATCACAAGTGGACACATCTGAAACGCCAATTTTCAACTAATTTTCTTCAAAAAGTATGACTCCCGTGTGAGACAAAAAATCTGAAAGCGAATGGCCATCTATTTCCGACTACGAGGAATCTAGTGGAGCTAGTGCAGGCCCGCAGAAATAAACGCGAAACGAGATAAGGGCAAGTTTTGGAGTGGATACATACTTTTGAAACGCACTGTAGTAGGGACCTACTGCTGCTATTCGCCTTCCCGCCTTCTGTCTGCGCTCTGGCCGCTCCCTGCCGCGAAAGGCCCCGTTTATACTTCGTCGCGGCGCGACGCGATGGCCACGCAATGAGGCCAAATTGATCGATCGCGTCGCACAATCAATATGGCCACTATACGTGGCGTCGCGTCGTCCGCGACGAAGTATAAACGGGGCCAAAGGCTAGGGCGCAAAAAACAGTCTCTGTCGGCTCCGAATCGGCGCGAAATCAGTGGCGGCGGCAATATTAATGTGAATCATGGACTCCCGCCCCTCCGCATGCATCCCTGTTCTATGGTTAAGCATAGGGCCGCGGCGGCGTTGCCGCAGAAGTGTGTGGGGGAATTAAACTGGACACTTTCTATAATTATTTGAAAACGGACACCTTTAGAAATAATATGGACATTTTGAAACCAGGTCATGCTGTCATGTAACATTTAGCTTGACAATGTGCAACCAAGTTAAAATTAACTGTTTTATGTAAAAATTTTATGAAATATACATCATTGCGGTGTGTCCAAAAATTGCTAAAAACAAACTTTGCTGAAACAAAAAAGCATTTTGCGATAATGCAGCCTTTTCAGGATATAGGAAATAAATAAAAAAACAGCATTTTGCATTTTAATTCATTTTGATTCATTAAAAAACAAGTATTAAAGACAAAAAAGTTGAATCAATAGAAAAAATTCTTATTAAACGATCTTCTTTACAAAAATCAGTCTAATTCATATTGCTTAGTGCAAACGTTATACTGCACCACGCTTGGATAGTAAATATTTCTCTTCCTCCTCTGCTTTTTCAGCAAACGAAGTACAAATCCGAATTGGGAAAAAGCAATTTCCACTTTATGCAAACTAAGGAGGAAGTCACTCTAGCTGCTCTTTTAAAAACCAGCGTTGGGTGCAACCTTTTGTGCTAACTGATTCTGTATCACTTTTTGACTAACGATAAATAGCTTCTGTGTTTTGCTTTTGCCAATCTTAAAAAAGCCAACTTTTGCTGCACTCTTTTGTGAATTTATTTTGTGTCTCTTTTGGCTTAATAAATGTTCTGTTCTGTTCTGTCCTTAGAAAAAATATCTACACTGTGACTAAACTCAAAATTATTATCATTTGACCTCAAACAATATCTTTATATTTATTCTTACTTGGTAGAAATTAACGAATTTGGTGGCATGTTATAGGTAGCGCTGCGCAGTTCGTTACATGCATTGCGTTATTTAATAGAATGATAGTGCAATTGTTGGTCCCATGTGCAAAAAACTAGAAACAGTAAAAGCGATCACAGTTGGAAAGTTGCTCCACCATTCCCCTCTCCATTCAGGCAAACAACAATTACAGTGTCAATCAAATAAACGATGCAGGGTTCTGGACGCAATCTCTTCGCAAGAACAGTTTTTTGGTCTCGAATCACTTTGAAATGCACGCAATACACTGTTTTGACCAAAGGAGGACGTGCAGTGAAAATGCACAACCCTTTCTAAGACCTGCTCTATAGGAGTTTTTCATATTCGGGGTGCGGAAAAATTACCCGCACATGGATATCACAGTGCAACTTTAACACAAATGCGGATGTGACAACGAAATTTAACACATAACTTCTTTATTTCCTTACTAGTAAGAACATATCAAAGTCATTCGAAGTGGCCGCATTTCTTACGGACACAAGTCCTCAGATGAGTAACGAACGCATCACACGTGGCACGGAGGTGGTCGTCGCTCATTACTTCAGCCAGGGAAGCCTTCAGAGAAGCCAAACTTGCGTGTCGAGTAGAGCAAACTTTGCTCTCAATAACTGACCTGACAGAGATCAAGAGAATTGAAATCCGGTGAATTCGAAGGCCAGTCTTCGTGTGGAATAAAATCCGGGAGCTCACGTTTGCCCCGCTGCTGCGTTGTCCTCGCCTTGTGTGCAGGCGCAGACTCCTGCTGGAAGCACCATCTGTCATTACCGAAATGTGCATCGGCCCAAAACTTCAACACGTCCTCCAAAATCGTCCTTGTTAATTTTGAGACCGGATTCGACAAAAACTAATGGGGACTTGCCGCTTGAAGTAATCGCTCACCAAACCATAACTGAAGCCGGATGTGCCGTTCTACCGATTGCGGATAGCAGCTCCAACATTCTGTGAGAGAATGCGATCGTTTTGACGAATCACCGTGGGTTCCAGGGTGAAGATTTTCTCATCAGAAAAAACGATCGCGCGGTGCGTGCCATTCGCGAACCGCTTCAGCAACTTCTTCCATCTTCGTAGTCGCTGAGTTTTCATTCTCTCAGTTAGCATGTGAACACGTTGACTACGGTATGGATGCATCTTAGACTTGCTCCTGACGATGGTTCTAACACTGCTTGCAGAAATATTGAGTTCTTGAGCCGTTTTTCTCGTCGAACGGCGAGGATCACGACGAATCCGCTCGCGAATCTTTTTTGTCGTTTCAGGAGAGATAGCAGCCAAGTTCCTACCTCGTCCAGTCCTGTCTGATAAAGTCTCAAGCTCCTTGTATTGTTTTATAGCATCTTCGTCGAAGAACATTGAGAACATTGGCGAAAAAAAGCAGCGCTGCTACCAGGGCCCGGATTCACCAACGACTTGCGTAACTTTAACGTAGAATTGCAAGTTATCAATCGATATGGTGAGCGATAAGCCGCGTTAAAAGCTCAGATAACAAGGCTTATCGCTCACCATATCGCTTGATAAGCTTACAATTCTCTGTTAAAGTTACGTAAGTCTGATGAATCCGGCTCCAGAAAGGTGCGGCCTGAAGGTGGCCGATCGTTTCGGATTTCGCTGTGCCATTACCGCTCTGTGAGCATCCATGAGCTCAAACTTGGAATGCATTTGCGCATGGTATAAGTGTATAAAATACTCCAATATGGAGCTAGAAATTCAGTTCTGCTGGTAGTTGTGGACTGCGTCGTACCCTGTGCGGGTAATTTTTGCGCACCTTGTAAATTTTCTTCAAGCAAAGATTATTTGCCTTTGTTGCAAAGCGCATATTCTGACGTTTGATATGTTTTTATTTATTTAAATGGTCGGTTTAGAATAAAAAGTGAACAGTTTAAAGTGAAAATGGTATGTGACAGTCTTCAGCATAAGATGCGAACGATCTGGGGAAAAACATGTGTGGGGACTGGCACAAACTAAAGCGTAATCACCTTGGACGGCCGTGTCCGCCAGTACGCCCTTGTGGGGTCCTCGGTTTTAGGAGAACGAATGCGCTACTCGTGACTTCAGGTTAATCACCACCAATTATAAAGGATGAAGGACGGCCTTACTCAGCCCTTTTGGGATGCGCCGCGCATTCTACTTCTACGGGATGTCGTCGAGGCAATTTGAATGCGTGTTTACAATGACTTGCGGTGACCAGCCGATAAAAAAGTCAGCGCTTTGTCCTCCCCAGAAAAGTCTGCTACCAATTCTCCTACCCCGGAGCGATGGAGGGCTTGGTTGGCCTGGGCGGGGAAATGCGAACCGAGAACCTGATATTGGGTGCATGAACAGCCGGCACCTCCTCCTGCTCCGCTACACGCCCCACTAACTATAAGGTAAGAAATATGTCTCACCCTTAGCCCTTTTGAGCCCAGCAGGCTCAATGATGGTGATGAAGTACAGTTGTAATGTTAGATGACAATGCTTCGACAGCTATCAAGGGATACCTTTAGGTATGTATCACCAAGGTCACGTATCACATTGGAATTTACTCGTTTACTTTTAGTGACACCTCCGAGCTAAGGGAGAATCCTAGCCCACCACGACGCCATCGGCACAGGTTTGTTCCAGAATATGTCAACCACAAAGCTCGACCCTACATTCGCGATATTTAGGACAATGGCTACACCTAATAATACTATAAAATTCAGGGAAAGAAATCCGAGAGGTGTAGGTTAGATATTGTTTACACTTTGATGCCTCACCTTGCTAGAGACCGGAGCTGGTCTTATTAAACGCTAAGAAGCAAGGCAAGTAAGACTCAAGGAAATACAGAACGCCATCTACAGTAGTGTTAAAATACTGCTCTTCTTTAGGCGGCGTTTTAAGAGTACTGCTAAGCCATGTTGACCAAATTTTTAAATGAGGTAGTGGAGCAGAACCGAAAAATAAAAATGCTTTCCTTGAAGGAATCGCATGTCACCCGCTGAGGAAGAGCATCTACGTAGACTAGAAGAGTACGTGCATCAACGAGAACTGTACAAGGCGAGGGCGAACAGCGGACAGGACCAGTACTATGAGGACTACTTCAATCGGATGCGTGCCTATGCAGCGCAGGTCCAGTTGAGAAGGTAACAATTTGCACGTGAATAGTTTTTCGGTGCTGCAAGTAGCGTATGTAAAATTTCTGAGAATTATGTATGTAATTTTAGTATTCTAATTTAGTGACGTTCGACTCTGTGTTAACCTCAGCATGGTTGAGTGTTTTTATAAATTTACTAAGCTCGCCACGACTTTTGGCTACAGTTTCAACCTCTTCGCCTTTTCCGGAGCTTCTTCGTACTCCATACAAGTACCAGAAGAAGTCGACCATGGAGACCTTGGGTATCGCATCCTTACCAGGGTGCTTTAGGTGCTGTCCAATACCCCTGATTTATCCCGTGCAGCTTTCGATGGTCCTTCAGTGCGTTAGTGAGGCTCTGAAGAAAACCCTTCAGCAGAACGTTATCCAATAAAGCTGCCTAACAACTTCGTCATAAGCCTAGCAATCTAACATTAGTAATGATAATAATTCATGTAGCTGTGTAGGAAGCATTATATATTTAGGTACTTAGACGTCCATTTTCGCCGATTGTGCAGATCAAAGCACTGTTTCCATTCGTTTCGTTTCTCGCCATCGTCGTCCAGAACCATTTCAACTTGGAAGTGTCGGCTAATAGCTTGATTCGTTTCCAACTGAAGGGGAGACCATCTGACATACCCTACGAGCAAACCATTTCATAGGCGGTCCAAAAGCGGCCACTACAGCCCTTCGCCTCCTGTCCAGCTCGTCTTTCATATTGTTCCCCAGTGTTCATGGACCGCACGAGGTACATGTAGAAACGTAAGAATTGAGGCATCTCAGTTGAATTATTTCTCCTACGCAGTAGATTCTTTTCATATACTATGCCCTTCCTCAGTTTATTCATAATCCTTTCGTTTTCCGTGCGTAAAGATAGAATACTGGCTAGATCTGCATCTGTCGAATGTAACTTTTGCCTAAAGCAAGGGCGAGCATTACTCGACTTTGACTTAGGTGATTTATCTTACTCTTTGCAGATATAATGAGCTGCTGCAACGACAAGCAGCTGAGAGGGCCAGCATAGCAAAGACAATGCAACAGTACGGCGTATCGCCTGACATACTCGAAGCTGCTCCTGCAGACGAAAAGGTGGTCGAAGAAAGACCAAAGTAAGCGTATCTTTTGAAAAAAAAACTACGACTTTTGATAAAGTCGTAGTAGTTTTTTCTATATTTTTCTATGTGAGAACATAGCAGATTCTTAAGTGTGTTAAGAACGCCAATTTTGCCGTAAACATCTCTCCACTCATCTGCGAAGGACTACGCAACTTAAATAATATAAAAGCAGAAAATAAAGCTACAAAAACAACAACACTTATTTCTTCACTTCCTTCGTATTTCCTGGCAATACAACTGGCAAGGTGGAGTTTAAGATCAGACGGCGGAGTGGCGTTCTTCCCCCCCCCCCCCGCCTTTTAAAAAGAGGCGCTGCAAATGTCTGCGTCTCTACTATCTCGTGAGCCCTAGTTTATACTTGCGACGCTGCGCGGCGCGGCACGATAGTGGGGATAGATATCGGCGCAAAAAATCGATATCCATGGCGATCGTGATGCCGCTCCGCGTGGCGGCGCAAGTATAAACTGGGACTAAGGCAGCCACCGGTCTCTCGAGCAATCCCAGGGGTTGAAGGATGGGCGGGCCGGGAAAACGAGGGCTAGAACGCTCGTTTGCCAGATTAGACACAAGGCCTGTTTAACATTTTCGCGACCATGTCCACACATATGAGTGGACAGCGGAGAGGGCGCGACGGACGGTGTCCACTCATTTGAGTGGACGGGGGAGTTTTGGGAAGAACTTTGTTTATTGATGTTTTTGTTCGATTTTCTTCTCAAATTCGCAAATTATAGTAAAAAAAAGATGTTGGGTTTGCGTAGACAGAAAAATGATTGGCTATACCGTAACTAACAAGACAAGAACTTTTTCCATTACTGAAACAAAATAAGCGCACATACTTTTAGACCAGAATTAATGCACAAGCTACAGATGAAATATAAATTGAACTCTTAAATAAAACAAACTAGGCCCTGAATGATTATGACATTGCACAAACTTTTAACAAGAACACTTCTTATCGTTGGAGCATCTCAAACAAACATATTTTTCGCAACTGGTGCAGCGCGTATGGACTATCCTTGCTTCTCGGCAATATCTCTTCCCAGGCTGCTACTCAGTTTTTATAGCAAGCTGTGCAGTTCTTCCGGACTTTTCTTGAGTCTACAGTTACGTTTTCTAAGACCGTCTTTTTTCAGCGCCTGTCCACGCAAATGAGTGCACACACGCACGCGCCAAAAAAGCCGCGGGCCTCCGCGCGCACTGGGCGCGAAAACGCTTTGGTCGTGAATGTGTTAAACAAAGAAGGAATGTGAATTCAATGGACTAGACTTTGCTGTTGTGGTTATTTGTTCTATTTTGGTTTACCTTTGGCGGCCTCAGATAATAACTCCTAAAAGTAATCTGCCAAATCGTTGCGTAAGGCCCCGTTTATACTTCCGACGCCGAGCGATGCGATGGCATGTGCCTAAATTTATCGATTGCGTCGCTCGATCAATGCGGCCACAATACGTGGCGTCACGCCGCTCGGCGTCGAAGTCTAAACGGGCCCAGTTGATCCCAAAATAGTGCCAGATTTGAGCCGCCACATTCAAATTGAAATATCTCTGTTCATAAGCTCGCCTTCTCGCGAGAGATGCCTATGGCTTTCGAGGGCATGGGGGACCAATGACCACAAAAGAGCAAAGAGAGATGTCGTGACCTTGTCATGACAAACAAATTTTAGCCATATAAGCGGGAAATCGCAAATCCGCACCCTCTACGTCAGAACAAAGGTGTTTCAAAAACTCATGAAGATATGAATCTTGGTGAACGATATTGAATTTGTCGTTAGAGCCCTTCATGCGCATTAATAATAATCATGTTATTAGAAGCTTTCAACTCCTTAATAATATAAGCCGCTGAGTGTATATAGGATACCAAAACCGACATTACTTTAAAAAAATTACTATGCTCGAGCACATGGGTTTTGTAATGCACCCATTCCTTATGATTTCAGAAGTCCATTTGGTGACCTTCAACCGCTGTCGAACTCTCCTAGACGAGAGTCTTCTAGAAGAATGGCGCTTGGTGAAATTGCGGTAAGCATTCATTACGTTTTCCACCTAGAAGCCTATCCATAGATGTGTTCGTCGCTCAAATTTGGGAAGAGAAAGAGTTGAACTTGCGCTGACGGTTTCCATGCTGTTTTTTGAGAAAGGAATACGGACACTTCACCGTGTGAGATGAATGTTATCGAAAAGCGAACAGATTGAGTAAAAAGCACTATTGGAATGCAACGGAAGGTGGTTGACGTATGTTCGTGACTGCGAGTGGATCTGAGATTCGTCTCTCTCATGTTAGCGAATTGTTATTTAGCAAGAAAGTTTCCCGTACATCAATCGTGGAAATGTGGACCTTTGATTTTTATAAGATCTACATTTTAGCCACTTTAGGTGCAAAGGGAACAGCTCTATGCATGGATGCGTCAAATGCGGAGTCTTCTTCGAGATGTTTACCAAAACAATTGAGTGCTTTATTTCGGCTTATATTAGGTTGTCCAATAAGTCCTTGCAGTTTTTTTTCAACGATTCACTGCAAATTTCGCCGGCGGTCTCTTGCATAGCGCTGTAAATTTTTGGAAAGAGAATGATTTGCTCTATCAGAAGGTTTATTGCATTTCTTTTTTCCTCATGAATTTTGTCAATTTTTAGGTCGTTGAAGTGAAAAGTGAAAAAGTGAAAAAGTAGCCATTTGCGCACTTGTTCTCTCCGCTTAGGTTTGTAATTTTTTGCGCAGTTTTTTATACCATTTGGGAGACAATGTTCCGCACTACAAGAATATGTGTTAGTGCTGTTTGCTCATTTGTCGCTTATTGATTTTTAGGTCATCAAATTGGGACGTCCCAAGGAGGATGGTTATTTTGCCGACAGCTCCTGCTCTGTGGTTGGAATTTTTGGGTTGGTGTTATACGTCATTCAAAATAAAATGTCTTGCTCTATAAGAAAATGTGCCGCGTTTATTGATTTCTATTGAATATCAACAAAATGCCAAAAAGAGAAAAATCGTCTTCACCAAGAACTCCCTCTCCTTATTCAGTTGTTGATATTCGACAGAAATCAGTGTGAGCCAATAAGCGCGACACAAATCCTTACTGAGCAAGACATCCTCTTCCAAACGACATATGACACCAAGCAAAAAACTTCAACCACAGAACCAGAGTTTTGGTAAAAACTCGGACGGAAAAGTCGGTATTCCCAATTTGATGGCCTAAAAATCAATAAAGGGCAAGTGAGAAAATAGTACCAACACATATTCTAGTACAGAACATTGTCTTCCAAATGCTATAAAAAACTGCGCCTAAAATTACAAACCTAAGCGAGAACAAGTGCGCAAATGGCTACTTTTTCACTTTTTCACTTTTCACTTCAACGACCTAAAAATTGACAAAATTCATGATGAAAAAAGAAATGCAATACATGGTCTGATAGAGCAAATCAATCTCTTTCGAAAGCTTTGCAGGGCTATGCAAGAGACCGCCGGCGAAATCTGCAGTGAATCGTTGGAAAAACCGCAAGGACTTATGGGACAACCTAATACTTCGACGTCCTTGCCTTGTACAGAGCTTGGAAAAGTCGGGAACATTAATAATGCTGTCATCTAATTGCATCGCTGGGCACCTTGCTGCTTTGTGTTTAGATTCTAATACCTTTTGCCTAGCTTAGGCTGATAAAATAGTATTCTATAGTAGACAATAAATTGAACGCAGTAGTAAAAATTCGGCATTATTCGTGCATCAGCCCCATTCTAATTTTGATTAGTATCGATGCCGAGACAGGGGTAGCGTAAAGGTCCGACGAGTCGCAGTCCGACGAGGCGTGGCCATCGGGTACTAATCAAGGTCCTTTGTTCGACGGTGTACAGCCTGTGTTTCGGTGATGACCCAAGATATACAGGTAGTTACCCTTGTGATCGGCACACAAACACATGAGCAGAGAACGAATGTATTAGGAAACTCAACGAGCAAAAAAAACGAAACAAAGAAGACACGATGATAGGGAACAAGATGAGCAGATGGGGAAGGTGAAGAGGGACGAGCGCGGTGGGTTAGAGCAACAGGGCGGCCGTCCCACAGTCGAGATCCGATTGAACTGAAACTCTCCTCTATCCTAAAATTTCTGTCTTGCAAGACCCGCGCAAATTCGCGCGCCCTTGCTGCAGAGAGATGGAGCACACGGCTATTGATTTAATTTGAACTGTCATGAGCCTTTTTCTTTACACAAAGCTCCTCATACTATAACAACAGCACCTGTCTGGAGATGATAAAACACTATATTTCCGTCGTCGACAATAACTGAGGCCAATGTATAGACCACATACTCACTCACACTCAATACCTCCACGATATTCATTAGAGGTAGAATTCGTGGCGCAACCCAAACAGCGGTTGTTCATTGCCGTCCTATACATATCTTTTTATATTTTATCGCTGTTGTGCATTGCTCTCTCACTTCTGTCGTTTCTGGATAGCTGTGGAGATTTATGTTGATAAAGCTTTTGAGGCATTTCATCAATCTCTTACAAACTGAACGCCATAAATATGTCACACAGATGAACAGTCGGCTTCCAGTGTTCTAGAACAGTATTGCAGATGCAACCACCTTCTCACATCGAGCCCCGACCCGAAAACCGAGACGTACACCAGAAGGCAATGGCGCTAGAGTCGCTATGCGCGAGGTGATTTTAACATTGTTATTGAACCTATGTATGAGAAAAGTAACAAATCGTGTGCAAGAAATCAAACCTAACCAATTTATTCTTTCACTTACTGAGTACTACATTTAAATAAAAAATGGTGCACATAATTGCACAGATTGTACAATGATTGTATACATTTTGGGTAATCTTCCTAACCGTACATTAACTTTTTAGGTTTCTGCCAACCGTTCGAAAGCACTGCCTAGGCAAAGACACAGCAAAGGAATACGAGAAGCGTTGTGCCGCTTACTTCCACGTTTGTTCGAACAGAGTCCTTTGAGTGATTACGAGAGCCTGACTGGCAATAAACATTGTACATACGTAGGACTGTTTCATAATTCGTGCATCGTCTGGAGCTGTATAGATGAGCACTCTTTTGTCCTTTGCCAAGCATGAATTGATTCCATCATGCTCATCCAACGCAGTTACATCTAAAAGAATAGCAGTAGCACAACCTTTGAACCGCTTTTCTGAGAGTATTCTCTTGCGTATCCCAGGTTTATCAATTTTGCTTATTTTTGCTTCAAACGGAGACACTCGAAATTCCAGGATTGTCAAAGCTTCCTACCACGATCGGATCCCCTGTACAACATTGCCAACGCGTTTAGCTCGAATGTTGGCATAAACCTCGGAACTGTAGAGGTGAACGGTATACCGTACTACCCTATCAACGAAGAAGGTTTGTCCAAACTTTTTCTGCAATTCTACTCAGCAGTAAAACAGTGGGCATCGCCTTCGCTTGCAATTTTCTGTTTCTGGAGAACATGTGGCGTATAGTGGCGTAGAGCATGTTGATCAGTAAGAAAGAGGTGCGTGTTATAATTCCGCCTGGCGCTAGGATTTTTATCACAACAAAACATCTTATAACATAATTGATAATCTTCTTTAAACGACTAAAGGGTTGGGCACACTCGGGGCCGGCGTCGCTCTCAGGCTCAGGACATGTTTGCGGTGAGGAGCAGTCGTTCTTTCTTTCTCTGGTGTCGGCGACATTGGACTACTCTACCAACCATCGCTCAGCTGACCAGTTGGGTGATTTGGTTGAGGAAAGGGCTTTCCTATCTTACTTATATTATCTTCTTGCTAGGGAGCGATAGCGTCAGCTTCACGGAATGAAAGGGGTCGAGCGTTCTACCCCTCGTCCCCTTGGCCCGCCCACCCCAACCCCCTGGACTTGCTCGAGAGTCCAGTGGCTACCCTACGAGAGAGTGGAGACGCAGACATTTGCCACGCCTCTATTTAAAGGGCGGGGTGTGGAACGCCACTCCGCCGGGAATGACCGAGCTCATTCCGTGAAGCTGACGCTTGCAGCGCTGACGCTGAGCGTCAACGCTGGAGCGAAATGCGCCATAAGCGCGCCGCCGCCCCACGTACTCTGCGTCTCCGCCCTATTCGTCATCATTGGAGCGGCGTCAAGCAGCAGGAATGTGCCCAGCCCTTTAATAACTCAGCTGAACACAGCTTGGAAGCCAGGCTAACACCTTCTCGATGGGGCTCAGGTAAAGAAATAAATCCTGAGAGAAGATATTTGAGAAAAGATGAATGAATCGGGCTTAAGTCATGCGGATGCAATCCCAGCCTTCATAAGGCTACTCATTGCCTTATCAAGCCTGGGATTGCATCCGCATGCTCAGTTTCCATGGCAAAGCGACTGCAGCGGCAATAACGCCTTGAATAATTATTGTCACAACCGCGTTGGCAACACATCAGCTGCTAGCTCTGCGTCTGTGCCCTACACATATGGATTGTTGCGAATCGATGGCCCCACTCGCGAGGGAGCATGCCCTGTTGAGTGTGGTCCCCCATTCACCCCTGGTGCTACGAGGTATCAGGAGACCCAAGACCCAGGGGATACTAGGGGGACCCCATGATGTGAATGGACCACGCCCCCTCTTCTCTGGCAGACGGAGGCCCCTCGTGGTGACTTCTAACCCCCGCCCTGGGCAGCGCCTGGATTGACGCACGCCCGCACCACGCACCAGCCGCGGGTGACTGCAGACCTAATGTATTGAACCTGGACTGTATTGAGCATACACAACCCCGAATACTACATGACGACCCCATGGTACCCAACTACAACACTAACCCCTAACTAACCCACTAGCAACAACAACAACAAATATACATAGCAATACCAATACCGATAAGACACTGTTAGGAGACTCACCACCTTCCTCGTCTCGTGCAGGAGAACATAGACTTAACCACGGTTTATTCCATACACCAGCACCACACAACCATAATGAATATAGGAGCTAGATACTAGAGGGTATGGAATAGGAGAGGCCGCTCCGGCTGGTAGAACTGTAGTGGCTATCCGAGGCTAGGCGAGCCCCATCCAGGCTCCCCGTCCTCCCTGTACTGCAGCCGGCTGTATTGTGACGTGAGGAGCGGCAAGGCTCCGCTCAGAAGATCCCCGGGGTATTGACGAAAGCGGGCTAACAATGGCGACGCCCCAGAGCCGCGCCCGCGCAGCCGCTCGACGTGTCGACGGAAGTATAGAATGAGCCGGGCGGGGGGCGGCGCACCGCGGTCCCCGCCGACCAATAGCGTGCGCGGGCAGGCCGAGCCTCGGGAGCGCCTCATCGGGGTCCCGAGCGGATACGGCAGCCCGCGGGAGTCTGAATATAAAGGAGCGAACCATCGCTTTCGCGACATGGATCACCTGTATCACCTGTCGTCCCGTTGATCATCGACTTGCTCGAGTGGGCGCCAGCAGCGTCTCCATTCGTCCCTGTCGCGTGCCAGAGTGGTCCATTGGATCCTCCTCGCTCGAGGGAACGAGGAGCGTCATATCGGTCGTTCAGGGCTTTCACGAAGAAGTCCGACCAACGCGTTGTTGGGCGCCCTGGTGTTCTCTTGACATCCCGCGGAATCCAGTCGGTGACGGCTCTCGTCCAGCGGGTGTCTGCGAATCGCATTACGTGGCCGGCCCACCTAATTTTCGACAACTTGGCCCACGCGACAGCGTCTCTGATCTTCAAACGTCGGCGAAGCTCGGAACTCCGGAGGCCTTCTCTCACTTGCGTGAGTCGTGTCACTCCGAGCATCGTCCTCTCGATTCCACGCTGCGCGGCGCTGATCGCGTGTTCATCCTGCTTTCGTATAGCCCAGGTCTCTGAGGCGTATGTTAGGGCAGGAAGAGTAGTGGAGTCGAATATATGGATACTGATAGATATGGATAGAGCTGCCGGGATGCCGCAAAAATGTGCGGAGGCCTTAATGCACATGCAAGGCTGCCAATTTTTGCTGATCTTCCGTTCATGCACTCAATTTGTTTTACGTTTTCAGGATCAATTGGTGTTACACGGCAGCTTAACGTTCCGTTCGGATCATGGGGAGGTGGTTATACGGACCACTTCGGCGTTAGGTAAGAACAGACGTTTTTCAACATCAGTTTTCTTTGTAATAGGAAGGCTAGAATATAGCGCACGCAGAAGAATAACGCGGCAACCCATTTTCATTAGTAAGTGGACAATCAGTCTTATCAAGAGCTTTGAACTGAATCTAATGCTTGGACAGTTCACGCACTTCTGAAGTATATACATTGAACCGATGTACCAGCTCAAACAACCCATGATCACATCTTGTTGCTCCTTCGTAACTAAGGCGAAAAAGTGTCATTTAGGGACTACTGGTCGCAGAACATGGAAGTGGGAGCGAACTGGTACGAAGGCAAATACGGTTACCGCTCGGGATGGAGCGTACCTCTCGTGCAGTCACTGGGAATCGAAGGAGACCAGCATGCCCTGGTTAGGACTTTAACACCTTACTTATCTTCTCTTCTGCGTAAATGCGCAATTGCGTGAACTTGCAGAATCACTTCGACAAAGCGCGGCACGTCAAGTCACCCTGCTCTATCAGTTCCACCTCTGTTAATTTTCCTTTGTATAGAAAGCCTTAAATTTTGTCTAACAAAGCAACCAAGGATAAAGGACGGGGTTACTCAATCTGTATTGGGATGCGCCACGCATTCTACTTCTACGGGATGTAGTGAAGGCGATTTGAATGCATATTTGGCCATAAAGTGACTTGCGATGCCAGCCGATGAACAAGTCAGCGCTTTATCCTTCCCAGACAAGTCTGGCACCAATTCGTCGACCCCGGAGGGATGGAAGGCTTGGTTGGCCTGGGCGGGAAATCCGAACCAGGAACCTGGTACCAGGTGCACGCGACAGCGGGCGCCTCCTCTGACGCTCCTCTAACAAAGCAATACACCATTCAATGATGAGAGGTCCATGTCGCTAAGGTGGGCCGCATTGGGAGCGCGTCCGTCAATCATAACTAAGGGCCTGTTCATACTTTGCGACAGCAGCGAGAACAGCGACGAGAGCGCAGCGCGCGGAAGTGTGAACAGGCGACAGCAGCGACAAGAGCGACTGCAGCGACAGCACCGACGGTCGAGTATGAACACTTTTCGGGGCGCGCGCTCGGTTTTAATCGATATGCATTCAAAAACCTAGAGACAATAGCGGTAATGCCATGTCGTCTTGTGTCGTGTTAGTGAAAATCTTGCTCTTTCTTTTCAAGCTCAATACTGCAACGTAAATCAGCAGACTTGAGCATTTTTGCTTTTATTTTCTTTACAGGGCGCATGCAGCGCAGTCGGAGTAGGTGGCGGCTGTCGCGTGCAACCGATACCAGGTTCCTGTTTCGGATTTCCCGCCTAGGCCAACAAAGCCTTCCATCCTCAGGGGTCGGTGTATTGGTACCAGATTTCTCTGGGAAGGATAAAGCGCCGACTTGTTCATTGGCCCTCCACCTCAAGCCACTGTACGGCCAAATACGCATTCAACTCACCTCCACAATATCTCGTAGAAGTAGAATGCGTGGCGTATCCCAAAAGGGATTGAGTAACGCCGTCCTTTACTCTTTTTATCCTTTATTTTCTTTACAAATCTGAAGCTCATATAGGTTCTTCGAAGACTCACAGAGTTCACCCGCCTCTTTTAGGTATCAGTACCAACCAAACCTGGAGAACTTGGCAAGCCCATTGGCGTTGATGTAGGCCTTGGAGTCGGACCGTACTATCAGCAGAATCAGCACGTCGGTGTGGACTACCTTAACGGACAGGTGAGCAGCAACCTCCTTGACAGTTGCAGTCCATATTTCTTTCTTTTGCAGTATCAAGACGCTCTGTTCCAGGTTGGAACGAATTTCGGCGTTGGTGTTCCCATGGCCGGCGTCGGAGTGAACACCGGGCTAGGAGTGTCCTTCCCATCTGTGAATGATTTCGTTGGTTAACGCACCATGAAATTGTTCATTCAAAGCGCACATGTACAGTACCTCAGAAATAAATATAAATACTACATTTTTCATGGAACACACGGCGTCCCAAGAATTTTATTACATGCAACAGTTTCTAAGCCTATCATCGCTGATACTTTAACTAAGTATAAGAGTAACAGTTTGGCTTACCTAAACCTGACATGATAAATTTGAGCCAGAACTCTGATTTGAAAAAATGGCTAGCCACACCAATTTTAAATAACGAGAGCATCATATTTAAGGGCCTGTTCGTACTTCGCGACAAGAGCGACAAAAGCGACAAGAGCGACTGGAGCGACTAGGGCTACGGATGTAGTGTGGTGTACGTTCACACTACATTCGTCGCGACGGAGTGTGGAGTACGCAATTATTTACGTACACCACACTATGTCCGTCGCCCCAGTCGCTATTGTCGCTTTTGCCGCTCGTGTCGCGAAGTATGAACAAGCCCTAAGACAGACCTGGAGACCGCCCAGCAATAGTATTCTGCGGATTAGGTCATGCGACAGAAATCCCGTATCCGTCTTGGATTTCGCATCACTATCGTAAATGTAAGGCGCGTGTAGTGCAGCCGGAGGAGGCGCCGACTGTCGCCTGCACCCGATACCAGGTTCCTGGTTCGGATCTCCCGCCCAGGCCAACCAAGCCCTCCATCCCTCCGGGGTCGGTGAATTTGTACCAGACTTGTCTGGAAAGGGTAAAGCGCTGACTTGTTTTAGGCTGGTCACTGCAAGTCATTGTACGGCCAAATACGCATTCAAATCGCCTCCACGACATCCCGTAGAAGTAGAATGCGTGGCGCATCACAAAAGGGATTGAGTAACGCTGTTCTTTATCCTTTATCGTAAATTTGCACCAGGAAGGTGCATTTAATGGTTAACGAGCTAATGATTTTAACGAAATAACACCAGTCTTCGTTAAAATCTGGCCTAACAACAGGACTTATTCAGAAATTTAAAGGGATTTTTTAATGGATATATTTGGAATCGAAGGTCCTGCACATTTGCTGTTCTCATCCTAGTAATAAATGAACGGAAAATTCTGGAAAGAATCACATAAATTTGAAAGCGCTGCTCAAAAGAATCTATGTTATGTTAATAGGTTGGAAAAAAGTCTCTTCGCGCTCCGAAAATTTTCTTACGGTTCTTCTTGTAAACGTACTAGCCAATAGTGATTGCTGATTTCGTTGTCACATCGCACTTGTCTACCGCCCGCACGCGGACACAGGTCAAGACGCTTCTTGTACTTCGTTATCTATCCAGTCTTCTGGATTCAATGCCAGATCTACCTCGTGGCCATTATCGGCACGTCATTCTTCATGAATTCATTGAAGGATCCACAGCACGTCAGGCAACTGACCAAACTAACCATACATATGGCTTAGGATTTACTACTCATCGCGCCTGTTATGAGTGGTTCGGAAAGTCTTTAAAGGGAGATTATTCACTCGAGGACAAAGCGAGGTCAGGAAGGTCAATGAATTGGACGGCACTGAACTACTCCATCTTCTTCGTACCGATAGTAAGCAGACGACACGTCAATTGGCAGAGAAGCTCGAAGTGTCTCGTAGGATAGTGGGAATCCATCTAAAGGGTCTTGGATTTGCATGGAAGTTTGGAGCTTGGATTCCACATGCCCTGTCAGACACTAAGAAAGGTCAACGGCGCTCCCTTGTTGCTTCCCTTCTCTCCAGATAAGAGAGAAATTCACTTCTGCCGCGGATTGTGACAGGCGATGAGTCCTGGGTTCTGTAGGCCAACTTCCGAAGAAAAAGGCAATGCGTGCGTACAAAAAGGAGAGAACCCTAAGCTTGATCTCGAGCCCAATGTTCACGAAAGGAAAATTCTCTTGAGTGTTTGGTGGGATATGAGAGGAGTGGTTTACTGGGAAACTCTCAGAAGTGGAGAGACACTTACTGCTGACGCATACAGTGGCCAACTCCACGAAGTCGCCGCAGCTGTCCAAGAAAAGAGGCCTGAGAAGTCAAAGGTGATGATCCTGCATGACGATGCAAAACCACATGTTGCAGGACTCACAAGAGAAACAACAAAGGAGCTGGGCTGGGAGGTAATGCCACATCCATCGTATAGCCCTAACCTCGTTCGTGCCGATTACCATCTCTTCCGTGCTCTCAAGCAAGAAATTGGAGAGAAATATTTTGAAACGGATGAAGACCTCAAAAATTTGATACAGCAATGCTTCGACTCCGAAACTGCAGTCTTTTAGTCGAAAGGATTTAGAAAATTGCCCAGTCGTTGGAAAAGTGTAGTGGAACAAAATGGAGTTTATCTCAATTGATTTGACTTTGAAGTTGTGAAGTAATAAATCTTTGACAAAAAATGAAAAGACTTTTTTCCAACCAATATAATGTTATATGTTATTTATTTATTTATTTATTTATTTTTTACACAAAATGTGTGTCATAAATATTAAACAAAACAAATACTGTAGATTAAGCCTCACCACATACATGACATATGTTCAGTTTGAGTGTTTTTCAACCCATTCGTGAATGTGGGAACTCCAGTTTGAAATTGGATAAATGTAAATAAGTAAGTAAATAAATATAATATAATATAATAAATTGTTATGTACATATTATGTATACATTATGGTCTATGTTATGTTACAATAGAATGAATACAATGTCACTCGCGTCGCACGGTAAAGAACGATGTTGCGATGGAATAAACCGTCGCACACCGTCGCAAGCGCATAACTCCTCCAAGTCAAGACTTCTTCAGGGAACCTAGATAGCAATCGATTGGTCTCTTCGAAATCTCCGCAACATTGCATGCTTCTTCCCAGGCCACCGTAATTTCGTCGTAGGCAATCCAAAAATTACTGGAGCAGGCTTTTCGCGATTGGAGCAGCTTATTTCCTAGAGCATGCACGCCTTCGCAGGCTCTCAAACATCGCGTATTTAGCTCTAAATCCAACAGTGTACATTTCATTGTTATAATTGATTTTGAAGAGCGTTATGGCAAAGCGGCGGAAACAGCAGATTAATCCGCTGCCGGCCGCATGGCACTATCGATTACTCAATTTTTATTTTGCACTTCCCTAACGTTATAGTTGCGTTATTCTCTGCTTGTAATACAACGGTTGTGACTAGAAACAGCTCCTAGATGGATGTTCAGGCGCGATCGAAACTCTTGCATCAGGCGGGACTCGAACTCGCACCTTCTGCTTTCCGGGCAGCGATGCTACGCCTTACACCACCAGCACTGTTTGATGGATCGGTCAAACAGCGCTGGTGGTGTAAGGCGTAGCATCGCTGCACAGAAAGCAGGAGGTGCGGGTTCGAGTCCCGCCTGGTGCAAGAGCTTTGATCGCAACTAAACATCCACCTAAGAACTTCTATTTTCTATAACAGCCGCATGAATTGCCCGACCTTTACCAATAGCAACGAAAACCCCTCACAAAACGCTCTGAGGAACCTATGCAGGACTAGGACTGGTAGATAATTCCACGTTCTTTCTTATAGCTCTATTGAAACACAATTTTTTAGAAAAATAAAAACAAAAAACAACACATGAGATTGGAAGCTTTCGTGCTACTCTATTGTTGTATTACTAGCAATTGATGTCATCTTCCCTTAATTTTGCGCTTTTCAAATTGCACCAGACGTTTACTATTTATGCTAGAACTGCTTTACGAAGACCAAAATAATTATTAAATTGAAGAATTTATCCCGAGCTTCTTTGAAATTTTTTTTTAACTACCTATCATTAAAAATCAAAAGTGTTTACACAGTTAATTTTCCATGAAATTCTCATACTTTCAACTAGTAATTCCTAGTTGTATAATACATGGAAACCTCTTGCTTTCTAAGCCAATTAATAAATTTCCAACGAATACGTGAAAAAATTACTTTCAAATTTTTTTCGAAATGTCATGAATGTTGTTTATTTTGAGCAGTGTTCGTTTAGAATGGGAGGCAATATTTGAATAAGTTCGAATCCTCACAATATTCGAATTAGGATAAAGGACAAAGAATAAACGACGGCGTTATTCAATCCCCTTTGGGATGCGCCATGCATTCTACTTATACGGAATGTCGTGGAGGCGAGTTGAATGCGTATTAGGCCATACAATGACTTGCGGTGGCCAGCCGATGAACAAATCAGCGCTTTATCCTTCCCAGACAAGTCTGGTACCAATTCACCGACCCCGGAGGGATGGAAGGCTTGGTTGACCTGGGAGGGAAGTCCGAACCAGGAAGCTGGTAACGGGTGCAGGCGGCAGCCGGTGCCACCTCCGACTGCGCTCCATGCGCCCCGAATTAGGATATTTTTTAAAATGGGATTTTCCGAATGTCCAATGTAGTATACACTTAAGAAATACGAAAATTTAACACTCAGTTGCAAGTATACAAATTCCAGTGAACTCCATTCTAGTACCTACTGAAATGAGAAACTCGAGCATAACTATAGTTGGTGCCCTATCGCATGTCTTCTCCAGGTTTCGGATTCTTTAGTCTTTTTATTTTTATTCTCCCATAACCTACCGAACGAATAGAGACGATTACGTATTAGTCTTCGGAGCTACAAAGAACCTCTGGGAACCATGAAAAATACCCCTTCCCTTTGGTTTACAACTCTTTGATAGAGCATCTTTGCGTGTGTGAAAACTGTCTGATAGTAGGAAGCATTCAACCTTCAAAAGTGGTTCTCTCTCTCTTCGTCACCGTATTTCGTAAGATGGGAGGGGAGTATTCTACTGCCATTCTGGATATATGAAGTATCACGTATGTAGTGCCTATTAGACACTAGATCCGACGCCAATTTTCCGGATAATCGAATGATTCGGATAGGCCATTTTTTTCAAACCCCGGATCTTCGGATGGCTCAGATGAGGGTGATTCACTTTGTACCCTTCCCTTGTCGCTTCATCACTGGAGTAGAACCCACCAGTGCTGTATAAAAGATGGCGTTTAGAGCTGCCCCACAAGGCGACCCTCAACACTCGACGCTACACTTACAACGCTGAAATTTTCACGGGAGAGTTGTCGTGGGCGGGGCAATGGACTTGGGGCGCGGAACTCACCGTGGAGCGCGCTCTAACTCATGCGACGTGCAGGGATTCGGGCAACTAGCCGGAACTGGTGGGAATTGGATGGCTTATTTCATCTTATACACCTCCCCATCGTTTTCTATGGTACGCAGGACGCAAGATTCATCCACTGCAGTGGGCGAGAACTTCTTATGCTGCCGAAATCTCACCTATTCGCTTTTAAAAGCGGTGAAGTAGGTTTGGGAACGAGGTAAACATCGGTTTTCAGGGCACGTATTTGTCCTCGTGTGTCTAATTCGCAGGAGAATGTTGTTTTGTACATTACCAGCCATAATGAAATTCAACTGGGCGGAATCTATTGTTAGAGCTGGATGCAGTAGCCATGACGAGTGTACTAACCATAAGTTAGCAGCCGACACAGTGTGTTTAATATTTATTCATCATAAACATTTAAGGTGTAATGGCTATACATACATGTTTATACAAACAAACCTTATATAGATTGTAGTTCTCGAAAATCTCCTTGTGAAGTGTAAAGTCTTGAGGTCTACCAGTAGAGTCGTCATCGGAATGATTCTTGGCACAGTGTTCACTAAGGTGTCGATGCGTCGTGAACACAGAGTCGCAAAGAGGGCAAGGCACAGTCGTCAGAGTTGGTAAATCGTCTGAGTGCTTCGAGTTCATATGTATTTTCAGCCCGTTTTTCGACGTATACACTGCTCCACATAATTCACAGATTAGCGTGGACTTTCCCGTATTCTGCTTTTCAGCTAGTTTCGTCGGTTTTTTCATTTCTTCTATCGTTTTTGGAGAGACGCCGTGTACATTGCGATGATGTACGAGAATATTCCTTTCCAGCAACATTTTTCCGCAAACAGCACACTCAACATCACTTGAGTCCATGTTCTAGAACACCTGGTTTATTAACTGTGATTTCATATTTGCTAACAAAAATAGAACTGTGATGGTAAGTTGAGGGTATAGTTCAAAAACTATGGCTACAAAAAGATTGTGTTCAATTAAGAAGAGTGTAGATGGATAAGAATTGCAGTGTAAGTGACTGCAGAAAGATACTGCACCTAATAGCCATCGATACTGGATGTGACTGTTGACATATGTGGAATGAGTATTTCATCATGTCCTTTTCATTTCTGACGAAACGGCTGGTCATGGTTGGTTCACTCATTCAGATTCGCCGTGACTACAAACTAAACCGACCGTGTTACGTCACATCGAACTCCAGAGATGCTTATAGTTATTAAACTACACAAGGCGTATCATATGCAGGAAATACGTTATAAAAATTAGAAATGTCTGTAACGAGACATATGCTATGTTTCATCGTCGTAGCAGTCTGTGTCAATCTACCGAATCAAAAAAATGACAGAAAAGAGAATGGAAACGTATAACAAAACTTTTGCATCTTTCTGAAAGGTACTATCAAAATGACATTCCCTTGTATCATCAGTAGTTAGTTCTTTGAGAGGAACGAGTAATTGTTGAGAAAGCAAGCGATCAGTTTCTCCTTCGAACTCACAGTTGTGCAGCAGCACAGAACCGAGGTGAATGCGACAAATATTAACGAAAACAGACATCAAAATCCCTTCCCGCGGCTATATACAGGAAAACGGGATGAAAAAGTAACAATCACCGAGGAAATTAGTCGAAATGGCACCCCATTTGCATTTGTCATCAGTACGATCGCACCTCCTTATGGATCTCCAAGTTGTTCACTTACAAAATAGTCGAGATGTATTGTTCCATGCATCCCGCATCAGTAAGAGCGCGCTCCACGGTGAGTTCCGCGCCCCAAGTCCATCGCCCCGCCCACGACAACTCGTACGTGAAAATTTCAGCGTTGTAAGTGTAGCGTCGAGTACCCTCAACCCCGAGCAACCCTACACCTCCAGAACAAATGACAGTCAGTATTAAGACCCCATCGAGCGACCACAAATTAAATCGTGAGTTGTTTGCGCACCATGAAGCCGTACAACGAAATGATTGCCAGACTTGGCGCAAGAACTCAGATATTCGCGATGCATGATTCGGATCCCATCTCTAGTCCCTATGTCGCCTATGTGGAAATCTTTCGAAAAGCTGGCAAAAATGAAGAAGTGGGAGGTGTGCCTGATTATAGGCACTTATGGTCAAGTTTTCCTGTTTTTGTAGCACCATCGCCACATCAAAACGTCACCACATACTTCTCGCCGCCACCACTTTTCGTAGACAACCTATCTCTGAACAGCTAGAAAATGGATACAGAAGAGCAGGAGCTCATTCTTACAGTAATCTGCTACACGATTCACTCCTACTTGCTGCGTAGTAGACCTGTTCCAAAGGTAGACCAGGTTTTACGCTACTACACCCCGGTACAAAATTATAGGTTAACCCCCCGATTTGTCCATTAGTACTTGAAGAACCCACTGACGAGGCTCAATGATGTTACCATCGTATTCTTCACTATCGAAACCTTTATAGAAAAATTCTAAGCAGGTTATCTTATCAGTGCTAGATAACACGAATTTCTATTGAAGGAGTACTGAATAGAGGATGGTGCAAATTATAGGTTCATTTAAAAAAAATTCCCACGCTCACTATTTTCCCGCGCAAAACTCGGTATAAATAGGTCAAAGCATCACTGTTATCAATCGACACAATGGCAAAGGGCCCCAAGCCTTCTATTAGGGTGGGCCAAAAGTAATGAGACTCTTCATTCCGTGCCCATATATGTCGTGACTGGAGTCCGCTTTCGTGCTTCTCGTATTTGTATGTTTGTATGCTACTTGCTGAAGGCCATTTAAGATGTGACCACTTCCGTCCTTTCCAGAACCATGCCAAAACCCCAGTCTGTCTCATGCCCAAACCACAGTCTGACCAGTCGACCTATATCGCGCAAATCTCGCCCAATTCCCAACCCCTAGAAGCCTGTACTCAATAGTTGCGCAAGATGAGAAGTAGGTCTTCCACCTTAACCCTGCCAAGCAGCGAGTCTGGGCGAGGCCTGGTGACTCGTTACCGACCTTCGTTCGGCAAGATGATCACGGCGAGAAGCACCTTCAGAGCTTTTGGGTCTGCGCCCATGGACCGGTATACCGGAAGCTGTTTACCAAAGGTACGACGATGGACTCCAAGGCCATGGTGAATGAAATAGAAGAGATGGACCGGCAACTCGCACTTATTCGGTCTCAGCGCTTCAAGAAGGTCCCCTCTTAACAACGCTGCACTTCATCGGGCAAAGTGACCACGGATAAGCTTGCTCAGCTGGGCTACGTTCACATGCCTCACCCACCATATTCGCCGGACATCTCTACCACTACATCTTGAGCCTATAGGACTTAACGGTCGGAAGGGAGACAAGGACCCAAGCAGACCTCGACAACCATAGCGAGCAGTGGATCAGCACCAGGCCCAAGCAGTTCTGGAGGGATGAGATCAGGAAGTTGGCTGATCGATGGCAGCAAGGTCATTGACCTTAATGACGAATAGACTCTTTGGCAGCGTTGAGTTGTAATTGAGTTACAAAGAGATAAAGAAAGAAATTTGTTGAATTTGTGTCGTTACTTTTGGCCCACCCTAATACATGTGAGCAAGCTCAAGTCGATGCTCTTCATGCGGTCGGCATTTCAAACAGGAAGATCCGCAGCTCAACTAGTGAGGTCGTTGAACTGCATCAATCGCTATCTGAAGGACACGGAAGTCTACAAGCAAAAACTGAAAGCTGGCCGTCCAAGGAAGCCATCTGCAAGAGATGAGAGCCGGTCTTACACCGGTCTCCATTCGATAATTTTTCAATAAAAGTTCGTGGTCTCCTGCACTGGTAAGATACCCTGCTTAGAAATTTTCTATAAAGGTTTTCAATAGTGAGAAATGCTATGGTAACATCATTAAGCCTCAGATTCTTCGGCTACTAATGGACAAATCGGGGGTGAACCTATAGTTTTGCATCTGGGTGTGTCTTGGAGGACTTTGGTTTAAAAAAATCCAAAGGAAATCTAACAATTCATTCAATCTCTCTAATAAACTCTATTATTAAACAAAAAAATCTGTGTACACAACATCTCTGAACATGGCTACTCGTACACGTCAAAGTCTTCGATATCCGTGACAATTGGGACGTTTTCGTTCTTCTCGGCTGTAGCCGTGGTGATTATCTCGTCGAGGTCCTGCAGCATCGAACGCACTTCCCTGGGAGATGCCTAGAAAGGAATAGAGATACTCTACGAGCCCGTCTCGAACGGGTGCTCTTCTCAAACGAACATCAAACTCGTTGGCGACGATCTGCAGGAGCTGCGACACGGTGATGCACTGGCCGCCCATCCAGACCGGCACATCGCGTGCTCCGGTGAAGCGCCGGCCTAGGTAATGCACCTGAGAAGAGCACTAAATCATCGACAGTTTCAATATTCGAACACTTGGAACGTGGCTACCTTTCTCAGGTACTGGTTGAGCACGCCGAACAGCGCTGTGGTGAGCATGATCCCCCAAGTCAGATAGAGTAACGTGAAGCAGAGACGGCCAACGCCATCAGTCACCGGCAGCGTGTCTCCGAATCCGACCGTGGTGAAGCTGACGAAACTGAACAACGGTGCTTTCAGAAAATTCCCTTGATAGCTGAAGTGAATTTTAGGGAAAAAATAGTGTGCGGTAGCGCAGTCAGAAGAGGCGCCGGCTGTCTCGTGCACCCAATTCCAGGTTCTTGACTCGGGTTTCCCCATCTGGGCCAAAGAAAACGTCCATCACTTCGCTGTCGGTAAATTCTTACCCTAGATGAAGGATGACGTATAGGCTGGCCTCACCAAGACACTGTGTAGGACAAACACGCATTCAAGTTGGCATCACGGCATCCCGCGTGACGTATACCAAAACGCTGGCATTTTTTGTTTTAGGAGAAAGAATTCTTGAAAATTCTACGAAATTGCTGGGTAAAGAATAAGAATAAGGGACGGCGTTACTTAAACCCTTTTGGGATGCGCCACGCATTTACTTCTACGGGATGTCGTGGAAGCAATTTAAATGCGTATTTGGCCATACAATGACTTACGGTGGTCAGCCCTGTAAATGCTTTATCCTCCCCAGGCGAGTCTGGTACCAATTCACCGACCCCGGAGGGATGGAAGGCTTGTTTTGCCTTGGCGAGAAATCCGAACCAGGAACCTGGTATTGGGTGCAGACGACAGTCGGCGCCTTCTCTGACTGCGCTATACGCGCCCAATTGCTGGGTGGGTGGAATAAATTGCACTCAAATCTATAAAAAGCACTTGACAAAATAGGACCAAGAGAACCTCTCTCTAAAGAGCTTGTGCTGAAATTTCAGGTTGAACTGCAAGGAGGCTAAGCAAAGGCTGTCCTAAAAAGATGCATGCACTCTTTAAAAGGTTCTAACATTGCTGTTAGTGAAGCTTTTGAAGCTCTTTAGAACCCACGTAGGCGTGTGTAGCGCAGTCGGAGGAGGCGCGACTGCCGCGTGCACCCGATACCAGGTTCTTGGTTCGGATTTCCCGCCCGGGCCAACAAAGCCTTCCTCCCTCCGGGGTCGGTGAATTGGTACCAGACTTGTCTGGGAAGAATAAAGCGCTGACTTGTTCGTCGGCTGGCCACCGCAAGTCATTGTATGGCCAAATACGCATTCATGTCGCCTCCACGACATCCCGTAGAAGTAGAATGCTCTGGCGCATCCCAGAAGGGATTGACTAACGCCGTCCTTTATCCTTTATCCTTTAAGACCTATGTGAAGTCACAGAATCACGAGATCTCTGTGGTCCACGAATGGTCAGGATTGCGCTATGCCCTCGCCCGAAACCTTGCATTTCAGACTCGATTAATTGTGTATGGGTGGTGCGAGTTGGTGGTGCTTTGGAGAAGTAGTCGCTGAATCGCCTCTGTACTTCGGCGATGTTTTCGAACTTTCAGCAGCTTTTCAGGGTAAACTTCTGCTCTTCGAAAAAAAAAAGCATAAAGCTGGGCATGACTCTGGTCATCGGCTCAGATTAGTAGATGTCGTTATTAGAGCGATAGCGAGTTCGGTAAATTGTGCAATCAATAAAATCAGATGTTACGTGTCTTTCACGTGAGTATCAGACTCCAAATGTTAAAAGAAGCACAGCACAAGTTAATATGGCCAAGTAGTAACAAGATTGTAGCAAGCGTTCTGCCCATGGACTTTCAATCGAGTCTGAAATGAAAGGCTTCAGACGAATGAATGGCGCAATCCTAACCGTTTGCGCACCACAGAAATTTTGTTATACTGCGCTTTCACATAAGACTCAAACAGCTCTAAATGCTTTAGTAACAGCAATGTTAGAACCTTCCCAAGAATACCTGCATTTTTCGGAAACCGCAGTGTTTTTTTTTTCAAATTTTAACCCCTACAAGAAGCACAAATCAATCGATAGGCAGCTTTAAGGAGACATTAGACATGTACTGAAGAGAAACACATCAATCGATTGTAAAATGCAGGAATTCAGACGAGTGCATAACGCAATTCATACCGCTCATATATCAGCAAATTTCTATTTTCTTAAGCTTTCTGAAGTACCCTTAACTTCTTTGCTGTTAGCAAAGTTATCACCTTTCAAACAGTGTATACAATTTTTTTGAGACACTCTGTACAACTACTTGCGATGGCCAAGGGATGGACAAGTTAGTGTTTTATTCATCGTAGACAAGATTGGCACTTCGCCAATCATGGAGAGATGGAAGGGCTCCTCCTGAATGGATTCGCGGCGCACGTAAGCCAGCACCTCTTCCTGCTGAACTACAGGCACCCACTTCAAAAACTAAAACCGGTCGAATTAGAACTTGAACTCTCATAACGATGTTTTGTTGCAGTCAAACTTTAACGCCAGGAGGGACTCGAACCCGCACCTCATGCTGATCGGGCGGGAATGTTCTATTTCATTACACCATCGGCACCGTTTGCTTGTTGAAGATGGACGCTTTTAGCTTCAACATAATCATAGGAATATGAGCATATTCAATGGTTCCTGAAAGGCGCATAGGCGATACGAACTCAAGTCGAAAGACAAATCACGCATAATGTTTTTATTATCGTTATTGTTATAACGGTGAACTATTACACTATGTCTACCATCTTGTGCAAAATTGTGGCACATATTTAGGGCACACGAGTAAACGAATAAATAAACAAATATTCGAATACTGCACTAAACTAAGTTTTGCTCAGGTTCCTCTTGCCTTAGAGTTTTTTGCTGAGGGAAGGAACATTGCCTCATAGTGCGTTATCTGTTCGTGAAAGATTGCATACCTCGACCCACAAACAGGAAAAAATCCGTAAAAATATGGAAAAAGGAGCTATCATTTGACAGAATGCAATGCAGAACGGCCAAGCACATTTGTAGAGAACTTGAAGAACAGCCGAAAGAAGCAAAGTGAGTGAGTAGGGTATGGCAAACACCATATATACAAATAAACTGCGGAACAGACCTGAAGTAGATATCGTCGACGCTGTGACGAACGCCGGTGTGGTGGATGAACTTGGAGCCGAAGTAAAAAGTGCAGGCGAAGAGCAGAAGAATTACAGGCAACGGCATATTAGCGTCCCTGCTCAGCTTTGATCGGGCAACAGGCTGAAATCGGGTTGAAACTTTGTATACGTACGAGCTATACCTAAAAAGAACGGCTTCTGCAAACGACCTGTCTTAGAGTCACGGATATGCAAAACACGGTCCTTTTCTCTCACTATCTGAGAAGGAGAGCCTCCAAACTTGCGGTGAGCTTTTGTGATGCAGTTTTTACAGGATGTAGGGTCCCGTGTGGGGAGTTCAAAACCACAGTTAACTTTTTCTGAATGCTCTTCTGTGGTCGAAAGGAACCGTGTGGACGCGTGAGCGCGAAGTTCATCACACACTGCTGCCACATCATAGAGTGTGGTCAGTTGGCGCAATGGGTAGCGATGTCGCTTCTCGTGCTTACCGAGTTCGGTCCGCGGTGCAGCCAATGTTTTTGCATATATCGGGTTGTTATTACTATGTGCTTGCGTGTTCACAGGAGTCAATTCGTACACGAGTAATGCTTTTAGAAAGTAAATATAGTCCTTTTGTCCTTTTTTGCAGGCATTGAAATGACTTTTCCACTCGAATTTGCTGTGTATGTGTTTGTGTGCGTTTGCGGTATCGTTGCTGATATGATACAATGCAAACACGATCCGTTGAGAGATAACTCAAAAAAAGGATGGCACAAAGCGCTATGTTTACCTACTAGAAGCAGTAGTCGTGTACAAATTGACGCCTGCGATCGTGCAAAAACCTTGGCGACACTGGGGACCGAACCATAAAGAAAGCCCATCGACGCGCACGAGAGGCGACGTCGCTGTCCACTGCGCCAGCCAACCAGATTCAGTGGTGTGGTAGCAGGGCGTGCTGAACTTCGCGCTCACGTTTTCGCACGCATTTTTTCGATCACAGAAGCGCATTCCGATAAGATTAACTATGGTTTTGGAATACCCACACGGACCATAAATCCTGTAAAAATTGCATCTCAAAAGCTCACCGCCACTTTGTAGGCTCTCCTTGTGAGTCCCAATCTTGTTACGGATTACGGCTTACGAGTTAAGAAATTCGTTTTTTAAAGCACAACCCTGATCTGCAGCCACCTGAAGCAGTCGGGAAGCAAAAACTCAGCACCTTCTATTGGGGGGGGGGGGGGGGCAAAAGTAATGAGACGCATTGAAAAAAATCTTTATCTCTTTATAACTCAATTACAACTCAACGATGCTAAGGAATATATTTGCCATTAAGGGCAATGACCTTGCTACCATCGCTCAGCCAACTTCCTGATCCCATCCTTCTAGAACTGCTTGGGCCTGGTGCTGATCCACTGCTCGTTATGGTCGTCGAGGTCTGCTTGGGTCCTTGTCTCCCTTCCGACCATTAAGTCCTATAGGCTCAAGATGTAATGGTAGAGATGTCCGGCGAATATGGCGGGTGAGGCACGTGAACTAGCCCAGCTGAGCAAGCTTATCCGTGGTCATTTTTGCCCGATGAAGTGCAGCGTTGTTGAAGAGGGGGACCTTCTTGAAGCGCTGAGGCCGAATAAGTGCGAGTTGCCCGTCCATCTCTTCTATTTCGTTCACCATGGCCTCGTAGTTCATCGTCGTACCTTTGGTAAACAGCTTCCGGTATACCGAACCATGGGCGCAGACCCAAAAGCTCAGAAGGTGCTTCTCGCCGTGAACATCTCGCCGAACGTAGGTCGGTAACAATTCACCAGGCCTCACTCAGACTCGCTGCTTGGCAGGGTCAAGGTAGAAGACGTACTCCTCATCTTGCGTGAATATTGAGTCCAGGCTGCTCGGGGTTGGGAATTGGGCGAGATTTGCGCGACACAGGTCGACTCGTCAGACCGGGGTTTCGGCATGAGACAGACTGGGGTTTTGGCATGCTTCTGGAAAGGGCGGAAGTGGTAACTTCTCAGGTGGCCTTCAGTAAGTAGCATACAAACATACAAATACGATAAGCCCGAAACCAGACTCCAGCCACGAGATATATGGACACAGCATAGGGTGTCTCATTACTTTTGCCCCCCCCCCCCCAATACAGCAGATAGGAACCTCATTGATGAAGGTCATCTACAACCAGTTCGGCTCTGCGCGAGGAACGTGCTGAGAAGAAGTTACAGACCGACTAGAGCACCCCGAACAAAAAAACTGGGTATGCATAAGACCAATGACACTGTTCCTTGAGTGAGTCTAAAAAATTGCATTCCACATGTATTTAAGTTCAACTTTTCGGAACAGTCGGAGCATATGCGCTGGATAATAGCATATCCAAGTCGAGAGGCGTTCAAAACAGCTTCACAAAAGAGTCGATGAGTACATTGCTAGGGTTAAGTAACGAATCCATTCACAACAGTGACTAATATAATATATCTTAATTTTGCTTCACAGCCACTAGCGCTTAGGACACGAATGGCCGATCTCTGTACTTCTGAAGCTTTTCTGAACATGAAGCTCTTGTGTCAGACTTCATATCTATAACTTGCTTGATAGCTATCCGATTTTCTTTTCTTCCTCAGGCCTCATTTTTAGGTCTGCATAGTGTTTTTCAACATTTTCTGCTGCTTTTGTTTTGCCATTTTCATGTAATGAATGACGACGGTTCTAAACGTTCGGGTAAGTTCCAGCTGCCTACAGTAGGATCCAGCGATGGTTTTTACACAGCAGAAAACCTAGTGGGGTTGGGTTTGCTACTCTAGACGACAGGACCCCTTGTACTGTCCGCATGCCAAACACTGTGATGATCGATGGTGCTATGCTACCGTATGCTCGGAATGGTACAATTTTTGATTGAATTTTTCTGAACGATAACAATCGTACGATAATGGTTTATGGATGCAGAAGATAGGATTATAGAGGAAGGCTTATGGTTCACAATCTCCGCACTTCAGCCCATCTAAACAGCCTCGTGAAAAAGCATAGAAAATATAAGACCCCAAATCGATCAGAAAAGCTACTCATCATTTCGGAGTAAACAAGAAGCTTCAGTAGCAGTAGGGAGATCGAATTAAGTGACGTGATTAAACGACAAACTCACGAGCCTACAGAGGTACATCAGGTACCAGAACCCTTTCGTCATGAACTTTCCGAAGTTTGCCGTCGTCAGAAGAATCAATGGAATGCCGAAGATCGAATAGAGAATGCAGAACATTCGTGACAGATCCGTTGTGGGACTGATGTTGCCATATCCTTAAGGATAAAGTGCAGATGTCGGTGACATTCTTAGACTAGACTGGAAATGTTTGACCATTGCCTCAAGCTCTCATAGAATTTTCTTAGATGTCAACAAAGTGGACAGCATGTCAAGCCGAAATATCATCGATTCTATCCTATTCAGAAAACTCAATCGATTGATCGATTGCAATCAATAATCTCCTACAATCCTCACCTATTGTCGCCAGTGTTCCGAATTCGAACAGAATGATGTCAGTGAAGGAGGCCTTAGCAAGCTCATCGTCAATCGAGCGGAAGAACGCAGCTCCGACCACGAGGTAGCCGGTTAGCAATGAGACGAGAAACACTTGAGGCACAGCGGCGCATAGCACCTGAAATGGAGGAGGCCTTCGTCGTCGTTGAAAGTTGAAAATCCGTTAATGGAGCCTCACTACAGAAAGCTGAAACTCTAGCGATGTGAGTCGTCTAAGCTCTGAAGGTCGCATCCGCTTCAGCTACAGGGCACTTCCTAAATACTGCAACAGAATTTGGCAGCCCTATTAGGAAGCACTTGTCAATTCTCTTGGACCCTACAGCGAGTATCTTTCATATCCTCGGCACTATGCTTATCACACCTAGCATGGTTTCAGCTCCTGATATTAAAGAGTAGGGGCTTTTCATTTAAAAAGATCGACTGTCTGCCTTACCACTAGAGCACTCCCATTCCAAAGTGGCTCATCATCTAAAGATTGGTGGCTGAAAATTCGTATAAAGGTGGTGCGTGGGGGGTATTTCCAAAGAATACATTCAACGAATGGATCTGAACTATGTGTTGAAGTTTGTCAATGAGACTGCAGTACACTAACGGTTGATGACGCTTTGTTCTTGCTTTTCGTTTGCTTTGTGTCAGATATGTGTCTGCAGGGTGGATCCAATAACTTCAACAAAAAACAACAGTTATACAGTACCGGACGCGTCTTTTGAATAGACGCCGAAAAAACCGCACTTTTGCGGTTTTTGCGTCTTTTTGCTGTAACTCACCCAAAATCATCCACTTGAAAAACCAAGAATATATTTGAGCTCAGGAGATCGAGCTCTATCGTTTGTTATATACATTTCATATGGAAGATCAAAAATGGCCAAAATTGTAAACTTGCGCTCCATTGAGAAGGCCGGCCGCGGACGAGTTGTCGGCCGCAAGGCGTCAAAAACCGTTGCATGGTCACAATTCCTCTAATATGAGGTTTTTTGAGAAAAGGTTGGTACCGTTCGATTCGTCTCCTCGAGATCTACACAATCATATATACAGCTTCGCCAAACCACCGCATTTTCGCAGTGGGTGGTCAAAAATGACGGGGGCAGACTTTTTGCTATTGGAGAAGCTTATATTCCAGGACTTGTATGCTCAAGGAGCACCTCAAGATGGCGTAAAGTGCTTTGTAATGCCATGCATCCTCCGAGAGCGCGCCGTGAACAATGCATATGGGATCGAACCTATCAATCGAGGGGGGGGGGGACAGTTTGTAGAGTGAGCATTTAGGGAGCTTTATGAGAAATTCTCAGCTGCCCTACTCAGGAATTGCTGTACTCTGTTCCGGCGAGTCTTAGGAGTGCGCCGGGAGCAATGCATATAGAATCGAACCTATCAATCGAGTGGGGCAACCACTCGCAGATTGCACGCGCGGGCGTTTTCAGAGCGTAGTAACTCTGTCAAATTCGAATCGTTTCGGCTGCAACTCCTGGATCTTGTAGTCAGTAGAACGGTTTAGTAGTATGCTGAAGTAGAGCGAGGTAGCTTAGGAAGAGGCAATGTTACAGGGGTGCGAATATGAAGGTGAGGCTTGTGTGACGTATTTTTTCCGATTTCGGTGGACCACTGCGGGAAGACGCGGCAAGCTAAAAACCTCAAAACGCGTAGGCGAACAGGCCGTTTAGGATACTTTACGATTACATGCTCAGAGCACCTCAGCTGCCTAAACTGCCTTAGCTTCAGCTGCCAGTTTGAAGGGGCAGACGATAGCAGTTAGAGTTTCTTGCGCTCTTACTCGGCCAACATTGAGTTTTCGACACTCGCAATGGTACCACTCTGTTCACCATGAAAAGCGCTATCGAACGGTTCCAATTTCGACCGATTTCGGGAACATCGATTTTTTGACGGTTTCCCATCGAGGACGAGGCCGCTCGAGACGCGGCAGGCGGACGGTGACGTCATCGAAAACCGATATCTTCAAATTGTGCCATGCTTGACACCATTCGATAGAGCTTCTCATGCTGAATTGAAAGGTGTTATCAAGAGCAGACAGAACTGTAATCTGGGCGAGTAAGAGCGAGGAGAACATCGACCGCTGTTGTGCTAAACTGCACGCGCGGGCGTGTTCGGAGCGCGATAACTCTGTCAGCTTCAAATCTTTCTGGCTGGAACGTGTGAATTCCGTAGGCAGTAATATGATCTAGTAGCGCGCTGAAACACAGCAATGTAGCTTATGACTAGACCAAGTTACAGCTCTGCGAAGATGCAGGTGAGGCTTGTGTGACACGACTTTTTCAGATTTCGGTCGACCGCTGCGGGTACACTAGGCGAGCTAACGGCATGCAAACTCGCGGACGATCAAAACAGCGAAGGCGCTTTACGATGATCTGCTCCTAACTCTCCAGCTGCCTAAACTGCCTTAGCCCCATCTGCCATTTTAGAGCGGCGGACGGCAGCGGTGAAGCTTCTTCCGCTCTTACTCGCCCATGTCCGAGTTTTCGAGCCCCAGCTAGGGTACCATTCTGTTCAGCTCGAAAAGCCCTATCGAACGGTATCAATTTAGACCAATTTCGGCAAAATTCATTTTTTGACAATTTCTCATCGAAGACGGCCGCGCCAGACGAACGATGACGTCATCGAAAATCGATGTTTCCGGAATGAGTCGAACTTGATACCGTTTCATAGAGCTTTTCGTGCTGAATTGAACGGTGTTTATGAGTCGCGAGAACTGTTATCTGGGCGAGAAAGAACACGGAGAACATAGACCGTTGTTGTGCTAAATTGGACGCACGGGCGTGTTCTGAGCGCAATAACTCTGTCACGTTTGAATCTTTTCGGCTGCGACCTGTGGATTTTGTAAGCAGTAAAAAGTTCAAGAAGCGCGCTGAAACATAGCAATTTAGCCTATGAATGGACAAAGTTACAGCGGTGCGAAAATGTTGGTAAACCTTGTGTGGCACGATTTACTCCGATTTCAGTCGACCACTGTGGAGACGCGCGATCAGCTAATGGCCTAAATGCGTAGGCTGTCAAAGCAGTTAAGCTGCTTTACGATGAAGTGCCCATAGCTCCTCATCTGCCTAACCTGCATTAGTCCCAGCTGCCATTTTGGAGATGCGGAGGGCAGCGGCGAAGTTTCTTCCGCCCTTACTCGCCCAAATTTGAGGTTTTGAAGCACCAGATGGCACCGTTCTGCTCAGCTCGAAATGCTCTATCGAACGGTATCAATCTCGGCCAATTCCGAGAAAATTGATTTTTTCACAGTTTCCCTCGAGGTCGAGGGCGCTCTTCGCTGAGCCTGCCCGAACGATGACGTCATCGAAAGTCGACGATTTCGAAATTAGCCAAATTTTCTTGCCCAAACTTCGTCCAAAATCGTTTAGGGGTTATTTGGGGCGCTGATCACGAATCCAACGTCCGTTTTTGAAAATCCTGCCGATTTGAGCATGTTACAGCCATTTGACCTTGGTAGGGTCAGGATCACTGACCACCCTCAGTTATCGGTATGGGTGGTCTCCTGCCATAATCAGCCAAATGGACTTCGGCACTTCGGTATTTGGCCCCTCAATAATCCTGCCCTTGGACGAGGTTTGAGCAAAATCGGTGTTCCTGACCCGGCCATCCTCATTTATCCAGAAGAAAATCCAAAACCTATCGAAATCGGCAGAATTTTCAAAAACGGACGTTGGATTCGTAATCAGCGTCCCAAATAACCCCCTAGACGCTTTTGGACGAAGTTTGGACAAGAAAATTTGGGAAATTTCGAAATCGCCGACTTTCGATGACGTCATCGTCCGGGCAGGCCCTACGAAGAGCGCCCTCGTCCCGAGGGAAATTGTCAAAAAATGAAATTGTCCGGTGGTGTAAGGCGAACATCGCTGCCCGGAAAGCAGAAGATGCGGGTTCGAGTCCCGCCTGGCGCAAGAGTTTTGATCGCAACTAGACATCCGTCAACAACTTGGATCTTCTGTATTGTTCTGCGGGGAAACCCCAAGGTCTACGGCCATCCGATTCGTGCTAACTCCATTGTTCCGGTCGATTCTCTTTTTGATGACCTTTCGAAGGCGGAGAGTGTTCACAGTACGTGGTCTGCTAGACCTCTTCCTCGGTTCGACCGTTCCTTCCTCTCTGTACTGCTTCACAATGTGCTGGACTGTTCTGGCAGAAATTTGAAGTCGTCGAGCGATCTCTGCTGCAGAATGTCCTTTATCGGCGAGTTGAGCGATGGTGGAACGATGTGGTGAAGCTTTCATTGTAGAGGGTATTGAGTGTATCACCTTGCTTGGTTTTTGTACATGCTTCCCCCATTCTAGAAAAACCCTAAAAATTGATCTCCCGCAATTTTCAAAAATACAGTAGCGGTTTGAATTTTGCGCAAATAATTAGGAGCCACCCTGTATATGTGCGCGTATCATATTCGCCCGTTGAAATAAATAAATCAATAAATAAAAATAAACTACAACTGAAGAACGCCCTTAGTTTGCCGACTACACTCAATGCAGCAAGAAACTGGAATGAATCCTGTATTCTACCGTTTGGATGTTACCTGCTATCATGTACTGCTTAGTTTTCAAAGAACCAATAGACCAACTATGTTAGATCACAGGCTGGGCGAGATCTAAGCTATGAGGAGCAGAAAGCGGAAGGGAAAATTTCTGAATTTCTTCCGAATCGAACTAAGGTTGGGGTTTCAAAATAAAGTGCTTCATCAAGTGTAGGATTTCAACTGGAAATTGGAACAGGCGCCCAATTTGGCATTTTCTGAAATTTTTACGCACTTCTGGAGTCTGGGTGGATGACTTTTGCAACGCGTGACGGCTCAAAACTAAAACACGTTTCGCCAAGCGAATATTAGGTTGGCCAAAAGTCCCCGTCGTTCCTGATTTTAGCTCTCAACTACTATCAACCGTTTTAGCCATTGTGAAACATTTTGCACGTAGCCGATCTGTTCCGGTAAAATCAAATAGTAACAAATTTTTGGTTGTGAGAATTTGAGCAGATAGAATTCATGAATAGTCGAAATATATAAAAAATTTTGAAACCCGAGAGACTGATTGAGATTTCTCCCATAAATTTTTCTAAGAAACTCCTGCTAATAAACTCCTACTAATATAAAAACGTTAGTCCGTCTGTCCGTTAGTGTGTATGTCTGTGTCACAAATTTGGGCAGGCCGCTGAAACTCGTCGAATCGAACATGACAAGGCAACTCTTACGTGCATATCAAATCTGTCAAAGTTGCCCTTGCCTGAAATCAATGAAAATGGACGAAAATTGCCGGAAAATGGTCAGATTGAAAAAGGAGGAGGAAGAAAATCGATCGGGCGACCAATATCGATCGATATTATCGATTTTCCGCCGGAGTAATCGGTTTCACCTAAATTTGTTCGATTGGAGTGGGATTCGCGCGACATTGATATGGATCGACTTAACAGCAGATTGTTGTGTTCAACCGAGCGACCAATATCGATTGATGGTATAGCCTCCGATTGATTTTCGATTGGAGTTGCGAGTTTTGGCCCAGATTTGATCCATTGGGGTGGGAGTAGAAAGAATTACTATCGCTCGCAGGAATTACTGGAGTATGATGGCATTCAGACAGGATTTACAGGAGCTCAACTGTATCGAGAGACCGAACAAAATCTGTCGACTTTATCAATTTTTTTATAGATTGAACCCTCAGGACTGGCAAGAATGCGTTGGACCGTGGACAAGTCTCAATCGTTTCAACACGTTGACGAGCGTGTGGCCTGATGTCAGGCCACACCCTTATAATTTATTTTTCTAGTTCTATTCAGATCATTCCAAGGAACTTTTTGTGTTATGTGCATCTCATCTTTATACATTGCTGTAAAAAGTGTAACCCCAAAAACCATTTTCCGGTTACTGATTTATTGAGCTTTTCGTCAAGTAATGGAAAAAACTGATCATTAGGAATGATCTAGAAGCATAATCATGCTAGTAAGAGGCTGGCTTTTCTCCAATTTTTCGGAAAGCATTTCATCTTCTAGGCCATAATCTGCACTGTTTTTTCCTTTACAAAACCAGAAGAAGTCGTTAGCACGTCATTTGTAGAAGCGCCAGATTACAGAGTACAAACTAAATGAACTTCCTTGTTTCTCTTATGCAAGGATGTGGGACAGCAGTGTATTTTTTGATATCCCAAACTCGGGTATAATGAGCTTTCCCCACGTAGTCGTCAAGACGCTGAACTATTTTGAGTTAGGCTTTCTTCGATTTTAAAGATATCTATCTCTATGCAGTTCGAAGAGCAGTATGTCAGTATTTACTGTCATTTGTCTAGATGAATATTTCCTAACGTAATCTTAAATTTCAACTTTTTCATCGTTTTCGGGCCCTAAAGCTAGAAACGAATGTCGATCTTTTGGGTTCGCACAAAATCTTGGCGAACTCTTCAATTTGTTCAATTCAGAGATATACTAAATGTTTTGTACGTGTTTAAAACTGCGTTTCTTTCTCTATGCAACGGTGCAGAACATTATGTCGCTCGCAGACTATGAAGCTTGGAGAAAGGGTGGAAAATTCAATACATTGAAACGGCCGAAACAACCAGTACTATATAATAAAATTGAAGATGCTGTCAGGCATTACGTTTCGGAAACACATAAGGAGGAGGAGTGCAAAAATTTAATGCTAAAGTAGTTCTGTCACTTGGAATTTATCGTTTTCAAAGGCTTGGTCAGATATCTTCAAAGACTGCACGCGAACTTTCACCTCGTCAGACTCGTGACGATGGTGGCTCATTCTGAAGGCACATTCGCCACCGTTGTAATGTTATGACTTCCAAGATTCCAAGACTGCAAGCAAATGTTGTCGCGCCAACGCCATGGATGAAGCATAAGCTCCGAGAAGCTTTACTGGGTATTCAAGAAAAAAATGAATGTATGAAAAATATACTGTATCAAAAATATATACATTATAACAAAATATATACAAATGTAACATATATCAAAAATATGTATTATATCACTAAGAGAATTGAGACAGGATAAAGGATAAAGGACAAAGGTCGGTACTAATCAATCAATTAACTCTTTTCAAGATGAGCCATGCGTTCTACTTCGATGAGATGTTGTCGGGCAATTTAACCGCGTATTTGGCCTAAACTGGGTGTCCCAAAAAACGGTATACTTGAAAGGTGATACCTTGCTCGCGGTAAAGGTGCTGAAGAAGTTAAGGGCTGTTCTGAAAGCTTAATATGGTAGAAATTTTCCTACAAATGAGCTGCACGGAAAGCGCCATGCATTCGTCTGAAACCTTGCATTTTACACTCGATTGATTGTTTTTGGCTTGAATACTTTGTATAATTTCTTCACAAAGTGGCCATGTCGAACGACATGTGCTTGTTTTAAGGTTTAAAACTTAAAAATACACAAAAAACTTAAAAAATACATAAAAATAAAACTTTCAAATCTAACCTAAGACTTATGAGAAATGCAGGGTATCCTAAAAATACCAGTACTATTTGAAAGGTTCTAACATTGCAGCTAGTGAAACTTTTAGAGATATTTGAGACTCATATGAAAGCACACGGTAACGAGATTTTTGCAGATAGTCCAGATTGCGCCATGCAGCCGCCTGACACCTTACATGGTACTTATGAAGCAGAGGGCCTGTGCTCAAACAAAGTACCCTAGGATGTGATCCACATACCACACCTAAGCTAAATTTGGCCATATTCTAAGGTATCCTCCCCTGCCCAGCCTGTGCTTTCTTGGCGTCCGCGGAGGAGGAAACAGAACCCAGCCAAGAGTGAAACACGTGACGGCTCTCGTCCAGTAAAATCAATTAGCAACAAATTTCTTTGGGCGCGTGGAGCGCAGTCGGAGGAGGCGCCGGCTGTCGCCTGCAGAAGATACCAGGTTCCTGGTTCGGATTTACCGCCCAGGGCAACCAAGCCCTCCATCCCTCCGGGGAATTGGTACCAGACTGGTCTGGGAAGGATGAAGCGCTGACCTGTTCATCGGCTGGCCACCGCAATACATTTCATGGCCAGATACGCATTCAGCTCGCCTCCATGAGATCCCGTAGAAGTAGAATGCGTGGAGCATCCCAAAGGAGATTGAATATCGCCGTCCTTTATTCTTTAATAACGCTCTCTAAATATCCGAGACCATGACAAGACTCATGCTCGGATCTAGGCTTTCCTTCGAGGAGAAGAAGTTCATCCTGAAGTGCTACTGGAAGTTCGAAAACATCGTCGAAGTACAGAGGGATTCAGCGACCATATCACCAAAGCACCACTCATTCGCGTCACAATAACATGGATACGAGACAAACTTGACAATCAATCGAGTCTGAAATGCAAGATTCTAATGCAGGGTGCATGGCGCAATCCATACCGGTCATATGTCAGAAAAATTCTATTTCCTTAAGTCCGTCGATCTTGGAAGGATGGAAGGCATGGTTTGGCTAGCGCGGAATCTGAACGTTATACCTGATTTGGGGTTCGCGCCACAGCCACTGCATCTTCCAAGATCGACGGACTTAAGGAAATAGAATTTTTCTGACATATGACCGGTATGGATTGCGCCATGCACCCTGCATTAGAATCTTGCATTTCAGACTCGATTGATTGTCAAACATCATTGGAAGGAATATGGTCAACTGACAGGCCTTGTGAGGCCTCTCATAATGCACAGCCGGCACAAATAATTGTCGAACACCAAATTTCGTAGTGCAACTTGCCATAGTTAAAATTCTTTAAACACATCTCCTGTTATACTTCTTATCTAGCAGCTTCTTTGTACAGCATTTCCTCAGCTTTATAGCTTTCTCAACTACTAGTCCAACCTGAGGATGATCCTAGCTTGTTCAGGAAAATCTTCATTCATTTCAGAGCGAATATAGCTTAGGATATGGGTGTAAATAAAGTACGAAGTACACGTGATCAAGGTGACATTTACCAATTCCCTCGCAGTGTACGCCATGCATTCTACTTTTCGAGATATCGAGGAGATTTCATGCATAGTAGTCCTAAACAATGATTTACGATGGTCAGCCGATGGACAATTTAGTATTTTAGCCTTCTTATCTATGGATGGATGTGGGCGCGTGTGACGCAGTTGGAGGAGGTGCTGGCTGTGGTGTGCACCTGCTTCCTGGTTCGGAGTTCCCGCCCGGGCCAACTAAGCCTTATAACCCTCCGGGATCGGCGAAGAGGCACCAGTGTTGTCCGAGAAGGATAAAGCGCTGACTTGTTTATCAACTGGCCACCGCGAGTCCACCTCCACGATATCCCGTAGAAGTAGAATGCGCGGCGCATCCCAAAGAGGGATTGAGTAACGCCGTCCTTTATCCTCTATCTATGGATGTAATTGAGTGCATAGGAATCACCTTTGGGATACGCCATGCGTTACTACTCCAACCTATAATGCGGAATTGTCGTGGAATACGAGTTTCCCCTCACGGAATGAAATGGCCTCTTCCCGAACGGTCACCATACTGTGGTGCATTTTGTCCAGATACTCAACCACGTAGCTATTGGAGAACACCTAACTGACCATAGTGGGGTTCAAAAAAAGTTTTCGAAACGCTTTTGAGCTCTACATGTACCCTTAGAAGTCTGTTCTTGTTAAGCAATGCTTACAGTAATAAGAAGAATACTTTTGCCAGCCCTTCATTTTGGATTAAAGGCTGCGGAGTACTTGGAAACAAGACTGGGAACGTGCCGATGCCTAATTTGAAGCCATTCTCTCAAAATTGCCGAAGAAGTTAATTGCGGTACTTAAAGGACAAGAGGATAAGGGATAGTGCTACGGATAAAGGATGGCGCCCTTTGGGATGCGCCACGCATTCTACTTCTACAGGATGTCGTGGAGGCGACTTGAATGCGTATTTGGCCAAACAGCGACTTGCGGCGGTCAGCCGATGAGCAAGTCAGCGCTTTTTCCTTCCCGACGAGTCTAGTACCAATTCAACGACCCCGGAAGTATGGAAGGCTGGTTGGCCTGGGAGGGAAATCCGAACCAGGAACCTGGTATCGGGTGCACGCGACAGTCGGCGCCTCCTCCGACTGCGCTGCACGCGCCCCTCAATTCAGGTACTTAAAGGGGAATTATTCCCGAGGAGAGATGCTCACGTTTGGGTTTCTGTTCATTCAAGATACGGAAGAAAGTTCAGAAGTGGGCTAGGAATCATGCTCCAGGATGTATCTACCTTCAGCATGGGTACGCTAGATGTTCCAAACCCTTTAGTCCCTTGTTTAGCCACGAGAATTCCCAATTCCCGAACGGGACAAAAGGATAAAGGAAGGCGTTGGTCAGTCCCTGCACGCATTCTACTTCGTGATGTCGGCAGGCAATTTGAATGCTTGGCCTATACAATGGCTTCCGGAGGTCAGCAGATGAATACGTCAGTGTTTTGTTCTTTCCAGACAAATCTGAGAGTAATTTTCCCACCCTGGAAGGCAATAGTAGACGTGGTCTGGAAACCCGAACCAAGAATCTGCACTCGGGTGCACGAGACTGTCGACACCTCCTCCGACTGCGCTACCACGTGCCTGAATTCCCCATATGTACCGAAATTACTAGCGGCTAGCAGCGGCCAGCACTACATTGGCAGGACCGTGGTGGACTATCGTTAGAGAAGCTTCTGCTGGCTGACCACTGATTGCGAAAAATCCAAACTCCGCCACGTCAGTTCATCGAACGAAGGCACTTCCGGTCGTAACTTCCGGTTTTCCTTACATGAATCTTCACAATTGAATCACCTATGCATCATCATCCAGGAGACACAATTCAACAGGCTCGGTCTGGCTAGCTTCACCAGCAGACCTGGACATACAGGTCACACAACATGGCTCCTCGAATGAGCTTCTACAGAATAATTTCAAGTCTCTCAGGCAATGAATGAGGAAAGGCTCTGACCGCTTTCACCAGCGACGACGTTCGTTGGGACATGACCGATCGGCGGTATGTGCAGGAGGCATTCAGAAGCAGCCGCAGCGGCAGCGACGACGTCGACGACGACGATGCTCTCAGACGCCGCTCGCGCTGTCACGACGTCGGACTGCGCGAGCGGCGTGATGATCGTTCGTCGGCCGATTGATCGATTTCGAATTGGCACGAAAACGGGTTGCGTCGAGCGCATCGCATCTGACAGTTCACCGAGAACAGAAGAACTCGGTAACCGACGGTTCGCTGGCAATTGGGACTCGGCCTGCAGCGCTCGAGTTGGTTGAGAGGAGATCAGCCTTCACTTGAATTACGTCGTGCTCATAGTGCATCTACGGACCTTAGCTGACCCTACGCAGCGTATTAGTTGTCCTTACGATCGATGCACTTGGTTACTAGAAGGACCGCAATCAGCGAGTCCAACGTCTGGTCTATCAACTGGCAGGGGCTTCGGTCAGAAGTCGGCAGAAGCCTATGGGTGGTAGCAACCACCATTCTCAAGAGTGTGGCTGCGCAGCTCAGTTCTTCGAAGCAATTGCATTTCTCTTTGTTGTTCAGCTGGGACTGATGTGCCATACAATTCCTTCCTCTTTTCATCTGTGTCACCTGTCGTCCCGTTGATCATCGACTTGCTCGAGCGGGCGCTCGCAGCGTCTCCATTCGTCCCTGTCGCGTGCCAGAGTGCTCCAATGGGTTTTCCTCGCTCGATGCCACAAAGAAGCGTCACAACGGTCATTCAGGGCTTTAACGGAGAAGTCCGACCAACGCGTTGGTGGGCGTCCTGGTGTCCTCTTAATATCCCGCGGAATCCAGTCGGTGACGGCTCTCGTCCAGCAGGTTCTGCGAAGCGCATTACGTGACCGGCCCATTAATTTTCGACAACTTGGCTCACGCGACAGCGTCTCTGATCTTCGAACGTCGGCGAAGCTCGGAACTCCGGAGGCCTTTCCTCACTTGCGTGGGTCGTGTCACTCCGAGCATCGTCATCTCGATTCCACGCTGCGCGACGCTGATGGCGTGTTCGTCCTGCTTTCGTATAGCCCAGGTCTCTGAGGCGTATGTTAGGGCAGGAAGAACAGTGGAGTCGAATAGGTGGGCACGGAGTCGGACGTTCTTCGTCTTCTTCGCGACTTCTTCGACGCTCTTGAAACCTCCCCAAGCCACTCGCTTCCTCCTGCTCAGCTCTGGCGCTATGTAGGTCGTTGGCCATATTGACTTCGCGACCCAGATAGATACACGTAGCTGGAGCACTCGGAGATGTTCGTTCCGTTGCATCAGAAACTTGTCCGTTCCTCATGAACATCGTCTTCGTAAGATTCAGCTGCAGTCCAACGTTCCCACATACACGATCGAAGTCGGCCAGCATTCGCTCCGCCTGGCTGATGCTCGGTGTTATGAGCTCGATGTGGTCAGCGAAGCGAAGATGGCGCAGTTGCCGGCCGTCAACCTTCACTCCCATGTCTTCTCACTCTAGTTCACGCATGACGTTTTCGAGGGTGGCGCTGAAGAGCTTCGGGGATATGGTATCCCCTCCCGAACCCTTCTCTTCACGTCGATGATGACGTCATTGTAGAATGGTGAGATCTTGGTCGTGAATCTACTGTACAGCTCTCGAAGGATTCTGATGTACGGAATAGGAACGGTAACATAGCGACGATACATATGTGCTTCCAATCAACAACAGCATCTGAGGTTTTCAGAATTCAAACCCTCATCGTCAACCCATATGGCCAAATTCTATGGTACTGCAACCTTCCACCTCCGATCAACGACTGCCTGGGGAGTTGTCTTCGATTGTGAAGCGGTTCCTGACAAATTTGAGACGGTCCCGTTGGTATGGCTAAACAAGTGAACTCGAAGTATTGAACTTCTCCACTTCTTCCCGTAACCGTGAAACGAGATCTGTGGCGGATTTGCGTCACGACCTTGTATTCAACAACCATGGATCGCACCTGCAGCCGATTAATACTCTATACTCGTTGTGAGACCTCTCCACGTGCTATTGTGCTCACACAATTCTCACTTCAAGGCGGCAATTCTGGGTGGAAGATGTCAAATTCGATCATTAACCTTGGATCGTTATTGTATACTTGTCGTGGAGCCACTCCTTCGGCCATTATATTCACGTGACGGTTAAGCCTCAGCAAAGATCGGTAATTGCGGACGAGTTCTGAAGCCCTCTCAAAGCTGTCGCAGAACCGAAGGACGAACGAACATGCGGACGGGCTTCGCCCCCAAACACCGAGAACAGAACAACCCCAATCTTCCTTCTTTCTTCTTTAGGCCTTCTTATATTTATTAAGTGAGAAACTGGCCTTACTATACAGATTAGTGCAGCGGGATATGGTAGGGCAGAATCTTCACTGCTCCTGTTAATACAAAACAAATAAAAATAGAGGTTCGAAGAAGTAAAGAAATGTGTAAAGTGACATCCTTAATTACAAAATAAATATTACTTAGCATAAAAAATATTAAAAAGGTTCGTTTCGCCACTACCTTCAGACGAACCTTTGTGTAATGCTCCTCCCGTGGCTCTTCAGTGAAGAAGAGGAGCATATTTTAAGATATCTTTAAAATCTGTTTGTGTGTGAAGAGAGATGGAGAATGAAAAAGAAGAGAGATTAGATGTGAAAAAGAAGAGAAAGAATGAAGCTGTTAAGCCCATCCACGCTCTATCGCACGTACACCATTTATTCTCCGAAGTATCCGTTGTCTACGTGGCGAGAAACAGATCATGAGAAACCCAGTTCGAAGGGCTTAATCTGCAGAAACGTGAAATTAATCGACATTAGTCGACAGGTCGACACCGTTTACTGTAAGACGGCAATAATACTCCTCCGAATCCCATAGTCACTCTCCCTACTTCTTCCCCCCCCCCCCCCCCGCTTGTACTTCCTTACCCTAAAGCACCTTACCCCTTCCTTACCTAGCAAAGAAACGGAATGAGAAGCAAGCACGCACATGTGACACTCAGTCCCGGCTCACGTGCCACTACGTTGCCACCACGTGACGACACTCCTGCACCCCGACACACGTGTCACGACATCTTTAGAAATAGGACGCACATTGAGGGAAAACACTGGTCCCCCTTTGTTTCCTTTCCTCCCCCTAGTAGTCTCCCTTGTTGATCACCTCTTTACTGGTACCCCTTCTAGTGGTCCCTCTTACTTGGAATTCTTACGTACGTTGAACGACGTCCTCGGTACATCTTCTGGATCCCTAGGCAAGTTGGACGACGTCTAGGGATCCAGAAGTCTAGTGCAGGTCTTTCGAATACCTACGCAGGTTAGACGACGTCATCAGCGCATCTTCTTACTCCTGACGCACGTTGGACGACATCTTCAGCGCGTTTTCTGAATCCTGACTCAAGTTGGACGACATCTTCAGCGCGTTTTCTGACTCCTGACGCACGTTGGACGACGTCTTCAGCGCGTCTTCTGACTCCTGACGCGCGTTGGATGACGTCTTCAGCACATCTTCTGACTCCTGACGCACGTTGGACAACGTCTGTCACACGTCTTCTGAATCCCCACGCTCTGCACTTGATCCCTATTCATACTCTTGTTGCGGACTGATTATATTGTAAACTTGGACGATCCGTCGCCTAGGTTGTCAGTTCGCCAGCAACCGCCCATGGTTAAGCTGAAAACAAAAGCGGCTGGCATACGACGCACTGTCGAACACATCTCTTGGCTTTAGTCCCCCCCCCGTGGCTGACAACGTGACCCACGGATTTAGCGGATTTTACATAGTAAGATGTGCCAGAAGCTCTACATGAAGGTTCGGAGTGGGAGGTGGCCCAGCTTTGACGTATCCTCTTTCATTTGGATATCTGATAGCTTCTGCGTCAATCTTCATCTCAGCCGTACTACATATATTCAGGACCAATACGACATACAGCCTGTAGCCTAAATCAATTCGACTCAAAATCGGACTTTTTTCTTGTTCTTCATTAATTCTTTATCGACCTCATTGCTCTGTGCGAGTTGAGCCATGAGCTGACGTTCCTATGGGAATGCACTTTCCCGAGTGATCCTACCATATATAAAGGAGCAAGCGTGTGTGTGTGTGTCACACTGTCACACTGTCCGTCCGTCACACTTGAGTTGGGGCGCGGCAGCCGAACACGTGCCTGGGCATTTAGATGATCATCGACGGGAGCGGTTTTTGGAGGCAATCGATACCGATCGATATTATCGATGTTTTGAGGATGGTGTTTAAGCGGCATGAAACTTCAGCCCTGGGGGTAATCGAGGTCGCTGAACACGAATCTGAAGTCGACCAATCGATATCGATCGATATTTTTTGAAGATGATGTTCAAGCGGCACGGAACTTTAGCCCTAGGGGTATTCGAGGTCGCTGAACGCAAATATGAAGTCGACCAATCGATATCGATCGATATTATAGATTTTTTGTGGATGTCCTTCAAACGACACGAAATTTCAGCCCTAGGGGTAATCAAGGTCGCTGAACGCGAATATGAAGTTCGTTTTTGAACTGTCGATCGCCATCAATCAATATTGGGCAAATAAGCGTTTTTGTGAATGTCGTCCATTTTTTTCGCTTTTTTTCTAACTTGCCCTAATCGACGTAGTTAAGGTGTTCTGTCTGAGGAAACCATGACAGAGGTGTCAGCTACAATTGATGACGGGAAGTTATTGCCACGGCGAAGCCGTCAAGAAGCCCTCGGTGTGGTCGAGAAGCCGCAAGGACGGCTGGTTATAAAACAAACTTTTAGTAGCAAAGTTTTATTATACAGTATAACGGCACAATCGTGCATACCGGTTCACCTTAATGTGCTTCGAAGCCCGTAATATTATTTGACCTCACGAATATCAGGGACATGTTGCATTCGCTAGTCATCGGCAGAGGTTTCATACGCCTATTGCTCTTCGAGAGATCAAGGCAAGAAGCGCACGCATCAGTCGCTCTTATTCATCTTCTCGACGGAAGATATGCATCCCGTCGATTCGAGCCATGCAACAGCCGCCATCGACGCCAGTCCGTAGACGACCATCGCCATGTCGCCGGTGAACATTCCGACCAGTGCTAGCAGCCCAAGCCTCGTCACGTCGAATATCACCGAATATCGGCTGAAATACCAAATTAGAAGGAAGCAAAGGCGCACCAGGAGGCGAGATTTTTGAGGTGGATCTTTATTACTGCTTTATTTCTCGGCTTACATTTATATTTTAAAGATCCACCTTTAAAAAAAACTCAGCTGACACAGCATACTGACTAGCTTACATCAACTGGCATGATGAGGGGTCGTTTGCCGCCTTTTTCTAGTATCCTGTTCTAGGCTCACCTGTGGTCAAAGTAGTATCCAAACATCTGTAGGAAGCTGATGAATACTGCCAGTTCACAGAAGAATTCTGGCCATGGGAGCTGTGAACGATGAGCGTCGAACTGCAGACCGTAGGAGATGAGGAGCAGCCATTGAACGAGCAGGTAACTGCGAAGCCCAAGCGTCAGAGGAGGATTGTACGGCACCACATTGGCTTCCACCTGCAAGACATCTGTAATGAAGCGAGAAAGTTGTATGTGCTTCTGGATTCTATAAAGATTCCCTGAATGGAAAACATATCTAGGATTTTATGAAGATTTTTCGCCCTCAATAAAAATGGCCTTTGGGACGAAGAAGCCACTGGTTCAGCGTGACCTTTCCCTCTAAATGTTGGTGCATCAACATGGGCATGCAGCCTTCTGTACCTCGGGAATGCCTTCGGTGTTGTCCTCCATGTATCGCCACACAAAGAAAGGCTTGGTCTTCACTCCTGGAAAGTATCCTGGAGGCCATAGAGCAGCTTTCACCTAAAACGAAACTCCTTCTCCTTCTGAGGCTCAAGACAACATGCTTCGAACGCTTACCTTATTCCATGTTCCTGGAAAGATCTCCTTGCCGTTCTCGTCCCTCATCTGACCCTTGTCATAGCCAAGTGCTTTGAACTCGAAGAACTGAAAAATGGCTAGGAGCTTTCTACTCACGTCATTTCGAGCGCCAATTCCCAGCACCAACCTGACACCACAGCTGATTGAATGAAGCAACCGGCGTGACCAATCCGTACGCGATCTCCTCGCCTTTATGCTCTGGCTCGTAGGTTCCGAACAACCTGGAAAGAGGAGCAGAATTGGAACAGGAAATGCGACGTTCAGAAAAAGACGTACCTGTCCCAGATGATCAGGGTTCCTCCATAGTTTCGGTCGATGCAGTACGGATTTCTGCCGTGATGCACGCGATGACTGGACGGCGTGTTGAAGAAGTACTCCAAGGGGCCAAGGTAGGGTACAGCCTGAGAAACATCAATGCTACCTATGTACGTCTCAGACTTCTTTGTTGTGACTGAACTTCTAAACTTGGAAGCCTAATGTAGAACGACAATTATTGCACTGTCTACTTGGTTCAGGGCGCGTATGGCGCAGTCGGAGGAGGCGCGACTGTCACGTGCACCCGATACCAGGTTCCTGGTTCGGATTTTCCGCCCAGGCCAACCAAGCCTTCCATCCCTCCGGGGTCGGTGAATTGGTACCAGACTTGTCTGGGAAGGATAGAGCGCTAACTTGTTCATCGGATGGCCACAGCAAGTCATTGTATGGCCAAATACGCATTCATATCGCCTCCACGACATCCCGTAGAAGTAGAATGCGTGGCGCATCCCAAAAGGGATTGAGTAACGCCGTCCTTTATCCCTTATCCTACTTGGTTTGATAGAATTACGTAAATAGTCCCACATAGCAGAATTTGCAGTTAGGAACGACAACACATGTTGCTTTTTGGATGACCTTCTATAACGAGTTTACTATGAAGTTTGCTATTTATACAATTCTCCTATCAAACTGGACACCTCTCCAATCGAATTTGACGCTTTCAGAGGGAGCTGAATACTTTTCAAGCAACCTAACGCTTTTGAAATTAATCTTTGAAAAATAAGCAGGTGTCTTTAAGAATAAACTAACAGGTCGTGAAAAATACGTTGCATATGAAATGGCCGATTGTGACTGAAAACTTTGACAGATGATAGCTTTGCTTGGAACCAGTTTTGTTAATAGAAATAAGCACAGCCGCAATTAATACCCTATTCCCAACGCAACAATAGCTTAGACATTCCATCCCTAAAAAAACTACGCGAATTAATAAAACATAAGAAGTCATTTTCGACATCATCCTGGATGCTGAATTTTTTATCCTTCACACAACGATCTAAATGCTTGAAGAAATGATACTCGGTCAGATCGGGTGGATATCTCGGGGTGGTAGAATTTCGTTTCCCAATTCATCCAGTTTCCGCACAACAATTTTTGAAACGTGCGAACGTACGTTGTCATACAGTAGGATTGCGACTCTTCGATTGACCTAAGCCGGCTGTTTTTCAATCAACTTCTGGGGCATCATTTCAATTTTGGCACAGTGCTTCATCGCTGTGACAGTCTCTTCAGTCTCCAAGAACTTGTAATGGACTGTACCAGCCATTGTCCACCATGCAGCACCATGGTCTTCTTTGGATGGAGACTTAGTTTCGGCATCTTCATGGGACTTTCATTCTTGTCCAGCCATTGCGCAGAGCGACGACAATTGCCACAAAGGATCCATTTTTCGTCGCATATCATCCTGTCCAGAAAAGACTCCCTTAGATTGAGCAGCCTTCACGAAACACAGGTGTCGTGGCGCTTCGGTATCTGCTGGGGAAATGCTGTGCCAGCTCTCTCACAGTTCGACGCGGATCCGCCTCCACCATGGCTTTGAGTTGGTTGTCGTTTGATGGCGGCCTACCTCGGTCTTCATCTTCGAGACTTTCACCTTCAGATCGAAACCTTTGGAACCAGTGGCGATTTCTGCGTTCCTTAGCGAAATCCTCTACAAAGCAGCTGTAATGTTACGAGCTGCGTCCGCAGCGTTGTGTCCACTTTTCCATTCATATAAGTTGCACGTTGATTCATACGATAAGAACAACATCAAAAACTCGGCAAGAGGTAATTACGTCGCAAAGGCTATAAACTGTAAGAAAGCGGAGATTCTACACTTTAACAAACTATACACAACGCCTGAAACGGGAACATTCGTAGCCACCGAAAATCGACCAGAATTTGAGTTTACAAAATCGACAATTTCATCTGCAACGGCCTAGCCTAGCCCTCCAGAGGCTGGATTCATCAACTACTTAGAGCAATTCAATGGAGAAAGTACAGCCGAAATCCCTGCTAGCGCGGCTTATCAAGCGATGTGGTGGGAGACAAGCCGCGTTATCTGGGATTTCGGCTGCATTTTCTCCGTTAAATTGCTGTAAGTCGTTGATGAATCCGCCCCAGGATGGCTAGAATAATTATTTGTTCGACGAAGACTTGGTATAACTTTTTGGAAATTTTAAAATTCACCTGCCGAACAAGTGAGCAATTCCTTTAAAACTTCATGAAAAGTTTGTTGTTATTCAATAACAATAAACAACTTAAAACTAATTTAAAGAGGTCAAAATCAGCAACTTTTAATAGGTGTCAACCGAACAGCAAAACAATTGTAGAAAAAAGTTAAGATTTTCAGTTTCTGCTTACATTCGAATGAAGCCAGAATTGATAGATGAGATTCAAATAACGGTGCACGATGAAGATGTTCGGCGGAATGAAGAATGTTTGCAGGAGGTCAAATGAAACCATTGCGAGGTCCTGAAATGAATATTCTTAAAAAATATCACGGTTTAGTGGTTTAAAAAGCTGAAGAAAACAACTGGAAACAGAGGGTCTGATCTTTCGGTGACAGATAACAAGTTATCTAAAAAATGCTGAACTGCTTTCTGCGGATGAGCTGTGAACTCTACCCCAAATAATAAATGAGTAGCAAAATTTAACGGACGCGCTGTAGCGCAGTCGTAGAAGACGCCAACTTGCGTACACCTACATATCTCCTAATTCTTGTTCGGGTTATTGTCCCGCGCAAACGACCACAGGTTCGACTCTCACTAGGGAAGGGTTTCGACCTCCTATGGAACTTCAAGTTGAGACGAGGATCATTAGAAAGGACTCGGAATGCTGATTACGAATATTGGCGTCAAAATTGCAGGTGTGATTCCTGAGCGAGTTAATGCCTACCGAAATCGGGCGGCCTTACCATAGGCTGGGTGCGACACACTGGCGCAGAAGTGGTGAGTCATCGGTGCTACGTAAGGCCCCTGTTATACTCCCGCGGGAACATCCGCGGAAGGGCGGGAATCGCGCCGAGACTCCTCACCTGGCCAATCGCCGCGCCACCACGCCCGCCTCCGCCGTGCACCATTGGTCCGCGGACGTTTCGCGGATGCTCCCGCGAGAGTATAACAGAGGCCTAAGAAGGGCCCGCCAGCTGCTATGGCGGCGCAGGGGTAGTGTTCTCGCTAGTAGGTGCGAATTCGCTGGTTCGGTTCCCATTACTGCCGCTTTTTTGCAAATTATAATTTATCTTCGAAATAACCTTTTCTTCTAAATTATGACACGTGTCCGGTTAAATAGCCGTGAAAACTATCACACAAGTTACAGATTGCTGGAAACACCTCTAGGTACAGGTTCTTAGATTATACAGGTTGATGCAGGTTGTAAGAAACACCTCTAGTTACTCAATATTTGATTTGGACTTTGTGCAAAATATTAAACAAAAATGTCACCATAGCCGTTTTCGCCTTCAAGCATTTTTACAAACGAGTATCGCTATTTAATGACGCACGTGCCATAATTCAGAACAAAAGGTCATTTCAAAGATAAATTCTAATTTGCAAAAAACCGCCAGCAACCGGAACGGAACCACCGACGTCGCACCTGATGAGCGGGAGCACTTCCCCGGCGCCACCGACGCAACTGGCGGGTCCCTCTTAGTTTATACTTGTGCCGCTATGCGGCGCGGCACCACGATCGCCATAGATATCGATTTTTCGCGCCGCCCGGTCGATATTCATCCCGACCATTGTGCCGCGCCGCGCAGCGGCGCAAGCGTAAGGCGCCTTTTATACTCCCGCCGCGGAGCGGCGCGTCAAATCTGGGCGCGGCGCGACTGGCCGCGCCGCTCTCCGAATTTGACGCGCGATTGCAGTCAGAAAGGGGAGCGTCAGCGACGCGCCGCGCGGGTACGAGCTTCTGCTTACTGCGGTCTGTTCGCCAAGTATGATGAAGGAGACGGTCCACGAATCGTTGGAGAACCAAAATATAATAGAAAGGATTCGTCCGGCTGATCACCGTAATGCATCTTTCTAATGTTAGTGGTGGGTTTCCTATGGGGAGCGACGATTCCTCTCTTAAGGCTGGGTCGAAGTCGTCCGCTCAACCTACGGTTGAAAGTGATGAGTGTGGTATTGAGTCGAATCCCCTGTAATACAAATGGCACCAAACGACCCTCTATTTTGCAGCATGTGTGGGTCCAAAAATAAAACTGCTTAAGGTACTTATCGTCGAGAATCAGTCAGAATTCTCTCTCATATGGCCGTTCCGGTGTCATTGTGCCCTAAAGATATCTTTAGTGTAGTAGGTGAAGCTTCGGGAATGTCTACTGATCTCCTTTCCCTTCCTAGGTTACAGAATGTACGGATTGCTAAGGTCATGGTCACTGATTTTGTCCAGCGTAATATGAAAAAGGGATGCTAGATTCGTCATCAGCACCCCGAATCCCCGAATAGCCCCCATAGGCGAAGTTTGGGCGAAATCGGTGATTATGACTTTGACAGCATTGGTCACCGGCACCTACCATAACCAGCTTGACTAAGGCCTTTGTCATACCATCGCTCACTCCGAGCGACGCCTAATGATATGCACCGATATCGATCCCATCGCGCCGCCCGATCGATATGGGAGCATATCATTAGGCGTCGCTCGGGGTGAGCGATGGTATGACAAAGGTCTAAACTAGGCCTTACGGAGCCCCGATGACTCACCACTCTCGCACCAGGTGTGTCCCACAGCCAGCTTGTGGTGAGGTCGCCGGATTTCGGCAGGCCATAACATGCTCAGGAGTTTCATTTTTCAATTTTGACACCCATATTCGTAATCAGCATTCCGAGCCCTTTCTAATGATCCTGGTCTCAAGTTGAAGTTCCATGGAAGTTCGAGACCCTTCTCTAGTCAGCTCCTCTGCGCCTAAAATTGCAAAAATGGCATTGGTTTCAAATGGCAGGACCAGGTCGACATACCGGCCGATGGGTATGCATCGTGAAGAACCACTAGTCGCAAAGGAATCAGTGTAAAGGCTAGGACGTCACACGGGAGTGGAGTGCAGAATCCTCGCCCGAGCTCTGCGGTCAGTATTCGAGGGCTACAAAGGTACGAACGACTTTGGCTGAAGAAGCTACATAATTCGACAGCGGATTCCCCTGAGCGCTGTTAGACGGCCTATGATTATTCTAATCCTTATAGCTACGATAGCTGTTTATTCTGACACCTCACGTTTTCTGCGGCTTCACGATATCAAACCCAACGTTCACGTCATAATTCAGAATAGGGTTACATGAGAGTGATTGCAATTTCTGATCGGTATCGCAGAGGTTACTCGTCAAGCGATGCATTAACAAAAAATGTCTAATTATAACAAGAAATTACCTAAAAATACTATTTAGAGAAACTGACTTGAACGGCTCCTTGGCGAAGTGCTGTGCTGAGATTATAGTATTCGGATGAATGGTGCATTTGATGAAACGACCAAAACACACCGGCTTCTGAAAGGTTTTCTGAGATTTTTTTAAACAAATCGAGTGCGCTTCAAAAGTGTACAAAAATTCCCATTCTCAGTGCACTTCCTTTTTTACCAAACACAGCTGGACTAAATATTTACGCATTGCCCCTGTGCTCCTCATCAATGAAAGCTGCTATGACTGGAGATAAAGTGCTAGAGAAACCTTGAGCGAGTATTGATAGGACATCGTGGTAAAGTGTGTATATTATTCCGCTTCTGCAGCTACCAGTCCTCAATCAGTTTGTCTTTATTTTGTAAAAGAACTCAGCTTTACATACCATGCACGGCTCTATGACCAAGGTAGTAGACCAGGTCCTGTGTGAAGAAACACAGCAGCCATACCCAGGTCGAGTCTCCTGGCAGATCAACGATGTGTATCCATTCATAGACAACAGGATAAAGTGAAGCCGAGAGAAATCGACCGCCGATCCTTAATGAAGAAGACATAAAAGGATGATAGAAGATAGAAGTTGGCGTTAGTGAGCAATTTTTGCGGGAGGCGCCACGCGCTCTACTTCAGCACGATATTGTGAAGGCAGTTTGAATACGTATTTGGCCTTTTTGTTTGGATACATTAACTTACGCTGGCTTGTCAAGAGATAACGCAGTGTTTGCGTTTATCGGATTTTTTTCATAATCATTTTTTAAATAAACCTTCTGAAGACGATGCCTACCTCAGTTACCAATGGCGATTTGTTTGGACCAATAGTCTTTGAATGCACCAGGTTGGCACCAGGTTGCACCATGTTTTAGGATGTTTTTTAATGCAATGGCATTCACCGAAATAATAGTCATCTATAACAACACTACAATATTTTTGTTACATGGAATCCTTATCTTAGTTGCTCCATATTTAATGCTTATCATTCACTCCATTTTTTCTTGTGTCTTATTTTTATTTTCTCACCATAGACATCCTCTTTACAGTACTTCAACTACACTCTTACTAGAAATAAAGGTTAGTGCTGATGGGGTTCAGAAAAGTCAAAGCCGTCGTGAGCGGTTTTTTTTGGCACCTTCAGAGCTAGATGGTACCTTCAGGGGCCGGATTCATGAAAGTTGCTAACAGTAACTTTAACGGAGAATTGTAAGCGAAAAGCTAACGATAACACGGCTTATCGCTCATCATATCGCTTGATAAGCCGCGTTATCTGAGCTTTTGCTTACAATTCTCCGTTAAAGTTACTGCAGTAACTTTGATGAATCCGGCCCCAGGATACAAAACGGGTCTGAAACCCGTAGGGCACCCTCCTCTTCCCCCCCCCCCCGCCTAAACCCTTACGGGGAATTGCTCACAGTACTGGGGCTAGGCCTCCCAAGTACTTTGCTTAAAGGCCTGCAAATCAAGTACCAAGTGGAATAGAAACGTATTTCATCCGCAACAAGTTCTTCAAATCTAGAGCAGCAATAACGTTTTAAGAGATTTCGATAATAATACTAACATAGAGTTTTCATGTAATTCCAGTTGGCATTGGTATGTAAACAAATTATTTTTGAACATTTTTTTTAAAATTCCATTGTTTGCTAAGCTTTGTAATAACATTTACAAAGTGCAAAGTATAAACGTAAAAGCAAATCGGAAGCATGCGTCATTAGCTGCAACACTTGTAACATATAAACGATACGTGATACTCTTAGAGATAGGATGAGAGAACATATTTAGTACATTAATAATAAAAACGTTTACACCACTATATTAGCATTTTCACAAATGCCAGACCTTCCCACAGTTTGCAGTATTGGACTCATTGGAAGAAAATACAGACAAAAACAAGTTGTTCAGCAGAGACCTATATATATCATTTTCAGGTCAAACTGGACACTTTTCAAATCGAATTGGACACTTTTCACGTCAAATTGGACACTTTTCACGTCAGATGGGACACTCGAGCTCGCCTAAGACTTTTAAATCAAAGAGAACTCTTCCGAGAACTCTCTTCAAAGAGAACAACCTATATACAAGTTGAACTACAGACTCAATAAAATAGTTAGAAAAAACTTTTGTTCAAGGAAAATTTAGAATAACTTTTTTTGATTTTTTTACTTTAGCTGCCCGAATGAGTGTAATAATTTTATAAACTTTTTACTTTTGAGGAAAAAATAACAATTTGTATCTTGTTTTAAAGCGCAGCAAAGCAGCAACCATAAAGTTAACTAAGAGACCGGATTGCGCCATGCACTCGAAAAGCTCGTCGCGATTTTTATCTGATTGATAGGATCAATCAACTATAATTATAAATATAATCAGCATATACATAATATAAATCTACGAAAGCAGAATTCTTCTTTTAGATTTCAATACCTGTAGACAATGCAACAATTACAATTGTGAAGAACGCGCATATCCCCACCTTGCTGTTTCATGTAAGCAGCATTTACACTATCAATCAATCGTCTTGGACGAGCGCATGGCGTAATCTCATATCTTGTCACTAAAAATTTCCGGATTTCTGTTTTTTAGGACATGCTGTCAAGCATTATATTTCCGCAAAGAACTAGAATTTTATAAAATTTCAAATAAAGTGTTCACTTATTGGGTAAGTGAATTAAAGGTTTAATGAAAACATACTGAAATTTTCCTCGAACAAGAAAACCGTAGACAATGCAACAAGTACAATTGTTAAGAAGGCTCATATCTCGTAATTCCATGTAAACAGCATTTACACTATCAATCAAATAAAAATGGCGACGAGCTTTTCGAGTGCATGGCGCATCCCGGTCTTTTATTACACTTATGGTTGCTGCTTTACTGCGCTTTAAGACAAAATACAAATTGATATTTTTTCTCCAAATCTAAAAATTTTATAAAATTATTACATTCATTCGGGCAGCTAAAGTAAAAAAAAATTCAAAAAAAGTTATTCTAAATTTTCCTTGAACAAAATTTTTTCTAACTATTTTATTGAGTCTGTAGTTTAACCTGTATAAAAGTTGTTGCAATTCGGAAAGTTCTCTTTGATGTAAAAGTCTTAGGCGAGCTTGAAGAGTGTCCAATTTGACGTGAAAAGTGTCCAATTTGGTTTAAAAAGTGTCCAATTTAACCTAAAAATGGTATATATTGCATGAGCATGCATTTGTGTTTAATGGAATCAATCTAACAGTACACAGGCATGAAACGTAGAAAGAGAAAGAACAACATTAAAACAAAGAAAGGAGTCAGCGCAAGAAGAACAGCATCCCCCATATAAGGTATAATTCGGGTAGAGAAAGCAGATGCCTCCTGAAGTTTTCGTAGCTAAGAATAACAGGAGAGTTTTTAGAAGCGTTTCGAATAAAGGTAGTGTCTTATTGACGCAGATGTACTGGCGACAATTGTGTCTTGCGGCAGTAACCTGTACCTTCCTGGGGTCGGATTCATCAACCACTTACCGGCTGTATGTGGCGCAACTAACCACGAAACCCGCTCTGGAGTGCCCGGTAACCGCTACCGGGGTGCAGCGGTTGCGCTCCACGGCTAAACTTTGACCCAGTCGCAACGAATTGCCGTCACTTACCGCGAATTTGATGAATCACAACTCGCGGTTAGTGAGCCGCTGACGGATAGTAACGGTAACGGGTGATAAGATTTACCTCCGTTCTCGTTGATGAATCCGGCCCCTGACTTCTCCTTCCCCCCTCCCCCCTGGTAGAAGAATTTCTCACTGAGAACCAGTCCTCCAGCTTGACTCCAGATTTACCGAAGAAACTCTTGAATAACAGCAACAGTTGACACTTTACGTTCTGGCGAGCAGTTTATCACCACCCTATACTCAATAACCGGGTCAATATACAGCACATCCACAAATCTACGTAGGACTGCTTCAAAATAGTATTTTCTTCCAAAGTCGACTAGTGTGTGCCACCAAGCTCTTTCCAAATCTACGCAATAGCACTTCAAAGGACACTTCCCCTACTGAAGAGGCCTTTTTTCCCGCGCTTTCCAAAAACTGGAAAAAATCGTCTGAAAACCTTTCAAGCTTAGTCAGCGACAAAGGAAAGTGAGTAATGCGATGAGCCATGTTAGGATGGAAAGTGCTTTTCGGCTAATCAAAGCTTCATTAAACCGCTGGCTCTTCTTTTCTTCAAGCCATTAAATGCAATCGCTCACTTCATCAGCAGAGACAGCATGCCGGCGTTGATTGACGTGACGGTATCGTTGAAAGCGTACTGTTTCTCGTCGACCAGCAAATACTCCAGCAATATCATGACCAGCATCCATGTCGTGGCCTACGGTGCATAATCTTTAAACGTATATTGACTTGTAGATCCTTATATAGACTTATAAAGACTTATATAGACTTATACTTATATAGACTTGTAAAGCCTTATAGAACTTCATGATTGGCAGTTGTACCTAAAAGAATGTGCTTATCTAGTCATCCTCAAAATTATATTCCTACTAATTTTCAATGGATTATAGAATGGTGCAATGAAGGAGCAGAAAACTCGCTTAAAACCTGGAAAAATTTCTTCAGCCACGTCTTACCACATTTGCTTAAGCCTTGAGCGGCTGGTAGAGAGGCTATAAGTTGCTACAGGATGTTTTGTCGCGATCAAAACTCTTGCACCAAGCGGGACTCGAACCTGCATCTTCTGCTTTCCGGGCAGCGATGTTCGTCTTACACCACCGGCGCTGTTTGACCGCACGTAACGTCTGCGGACGTCCGGAAAGCAGAAGATGCTGGTTCGAGTCCGCCTGGCGCAAAAGTTTTGATCGCAACAAAACTTCTTCAGCCACCTTTGACATGTTCTTGGTGTTCTTAAGAAAATTTCTCGTCTGCCTCCATCACCTGTGCACCTTAATCGTGTGCTTTTTTCATTTCTTAGAAATCCAAATTTTACAAAAAAATCAGATTTGAGATAACGATTAAGCAGCAGTGTCAGGCATTTTTACTATATTGGCTAATATACTTTGATTATTCTCAATTTGTCTATTTTTTCACCTGATAACAATTCAGCGCCTTTACGACCCAGAGGATAAAAAGGAAAAGATTCAATTTCCTTGTTATTTCTCGAAATATTAGCTTGTAAGGAAGGTATCCCGCCACTTGTGCATTTTTTTTTCAAATTTTTTGCTTTCTTCCCATACATACAACAAGTAGCGATCACATGTACAATTATTAATATATTGCCGTTTTTCAAGGAATTTGTAGATACCGCTTCTAAAGAATTCCTGGGGTTTTGACGAAAAAAGTCAGCGAAAAAATCTCAAAAACTTTTCAACTTGTTCCTTGTTGTCAAATTGTTTTCCTCCAAATGTTTCGACAGCAAAATAAACAGATGGTGTTAGTCCGTTGGAGCACGGTCCGGTGAATATGGCGGGTGGACAGAACATGCCATCCGAAACAGTGGAGCTTTTCCCTTGGAACTGTGGACGCACATTGTCGTGAAGGACGAAGATCTTGTCTTGTATCCCTGGAAGAGCTGCTTCAACACGATCCAACCGCCTGCAGTAGCCATCGTCAGTGACAGAAGTGCTTGCAGGTAGCTGCTCCCAGTGAATGACTTCTTCACAATTCCACTAGGCACTGAGCATTACCTTTTTGGGTGAAGTTCCGGTCTTGGCGTGGGAATCCCTGCTTAGTCGCGAATGAGCTGCTTACGCTTTCCAGTCTGGCTAACGTAAACTGTCCACTTTTCGTCGCCAGTGTCCATGTTCTCGAGCCAAGAAAAATTCCGCCGTAAAGTCAAGAAGTTCATGCACACATCCAGGCGGTTGCAGCCGGTGACGGCTAAGTTCATGCGGTATCCATGCACCATACCTATATGTCTTCCCAAGGCCAGGCAGGTATTGAGCTATGGTGGTGTGACTACACTCGAGCTCCTCTGCCAGTTCACTGTTGGAACTCCGGGGATTCTCTTGAACCAGCTCCAAAAAGCGCTCCTCATTCCCTGCAACTTGTCTTCCAGACCTTGTTTTGTCCACCAAGCAAACGTCTCCGTTAACGGCCCGGAACCATACTTTCGCTGTGTTGTAGGCGACAGTGGTAGGGTCGGCATTCCACATGTTATCCTTCGCGACTCTTGCACTGCCTTGCTTTTGGAACTCGTAAAGCAGAAGCAGTTGAACTTGCTTGCCGTTAAGAGCGGTTTGCTCTTCTACGGTCGTAACGGATTATGACGACAGTAGTGGTAAATGTAGGGTATAGGTCAGCCTATATATGGGTGGTTGGGGAAAGGTTCCAGAACACTTTTTAAAAACTTCGGATTTTTGCAAGAAATCCTAGTGTGAACAACAGAAATGAGTGTCTGTCTATTACCAACGATCTGCTTCCGTTTGCACCGCTTTCTAAGGTCAACGACCAGGAGTGAGATGGGGTCCTAGTGAGTCTCACTGTTCTACTAACAAGGAGTTGTACCGCTACACTCAATGGTTGAAGGTCGTGTGAGTTCATCTTCAGCATTTCTTGAGTTTTGCGCCGCTCTTGACTTTAGGTCAAAATTGGCAGCGCGGGGTGGGGGGGCGTTCAGTCGGGTAGCCTAGAAATTAAAAACTTCGAGCCATCTTTAGGCCTCTGAAGGCGATGAAACTTAGAAACGTCAGGCCTAGAATAAACTTTCCACCTACCAACCTCGCTGGCACAGATGCAGAAACATCACAGTTAATTACGATGCCGAGGTTTCAAGACGAGAGAACATTGAGACTTTTCAAAAATTTGGCGGATCGCGAAAGTGAGTGGCATGAAACCTCCCTTACAACCTGATAGGAATGTGCACTGGGCTACTTTGGCATGCCACGGTGATGTATGGAGGCGCAGTTAACCACCCGCCCGATGAGAATATTCTACGAAAATATCCAAAAATATCTCTGACCGGCTCCAGAATATTCGGTATCTCTTCCACGGTCTTGTAGATGGTCTCGTTTGGCGTGACCATATAGAACATATAGCGTAAGTTGTTCGGATTCAAATCCGAGTACAGCTTCGCCAGAATCTGACTCATCTGAAAGTGTCATCGCTTAGAACAGAGACGCTTATCAGCGCGAACAAAACGTATGTGCGTTATCTGATGACGAGAGAGTGGACAAAAGTGTTAGTTTGGTCGCGATCTTCGACTCATGACAGCTGCATCACTCTAGCTAGGGCAAGAACTCGAGCTAAAGCAGCAAGCTTAACACAAGAAAGGCAGAAGGAGAACGATCCGCAGAAGGTGAACGGAGTGACTGCTTTGACGGCGTTCTCGTTGAGAGACAGAGGGCTAATGGCCATCGTTTTCGAGCTGTTGTCATCAGAGAGGGTGCTTGAGATGACCAGCTGGCAGGAAGTGAACGAGCCGAACTGAACTTTGACATTTGCAGAGAAATAGCTTGTGCTATCGCAGGCATTAGAACGAATGGATCGCAGACTTCAAGTAAAAACACTTCGGAATTACCAGTGGATTCTATTCCGATGACGAGTTGAGTATCACTAAACAAATAAAAGATAAGGATAAAGGACGGCGTTATTCAATCCTCTTTGGGATGCGCCACGCATTCTACTCCTATGGGATGTCGTGAAGGCGTGTTGAATGCGTATTCGGCCATACAATGACTTGCGGTGGCCAGCCGATGTACAAATCAGTGCTCTATCCTTCCCAGACAAGTCTGGTACCAATTCACCGACCCCGGAGGGATGGAAGGCTTGGTTGGCCTGGGCTGGATATCCGAACCAGTAACCTAGTATCAGGTGCAGGCGACAGCCGGCGCCTCCCCCGACTGCGCTCCATGCGCCCACTAAACAAATAGCAAGAGAAAAACAACACCACCAGGCGCAAAATGCTTGGTTTGCCGAGATTAGAGAGCAGAAGACCGGGGAATGATTTAGTAATGGCGTTCAAAATTATCACCGAAAGAACGATTATCAACTCCATCCGTCTCTTTTTTTTAAAGTTTTGCCTTCACGTACTAGAGGGGAACTCTAAAACGTAAGAGCTCTCTTGCTAAATCAGGTGTTAGGTCGAGGTTCTTCTAATGGAGAGTTATTCCTCTGGTGAACCACTTTATTGCCAAAGGCGGGCTATCTCTTCATTGAAAAGCCTTCAAAAACTGGTTTCCCGGACGTTGGATAAGGAATCTGTACAGCTGGTTTTTTTCTTCTATACTAGCTGCTCTTCAGTTGTTCCTTCGTGGTCGTGTTTCATGTTCTTCATTGTTACTTTAGTCTACCTTTTACTCATTAGTTTGCTCTTTTCAAGTGTTTTTGAATTCGATTTTTTCAAACAGTTCATTTAGTTCAAGATCTCTGGATATTTACACCCATCTGTTCTGGTTGCTCTGCTTGTCTGACTACGTGCTCACTTATACGTTGTATGGTCCATCAATAAATAAATAAATAAATAAACACGGCATAGAAACCCATACTCGTACTGCATTGAAATTGAAGAAATGATGAAAAAGTTGAAGGATATCCGGCCGGCCTTGGTAAACCGAAGGCGAGTTCTCCTTCTGCACGACAATGCCCGCCCCATGTAGCACGAATGACGTTGCAGAAATTGAATGAGCTGAGCATTGAAACTCTACCACATCCTCCGTTTTCTCCCGACCTCTCCCCAGCAGACTACCATTTCTTCAAGCATCTTGGCGACTTCTTGGTAGGGAAAATATTCAAATACCAACAGGATGCCGAAAGTGCCTTCGAAGATTTCGTCAATTCCAGAACTTCTGATTTTTATGCTACTGGGATAAAAAAGCTTGTGTCACGTTGGCAAAGATGTGTAGAATCGGAAGGTTTTTATTTCGATCAATAAACTTGCCTACAAGCCGAGATATTAACTGTTTAAATTTACAGTGGCTCAGTGTCATTTATTTCGTTACAACCTAATACTTCTACCGACTTCGTGAAGGCGCTCTGAATTAGTACTTGGTCGAAAAGTCGCCAGCACTTGCATGTAGATATTTCAGACATCTTAGCAAGGAGGGGTCTCAGGATGTATGAACGGCTAAGGTGAATATTAGTGCGAGAATCTCTACTCTTCAAACAAGTGAAAAATGTGTTCCATTTTTTGCAAAGTCCTTAAACCTTCCGAGTTAGGACCTCTAAAAATTTGCTATGAAATCGCTCAATCAATCAAAGCAATTTCTTTCGAATATCTAATATGCAGAAAAACGTGCAAAAATACTGCTGCAGTCTTAAGCAATTAAACATCTGACACCAAAGAATTCTTCACTATTTATTGTGCCTATTCAGTGTTTATGTTTGTGCCTTCCATCCCTCCGGGGTCGGTGAATTGGTACCAGACTTGTCTGGGAAGTATAAAGCGCTGACTTGTTCATCGGCTGGCCACCGCAAGTCATTGTATAGCCAAATGCGTATTCAAATCGCCTCCTCGACATTCCATAGAAGTAGAATGCGCTGGCGCATCCCAGAAGGGATTGAGTCCTTTATCCTTTTTTATCCTTTATTCAATGTTTAGAAGACGTTGTCCTGTGAGACTGTACGATGCCATAGCTAGCTTTTCTTGATAGAGGCGCTAGGTTCACGCACTCTGCAAAAATGGGACATAATTTTCGTTTATTTGAAAGATGAAGATCCGTTCAGTGCTATTCGCCTTCGCCGTCAGACATGCGGCTCAGACCATTTCGTGGCCGGTGCTTGGTGGAACAGTAGATGTCGAGTGCATTGGGGGCTAAACGTTACGGCACACCTCCACAAAGGACAACTGAGCCGCGTGGACCACGCACTGCGTCAACAGGGTGTGTGAAATTCTTCCATGGCAGCGCTCGACCGCACGTCGCAAAAATCAGCTGCACAAAATTGAGAAGTTGGGCAGGGAACTTCTGCCTCACCCGCCTTATAGCCTAGAACTCCCGCCATAAGATTACTATCCTTTCCTGTCGATGCAGCACGAAGAAAAAATTCAAGAACCGTGACGAAGTCGAAATTTGGGTGTCCAACTTCTTCGAGTCGCAGCCACCGGAGTTTTTCAAGAAAGATATCCACGCTTTGCGAGGACGTTGATGACATGTCATTGACAGCAATGGAGATTACCTCTTGTATTAGGTTGTCCCATAAGTCCCCGCCGTTTTTTTCAACGATTAATTACGGATTTCGCTGGCCGTCTCTTGCACAATGCTGCACAGCATTCGAAAGAGAATGATTTGCTCTATCAGAACATGTATTGCATTTCTTTTTTCATCATGAATTTTGTCAATTTGTGAAAAAGTGGCCATCTGCGCAGTTGTTCTCTCCGCTTAGGTTTGTAATTTTTTGCGCAGTATTTTACAGCATTTGGAAGACACTGTTCTGTACTACACACTTGTCATTTACTGGTTTTTAGGCCATCAAATTCGGACGTCCGAAGGAGGATGGTTATTTTTGCCGACAGCTCCTGCTCTGTAGTTGGACTTCTTGGGTTGCTGTTATATGTCATTCGAAAGAGAATGTCTTGCTCTATAAGAATGTGTGTCTCGTTTATTGATTTCTATTGAATATCAACAAAATGCCAAAAAGAGAAAAACCGTCTTCACCAACAACTCCTTCTCCTTCTTCAGTTGTTGATATTCGACAGAAATCAGCGTGAGCCAATAAACGCGACACAAATTCTTACTGAGCAAGACATCCTCTTCCAAACGACATATGACACCAAGCAAAAAAGTCCAACCACAGAACCGGAGTTTTGGTAAAAATTCGGACGGAAAAGTCGGAATTCCCAATTTGATGGCCTAAAATCAATAAAGCAGAAGTGAGAAAATAGGCCCAACACATATTCTTGTAGTACAGAACATTGTCTTCCAAGTGCTTTAAAAAACTGCGCAAAAAATTACAATCCTAAGCGGAGAGAACAAGTGCGCAAATGGCTACTTTATCACTTTTTCACTTTTCACTTGAATGTCCTAAAAATTGTCAAAATTCATGCTGAAAAAAGAAATGCAATACATGCTCTGATAGAGCAAATAATTCTCTTTCGAAAGCTATGCAGCGCTATGCAAGAGACCGCCGGCGAAATCTGCAGTGAATCGTTGAAAAAAAAACGGCGGGGACTTATGGGACAACCTAATATTAAGGTATGGTCATCCCTTTCTTGTAGCGAAATTTCCTTGTGGACGACATTTATAATCCGACCGACTATCTCATAGTTTCTACTAGTTTTTGAGGAAGCAAACTGAAGGCGTTTTTCAGTCATATAGTGATTTGTAGGAGCGAGCTCATTATTTTTTCCATTTTCAAAAAAGATTCAACCAATTCTTAGAGGACTTCATAGGAATGGCAAACTTTGTTGGTCTGGGTTCTGAAACTAATTAGAAATACCGGATTTGTTTCAACGGCTTATAGCACTATTATTTCATTATTATCAGCATTATTTCTCACATCAAGCGGCTGGTGCAGGAATAACACCGATTGAGAAAGTTTTGTCCACGCTCTATGCTCACTGTAAACCAACATACATAATACCTGAGACTAAACTTGTGGGCGGTTGTCTATCTATTATAAAAAACCACGACATCTCGCAGAAGTGGAGTGCATGGCGCATCCTAAAAATAAAATGCAATAAAACAGGAGAAATACGATGGCTGGCTCTCCAGGTACGGTTAGTGAGTTCAAGAATGACCTGCCTCCTTGACCTGACGGAACACATGATGTTAACATAGCACCGGTGGGCTTGTCACATTGCTGAGGGGAACACGCCATAAGAAGCGAAGTCGGACAGGATCGATAAGTTGGTAAAGGATAGAAGGATAAAGGACCGCGTTGATCAATCGCTTTTTAGGATGCGTCATGCATTCCACTCCTACTATCTCGAGAAACTTGAACTGTCATACACCATGTGATGTGACATGGGTCTTCATAGGCCGGCCTGTCACAAGGGCCTGTCGCCTGCAATCGAGTGTCCGTGTTCGGCTTAACTCGCAGAGCGAGTAGTTTCCAGTGGCACCACGTGGAGGAACGGACATGTGGGTACGTTGACGGGCCGCTCGTGCGAGTTGGTTGAAGCACTGGAGCGTAGAAGAGTTGATTTCTGTGCGGTGCAGGAGACGAGGTGGTCCTGCCGCAAGTCAAGGGACATAGGACGTGGCTTCAAGGCCGTTCTATGTGGAAGTCCCAGGACCACCAGTGGTGTCGGAATAATCGTCTCCGAACGATTTCGTGACTCGATTGTAAGCGTCGAGCGCTTTGACGATCGATTGATGAAGATCGTTGTCGCCGCGAAGGAGCGACTCTATCACTTCTTCTCTGCGTATGCTCCGCAGACTGGCTGCTCGGATCAAGCCAAGGAAGAGTTTTGGAGCCTGCTTGATGAGAAGACAGCAGAGGTACCGTCGAAAGATGTCATCATAGTCGCTGGTGACCTCAACGGGCACGTCGGCGCGACGAAAGACGGGTACGGCTGTCATGGTGGGTTCGGTTACGGATCGCGTAACGCAGATGGTGAGCGTATCCTTGAATATGCGGAATCGCACAACCTCACCATAGTGAACACCGTATTTCGCAAACGCGATTCCCACCTCATCTCGTTCTATAGCGGGAACACCAGGACTCAGATAGACTTTGTCCTTGTGAAGGATCGAGACCGAAGTCTTGTCACAGACGCGAAGGTCGTGCCGTATGAGTCGGTCGCCCCACAGCATCGACCGCTGATCTGTACTTTAAAGATCGCCCCTCCGAGGCTGAAGCAGGTCGAGCGATGCGGTGCACCAAGAATCAAGTGGTGGCGAATGAAAGAGAAGGAAGCAGCTGTGATTTCTCGCGTGCGGTTACCGACAGTGACAACTGTCGACGAAACTTGGGAGAAGGCCACCGACGCGATTCGTCACGCTGCACGGTCGGAGCTCGGCATCACGAAGCCTGGGCGACGGAAGGTCGACAAGCAGGCCTGGCTGTGGACAGATGACGTGAAAGCCAAAGTTCGAGAGAAGAAGACGCTATATCACGTGTTTCTCGGCGAAAAGACAGCCGATAACTGGCGGAAGTACCAAGAAGCGAAGAAAGCTGCAAAGAAGGCCGTGGCTGTTGCAAAAGCCACTCATTATGGAGATGTCAACGAGAAGCTCGAGTCGCGCGATGGTGAGCGGTATCTGTACCGACTCGCAAAGAATCGCCATCGCCAGACCGAGGACATCGAGAAGTTCTTCGGCATCAATGATGAAAACGGCCGTCTTCTTATGGACCGCAAGAAGGCATTGAAGCGATGGCGCGATTACTTTGAGGAAATCTCTACAGTAGAATTTCCTCATCCAGCCATCCCCTCAACGGCTCCAACCCACGGCCCCGTTCAGAAGATCACCGTGGAGGAGATTGAAGCGGCTTTGAAGAAGATGAGGCCAGGCAAAGCGACTGGGCCCGACGACGTGGCAGCAGAACTGTGGAAGTCGAAGTTTTGGTACCCTGCTGAGTGGTTGGCGAAGTTCTTTAATCAGGTTGTGGCGGAGAAAAAAGTGCCTGAGTGTTGGCGCCAAAGTACGACGATCCCGATTTGGAAGAAGAAGGGCAGTCCTGCAGACTGCTCCAATTACCGTCCGATTCGCTTGCTTTCGCACAGCATGAAGATCTTTGAGCGAATTGTCGATGGACGAATTCGGGACATCGTCCAGCTGTCCAGCACTCAGTGCGGCTTCGTGGCTGGCTGTGGCACCATTGATGCCATACACGCCGCCCGCCTCCTGATAGAGAAGCATCGCGAGAAACAGAAGGCAGTGCATATCGCCTTCCTCGACCTGGAGAAGGCCTTTGACCGCGTACCGCGTGAAGTGATATGGTACGCCTTGCGACATCATGGAGTTCCCGAAGAGCTCATAGAGTGGGTGCGAATTCTCTACTCTTGTCCAAAGAGTCGAGTGCAAGCTGCAGCTGGAACCTCGATGGAGTTCCCCATCTCTGTCGGGGTACACCAGGGTTCTGCGCTTTCCCCACTCCTCTTTGTTGTCGTCATGGATGCCATCACACGAGATCTTCAGAAGCCCGTCCCTTGGACGTTGCTTTATGCCGATGACGTGATGCTGGCTAGCGAAGATAAAGGTGAACTCGAGCGAGAGGTGCAAGCTTGGTGTGATCGCTTGGAGCGGTTTGGACTCAGATTGAACGTGAAGAAGACCGAGTATTTAACGACGGACGTTACCGAGTCCGGCTCCATCAAGGTTAACGGCATCGAGCTTCCACGCACTGCGGTCTTTAAGTACCTGGGATCAGCAGTCGCGTCTGACGGCAAACTGATGGTCGAAGTGAATTCACGCGTGAGTGCAGCTTGGTCCAAGTGGCGCTCGTTGACTGGGGTGCTCTGCGATAGGAAGATACCGGAGCGCTTTAAGTCAAAGATCTACAGGGCAGTCATCCGGCCAGTAGCGATGTACGGCGCTGAGTGTTGGCCTGCGACCAAGGAAGTTGAAGCGCGCCTCAGCGTCATGGAGACGAAGATGCTGCGCTGGACGGCAGGAGTCACGCGCCTGGACCGCATCCGAAACGATGTCATTCGGCAGAAGTTCGGTGTCGCGCCGATAGCGGACAAGATGCGCGAAGCTCGCTTACGATGGTACGGCCACGTTCTGCGTGGAAAGGAAGATAGCGTCCGCAAGATAGGCCTTAAGTTCGAGGTGGTAGGAAAGCGGCCTAGAGGGCGCCCGAAGCAGCGCTGGGCTGATACGTTACATACGGACTTGAAAGCGGCTGGCGTCCACCCTGATCTAGCGCTGGATCGGGAAAGGTGGCGTCATGACACCAGAATAGCGGACCCCGCTACGAAGCGGGACAGACGCTGAAGAAGAAGAAGAAGAAGAAGAAGAAGATGCATTCCACTCCTACGGGATGTCTTGGAGGCGGCATGAACGCGTATTTCGCCATACAATGACTTGCGGTGGCCACCCGATGAACAAGTCAGCGCTTTCTCCTTCCCAAACAAGTCTGGTACCAATTCACCGACCCCGGAGGGATGGTAGGCTTGGTTGGCCTTGGCGGGAAATCCAACCCAGGAACCTGGTATCGGGTGCACGCTACATCGCGCCTCCTCTGACTGCGCTACACGCGCCCTGGTAAAGGAAAGGGTAGAAGGATAAAAGACTGCGTTGATCATTCGCTTTTTAGAATGCGCCATGCATTCCACTTCTGCGAGATGTCGTGGGCAAATAGATTCATGGAGGCATCTTCGAATATAGGCTCCAGGACCTAACTCCAACGCGACGTCGCGCGCTAGCCGCGTGCGACGTCGCGGCGTTGAAACGAGGACATGCGCTCGGTGACGCATGGTTAGCCGCGGAGCACGAAATGTTCTCAGTGTTTAAGCTCCTAGACCACATTTCTAGCAAGGAACTTAAGATCCCACAGAATGTGGCAGGCAACAGTTTGCAGTAGGACAACTGATCCGAGAATTGGTGATAGTGACCTTTTCCGTAGTGTAACCATAATCACGGGTAAAAATTGACCGAAGAAGTTGTAGATGGCAAATGCTGACGCTAGAAACCATTCACATACCAGAATTCCTGTATAAACTGTCGCTGGTCGTCCTGTTGAAACCACCTTCATATACCATCTCCAAGAAACGTTGAAATGAGGCGAAGGCGTGCCGCGTGTCCCTGTAGGAAGCGTTTGTAGCCGTCGCAGGCATCGGACCGCGACAACTGGTCCAATTTCGTCGCGCACCGTGCGCGACGCCAGGGGGGTTCGCGCGGCGTTGGAGTTATGTCTGCCCCCGTCGAATATAAGACGAGTGTTCTATAAAGAGAAGAGACACGAGGCTCACCGGTTAGGTAGGAGTTGCTACGAGCAATTATAATAGTGCTTTTCTTTTATTTCTTTTTTGGTTTTTATTAAACTATTGAGACTTATCCTCTTTCTTCTTCACAAATGATCAGAATTTCGTTTTTCTTTAAATTTTAAAATTATCTTTCACCGTGTTAATGCAAAATAACAAAGAATAGAAGAAAATTCGCCTTGTATTGATGCACAAAATTATTACGAATAGGGTTTCCATTGACACAGCTAAATTCTTTGACGTGATGCTGACAAGATCTGTGAGGCGAAAATTGAAACTTCGAGTCCTCAGTTGCTAAATCGTGAATCAGGTCAGATTTCTTAACCTATCCTATCCTTCCTAACCTATTCGCAAGGAATTCATCCTGCTGCTGGGCAACTATGAAGATTGGTAGAACATCAAAAAGTGGTGCAAGAAATGTTGTTTGTGATCACTTGCTTACTTTGCTAGTGTTTGAGCGTTCTTCAATGTGTCGTTTTCTTTGACGTTCTCTTACACATTTCACGCTAGGCAGTTGTCTATGCCTTCAATAAATAACTAAATAAATAAATAAATAAATAAATAAATAAATAAATAAATAAATAAATAAATAAATAAATAAATAAAATAATCAAAAGGCATGGGCTATCCCAAAGGCTGAGTTAAAAATTAATAGGATGCCCTCTTAATGCAGCAATGCAGCATAGGACAAGACGTGGGAGTTGAATTCGCATTTTTCGTATTTAACCTATGCAGTGTGACTTTCGGTGGCTAGCCGATGGACAAGCCAGTGCTTAATTCTTTTCAGACGAGTCTGTTACCAATTCACTTACCCCGGTGTGATGGAAGCCGCCGTTGGCCTGGGTATGAAATCCGAAGCAGAAATCTAGGGATCGGGGAAACAGCCGGCACCTCCTCCGACTGCGCTACATGCGTCATGGTAGGGTAAGTTATTTTGAGTGGGGTAAACGGAATCTTCAGCATTGTGGTTCAGAAGACTCGCAGCATTTACTCGGTGTCTTCCTTTCCAAAGAAGTTGCTGAATGTACACATGGGGGGGGGGGGGAGGGTTGACGACGCAAGCCTCCTGCACGTAATTGTAACCAAGTCTTGCAAAGAATTAAACATGTAGAAATAAGCCCATCCCTGCTGAGGCGGACGGTCAGAATTCACCATCAGAATCCGCACTCTTTCCGACATCTTACTGGGCGTCGCATAAATGGTAGAGGTAAGGATAAAGGACGCCGCTACTCAATCCATTTTGGAATGCGCCACGCATTCTACTTCTACGGGATGTCGTGTAGGAGAGTTGAATGCGTATTTCGCCACACAATGACTTGCGGTGGACAGCCGATGGAAAAGTCAGCGCTTTATCCTTACCAGACGAGTCCGGTACCAATTCACCGACACGCAGGGATCAAAGGCTTGGTTGGCCTGTGCGGGAAATCCGAATCAACCACCTGGTATCGGATGTACGCAACAGCCGGCACCTCCTGCGACTGCACTACACGCGCCCTCCCGTAAGTAGGGTCCCGAAAAGTTACTAGTATAAAACCGGCCGAACCTTATGTAATTTTCGAACGCCAATGGAGCACACCTGAGTGATATCATTCAAAACGCCTTTCTTCGGGCAAGAGTTCGGTCATTAATTGGTATGAATAGGTCAACTGGTGCTTCACACGGGATGAACATCTGGCCACCGTTTCCATTTGTGAAAATTTGCTCAGTCCACGTCCCATCCCACGGAATTAAAGAAGCAGACTCCCTAGGACTAATTCTGAAGAAGTTAACGGAGCTGAAAGAGTACCTTTTCATGACGCATATTTGGCTTCAATGCGTATTCGACCGAGATCGGCAAACTTCTAGTGCCAGGCGGGACTCGAACCCGCACCCCTCTCTGACCCTCCTCTACGCCTTTACACCACCGACGCCGTTTGATCGAAGGCAACATCCACATCGTTGTGGGGCCGATCAGCACTCATCCGTATCCGGAATGAGCTGGCCGCTGATATCAGCATGGGATTAAAACTGCGATACCAGCCAGTTGAGGCTTCAAGAAACTGATTTGAATAACGAGAAAGATTTTGCGCACTGGACAGGTGGAAATAGTTTCCCGGGAACTGCGGAAACAAAAGGAATAGGCATCCAAAAAGGGGGGCGGTTGTCACTTATGTGCGAGGAACACTTATGAATGACATTTGCATTTCGCGAATCCAATTTGAGGATTTGAGGACAAGAAGATTGGATTCTCTCGTGTGTGTTTGACACTGTTCACCTTGTGGAAACAAAAGCGTTTGCCTGCACGACTCTTTTCCTAGGATGGGTTACACATCACTGCTCCGAATTAGGTATAAAAATTGCAGGCGCCAGGTTCACACACGTGGGTTCGCTTCCGCTCCCAGGCCAACAAGGACTTCTTGCTCTCTTGGATTTGTAGCCACCATTGGTAACCGCGAAATTTTAAAAGTGATTAAACCGATATCTTCTCCATCGTCCCAGATAAAGATAAATATAGAGACGGCGTTGCCTAGTCAATTTTGAGATGCGCCACGCATTCTACTTCATGTAGGCAATACGAGTGCGCATTTGACCTACACTATGGCTTACGGTGGCCACCCGTTGAACAGGTCAGTGTCCAATCCTTCTCAGAGAAGTATGGTATGTCTTCAGCGGCACCGGAGGGGGTGAACTACTTGGTTGGCCTGCGCAACGCAAACTCAATTGAATGCGTTTTTTGTTTACAGAGGGTCTTCGACGTTCACATGCAATTTTGAAGGCTTGTCATCGAATTCGAAGGCAACGAAGAAAACGATAAAGAATAAAAGACGGCGCGAATCAATTCTCCTTTAGGATGCGCCACGCATTTTACTTTTTTCGGAATTGTCGTGGAGGCGATTTGAGTGCGTATTTGACCTATACAATGATTTTTTAGCTGACCAGCAGATGAACATGTCAGTGTTTTACCCTTCCCAGACAGTTCCGACACCACCGGCTCCGAAAGTATAGAGGATTTGGTTGGCCAGGGCGGAAGCCACGAAATCTGGATTCGGATGCGTGCGAGAACCGGCACCTCCTCCAGCCCTTCCTCCATTCTTAGCATCTGCAAGTTTGGAGATATTCTTGCAAAATTGAACTTCCAAACAGAATTCTAGAAGCTGCACTGGCAGAAGATCCTCATCATATTAGGAGCGAACTTCGGCAACACAAGGAAGCTTTTCTCTCGTGAAATAAATTGGGTTTAGGTCACACAGAGTTAGAAAGAGTTCAAATGTTAGAGCCTGCCTTTTTCCGGACGCTCCCATCACCCTCTAGATGTGGTCGAGATTTTTGATTGTGTAGTTTGGCTGTAGGGCGAGTGCAGCGCAGTCGGAGGAGGCGCTGACTGTCGCGTGCACCCGATACCAGGTTCCTGGTTCGGATTTCCCGCCCAGGCCGACCAAGCCTTCCATCCCTCCGGGGTCGGTGAATTGGTACCAGACTTGTCTGGGAAGGATACAGCGCTGACTTGTTCATCGGCTGGCCACCGCAAGTCATTGTATGGCCAAGTACGCATTCAAATCGCCTCCACGACATCCCGTAGAAGTAGAATGCGTGGCGCATCCCAAAAGGGATTGAATAACGCCGCCCTTTATCCTTTATCCTAGTTTGGCAGTCGGCTGTGGTGTGTATCCCAAATCAAATCGCTGATTGGATCTAGGCTAGGACAACGACATCTTCTATGACTCCTTTGCTATCAGTCGTTTGCGGAAATAATGAAGCAACTCATTAGCCGGCCTCCGAAAACCATCGTGTAAGCGCATTACGCATTCAGGACGCGTGCGCGAGATTCTGTGGACGCGAAATGTGTGGCGCAAACCCAAGATAGATGGGTTTACGTTAGCTCCTATCATGCTTTAATTGGCTGAACGCGACTTATTTGATCCAGCTAATGGCTGTTTAGTTGTGCTTTTGAGACATTTTATTGATCGGATGAATGAACGTATAAATTCAATGTTGGAATTTTTCGAATAAATCGCTCAGAGTTTATTCGATGCCGGAAAATTCTGCGTGGTTGAACGAAAGAATTTATTCGATCATCAATTTTTTTGAAGGACTGAAATACGAATAAGTCCTTCTTTCACTTATTTGAATATTTGAATAGTTGGACAATTTGTTCGAACCACGTCTTATATTGATTCAAAGTTTATTCGATATTCGAGTGGAATTATTCGATTTTCGAATAATATTCGAATATGGCTCCCTTTCGATGTTCGAATTCGAACGATTATTCGACTTTTTAAAAGCATCGATGTTTGAATGCGAACGAATATTCGAAAATATAGAGATATCGAATGTTCGACTAATCCCGAAGAATTGGGTGCAACAATACTCGGAGACCGAAACTGACAGGACCGACGTAGGGCTACCGTTAGCTGCAGCTGCTAACACTGGATCACTGCTTGCACGAGTCTGATGTTCAGAAGTTAAGCGCTGAGGGGAGGAAGACCTCAAAAAAAGCTCCAACTAGGGTGCTGGACTGGAACAAGTGCCGTGTCGTAATCAGCCAGCGATAAGACGATGAGGTACCGCCACCCACTGCGAACGTGTTCATCACGTAGTTGTTGCTGTCGTACGGACTGTAGCCGATGTGAACACCTTATCAGGAGCCTTATTGTCAGCTACGCTGAACGACGTTGAAGGCGACGCAAAACATTTCGACCAAAGAGTAGAACTTTCAGCGAAGGAGGTTCCTTTAAGCGGTGAGCAAAGGCTTTGCAGATCGCTGTGGCACTTGGATCTCCAACTGGTGGGCGCTTAAACTCGGATCATCAGTTGCTGTTCTCCTCAGAGGGAAGACTCTTCTTACCACTGGTTAGTGTTGTGTTCATCACTTTGTTCTTTTTCTTCAAAGCGAGGTAAAGCGTAATCAAAATCAACAACTCGGATTTCATTCTTATTCCTCGGCGGGAGTCAAGTTATAAGTATGACGTGGCCGAAACCACCTTTTAGACGGATCGAGCTCTTTAATGAAAAGTTTATTACCAGAGTGACGGCGGCTGCTAGTCCTGACAAGACGGTGGTGGTGGCCCAGTCGGCGAAGTGATCCCGAGCGGAGTGTGGAGGAGCGGCTGAAGTGGTATAGAAGGCTCGGAAACCCTGGCCCAAGGCGTTGCCAGTCCTTTAGCCCTAGTTATACTTGCGCCGCCACACGACGCGGCACCACGGCCACCACAGACATCGATTTTTCGCGCCGGCCGATCGATATCTGTTCCGACTATGGCCCCGCGCCAAGCGCAGCTGCGCAACCATAAACCATGGCTTAGGGCCCGTTTATACTTCTGACGCCGAGCGACGCGATGGCATGTATAGTGGCCAAATTGATCGATCGCGTCGCTTGATCAATGTGGCCATAATACGTGGCGTCGCGTCGCTCGGCGTCGAAGTTTGAACGGGCCCTTAAACACGAATCTCGCGCGCGATCCCGAAGGCCGCGAGACGGCAAGATCAATGAGCGGATCTTCTGTCAAAAATCGACGCGAGACTTTTCGTAACAATCATTTAAGGTTAGACTTCTTGGTTTGGCAAAAGAAAAAGCATGAGTATTGTCGCATTGAGGACATCATGTTATGCCTACATAGGATTAACTATATAAGAAAAAATTTCTGGGAGCTCTAGCAGTCAATTCGATCAAGATTATCAACATATAGAAAACACCCATTCCTACATTCGAAATGTAGTCGAATTACACTCGCTAAAAGCATGTAAGCGTAGGCGATTTTGATAAGCACAACAGAACACAAAACTATTGACCTTCCGTTGATGATCATCTGAATCCCCAGGCACGTTAGGGGACGAGTTCGGCACGCCTGTTGAACCCCAGGCACGTAGAAGACGTCTTCTTATTTTCTGCTATTTTCGCGCGCTTTGATTAGTGCCCTGTAATTTCCCTTTGTTCCATGACTAATCGCTTAGAGGGTTGTTATATAGTACTAATTTGTATCACCAATTGTACTTGATACTTTGTATTACCAATTTGGGTTTTCAGTTTTTCTAATAAAGGCAGTTTCAGAAGCGAAGGTCTTACAAAACGGAACTGAACTAGATTTTAAAATGCAACTCGTGAAGGCAAACTGAAGCAACTAATAGGTTGGCAACTAATTTCGTGGACTCTCAAGCGCCTTCAACAAAAGTGCTCATAAACAAATAACAGTTTTTAACCAAAGTAAGATCTGTTGGAACGCGGGACTGCTTCCCATTTATCAGCTACCTGGCCCATCCCACAGCTGTAGAATTCTTGTGCTTTTGAAGCCAAGAATCCTTGGAGGTGTATTTTGACATGGCCCACATTAATAAATCGTCTTCCAACCAAGAAGTGCTGCAGCGTGGTATAAAGGTGCTAGTCATTTGGCGCACAGCCTGTGCTGTAAGGTGGGTGAGTTAGACGCTCCCAGCGAATGTCTTCGATTTTTTTGAAGCTTCTGATTCGCGACGTGTGATCTGGCGTTATCTTGCTGAAAGATAATTCCGCTCCTGAAAATCTGTCTGAACCGATTTCAGCGGAGTTCAGCTGCGCGTGGCCAAGCTGAGAAGAGAAGATTACAGCATTAATGCTGGAACCGTTCTTGACGAGCTCCCAGAAGTTAATAGCTTCTTGTCACCACCAAACGGAGGGAGCATAGCGAACCGGACGCTTCAAAAAATAGAAGACCTTGACTGTGAGCGTCAAATTCATCCACCTTACAGCCCAGACCTCTACCACATCTTCAGTTCGGTGCAGTACTTCTTGGTTGGAAGACGATTTATTAATGCGGACCGGGTCAAAATGTATCTCCAAAGATTTTTGGCCTTGAAAGCACAATAATTCTATGGCCGTGGGATAGACCAGATACTTGATAATTTGAAGCACTTCTGCGTTCCGAGGAATCCTACTTTGATTAAAGATTGTTATTAGCTATTTGTTAATAAATACTTTTGCTCAAGATTCTTGAGAGTCCACGAAATTAGTTACCAACCTAATATTTGATCAAGCAATCATAGATCTTGTGTTCTTAGGAAAAATCATGGCTTATTTCTTTAAGCCTTGCTATAAAAATTGCAACGTTTGGCTTTTTTCAACCATAACAGTCTTTCGACGATAGCACGTATAAGTGGAACATTCAAGGGATCAACACAATTTACTTGATGACACTTCATTCATATTATATATTTATTATATTTCTTTTCGTTTTCACAACATTCTCTTATCCAAGGTAGTGCTCTCGGCCATTCGACTTCCTTAACATTGCTTGGGTTTCTTCTTGATGAGGCAGAGAGTGAAGGCTTAAATTCGTTTCCTTTTTTCCGAAAAAATTCTCCTATCTTCGATGGTTTTCCTTTGATGATGGAGCGTAGGCGTCTTGAGAGGGGAACTCATTCTGAAGCCAATCCCTAGCATGACGCAGTAAACCTTTCAACATCAGCATTAATTGCTTTCAGCATAATGCTTCAAGTACCACCTACCACAAGTGTTTTGTCGAGCACCACAACAGAAGTGCAAGCAGCCGTTTCTAAGTGCGGTTGCGATTGCATTCGTTCAGGAGTGTGAAGAATTCTGTCTGGAGTGACTGCTGATACGTCATGCATTTCAAACCCTTCAAAGATTAAAGGGACACTATCAGGATTCTAAAGACTCTTTTAAAGGCGTACCGATAATGGCGACAGATTAATCTCGCTCTCTCCCAAACCATAAGTGAGCAGAGAGTTGTTACGAGTGCAAGAAACCACTTTAGTAAAGGATTTTAGTAGTAGTTATATCCTGTTTCACCTCTATGCCCCTCACAGTATATTATTTTTGAAGTAAAGAAGCGAAAGAAATACAGCCACTCCCGGAGGATCATCAGTAGACCAGAGAGTGACCGCGATACTTGATTTACCACGTGTGTTGTTTTTATACACAAAGTTAAGGTCAGAAAAGGCGGGTACTGTCCACGGGACCCGGTCGTGGAGGGGAGGTTGGCGAGAGAGAATCTCCAACACGGAAATTCGATGCCTGAAGCAATGCACCCAAATGTTTGCACAGAATCCAGTACAGTCTAACAAATTTGCACTGTTATGCACTCAAATAACCAACTATAGTACGTTATTTTGGTCCCACTTTGACTTGATGGTGACGCGTATTAATCTCTTGGGCCGATTAGGTGCTTCCGGCGCTGATGAGGAGGTGTCGTCGTTTCCGTATCGCATATAGCACTACGTCCGTTCTGAAGGTGAAAGTAAGCTCTGTGTTGCTTCTACAAAATTTTTCAGTAGTATCAGGAAGAAGGTCAAGTGAGGGTGGAAAAATTATCGGAGGTCTGGTTAAATATGCGGCTCCCTACAAGGTGAAAGGTTTAAGTCTTCTTCTTCTTCTCCTCCTCCTGAGGGTTTAGTCCCGCGCAGTCGCAGGGTCCGCTGTTCTTGAGATCCGTCGCCATCTCATCCTATCAAGGGCGTCGTCTGGCGCAGCGCCGATTTCGGCGAAATCTTTCTTAATGACGTTCTTCCACATTTTCCTTGGGGATCCTCTCGAACGTTTTCCGGGTGCCTCGAAATTTAGGGCCAAATTCGTGGGATGATCCTGTGGTCTTCTGAGGATGTGTCCGTACCACCTTAGGCGCTGCTCCCTCATCTTCGGCTGGATCGGAGCTTTCTTCACCACTGCTATAACATCCTCGTTTCGCACTCTGTCCCGGCGGGTCCATCCACATGCCTATCTGAGCATCCTCATTTCCGCAGCATGCAGTTGCCGCTCCTGCGCTCTACCTAGAGCCCAGCACTCACAGCCATAAAGGAGGGCCGGCCTCACTACTGTTTTATATAGTTTGCCTTTGAGTGTCCTGGAGCACCTACGGTCGCAGAGGATTCCTTTGCACTCTCTCCATTTGAGACATGCTGCACTTATCCGCCCCTTAACCGTCTGGTCCACGCTTCCTTCCTCGGATATATCGCTTCCGAGGTAGCGCAATTGTTCCACCTTTTCGATCACTTTCCCTTGGCAGTCTAGGATCGGTTCGGTGCACTGCTCACAGCTGATGAACTTTGTTTTCCTAACATTCAGCCGCAGGCCGTTGCCTGCGAGGGCTCCTTGCCACAACTGCACCTTCTCCTCCAGCTCTTCTCGGCTGTCGGCTACTAGGGCGATATCGTCCGCGTAGAGGATGTTCCTGAGTGGAGAAACGGACTCAGAGCCGACCTTTGATGCACCCCCACTGTGATATCCATTTTCTTTCTCATACCGTGTAGAGTTCGTACCGCTGCTTTTGAGCCTTCGTACATGTTGATCGGAAAATCTTGATAGGGTTTTTTAGAAGTAGAGGCCGTATTCATGATTGAGTTTACCCTGGGTTATCTGGGTAGTGGATAGAAATTTTAGCATTTCCTGTGATTCACAAAGGTGGAGAAGTGGGTGTAGGGCAGATTAGAATTATATCCATCAGTGATTGATAGCTGTTATCACCATCGATTCCAAATTGATAAGCAAATATGTTCTCAGAGGTCAACAAGGATGAAGGGTGGAATTTCATGCGTTACTCGACATTCATGGAAACCGGTATAGAGTAAAGGGAAGTGAAAAACTCTACCCGACTCAAGAGATGGAGTAGAGCCTTTGCCAAGCAATAGCGTTGCAGGTTCTGCTTTCAAATGAGCCCTGTTGCACTATATCTTGATTAAGGAGGCTTGCTATGTCTATGCACAGCTATTTATTTATTACATGATTATGTTCGTGCGTTAAAATTCCAATAAAAATGCAACACAATTAATACACACAAGAAATACAACACTGTCAACAATGTCTAATGAAGAATACGCAACATCTGAAGTATCTTACTCTAGGAACGTATATGCTCACGGAGAAATTTTTTGAATGCGTTATAGTTTGATGGCAAGAAATGCTTTTTGCTAAGCTTCTCATATAACGAGAGTGTCCTATGTGTGATGAAGAAACGGCGACAGTTGTGTTTGGCAGTATCAGTGTCATACTTAGCGACACCGCCTCGGGTGTTAGATGCTCTTATCGACACCAGATCTATAATTTTGATTCCAATTTGCTGATGTGCAATTTTGTGAAATAGTAGTAGATCATTTTGCTTTCTTCTAAGAGCAAGTGACGTCAATCCAAAATTCTTATTTTGCACATTGCTTGAGAGTATTTGATCGTATTGGTATCCCAGCGTACGTGTTATGTGCTTCCCTGAAAAGGTGTATCGCACGCTTTTCAATGTTGTGATACCTTTACGCGTGTAAGGATTACAAATTGGAGTACCGTATTCAAATATTGATCTGATGAATGTTTTGTATACTTGGAGGAGTAAGCTAAAATCGTTAGAAGATATAGCTCTGAACACGCTGTATAATGCTCATGGCTTTGTTGGAAACTAGTGTGCAGTATTTGTCAAAATTTAGATTATTCGTGATTAGGAACTCTAAGTCTTTATTCTTGTCTGCACAGCTGAGTGGTGAGTTATTGATAGTGTGTTGGTGTAATTGACTTCCAGCCCCTAGATGAAGCACTTTGCACTTTTCCTTTGAAAGTGCTAACTGCCATTCTGAAGACCACTTCTCAACAATATTGTTAGCCCTTTAAAGTTGAGCGCCATTCGCATCACTCGATATTGACCAATAAATCTTAATATCGTCAGCAAACGCACTATATTTTACTCCACTGCCTTCAAAGAGGTTCAGCACCAATTTTCTACCGACTAGTAACATGTTATGAAAACTGGATTTCACTGGATAGACAAAGCTTCTAATAATTATGGTATTGTATGCAAAAAGTTTCATCTTCAATACGTTATGATAGAAATGGGCTTTAGTGTGGTTAATAAAACCATTATGTCTTCATCTACAAATAACAAATACACCTTAGTAGACTCTAACAGTACTGCAGAAATTATTCAAAAACACATGAAATTCAATACTGTTAATGAACTACAACTGTTGCCGCGAAGTAGTATTCCAATAGTTTATGGTATACCTAAACTACACAATACACCAGTTAAATTTAGGTTCATAACTGGTGCGGCTGATAGCAGCCTTAAACCATTCTCCGTCTTTCTTGCTAATATTCTTAAGTTTATTAGGAATCATTTTAATAACTACGTCGACACCATTAGAACCACAAATAGAGCATTTATAGGATATTGGTCTATTCAAAACATTAATATAAGGGAACGGCTACAAAATATACAAGGGCACAATCTAAAAGTTTTCTCAGCGGATTTCACAAATATGTTTACTAATTTACCCAACTGCAATATTCGTAACAATATTAGAGACGTAGAAATATTAGAGAGATACTCAAAATTTGTTTTGAATATGCTAACAAAAACTTCATTGCCTATAATGGTTATAAAACGCTTCTACAGTAACTCTATAGGAAATAAAAACTATAAATATTACACTATACAGATATAATTTATTTTATAGATTAACTTCTTAGTAACAGCTACTGTAAATTCTCTGACCATTTGTTTATTCAAAAAGTGGGAGTACCGCAGGGTAGTAATGCAAGTCCTCTTTTGGCTGATCTAACGCTCACATATTTCGAATATGTTTACTTTATTACTCATCCTAATCTCTACTTGTTCATTCCGTTCCGTTACATGGACGACATTATAGTTGTCCATAACAGCAGCACTAATGATATTTATAACACACTTATCAACGTCTATAATAATGTCTTGAACCCAGATATTACTCATGACAACGACTACTCGTACAACTATTTAGATATGGAAATAAAGAGCTCAGGCAATCGATTAACCACTAAGCTTTATAATAAGACAGATTCCTTTAACTTTATATCAAGAGATTTCCTCATTTCGATGCCAATCTATCATCTAATATCAAAAAAGCCACGATCTATGCAGAAATTCTAAGAATTGCACGCACCTGTAGTTTTAAAGATTTGTAACTAGACTTTTGCATACTAAAAGGCAACTGTTTGAGTTAGGAAATGACAGTAACTTTTTCAATTGCTCGTTATTTAAATGCATTCATAAAAACAAATTTATGCAATATAAATACGATCTAGGTCACTCTAAAATTCAAATAATGGACTAGTTATGTAAACGCTTTGATTAGTGTTGTTTTCAACGGTTCATTAATTTTATCACGTTTTAAAATACAGTACATAAACTATAAAAACATACTCCCTAAGTTATTGTGCTCGTGGTGCTGGACTGGAGGGCGTTTGGTGGTTCGACGTGGAGGTCTACCTCATCATTATTTCCTCCTTCACCTTAACTAACTCCTTCCCTAACAATCTTTCCTCCTTTTCTACTATTCCATTCCCTTCCCGTTGGTTGATCTTCTCGTTGAGCCACGTTGCGCTCTCCGTGCCATTGTTGCGAGATGCTCTATCTATTCTAATTTAATGCTACCCTTCTTACATCTCCTTAACCTTTCATTCAAGGTTTATTCTTTTCTGGTGGTATCTTTATAGCGTTAATTGTCTATAACATCTTAAACTTGCTTCTTTACGTTCAATTGTTGCTCGCCAAGTCCAACTTCAACAGGAGGAGCTCAGGTTAGTTAAAGCAGCAACTCCTTCTTCCTTCCCCTCCCTTACTGATGAGCACAGGGGGAAGGATACTCTGTCTGTTTGGTTTTCGTCTAAGGGCCCGTGCGAAACGAAAACCAAACTAATTCTTTGTTTTCCATACTTTCATAATTAAATTATCACAATTATATGGCTTTACTCATTTATCATAATCATGAGCGTTGTAGCCAGGACTTAGAGCAAAACAGAAGCCGTTGCCAGCGCCTAATCTGACTCCCATCAAAAGAGGGTGTTACCCTCCATTTGGTGTTATCGGGGAGATGTCATCTTTTGGGAACTCATCGAGAGTCATCGAGAGTCGTTCCAGCTTTCATGCCGAAGTCTATCCTTCTCAACGTGACCGCATGCAGGCTAAACTCCACCAAATCGGTTCCGACGGCTCTATAGTGGCATTATTTTTCAACAGAATAACGCCAGACCAGATGTCGCGAACCGGACTTTTTAAAAAATTGAAGACTTGCCGAGAGTGTCTAATTCATCCACCTTACAGCCCGGATTGTGCGCCGAGTGACTACCACCTTTTTCATTTGTTGCAGCGCTTCTTGGTTGGGAGACGATTTACCAATATGACCAGGTCAAAGTGCACCTCCAAGGATTTTTCGCCTCAAAGCCACACGAATTCCACAGCCATCGCAGAGACCAGCTTTTGAAGCGGTTCTGCGTTCTAACGGATCATTCTTCGGTTAAACCTTATCAGTTATTTGTTAAAAAACACTTTTGTTGAAGTTGCTCGTCCACGAATCCAACAAAAGTCTACGAATTTACTTGCTAACCTAACACAATCGAAATGAGCGGTCGGTGTTCTGTATTTCAAAACGCGCTATGAGCAGGTAGATATAATAGTTTAGCTTAACAATATAGCATTGAAAATTGAAAGAAGACGCAGATCTAGCATGATAAGCGTACCTCGACTATAAGTGGAAAAAATACAAAACTACATATTCTAAGAAATTGTTCTTATATTTAACTAAGTATTTAACAGAGTATACCTGAGGGAATTGCAGTGCATACTGACATCATGCTTGCCCGGCTCTTGCCACGGGCAACGCTGGCCGTTTTATTCAACAACTAGAGCTGGGTCAAGTCCTTCAGGAGCTATTTCCATGCAACCCCTGGAAATGCAAGGAGTAGTGCATTTGTAGTACTTTGCTGATGGACAATCGTTTCGCCGAGGATCATAGTCAGACCATAAATAGCCATCAAGACACAGCTCAGTGCGTCCTGTCTTAGGTGTACGTAGAACCCTATTTGTCTGCACAACTAAGCCTTAAAGGACAAACGGTTTAGCGGAGGAGATTCATAGGAAAGAACGGCTTTCTTTCAGAACAACGTATTTCTTCATAATAGCCCAATATCACTCGTTCTAATGGTGCTTCGTTCCACGATAATTGCTGTCGGCATTCAAACAAAAGCTTCCACATTGGAATTCATTCCGACAGGCTTTGGAGGCAGCACCGGGAACCACTCCACGATGTGGACCATTCAATGGGCGCTGTGATATAGTGTGGCCGGAATGGGTTTCCGCCTAAGCCTGTTAATGAGCGAGGATTAGTAGCAAAACGGAGAGCTGCAGAGCAGCTGCAGAAGGTGTCGTGACTAGATTTCAAAGCGATAAGGTCAGATTCAGTAGGCTGAGCGGAAGAGTATTCATTTACGACCTGCATCTTTAGTTGTTTCTGAGAATGAATTGTGCTTATGGATTTGTGCAACAAAAAAAAACTTGCCGAATGCAGGATGTGGATGGGTGCCCGGTCCAGAAGGCGCAAGGATATGTTCACCCCAAATTGAGATTTTTTAGTTCGGATTCCACGTTGGCCAATTAAGCACGCTAACGCTTCTGAATCGGTAAATTGTCTGGGAAGTGTAAAGCAGTGATTTAAATCAGAATCGTCTCGCTACCGCAAATTCGTTTTGTTGGCCAGAAACGCACTCAAATTATTCCCGCAAAAGTGTCACGTGTATCACCTGTCGTCCCGTCGATCATCGACTTGCTCGAGCGGGCGCCAGCAGCGTCTCCATTCATCCCTGTCGCGTGCCAGAGTGCTCCAATGGATCCTCCTCGCTCGAGGGACACGAAGACCGTCATATCGGTCGTTCAGGGCTCTCACGAAGAAGTTCGACCAACGCGTTGGTGGGCGTCCTGCTGTTCTCTTGACATCTCGCGGAATCCAGTCGGTGGCGAATCCCGTCCAGCGGGTGTCTGCGAAATGCATTACGTGGCCGGCCCACCTAATTTTCGACAACTTGGCCCACGCTACAGCGTCTCTGATCTTTGAACGTCGGCGAAGCTCGGAACTCCGGAGGCCTTCTCTCACTTGCGCGAGTCGTGGAATAAACCCGCAAAAGTTGAACGCGTAAACCAACCCAAATAAAGAGTGACTACCCCAACCATTATCCCATCCTTTTCTACCCATAAGAATAAGGATAATAGCGCAGTTGGAGGAGGCGACGGCTGTGTTAACTCTGGCCATGTTGCCTAGTGATTTGATTTTTCTATTAGCTCTAGCCATGTTGCCTGTCGATTTCGCTTGTTCTGCTCCCTCTGATGATCGTATACTGTCTCGTACTGATATAGGCGCGTGGAGCGCAGTCGGAGGAAGCGGCCAGCTGCCGCCTGCACCCGACACCAGATTCCTGGTTCGGATTTCCCGCCTAGGCCAACCAAGCCTTCCATCCCTCCGGGGTCGGTGAATTGGTTCCAAACTTGTCTGGGAAGGACAAAGCGCTGAAATGTTCATCGACTGACCACCGCAAGTCATTGTATGGCCAAATACGCATTCAACTCGCCTCCGCGACACCCCGTAGAAGTAGAATGCGTGGCGCATCCCAAAGGGAATTGAATAACGCCGTCACTTACCTTTTATCCTTTATTGATATGACCCCGTGGCCGTTTCTAAGGACGTCTGAAACAACGTCACACTCTCTTTCTCTCGGTAGCTGCTCGCTTGAGCATTTCCTTTTTCTTCTTCTTCTTCTTTCATTGTCTGTCAATAAACAGTTCATTCTGTTGTATTCGCGCTGTGCCCCGTCCAAGGTCGTTGCCAAAGTACTTTCAACGTCGTCGTCGTCTCGTCTATTGCTGTCGCGTGCACCGATTCTAGGCTCTCGGTTCAGATTCCTCGCCCAGGCCAACCAAGCCCTCTTTCCCTTTGGATTGGCGATTGATAGCAGTCCTACCTGGAAACTATAATACATTTGCTGTTCATCGGCTGACACCGCGAGTATTAATTATGTACGCCAAGTACGCATTCAAATTTCCTCGACGATATTCCATAGAAGCACATCCCAAAAGGGATTGATTAACTCCATTCTTTATTTTTATCATTGTATCAAAAGTCAAAAGTCAGAATTTAGGAACTAATAACAATTATTCCATACATTTGTTTCAGGCATGCATGCTCAATGTTATCTGACTTCGGAAGAGGATAGCATGCTGAGGATCTCCTCAACAAGTGCCAGCGGTGAATCAAGGGGTAGTCTCCAATGCTTCAAAAAAGCTTCTACTCCAAATCAAAATCTAATTTACGTACATAATTGATTTCGCTATTAAGGAACTATTTGTTTACTTATTTATATGGGTCTTAAGGATGCGCATTATATGTGAGAACGACAAAAGGTTAGGTTGTAACGAAATAAATGACACTGAACCACTGTAAATTTAAACAGTTAATATCTCGGCTTGTAGGCAAGTTTATTAATCGAAATAAAAACCTTCTGATTCTACACGTCTTTGCCAACGTGACACAAGCTTCTCTATCCCAGTAGCATAAAAATCAGAAGTTCTGGAATTGACGAAATCTTCGAAGGCACATTCGGCATCCTGTTGGTATTTGAATGTTTTCCCTACCAAGAAGTCGCCAAGATGCTTGAAGAAATGGTAGTCTGTTGGGGAGAGGTCGGGAGAAAACGGAGGATGTGGTAGAGTTTCAATGCTCAGCTCATTCAGTTTCTGCAACGTCATTCGTGCTACATGGGGGCGAGCATTGTCGTGCAGAAGGAGAACTCGCCTTCGGTTCACCAAGGCCGGTCGGATATCCTTCAACTTTTTCATCATTTCTTCAATTTCAATGCAGTACTTCTCTGCCGTGATGGATTCACCGGGAGGGAGGAAGCTGTGGTGAATAATTCCCAGCGAACACCACCATACTGTCACCATCACTTTCTTTTGGTGCAATTCCGGCTTCGCAAAAACCTTGGGGCTCTCATCGCTGTCCACCCACTGTGCCGATCGTCGCCTGTTGTCGTACATTATCCATTTCTCGTCACAGGTTACGATGCGATCAAGGAATGGGTGCGTTTCGTTCCGTAGAAGCAGTGCGGACGAGATCTTATATCGTCGGTTTCTCTGCTCCTCAGACAGCTCGTGAGGCACCCATCTTTCCAGCTTTTTGGTCCTTCCAATTTCCTTCAGATGCAGGGCAGCTGTGTTGTGACTGACGCCAAGAACCTTCGCTATCTCCCTGGTGCCTTTGTGTGGATCCTCCTCCACCACATCTCTCAGCTTTTCCTCATCAACATCACTATGCCTCCCACGACCTTCATGTTCTTCCAAGCTCTCATCTCCATTCCGGACTTCTGATACCAACGATACGCCGTCCGAATTGTGGAACATCCGTGACGGAATGCGGCGTTGATCTTCTCGTCCGCCTCCTTAGCTGTAGTGCCCAGCTTGAATTCATACCAATAAATGCCTCGGATTACCCTTTTGTCCATCTGCAAAAAAGTCAATAAAACTCTAAAGTTTTCCCACTTTTACATAGAAAATTTGATACTCGCCGGTAGAGCAACGTTTGCGCTTCTAAACGATATGCCACATGTTACGGATTGTTCTCGATCAAACGCGTAAGGACGCGCCAAATAATGGCGCGAGCCAGTGCCATTTAATTCGTTACAACCTAATAAAAGAAGAAAAAGGAAGAAAACCAGCCATACAGTTAAAACTTTTTGGTTGGCTCCAGCACAAGGAAATACTGTGAAAGAACATGAAAATTTTACCATAAACGTTTTTTCAGCGCCACTATAATATCGGAACAATTGCGTGTGGATTTAAAGTTTGTGGGCTCAATCTTTTCTGAGTGGTGATTAATATCTCTAGAATAGCAGCCTCTCTTCATTACCCTTTCTAACTTGCCCCACGCGACGTAGTTAAGGTGTTCTTCCTGCGGAAACCATGACAGAGATAGCAGCAGGAATTGATTATACGTAATTAGTCCGGCGAAGCCGTTGAGCCGAGAGGCCGCTCTGACGGCTGGTCCAGAAGAAAATCCAAAACTTACCGAATCGGCGGAATTCTCATGTCGTATTCGTAATCAGCGCCCCAAATAACCCTTAGGTGATTTTGGACGAGAGAATTTGGCCAATTTCGAAAATATCGATTTTCGATGACGTCATCGTCCGCACAGGCTCGGCCTAGGGCGCCCATGCACTCGATGGAAAATTGTCAAAAAGCCATGTTTCCAGAATTGAACAACAGTAACATCATTCGATAGAGCTTTCCGAGCTGAACAGAACGGTACCATTACTAGTGTTGAAAACTCAAATGTGGGCGAGTAAGGGCGGAAGAAATTTCACCGTTGCCCTCTGCCGCTCTAAAATGGCGACTGGGACTAAGGCAGGTTAGGCAGCTGGGAAGTTGTAAGCACTTCTTCGTAAAGTACCTTAATTATTCTGTTTGACTATGCATTTGTAGGCCGTCAGCTCATCGCGTCTTCCCACAGTGGTCTACTGAATTTGAAAAAATCGTGTCACACAAGGCTAACCAGCATTTTCGCACCGCAATAGTTTCGCCCGTTTAGAAGCTATGACGCAGTACTTCCTCGACTACTAAGGCATTCTACCGCCGACAAAATCCGCGGGCCGTAGCCGAAACCATTCGCTCTCCACAGAGTTATTGCGCTGTGAACACGCCCGCGCGTTCAATTTGCGAGCTGTCGCGCTTACTCGATTGATAGGTCCGATTCTGTACGCATTGTTCACGGCGCACTTCAAATGCAAGCTGGACATTCTTAGAGCAATTTCTGATTAGGACGGCAGGGAATTTCCGATAAAACTCCCCAAACGCTCGTTCTACAGGTTGTCGCGCCCACTCGGTTGATTCTGTCGGGCCTATATGCATTGTTCAACTAATGAGATTCATGCACCGAAAGATAGAGCTCGAGCTGCTGAGTTCAAATATATCTTTATTTTTTTACTAGCTCTTGATTTCTAAAGAAGTTCTTCAAGAAGCCCGCTTTGGAACGCTCCAAAGCGGCCTATGACCGGCCGATGACCAAAAGACATGTCCGTTACTTACTTGTCTGAAAAGAATACAGCACTTACATTTCCACCGGCTAGACACCACCACAAGCCATTGCAGAGCAAAAATAGGCATTAGAATTGCTCGAACGATACTATAGAGAGTACGTAAGTAGAATGCGTTGGGCTTCACAAGGAGCGATTGAATTATCGTCCTTTATCCTTCAAGTAGTGAAGGTGTGCCGACCACATCGTTCTGGATAAGCTCTAAAGTTTTCGAAGTGCTGTCTGTGTAATGGCATGAAAGGGTAACAGACACCTTCAGACACCGTCCCTGTTAAATCCCTGTTTGGATACGTCACACAGTTCACTTCTACGAGATGTCGTGGTAGCAATTTGTGTGAGTATTGTATGCGGTGGCCAAAAAACAGTTCCCAGAAAACTTTGGCTGCAGTTAGTTGATTCTGCCGATCTTGTTGGTTCGAGCCGAATTCGTACCAAGAATTGGCTCCTACTACTGCGTTAAGGCGCTCACCCTCAGCTACCCTCTTTAAATGAGGCCCATTCTAACCTTAAACGCTTATAAGGAGTACATGTGTGGGCCGGCACATCCTCAAACTGCGCTACCCATGCGCTTTGTGTAGAAATTCGACAAAAAATTGCACGCTTTCGTTGGCGCTGATTCCGATTTGAGTAATGGAGGCTCATCTACCTTTGGAATACATAGCCGTGTTATTCATTCGTGTCCATTCATCCAGCATATTGTCACGCATATGTGCAATGGTGAGAATAACGTACTCGTTGGACGCATCAATAATACATTTTTCGAGATGAGCTGAGGGTCGAAAACAATTCGGCAGTACGCTTTTGGCTAGTTAAAGGATAAGGGACGGCGTTACTCAGTCCCTTTTGGGATGCGCCACACTTTCTACTTATACGGGTGAAGGCGATTTTGAATGCGTATTTGGCCATACAGTGACTTGCGGTGGCCAGCCCATGAACAAGTCAGCGCTTTATCCTTCCCAGACATGTTTGGTACCAATTCACCGGCCCCGGGTGGGATGGAAGGATTGGTGGGCCTGGGCGGGAGATCCGAACCAGGAACCTGGTATAGGGTGCAGGCGGCAGTTGGCGCCTCCTCCGATGGTGCTACACGCGCCCTTTGGCTAGTTATCAGTCAAAAATTATTTTTCACCGCCTAAATTTCCAACGAATTTTCAACGGGGCGCGTGTAGCGCAGTCGGAGGAGACGCGACTGTCGCGTGCTCCCGATACCAGGTTCCTGGTTCGGATTTCCCGCCCAGGCCAACCAAGCCTTCCATCCCTCCGGGGTCGGTGAATTGGTACCAGACTTGTCTGGGAAGGATAAAGCGCTGACTTGTTCATCGGCTGGCCACCGCATGTCATTGTGTGGCCAAATACGCATTCAAATCGCCTCCACGACATCCCGTAGAAGAGAATGCGTGGCGCATCCTAAAAGGGATTGAGTAACGCCGTCCTTTATCCTTTTAAATTTTCAACGATACACCGAGACGGCATGAACGAATACTACAGGAACGTGTTGTTACAGGATGTTTTGTTGTGATCAAAACTCTTGCGCCAGGCGAGACTGGAGCACGCACCTTCTACCTTTCGAAATTTTTCCGAATCGATATCAGTGATGCACGGGAAGGATATAGCACTGACCTCTTCATTGGTTGGCCTTCGCAACTCGTTGTATGACCAAATACGTATTCTAATCGCCTCCACGACATTCTGTAGAAGTAGAATTCGTGGCGCATGCCAAAGTGGATTGAATAACGCCGTTCTTCACCCTTTATCTTTGTAAAATAAAATTGAAATTTGAAAATTTGAAAAAAATGAAATTGAAATTGAAATTCGGTGAAATTTCTCTCCCTATTCCTCAGAAATTCGAAGAATAAGGCAGCGTTCTCTTTTGAGGAGGTCGTGCATAATGGAGTACAGCGTTCAACTCCACATCCTACCATTTTTGCACGGATGAATTTAGCAGCGACTTATTTGTAGTCCCTGTTCGGTTATATAGACTCTTTGGTCTATGATTCCTTGACTGTTAACTAGAAGCTTCGCGATAGTCTCAGAAGATAGACGTGATCATTCTCTAAATATTTAAAACCATTTCACGTTTGTGCTCATGATCCGCACTTTATAATATATAACTACTGTTTTAAATTGTTTGTTTAGTTCTCGCTAAAGGATGAAATCAGACTATACCGTAGTCTCCCGCTTTTGTTGAGGCACTACATAGATAGAAGTGTACAGGCTAAATGAACCTCACTTCCTTTCTTCAACGAGGCGGTGTAAAATGATACTTTGCTATACCTAGGACCTTACTAGGGAAGGGTTTCGACCTCCCATGGAACTTCAGGTGGAGACCAGGATCGTTAGAAAAAGCTCGGAATGCTGATTACGAGTATGGGTGTCAAAATTGCAAAATGAAACTCCTTAGCGAGTTATGGCCTGCCGAAATCGGGGGCCTCACCACAGGCTGGCTGTACGACGCACCAGGCGCGGGAGTGGTGAGTCATCAGGGCTCCATAAGAAGGAATTGCCATTTGCGGCGGTGGCGCAGGGGTTGTGGTCGCCCTTATCGGGTGCGACGTCGTTGGTTCGGTTCCCGTTGCTGGCACCTTTTTTGCAACTTGTAAATTGTTTTCGAAATGACCTTTTTTCTGAAATATGACACGTGTCTGATTGAATAGCCGGGAAAACTATCATACACGTTTGTAAAAATGCTTAAAGGCAAAAACTGCTACGGTGACATTTTTATTTACTCTGGCATCCCAAATTCATCGAGAAGAATGGACACCACCTTTGCTGATGAAAAGACATAGTGATGAAGAAAAAGCAGTAGACCAACGACATTTTCATCTTCCTCATCATACATTCTACCCACCTTTTTACTTCACAAATTTTTTCCTTTGTTCCATGAATGCCAAGGTTGTTAGAAACACCTCTTGTTATTTAATATATGATTTGGACTCTATTTTTGCAGAATAGTGAATAAAAATGTCGCATAACAACTTTTGCCTTAAAGCATTTTTACAAACGTGTATGGTAGTTTTCCCGGCTGTTTAATCAGACGCGCGTCATAATTCAGAACAAAAAGGTCATTTCGATGATAAATTATAAATTGCAACAAAACGACAGTAATGGGAACCGAACCAACGACGTCGCACCTGAGGAGCGTGAGCATTACCCCTGCGCCACAGCCGCAGCTGGCGGGCCTCTATTACGGAGCCCCGACTCACCGCTCTCGCGCCTGGTGCGTCGAAGAGCCAGCCTGTGGTGAGGCCCCCGATTTCGGCAGGCCATAACTTGCTCAGGAGTTTCATTTTGCAGTTTTGACCCCATATTCGTAATCAGCATTCCGAGCTCTTTCTAATGATCCTGGTCTCAACTTGAAGTTCCATGGGAGTTCGAAATCCTTCCCTAGTTAGAACAAATTATGGGAAAGTCATTTGGACTTTTATTTCAAACTTTTTTCTGGACGAATTGAAAATTCTCTCTCTTTTTTGAAATATGTCACCACATCACGTTTTCAAGCACTTTTTTCCTGAATTAGCTCCTAAATTTTGATTTATTTATGCCTTAGCATTTGCTCGAATCAAGACATAAGGCGCTGTATTCCGAAGATTTCGTTCTGAAAATCTCTAAGGCCTAAACTTGTACATATTTTATGTGCTTTAAAAGCACCTGTTTCCTCTACGTAAACAATTGTATCAAAAGTACTATCAAGCCGTGCTGTAAAGTAATTAAACAAAGGAGAGAACGTGCGAGCACTAAAGCAGCGTCAAGCTTCGGCTCGATGGGATATTTGGGTAACACGAAACATACATAGTAATTAGTAGTGAGTAGCCTCTACATTTATGATTAGGTGTTTTCACTTGGGTGATCTCGACTAATTAGAAAAATGTGCGTAACTATGTGGCTTCAAAAGCTCAACAAGTTTTGTTTATAGACATAGGAGAAGAGGCGATTAATTTGAGATTTAAAAAAGTTTTCTTTTTATTGAGAGAGAGTTGAAAACACTCCCCCATCCGTGAATGTGGGAAGAGCGGGGTTCAATAATCGATCAGTTTCATTATAAGATTCATCACAGAAGGTATGTAGAACAAGTTCTACAGTATCTTTGCCAGATGTGTAGGTTGTTACCGGAAATTTCTAGCAGTTACCACCAGCAGCGCAGATCAAGCCTCAACGCTCGTCCTTCACAGTCTCACAAAAAGAGTCTCCAAACTTGCGGTGAGCTTTTGCGATGCATTTTTTACAGGATGTTTGGACAGCATCACGATCCAATAGGTTTTGGTGGTTCATATGGTAGAAGACTATTCAGGCTTCTTACTCAATGTTTATTGTGCGTAACAATAGTATATCGAATGGCGAACACTTCTCAATACTCTCACTGCGGGTCTTTAGTTTTGCTCGTATTGTCTCTCTTATCGTTAGCCTGTTGGCCTGAACACTTCTCGTTAGTTATTCAGTGTATTAGGCTGGGTGATGTTGAATCTGAGCCTCTTCGTATTTGTTCGGACTTCGGATCGGGCGTGGGTCAGGATGGACTGTCCGAGCCCTTGTGGCTGCCGGTTGAGGCGCACAGGCGCCTGAGAAGGATCTTGCGAGGTTCGAGCCGTGTGTGCGGCCGAGTCTTGAGAGGGCTATTGATAGGGTTATTGAGAGGGCTACTGCCCCTTGAGAAGGCCAAGTAGTCGACGACTGCGACCACCACGACGACGACGATCACGCTGACGGCCCCTGACGGCGAACCTTCTGCTACCCCGTGGCAACTGCTTATATACAGTTTCCAGGGGGCGAGCAGTCCGTCGACCCCGCCTCCTCAACCGACTGTCGATTGAAGGAAGTATCATGACTCCGTATACGGAAGTTATGACACAAGATGTAGGATCCCGTTTGGGGAGTCCAAAACCATAGCCAATTGTTTTTCGGAATGCTCTTCTGTGGTCGAAAAAAGCCGTGTGAAAACGTGAGCGCGAAGTTCATCACGCCCTGCTGCCACTCCACCGAATTTGGTCGGTTGGCACAGTGGTACCGATGTCGCCTCTCGTGCGCACCAGTGGATTTAACGGTTCGGTCACCGGTCTCGCCGAAGCATTTGCGCGATTATAGGAGTAAGTTTGCATATGATTAATGTTTCTCTATGTAAATATAGTCCTTTTGTGTTTCAGTGATTGCTGGTTGTTCGAGTTTTATGTAATTAACTCAGTTTTCATTCAAGTTGTTTCCACAACATCCAGTAGAAATAGAATGCGTGGCGCTTCCCAAAAGGCATTGATCAACGCCATTTTCTATCCTTGACTCATATACTGCGTGAGATTTCTTCTCCGATTTCTCAGTTTTATGTCTTATTATTTTATAACGTAATCATGTTATTCTATTCTCCTGTCCGAACTCCTTTATGAGTGTACGGGATGAATAAATAGATGTTCTGGTTGTCCTTGTTTTCTCTATCCCTCATTCAAATAAAACTTCGCCTTGCTTTTTACGTATTTTTTCATGATTCTTCGGAATCCTTGCTTCTTTCACGATACGATAGGAGCCATCATCACTGTTAATGGAAAGGCTTTCATGTTTGACCTTCGCTCCATTTGGTGAAAGCATCGACAAAAAGTGTAAATTCATTTATTTAATTACTTTGAACGTGAACACACACGCAGTCAAAGCAACCCAAAACGGCTAGCAGACAGCCGTTTAAAAGAAATAGTAGATGAAACAATTTAAAGCCGTAAAAAGGAGATATTATTTATTTATTTACTGTACGTAGTAATCCACGCAAAAAACAACAGAAATCAACCCAAAACACAGTGAATACGAGTAGAAAATAGAAGGATGCAATTAGTATAACACCACAATTGACCAAACCAAACTGCTAAAGAACTTTCTGCAGATAACTGTCAATGAGGATTTTGCATTGCCCTATAGAATTTGGTAATCCATTTTTCTTGGAGAGTTTCAGGAATTCATTGCCAGCTCGATTTGTGAAAAAAGAAGATCTTATGTTTCTACTAGCCCTAAAAACTAGGATCTTCCACTGATCGCTTCTTGTGTTGGAATGAGACATTGAATCGAATTCGTTAAGGGGAAGACCCACCATGCCTTTTATCATCTTACAAACCGTTACCAAATCGAACTTTCTTCGGCGACAAGCAAGTTTAAATTATACGTAAATACGTAAATTGAAAAACTTGTTCTTTCCAGACGCCGGAGGAATGCTATTATAGTAACACCCATGCACTCTGATCCAGAGCATTCTTGTAAAACTGTTTTGCACAGCTTCCAATCTGGTGACATCTCTCTTAGTAGTAGGACTATGCACCGTAGTACCATGTTCTAGCATGAGCCTCACGTAGGCCTTGTATGCGGATAATAAATGCGCTATTGAACTAGTTTTCAGAGAGTTAAATATATTATGCACAACTCTTTCAGCTCTCTTAGCCGTATAATCACAGTGCCGACTGAAGAAACGTTTAGTGTCTTGAATAAATCTTAGTTCACGTAAAGAAAGCGTACTATTGAGTAGCTGTTCACCAAGACAATAAGAGTTTCTGTTGTATTGCTGTCCAAGAAGAAGCACTTTGGTTTTTCACCTGATAAGGGAAGCTCCCACCTCCTTGACCAATTCGCAACAGCATCTATTGCAGACTGGAGGGCAGCGTGGTCATCCTTCTCAACGATGTTTCTGTATATTTTTATGTCATCAGCAAACATTTTACAGGTGACCTCAAACTCTTCAACCAGAGAGGAAATCACGAAAGTATAGATGATAAAAAGAACTGGTGAGAGAACACCTCCTTGGGGAACCTCACTGGTAGCTGGAATTTATTCGAAGTACGAATCGTTGACTCTAATCTAAAAGGATCTGTCGCTTATGAAGTTTTTATCCACTTAATTATCCTTGGATGAACACCAATTTTCTCTAGCTCGTAGATCAGTTTATTTAATGGAACCTTATCGAAAGCTTTTATAATATCGAAATAAACGACGTCCACGTTTATTTTTTGATCAAGCGCCATTGTCCAATCATTTAACGCTGACAGCATTAATGTTTCCGCTGACCTACCGTTGCGAAAACCGTGCTGATTTTCGGGAATTAAAGAACTTGACTCAAGATAATTAACGAGAGCAGCCTTGAGTGTCCTTTCAAAAACTCTTGCAAAAACGGATGCAACATTGATGGGGCGATAATTGGTGACCAGATTGTAGGGTGCTTTCATGGGTATCGGAGTAACGAACGTATGCTTCCAACGACCAAGAACCTCGCATAACATGAAGCTAGCATTAAATATCTGCTCCAACGGGTAATAGATAGCTATGGCAACTTTCCGAATAAAGTATGTATGGTGGTATTTTATCCGGGGTAACGGTAAAGGTTGCAGGTAGTGCACATATGCACTGTAGATTTATTCTTTATGAAACCAAATTGTGCTTTCCATACTCTGAGTAGAGCTTACAGTATCGAAAGTGTCACTCTAAGAAGATGACTCCGAAAAAGACTTTTGAAAGTATTCCGCTACCATAGATATTCTTAGAAGTTAGGAGATTTTGCGCCATAGAGTTAGCCAGGTCAGATCTTTTAGCTAATTGGTGAGTAAATTGGTGGTAAAAGATGTTGAAAATAAGAAAATTAAACTTCTCTATGTATTCGAGTCTGGATCAAGTACTCATTGAAATTCTTTCGCAAGAAAACGTTAGGGAGAATGCATGGCGCATACTAGAAGGCATTTTATCCGTTATCTTGCCAAGTCATAGGAAGCGACATCAACCTATCGGGTTTGTTCAGCCTCCGAAGCAACTTCACCACCTCCCCCACCACCACCAGCTTTTTAGCATGATGTTAGGCCGCCTAATGGGGACGCGACGATGGTCGCTCGACGCAACGCTTCATCTTGATGATGTCAGCTCCAGACGGAGGTGTCGTCTATCGAGCAGTCACAGCGAGTGCTAAAAAGGAACTCAGCTCATTAGAGTACCTTCGATGTTACGTGATGAAGCGTCAGTCTGATGCCACAATTTTGCTGTACTGAGGAAACAGCTATGACTCTAATATAATATCTTTTTATTAGGTTGTGTACAAGTAAAATGCATTCTTGGACGCGTAACCTCAATCATTCATAAATCGACTCAAGCTCTACTATTTAAATTAAAATTCAAAATTTAAATTAAAGCATGATCACCAGTAACGGAGATGCTGAAGCTGACGTTTGATACCGGATTGCGAAGGCAACGGCAGTGTTCCGGAGGCTTAAGCCACTGTGGACGTCGTCTTCGATTTCGAATAGCGTCAAGCTGCGTTTATATTTTTCGATAGTCGTTCCCACTGCAGTGAACGCTAGCGAAACATGGAAGATGATAGATAATGAGGATACGCTATACGAACAGCTTGACGAACGAAGAAGTACTACAATGCTGCCGCTCGAGCAACCTCTACAAAACCGCTGCGCAACGCCGACTCCGCCTGGCCGGACACATTCTTCGAATGCCGGCGCTTCTACGGATGTCGTGAAGGCGAGTTGAATGCATATTTGGCCATACGATGACTTGCGTTGGCCAGCCGATGAACAAGTCAGCGCTTTATCCTTCCCAGACAAGTCTGATACCAATTCACCGACCCCGGAGGGATGGAAGGCTTGGTTGGCCTGGGCGGGAAAGCCGAACCAGGAACCTGGTATCGGATGTAGGCGGCAGCCGGCGCCTCCTCCGACTGCGCTCTACGCGCCCCTTTAAGATTATGCACAATGGTATTAGCATTTTCACTGTTGCGCAAGACAGATTAGTAAATCAGATCTGATAGTCTCATAGGCAGCTCACAATTGTTTTTTTTATACACGGTCTGTTCTTTCCTTTTCTCACTAATGTTGGGGTGCCTATGTCTGCCGCTTTCACCTATTAGCTTTGGAAGTATTTAGAACCTTTGAGGAAACCATTTATTCCTTTATTTTCATACCGACTAGTTTTCTAAGCACCTACTTTGTTGATCGTTTTTAAAAAATATTTTTGACCATTAATGTACTTCGCCTCCAACTTCATATCTAGATATATCATTTTAAGTGCGGTTGGTTCTCTTCTGTTCCTGTGGGAGCATCGCTGTGAAGTAACTTAATGTAGCAATTGCTCGCCTTGGTACGATCGGATATAGGGCCACACTCCTGGGTGTTTCCTCTCCGTAAGGCCTTGTTTAGTATGTACGCGACGCGCGACGCGACGTATGCGTAGTGGCCAAATCGAGCGACGCGATTGACCAATTCGGCCACTACACATGGCATCGCGTCACGCGTTGCGCGCACACTAAACAAGGCCTGAGGCCCCGTTTATACTTCCGACGCTGAGCGACGTGACGCCACGTATAGGCCCATGCACACTTCTGCGACACCGCGGCGCGGCAAGAGGAGCGAAGGCACCTCCGCGAAATCCGGCGGTTGCGGCGCGGTCGCGTTAGAGAATCGTTATAGGCAACGGGACCGACGTCCCAGTGCATGTCGCGCCGCTTGGTATGATTTGAACCATTCCAGCCTGCGGCACTCAGCGCGCCAACGCCGGCGATAGCCGCAAAAGTGTGCATGCCTCCTTCTGCGGCACCTGTCGCTATGTCGCGCCGCGCCGGTCGCGACCCTATCCTTCATCATGGCCGTGCGCCGCTGTCGCAGAAGTGTACATGGGCCTGATACGGGCCAAGTTGATCGAACGCGTCGCACAATCAATTTGGCCACCATATGTGGCGTCGCCTAGTTTATACTTGCGCGGCCACGCCGCGTGGCACCACGATCGCCATAGATATCGATTTTTCGCGCCGCCCCGTCCATATCTATTCCGACCATCGTGCCGCGCCGCGCAGCGGTGCAAGAATAAACTAGGGCTAAAGGATGCTCGAAAGTGAATTCCACACTCACTGAAAGTCACACCATAGTTATACTAAATGCCAACGCCTGCACTTTTGATGCCGATATAAATTTTTACTAATTTTAATCTACCTCTTTTTAAACAATTCGACATGATATTACGCTCCACTATGCTTCTGTTTTTGGGTGATGCTTTTTAGTCCTTTGCACTGAGTATGTATTCTGAATAATCTACAAATCATTTCTCCCATTCTTTTGCAGTCCATAGTGTTATCCAAGGTGGCTCATGTTTCCTTGGTGTTTATTCCTTTGAGCTAAGAATTGTTATTTGATCGGCACTATGTTTTCTTTTGTTTACTTGGTTTCTATGGCGCAGTTTAGGTGCAGCAATAATAGTAGATAAATAAGCAAAGGATAAAGGATGAAGGGCGGCTTAGTCAACCCCTTCTGGAATGCACCACGCACTCTATTTCGCTTACGCAGGGTTATTTTTCGAAATTTGAAAAATCGGAGCAGTAAACAACGTCGCCCAGCGGAAGCTGCTCCTCCTGCTTCTGCTTTATGCACGTGATCCTATTATGCAGGTTTATTAACAGCACATCAAGGCACATGTTAGGAAGGCAAAGATCTGGCATAGGTGACACAGTCGCGCCGACTGGGGGAGCCCCGTTTCGTTGCTGATCGGTGACGGCTTGGCGTAGGAAAGGAGAGGAAGACGGCGGTGAGGAAAGACGATGAAGAAGACCCTCTTGCTCCTCGATCAGACCCGTGGCTTTTATCCTTGAGTAGACCGCGCTCTGAAAGCCTATGAGTCAGACAAGAATTCCATGATTCTCAAACATAACACATCGAGGCCTAACATATCATGCACGTCGCTTCAGAGCAATCATACGGTGTACAAAGATCTCTTTTAGGATGCCCCACGCATTGTACTTCTTCTGGGTGAGGCAACTTGAACACGTGCTTGATCCACACAATGACTTACGGCGGCCAGCCGATGTACTAGTGAGAATTATATTCCTTCCAGACGAGTTGGCCAGCTATTCGTCTGCCTCGTGAGAATGTGAGGTTTGGTTGACGAGACCGGAAGTCCTAATCAGGAAACTGGAATCGAGCGCACAGGACCGCCGATGCCTTCGGGCCTGCACTACCATGCGCCTGACGATATTGACATAAAGTAAATAATAGACAAAACGCGGTAGGGTAAAGGTATTAAGTTGCTGCTTATGAAATGGCCGATTTTCCTACCTCAGTCATTCCACGTGCGACTTGAATCCTGCTACGTCTTTGATCGGTGGAGAATATTGTCGCGGAGCTGTCGTGCCAAGATTGATTCCTTTATTCGACTTATGATTCGGAGTAACCGCCTTCCTTTCAAAAGGCGAGGGAAGTTTCACTATGGTTCTTGAATGGGTAATTTCTCAAACTCGCGTTGTCTCTTCGAGGCTCTGAGAAAGGCGGTCACTCCGAAACCAACGAAAAGAAGAGTTCGATATCATTGTTGGCACAACAGCTCTACGACAAAATTCTTTCTGGTCTAGATGCACCCGTTACTGTTTGGTTCCATTCTATTTTGCTGCAACAACTCGATCTTCAGGGTTTTTTTAGACGACAGAAGTAAAAAATACCCTCTACGGATTTGAATTAGTGAACAAAATGAAAGGATAAAAGATAAAGGATGGAGTTACTCAATCAATCTCTTTTGGGATGCGCCACGCATTCTACTCCTACGGGATGTCATGGAGGTGATTTGAATGCGTATTTGGCTACACAATGACTTGCGATGTTTAGCCGATGAACAAGTGAGCGCCTTATCCTTACAAGTCTTGTACCAATTCACCGACTTCGGAGGGATGGAAGGCTTGGTTGGTCTGGGCGAGAAATCCGAACCAGGAACTTGGTATCGGGTGCAGGCAACAGCTGGCCGCTTCCTCCGACTGCGCTCCACGCGCCTATATCAGTACGAGAAAGCATACGATCATCAGATGGAGCTGAACAAGCGAACTCGACAGGCAACATGGCTAGAGCTAATAGAAAAATCAAATCACTAGGCAACATGACCAGAGTTAACACAGCCGTCGCCTCCTCCAACTGCAACTAACAGTTCACCATGGGGGATTCAGCCCCTTACAAGTATATCGTCGAAGCAGTTGAATGCATTTCAAATCAGTTTCTTTGAACCTCAAGTGGCTGGTATGGAGATTGTAAGCCGTCATAATGATGTTTTGTTGCGATCAAGACTTCTAGCGCCAGGCGGGACTCGAACCCGCACCTCCCTCTGACCGGACGAGAACGCTCTACACCTTTACACCACCGGCGCCGTTTGATCGAACGCAGCATCCACACCTCGTGGGACTGATCAGCACCGGCGGAGAGTCGTTGGATACACCGCCCTCATAAAGGGGCGGGGCGAGGGCGCGCCGAGGACAAGATGTCCGGGTCCCTCCTCACATGGAGGCATCGAATTTCTAATCACTTCTCTTGACCCTGCAGCTCTATCCTGAACTGATTTCGTTCTTGAGACAAGAGTCGGAATCTTGTTCACCACATTTGGAGGAAAAGAGTTTTCAGCTGCAGCGCCAAGGCTTTCTTCAGGTCCCACCACATTTCTCAGTACTAAGTCGTCGTCTACATTTTCCGATAAGTACAACAACATCATCGAAAATTATCTGCTCCTTGGAAAGAGAGGACGGTGAGCCGTTTTTGAGCTCAATTACGGATAAGCCTTCAATGAAGAACTCCTGACCGGAACCACCCATAGTCTCTAGTTGAGGCGAAAATTGAAAGAATTGTGAAAATTGAAGGAATCTAGAGAGAATAGCGACGTTCTCCTTCCCTCAAGTGCCCCCATGACCGAACCGACTGAAAAATGACTTCGGAATTCTCCGAGATGCGCTTCCCAATCGTCTCCTATCAGCTGTTCGGTTTTTGGACGGCGTCATGCCAATTAACGACGGTTTCGCGCGCAGCGAACTTGTTCAAATAGAGTGGCGCGGGCAGGGCGGGAAGTGGGCGGCGGGCAGCACGGTGTACCGAACGACTGCCCCCCACCAGCACCCACCCGTATCCGGGATGAGCTGGCTGTGTGGCGTGAATGCATTTTACCCTTTAAATAGGGAGGTATTGGAGGCCTGGGTGGTTTGCGTGGAACCCGAACCATTGATTCGGATCTCACGCCACCATAGGCGGTTACTGTCACTGGGCTACATCTGCCCATGAACGAACGAATACAGCTAAAATGAATATGAACATATTCCAAAATGAGCGCCTTTCAGATTAAATCACACACTTTCTATGAGAATTAGAAAAAAATTATCCGTGGAAAATTTTGTACGACTTCGTTTGAAATTTTTTAGAATCACCCGTCCCAAAATGTGAACAGACATGGCAGATGTTGTAAAACGTTATTTTTGGAGGAAAAATTACGAGTTCAAGGCCATTTCTAAAGTGTAGGAAAACAGGGGATATTTTAGTGCTAAACGAAGAGATTGCACCACATCTGTCCAGAGCGACGCGATTTTCCCACGATTGATAGTAAAAATTCTGTTTACGGAGAGTTACACACTTGCCCACGGTTCAGTAAAAACAATTTGAGAATAGAGCAAATTTTCACATCGCATTTTCAAGTAAGCAATATTTGCAGTACTAATCAAATGGAACTCGTGATTGCGATGTCCGTTCCTCCACGTGATGCCACTGGGAACGGCTCGCTCTGCAAGCTAAGCTAATCACGAACACTCGATTGCAGACGGACAGGCCCTTGTGACAGGCCGGCCTACGAAGACCCGTGTCACATCACATGGTGTACGACAGTTTAAGCTTTAAGAGATAGTGCTACGGCATCCGCGGGAGCTGAAGCGCACTCGCAGAGCCCGGCGAGTGTGAGAAGTATGCGAGGGTCCCTGATGCGAGGACGGCATCGCGGGGTAACTGAGCTAGTCCGAAAGTCCCGTAACGTAAGCAGGACCCGCGTGGCAACGCTGAATGTGGGTACGTTGACGGGCCGCTCATGCGAGCTGGTTGAAGCACTGGAGCGTAGAGGAGTTGATCTCTGTGTGGTGCAGGAGACGAGGTGGTCCTGCAGCAAGTCAAGGGACGTAGGACGTGGCTTCAAGGCCGTTCTATGTGGAAGTCCCAGGACCACCAGTGGTGTCGGAATAATCGTCTCCGAACGATTTCGTGACTCGATTGTAAGCGTCGAGCGCTTTGACGATCGATTGATGAAGATCGTTGTCGCCGCTAAGGAGCGACTCTATCACTTCTTCTCTGCGTATACTCCGCAGAGTGGCTGCTCCGATCAAGCTAAGAAAGAATTGTGGAGCCTGCTTGATGAGAAGACAGCAGAGATACCGCCGAAATATGTCATCATAGTCGCTGGTGACCTTAATGGGCACGTCGGAGCGATGAAAGACGGGTACAGCTGGTTACCTCCCTCTTCGAGCAAAAACTTGGCTCTGATCGAAGAACGTGGTCGTTAGGATCAACACTGCATTTGGGCCCTGACCGATTACCGTACATACCGTCAATGAATCGGAAGAAAAAATCAATTATAAATGCATATCGAAGATTCTCTTCTCCGTTTTTGGGATTAATAGGGCATGACCTACTGGGAGCTGCTGAACTACAATCGCACTGTCAATGTCGCCGTGTACATAAAACAGCTCCAGAAACTGGCTGACGCTTCAAAGGAAAAACGATCAAAACGCATCGAAACTGTCGTCCTCCATGGACCGTACAGAACTAGCGTGGCACCATCAGACTACCGCCTCTTCAAAGTCCTCAAGCAACATCAGAGAAAAAGTTCGACAATTATTCGTTTGTCCGGATAACTCTTAGCGTTTTGAGAGCTTAACTTTGAAGTACAATGACTTTCTCAATTCTTCTCGAATTTAGTCGAAATAAGCACGGTTCGAATTGGCACACAATCGCCAACTAGCCACCTGTCGACTTTTTCCACCAGCGGAAAAATTAAGTGGTCGAGATTCGACAAAATCCACGAAAGGGCTTCGGCTTGGTCCTGATTGGTGAAGGTTTTACCAGCGAAAAAGCTCTGAAAGTGTTTGAAAAGGTGGTAGTCGGTTGGTGAGAGGTCTGGAGACTATGGCCGGTGAGGCAGGACTTCAACCCTTAATTCGTTCAATTTTCGAATAGTGGCTTTGAAACGTTTGGGGAAGAATCAGGAATCGTTGTCAATCAGTTTCTTGTGTGTCCAACGAGGTTTTTATGGTGGATCTTTGTTATGCGGCCTGATGTTTCGACGCGATCGTCGTCTTCAGAGGCCTGAGGATGGTGCAAGATGTTGAAATACCCCATCAAGCGCCTCAACTGCTCTAGCGGTTCCGACACCGTGAGGGGGGGGGGGGTCCCAAGAAATCCTCACGAAAAGAGGGTAACTCGCGATACGAAGATAGGAGCTGGAATCTTATTGAGAATCGGGCCTCTTCTGTTGACCAATGCTGGCCGAAGTTGACGCAAATTTCGGTGCGTTTCGTCGATTTCCTTACAGTAGGACTCTGTTGTGATCGTTTGGGCCGGTGTCAGCAAACTGTAATGGATCACACCTGCCGCCGACCAGCACACAGTGACCATTATCTTTTTTAGTGGAGGTTCGTCTCTGAAAAATGCCTAGGGGGTTCGTCGGCGTCCAACCACTGTCCGGAACGTTTCCTGCTACCATACAGAGTCCGTTTTCCATCACAAGTGATGATTCGGTCCAAAAACGGGTGAGTTTTGTTGCGTAAAAGTAGAGAAGAACAAATCTCAAAGCGCGACAATTTTCGCCGCTTACTCAACTCGCGGATCACCCCACTTTTCGAGCCTTTTCACCTTCCCAAGGCGTTTCAAAGCATCCGAAACAGCAGTTTTACTGACGTCTAGCTCTTCCGCGGTAGCGCGAACTGTTTGGGATGGTTCAGCTTCCACCAATTCCTCCAACTCGTCGTCCAGGATTGCTCCAGGTCGACCGCTGCGGGGGTCGTCTTCGAGGCTGAAATCTTTGGTCCGAAATTTACTGAACCACTGCCGCACAGCGCTTTCTCCAACACTATTAGGCCCCCACACTTGATTGATTTTTCGAGCTGTCTCGGCTGGAGATTGTCCCAATTTGTAGTCAAAATAAAATATCGTTCGGAATTACTCCTTCGACATACTTCAATAAGCCCTCCAAGAACAGAAATATAGGACAACGTTGATGCAAATTATCTATTCAGATAGAGCGAAAAATTCTGTACAGGAAGTAGCATCTAAGCGCAATGCAAGTTGAATTTTTACTTAATAATAGACGATTGAAAAATAGTGATACAAAACGCTGAGAACTTTCAGGACAACCTAATACAACCACCTGAGATTCCCTTTATTTTGACTCCCAGCCTCATTCATGCTGGAAAAGGGCATTGAAACCTTGCCTAAGAAATGGCTTACTATTCTCGACACTAATGATGGTTACACTCGAAAAGTAACACTTCAAAAATGTGATTTTTATATGTGCAAAAATTTCTACTTAGCCTAGTGCTCATTTCGGTGACGTTTTGAGGACCTTCTTTCACATTTTGGGTAAAATCTTGTCCTAGCCTCACATGACGTTTTGGCATTTAATGAGAAGAAAGAACAACAGCTGACGGCACTTCCTCAGCTCCCAACACAATAGATGTGCTTCTTCTAGTCTAATAAAAACACGAAGTGGTACAGCATAAAGAGGATATGGAGATTCCTCTATCCTTTGTAGCTTTGGTAGATTTACGGTGTCCTACTATTAGGTTGTCCCATAAGTCCCCGTCGTTTTTTCAACGATTCACTGCAGATTTCGCCGGCGGTCTCTTGCATAGCGCTGCACAGCATTCGAAGGAGAATGAGTTGCTCTGTCAGAGCATGTATTGCATTTCTTTCTTCATCATGAATTTTGCCAATTTTTAGGTCGTTGAAGTGAAAAGTGAAAAAGCGAAAAAGTAGCCATTTGCGCACTTGTTCTCTCCGCTTAGGTTTGTAATTTTTTTGCGCAGTTTTTTATAGCACTTGGAAGACAATGTTCTGTACTACAAGAATATGTGTTGGCCCTATTTTCTCACTTAACCCTTTATTGATTTTTGGGCCATCAAATTGGGACGCCCGAAGGAGGGTGGTTATTTTTGCCGACAGCTCCTGCTCTGTGGTTGGACTTTTTGGGTTGGTGTTATATGTCATTCGAAAGAGAATGTCTTGCGCTATAAGAATTTGTGTCGCGTTTATTGATTTCTGTTGAATTTCAACAAAATGCCAAAAAGAGAAAAATCGTCTCCACCAACAACTCCTTCTCCTCCTTCAGTTGTTGATATTCGACAGAAATCAGCGTGAGGCAGTAAACGCGACACAAATTCTTTTAGAGCAAGACGCCCTCTTCCAAACGACATATAACACCAAGCAAAAAAGTCCAACCACAGAACCGGAGTTTTGGTTAAAATTCGGACGGAAAAGTCGGAATTCCCAATTTGATGGCCTAAAAATCAATAAAGAACAAGTGAGAAAATAGGACCAACACATATTCTTGTAGTACAGAACATTGAATTCCAAGTGCTATAAAAAACTGCGCAAAAAAATACAAACCTAAGCGGAGAGAACAAGAGCGCAAATGGCTACTTTTTCACTTTTCACTTCAACGACCTAAAAATTGACAAAATTCGAGATGAAAAAAGAATTGCAAAAGAAACGCTCTGATAGAGCAAATCATTCTCTTTCGAAAGCTATGCAGCGCTATGAAAGACACCGCCGGCGAAATCTGCAGTGAATCGTTGAAAAAAACGGCGGGGACTTATGGGACAACCTAATATATATAAAAGAGTAAGCTGTTGTGTCTGTTCTTCCGTCTATCCGTCCGCCTGTCCGTCCGTCTGTCCGTCCGTCTGTCCATCTGGCCTTTCATGGACGTCGACTAACTGGGGGGTTCAGGTGAGGTGTCACCTACGTCGTGCTGAGATGGGTCAGAATACGTGTTGCCGATGTCACGCAAAGGGTGTCCGAGTTCCGAATATGTGTCACCGTCGTCATGAAAACGAGCGTCTACGTTCAGAAGAGGTGTCACCGACGTCGTACGAAAGCGTTTGTGTTCAGAAGACATGTCATGAATGTCGCGCAATGGACGTTCGGGTTGAAAATAGCGGAAGGGGTGATCGGATTCAGAAAACATCTCACCGATGTCGCAATGTCGTGTCTGGTATTACTATAAGATGATCGATTTAATATGTTCGGATGATTCATCATGTACTCTGTTTGTATCACTATCACTATGCTGATCTGTAGAGGGATTTGAAAACATTTCACAAGCACTTGCTTATCATGCTTACATCTGCTTAGCATACCAATCAGATCCGTCTATTTATCCTGTATAAAGGTAGCCTCCGGAGCTTGAGAATTGTGTCTTTTAGCTGTTATATATTTCACCTAACACAGTTGTTAAGTAAATGTTTAATTGCCCAAGTTTGAGGGGCCGTCCACTATCCTGCGTGGCAAATGATGCCCCGGCCGAGAGTTTTATAATCAGGCTGGCTGTTAATAGTCAACACTCTCCGTTTCTATAAGAGTTGTTGATGCTCAGAGCGCTCAGTTCTAGAAAACAGTACTAGAAAGAGCTCTTCTCAAATCATTTTCGACACTGCTTGCGAAAACGCTCTGTGATGCGGAATTGCAGAGCTGAGGCTGGACTATAAATGAAATTGCTTTCAGTCAGAAGAACTGGCGTCTCAGTCTGCACTCGCACCCGTGGGAGCTATTGTCAGAGGGGCTAACTATTTTAGCCCCCTCCGAGCTCATCAATTCCACGGCTTTCCGAATGGTCTGTGAAATTCACGTGGCTGCCGGGTCCCATTTCCGACACGGGAGGCGTGCCCCTGCCGAGAAATTGAAGACGAAGAGGGGCGTAGCGTGGCCGACGGTCATAGTGGCAATGGCTACCTCTGGCTCGACCACTCCTGTCGCCGTTCTGGTTCTTGTCGTCGTAGCAGCAGTCGTCTTGGCAGAGAGTGTGAGCGAAAAGTGAGTTCACTTCATTATTTCTCGACGGCCGGATCATGGTGCGACGTGTCCAGAAATATTATACATAGAAGCTAATAGGCTTTGCGCTTCCGCTGCCCAGAAGGAGTGCTTGGTAGCGCATTCCATGGACCATTCGGCTGTCATAACCAAAAAGATCCCAGGTTCTTGGCCCTAGTCCCGTTAAGGTCAACCAATCCTTCAGTCCCTTCGGGCTCTGTGAACTGGGACTAGACTTGCCTAGGAAAGAGTCATTGTGTAGCAACGTTGGCATTCAAACTGCTTCCTCGATATCATATAAGATCGTGGCGTAAAATGTAAAATGCGTGGCGCATCCCAAAGATGGTTGATTAACGTCGTCCTTCATCCTTTATCCTTATTACTCTGGCGAGTCGACTATGATCCAAGAAATGCAAGAAAGTAGTTCCTTCCTTTGAGTTGTAGCCTATTGACTTCCACCTACTATCTGGTAGATGGCTTCAAGGAAAAGTGTGAAGCGCAGTCGGAGGAGGCACCGGCCGTCACTGAAGCATAGAATCGACCCATGGTTCAGGTTCCTAATAACGACTTTGTATAATAGCCTTCTTTGCTTGTGAGCTGTTACAATGTTGTCTTATTGCGATCAAAGCTCTAGCGCTAGGCGGGACTCGAACCCGCACCGATGTTCGATGTTCGATCAAACAGCGCACGGGTGGTGTAATGGAGTAGAGCGTTCCCGCAGGAGGTGCGGGTTCGAGTCCCGCCTGGCGCTAGAGTTTTGATCGCAACAAGACAAATCGAAACAGCTTACAACCTCGATACCAGCCTACTGAGGCTTAAAGAAATTGAATTGAACCTTCTTTACGCTGGTAAACCACAGTTGAAAGGGGAGCGACGGATTGGTCTGTTGTTCAAGTGACTGCAACAGTTCATCATGAAGACCAGGCATATGTACATACATTCAGACTGCCCCACGATATTCTGTAGGGGAGGAATGCGTTGTACGTCCCATGGAGGTTCATCTGCACTAAACTCTAATCTTATTGATCATCTGGGTTTATTTTCCTAAGTGTATCGATACAGATGAATAAGCGAAGCTTCCCAAGTCTGCCAAGGCGAATTCCTCTGAAGCAAACCGAACTCACCGTTGTTACACCAGCACTGAGTGAAAGCTCCGTTGTAGCTACCATAGAACAAATGAGACCTACCAAGCACAAACCTATAGTGATGTTGAGCTATAGAAGTACTTGATTTTGGTGTCATATCCCACATAACGGAATAAACGGCAAAAAGTCACTGGTGTTTGAAATGCACTCGTTTCGGTTGTTCATCGTTGGGTTACGTTCTCGAATCCAAAAGAGCCTCCAGAGTCTTTCTGGCTCCAATTTTACTTTCACATAGCAACACAGTGAATTTATACTAAAATCGTCTCCAGCGTAGGCTTCCTCTCAATGTTTACCGAGTGGGGTTAGTGTTTTGTGATTATTTTTATTTTATTTTTAATTTTTATTTCACCTCGTGCCGACTGAGTCATATTCTTCTGATTACTTCCTCCTGTTGTGTGTCTGAAGGAGCAAAGAAGAAAGTCCGTGCTATAAGATGTGCCACGACTGACTAGTGCTTTCTTTCTACATCTTTTTATACGAAGATCTACATAAAATAATATACCAGATGACAGTATAACATGTAATCACAAAGGCAGGACTTAGGCGTAGAACAGCAGCTGCGGTTGTCTCAGAGGTACTCTCAGTAACAAGTGCGGAAAGATATCGTTGAAAATATGTCCACTGAAATGTCCTGACTTCGAACACTTTCAAAGCAATGCAAAAGAAGACCATTGGGATCTGAATGTTGCGTAGGTTCAATCCTTCCTCTTCTACATCCTGCTTCTCTATTGCTGCGGGGATCTTCTTCTTGTCTTTGACATTTGCCACGATAGCTCACTCGAGATACGACGTATTGGATTCCCTTAGCATATCTTTTCCTTTTTCTGGGCGCGTGTAGCGCAGTCGGAGGAGGCGCCGACTGTCGCCTGCACCCGATACCAGGTTTCTGGTTCCGATTTCCCGCCCAGGCCAACCAAGCCCTTCACCCCTCCGGGGTCGATGAATTGATACCGGACTTGTCTGGGAAGGATAAAGCGCAAGCTTGTTCATCGGTTGGCCACCGCAAGTCGTTGTATGGCCAAATACGCATTCAAATCGCCTCCACGACATCCCGCAGAAGTAGAATGCGTGGCGCATCCCAAAAGGGATTGAGTAACGCCGTCTTTTAGCCTTTTCATCCCGTTATCTTTTCCTTTTTCTATCCAGTGATTTGTGATTTTCAATACATCGTCTTCAGTGTCTCATTACTCGTTTTAATGTACAATTTGGGCAAATAAATATTAAAATAAGTGCTATCTTCGCTTAACCTCCCCTAGTAAGTCCAAACTTGGTCACATTAATCGCCGAAAATACATCCTTGCTAATATCCAAGGCATTAGTCATAAAGACCATTCTATGCCCCAATTTAGTTAGGGGAGATGTGTTTTCGACGGGGAAGGGCGGAATTTTGGGCCTATTAGCATAGCTACTAAGCTCTAATTGCCTTCATCAACTTTTTTTCTAGCTTGTAGTGAAGGCTTGTTATTTTGGATCAAAAGCGTAAGCATGAGCCCATTTCCTGCTTACTAACAGTCCAGGGACTACTAGTTTTAAATAACTTTCATCAACATTTTTATCTGGGAGCAGTGAATTGGTATAAAGGACAAAGGATAAAGGACGGCATTACTCAATCCTTTTGGGATGCGCCACGCATTCTACTTCTACGGGACGTGGCGAAGGAGATTTGAATGCGTATTTGGCCATACAATGACTTGCGGTAGCTAGCCGATGAACAATTCAGCGCTCTATCCTTCGCAGACAAGTCTGGTACCAATTCACCGACCCCGAAGGGATGTAAGACTTGGGCCTCGGCGGGAAATCCGAACCAGGAACCTGGTATCAGGTGCACGCGACAGCCGGCGCCTCCTCCGGCTGGGCTACACGCGCCCAAGTGAATTGGTAGCAGTCCTAAATACTTGACAACCATGAAATCTATTCACACCAAAATTGTCTTTGCTTTTGCTTTCCTTCAACTAAACACTAAATAAATAAGCACTTCATTTAGAAAGACATTGAGAGGGGGAAGTATAGGGTGCACCAAAATAACATGGACAAGATTTTTACCACATTTATAAAGCAGCCAACAATTCGAGAAAACAACAACTAAATTACAATAATGCAAACATCAAGGTAGATCATGTTCAAGTGGTTTCGTAGTGGTCTCCCTTGGAGTGGATGCACAGCGCCAAACGCTTCGCGAGGTTTAGGGGCGATGGTCCGCAGGTCATCAGGAAGCAATCCTTCCCACTCCTGGCGATAGGATTCCTTCAGGGACTGGAGATGACGGTGGCGCTTGGAGCCGACCCTAGTCTGGAAAATGCCGACACACTATAGTCCATCGGATTCAAATCCGGAGAATACGGCGGCCATTCCGAAGGCGTGATGAAGTCGGGGAATTGGCCTTGCCTGAGTACTCTTCGCCCTATGTTCGGGTGCAGAGTCCTATTGGAACGCCCAATGGGCATCACTGAAGTGCTACTGTACCCAAGGAAGAACTACGGACTCGAGGATGTCTCGCTGGTGCACATCTTCGTCGATTTTCACTCCTTTATCCACGAAAACTAGAGGGTTCCTGCCAGAGGGATTGTTCCGCCCCAAACCATGGCCGATTGTGGGTTCTGGTGGGTTCGACGATAGCAAAGCTGCTTGGAGCCTCTGTAGACCAGATCGTATCGTTTTGGCGATTGTGCGTCTGCTCCACGTTGAACAGCTCGAATCTGTGCACAGAATCTGTTCCCAGCCACGACCTGCGGTCCATCGTCGAAAAATTCGCGAAACGTTTGGTCCTTTGCATCCGCTTCAAGGGAGGCCAGTTCGAAACCACTTCAAGATGGAGTACCTTAATGTTTCTGTTTCTGTTGTTGTAAATTAGTCGTCGTTTTTCGAATTGTTGGTTGTTTTATAATTCTGACGAAAAAATCTTGTCCACCTTATTTTGATGCCCCCTTTATTAGCGCAGAGCTAAACCCAGCTCAGATCAATCTCTCCTCCGTGGCAGATGTTTACTCGGCTTATTGTCTTGTGTGGGAGACAGTCCTTTTATCATCCATACATACTTGTGGGCGCTGCCACATCCCGGGTACTGAGTGCCATCTGATCTCTAGTCGAGATCGTGCGACTTTTGTCACCTTATCGGCGTATAGAGACGCTGTCAGCGGCTTAAAAGTGCTACGGTCACTTTTTGCATATTTTCGGACGTCTGTTCGCCCGGCTTTTTGCTTTAAACCAGCAAATCCCTTTTCGGTGCTGCTTCGTGCTGATCAACCCTAGCTCCACAATGTCACTGTATTTGTCAGGGCGCAGCAGAGAATTGTGCTGAATTCTTCGCAATGAAGAGTTGACAGAACTAAGGTGGAGACATATAGCCTAAGAGATAAGATGCTGACTCAACGCTACACTAGCTTCATTAAGTGCGCTGTTTGGGAAGCTCTCGTATCTCCGACCGTGTTGAACCATTTCTGGATGGAGATGTTCTGCATAGTTCCATGAAGGGAAATTGTGTATTCCTAGGCCTTGACCTCATCGTGTTAGATGTGAAAAATTCAAAGGCAGGCCTTGTTAAAGGTGTGAAAAAACTGCGTATACATTCAAGTTAGGTTCGGAAGCTGAGTTCTCTCCAGACAAGGTTCAGGGTGATCTTGCATTACGCATCCACATTGAATGCGTCCCTCAGTTTTTATTGATATATTTCACACTTACGAATTCAAACCTCACTAGAGTGCTTATCTCTAACTTCTTAGCTACTTTGTAAAAACGGGAAGGAAGCAATTCTTTCAAGCTTTGTCATACCTAGCAACATGTTAGGAAGTATACAGCGAGGTAATAAGCCATCTTTGATTCGTAGATTCAAGTGGTTACAATCTTTTTTCAGCTGCTAACGTTAATGTCAATAAAGTTTCCGCGTTCAAGAAAACGTGGCAAAATCATTGGAGAGAGTTTGTAGCACTTGTCGTGAATGTGGCCTACATTGGAATGGGGATGCACATTGTATCGGACCAATCAGGCTGCATCAAACAACGGCGTACGCGGCCGTTACCTTCATTGGCCTGTGATCGACTGTTGCTTCTCTCATGTAGGACGCATTATTGACTACTTCCGAATTTAACAAGAGAGAACATTTTTGGAAGACATTTTTGTTATAATTGTCTCGTTCTTACTAAGAAGACCTTTAGCACAAAGCGAAGTTATGAGTTGTTAAAAAGGATGTTTAGTTAAGATCAAACTCTTGCTTCGACCAAGACTCTAAACCACACCTTCTGCTTTTCGAGCAATTTGCTACCCCAAGTAGCGGGGCGCGTGTAGCTCAGTCGGAGGAGGTGTCGGCTGTCGCGTACACCTGACACCAGGTTCCTGGTTCGGATTTTTCGCCCAGGCGAGCCAAGCCTTTCACCCCTCCAACGTCGGTTAGCTGGTATCAGACTTGTCTGGGAAGGATAAAGGGCTGACTTGTTCATCGGCTGGCCACCACAAGTCATTGTATGGCCAAGTTCGGAGTAAGCCTAAGCCTCCACGACATCCCGTAGAAGTAGAATGCGTGGCGCATTCCAAGAAGGATCGAGTAATACCGCTCTTTATCCTTTATGCTATCCCATTATACCACCGGCGCTGCTAGGTCGAACACAACATTCACGATATCCTCGTAGCAATGACATACAAGCACTCTCCCACCTGTGAATAAAAACATCAGCTTCATCGGTTCCATGCTGATATCAACGACTGGTTCTTACCATTATCACGGTATTGGCTCCAAGGACATCGTGGCGTGGATGTTGCGTCCGATGAAGCAGGTGGTGCAACGGGTTAGTATTCTGTCGGAAAGCAGAGGGTCTGGTTTGAGTCCCGTCTAGTGCGAGATTTTTGCCCTCAAGTACGCATAAAGCGATAAAGTGATAAAGGACGGCGTCATTCAATCCCTTTTGGGATGCGCTACGCATTCTACTTCTATGTCGTGCAGGCGACTTGAATGCGTATTTGGCCATACATGACTTGCGGTGGCCAGCCGATGAACAAGTCAGCGCTTTATCCTTCCCAGACAAGTCTGGTACCAATTCACCGACTCCGGAGGGATGGAAGGCTTGGTTGGCCTGGGCGGGAAATCCGAACCAGGAACCTGGTATCGGGTGCACGCGACAGCCGGCGCCTCCTCCGACTGCGCTACACGCGCCTTAAGTACGCATATTCCTTATAATTCTGAGCGCGTTTTCAACTTGCCCTTAAATTACCGTAGTCTAAAGTTATCGAACCTCTTAATTCCCAGACTTAACCTGGAGCTAAGCGATTACAAGCACAAGAAGGAAGAAGTCATTAACTAAACATGCGCTTGGTATGCTCCACACGTTCTACTTTATCAGGCAATCTGGCAAACAGAATGCGTATTTGGCCCAATCAGTGACCTGGCATGGCCATTTGATGCACTGGTCAGTGCTTTGTCCTTCTCAGACAAATTTGGTATCTATTTACCGATCTAGTGGGGATGGAAGGCTTATTTGGCCTAGGCGGATAACGCGAACCAGCACTTGGAATTGGGTGCACGCGATAACCGGCGCCTCTCCAGACCGCGCTACCACGGTCATACCTGTGTGCCACAAAATATGTGGTCATTCAAGGATGACGTAGATGCCTACTGATGGTTATAGTAGGCTACTGCCCTTCCGGGGCGGGAGCGCGTGGAGCGCAGTCGGAGGAGGCGCCGACTGTCGCCTGCAGCCGATACCACGTTCCTGGTTCGGATTTCCCGCCCAGGCCAACCAAGCTTTCCATCCCCACGGGGTCGGTGAATTGGTACCAGACTTGTCTGGGAGGGACGAAGCACTGACTTGTACATCGAGTGGCCACCGCAAGTCATTGTATGGCCAAATACGCATTCAACTCGCCTCCACGACACCCCGTAGAAGTAGAATGCGTGGCGTATCCCAGAGAGGATTGAATAACGCCGTCCTTTACCCATTTATTTACTGCCCTTCCAAGCGGTTTATATACTAACATATGTCGACGTTCTTACGTAAATCTCTTTTTCTAACAAGAACATGAGGCATAAAGACATGGAGAAATAACGGCGTTACTCAACATCTGTTTGGAACGCGCCACGCGTTATACTTTGTAGACTATAGATCGACTATAGACTAGATTAGCAGACTTTCGTTGCCGTTTGCCGTCTGACAAGGCGCATGCCATAGAGCATTGGGTACATGTCGCGAACGTGGGCAGCATTGAGAACGCTCCACCCAATCAGGCTGCATAGAATGGGCGCTCCATTGACAGAAAAAAGTAGGCGGTCGGCACCCTGATTGACCGGCATGTGATGGGCTGGTGCTTTGTCTGGCTGTGATTAGCTGGCGCTTTATCTCCGCCCAAAGGCTGGCATTTTCACGTAATGAACACAGTAGAGCTGCAGGCGGAGGCACATGCAGGGTGGTGTCAGGCACATGCACTGCATCTATACGCCCTGGCGGAGGCATTATGTCGGTAGTAAAATTTCGTCGGCATTTCGGCCAAAGGAAACCGATGAATTCTCGGCGAAAATTTCTTCCACCCCTTCTCTCTGACTGCCTAAACGTTTCGGGTACCCTCTATGTACTTCAACATGCTCAGTATCTAAAGTGTTCCCTAAAAACGCAGATTTTGTGTCAGTTCATTGATTATTAAGCAGTCATTTCATAAAATTGACGGCTTCAGTTTTAGAACCGAGACAAGAAGTGGATGAAAACCTAAGTGAGGAGTTGAGGCCAAAATTATTCTGCCAGTTCGGACCAGGTTCCACCTTGCCCAGATTAGTGTGATGTGCCCCAACCGGACCAGCGTTACCTCATGAAAATTTAGACAATGCTCGGTACATGTCGCAAAGATGGCCAGCATTGAATGGAGATAAACCGCGAGCTAATCGCAGCTAGGCAGAGCACCAGCCCAACACATGCCGGCCAATCAGTCACTTTTGTGGAAGTCAGCCCTCCAGATTTTCCGGTAGAACAACTGCTTCCGTCATTTGCTATTCTTGTCGTCAAAGTTAAGTAGGTGTGCCAAAATTGCAATTGCGAAAGATTCCTCTGCGAACAATGCCAGAAGTGTGTATGTGTTTTTAACTGTGTAATTAGCTATACTGTCAGAAACAAACGGTCCAGCAAATACGTCGTGATGTCATAGTGCTGCACGTCACCTTCAAAAAAAGTCGCATTGTGGCACAGTCGGAGGAGACGGCGGCTATTGTCTGCAACCCGAATAAGACTCTTAGTCCAGTTTTTTCCGCCCACGCCAAGCAATCTTACTCTCCCCTCGACGTCGGAGCATAGGTAACAGACTTATCTGTAAAGGATAAAGCGCTCCTAATGACAACATCAGACGACAGGTGGTCCGTAGTGGACCTCATGACAAGCACCGCATTTCGCAAAACTACGCTACATATTTAAACGGAGGTGTGGATTACTTAAGAGAAATAATCTTCGAAATAGAGTACATGGTTTGTAAGGCTAAGTAAAGTATAAAGAATAAAGGACGGCGTTACTGGCGTTACTCAATCCCTTTTGGGATGCGCCACGCATTCTACTTCTACGGGATATCGTTGAGGCGATTTGAATGCGTATATGGCTATACAATGACTTGCGGTGGCCAGCCGATGAACAAGTCAGCGCTTTATCCTTTCCCAGACACGTCTGGTACCAATTCACCGACCCCGGATGGATGGAAGGTTTGGTTGGCCTGGGCGGGAAATCCGAACCAGGAACCTGGTATCGACTTCACGCGACCGTCGGCGCCTCCTCCCACTGCGCCACACGCGCCCTAAGGCTAAGTACAGTGCAGAATTAGTTAATCTTTGCATTTTATGCACCAATGAAAAAGAGCTAAATCCACGGTCATAAGTAGATTCACTGGACACCGAAGAAATAAGACGAGAGGCTAATTTCCGAAGGAGGTGTGCACATTAATTAGGGAAGTGTTTCGACCTCCCATGGAACTTCAAGCTGAGACCAGGTTCATTGGAAAGACCTCGGAATGCTGATTACGATTGTGGTTGTCAAAATTGCGAAATGAAATTCCTTAGCGAGTTATGGCCTGACACAGGCTGGCTGTGCGAAACAGCTGACGCGGGAGCGATGAGTCATCGGGGCTCCGTGAAAAGGTCCACCAGCTGCGGCGGTGGCGCAGAGGTAGTGCTCTCGGTTGTCATGTATGGCGTCGTTGGTTCGCTCACTATTGCTGCCGGTTCTTTTGCACATCATGATTTATTCTCGAAATGAACTTTTATTGTAAATTATGACACGTCTTTGATTAGATAGCCAGGAAAACTATCGTACACGCTTGTAGAAACGCGTGAAGACAAAAAACTGCTATGGTGACATTTCAACAGCGTGGTGTTCAATATGACTCAGAGAGACAACGTACTGAAGGTTCTGTCGCGACTTGCCGTATGTTTTATGTTAGTTTGTTGTTTTTTGTTGTTGATGCTAGGTTTTCAAACTTTTGAAATACTCATGGCAGAAGGCAGGTTCCGTGGATGGTCACCCAGGTGTGTTTGTCACTCCTGGTGAATATTTGTTTGATTTTGCTACAATTGACTGTTTTGTTACTGGCTATAAAGAGGCTACATGTACATATAATATGTGCAGTGTGTGAGCAGCGTGTCCGCTTCACACATTTTTTTGCGTTGTTTCACGAATTCCAAGGTTGTAGGAAACACCTCCAGTTATTCAATATAAGATTTGGATTCTATTTATGCAAAAAAGTGAATAAAAATGTCACCATAGCAGCTTTTTGCCTTTAAGCATTTTTACAAACGTGTATGGTAGTTCTCCCGGCTATTTAGTCAAACACGTGTCATAATTCAGACAAAAAGGTCATTTCGAAGATAAATAATGATGTGCAAAAAGTTTGGTGTCAATGGGCACCGAACCAACGTCGCCACACGTGCCGAGCAGGAACACTACCTCCGCACCATCGCTGCAGCTGCTGGCCTACTCTTACGGATCCCCTATGACTCATCGCTCTCGCGCCAACTCTTTCAGACGGGTAGCCTGTGATCAGGCCACCCAATTTCGGCAGGTCATAACTCGCTCAGGAGTTTCATTTTGACATTTCGACACCCATAACCGTAACCAGCATTCCGAGCTCTTCCTAATGGTCCTAGTATCAACGTGAAGTTCCATGGGAGGTCGAAACCCTTTCCCAGTAAGGGATGCGTTGGACGTACATAAATGTCTACTGAACCGTGGAATGCACTACTTCACAATGGAGACTTTCTCGTGCCTTCAATTCATTATAGCCAGGACAAGCAGGCAAATAGAAAGGAAAGATGGAACGCGGTTTTCCGCTTTACTTCAGCTTCACGCCCACCACAGCCCCACGTTAGATCACTTGCGAAGGATTGCTTCCAACAATGTTTGATGATTTTACGCAACTGATTAGATACCGTAATGAAATTGGAGGAAGTCAGAGGTCGGAGACTGAAATCTGCCTCGTTTAATCCGAAGCCGTTGCGTGGGATTAATTTCGCATCCACGTCGCACGCATTCAGTGGGCTGAGTGGCTATATATGACAAGTAATTCTCTTTCTATAGATGCCGGCTAGGAAAACGCTTGCCCCATAGATTTGTTTGGCCCGGGACGTGCCATGCACTTCACTACAGCACTGCATAGCAGCATCCATTCGTGTGAAGCTCTAGTAGTGGCTAAGCACTTGCATCACACTAACACATGAAGGATTGAGCTTAAGACTTTATTTTATTCCATGAGTAATAAAGCTTTCTATTAGTTAATAGTTCTTAATTTTTGACTTCAATTAGTGTTCTGGTGCGAGGTTGGATTCGAATCTGTATCCCTGCATACTGGAGAAGGTACCACGTCATTACCAAGCTTTATATCCTCGGTGAGGGCGCGCCCCTCCGCTGTGCTCTTCAGTAAGGGAAGGCAAAAGATAGAGATGCAGCAAACTAACCTGAATCCCTCCAGTTGATGTTGGACGTGAAGAATAACAAGTAAATATAGAGAGATAGGGCGCGTGTAGCGCAGTCGGAGGAGGCGCCGGCTGTCGCATGCACCCGATACCAGGTTCCTGGTTCGGATTTTCCGCTCAGGCCACCAAGCCTTCCATCCCTCCGGGGTCGGTGAATTGGTGCCAGACTTGTCTGGAAAGGATAAAGCGCTAACTTGTTCATCGGCTGGCCTCCGCAAGTCATTGTATGGCCAAATACCATTCATATCGCCACCACGGCATCCCGCAGAAGTAGAATGCGCTGGCGCATCCCAAAAGGAATTGAGTAACACCGTTTTTTATTCATTTATTTATTCGACAACATCATAAGACAGCTGATGAACATTAAAAGAACTGCCTTCAACTGCTACCGTAGCTGTAAAGCACTCGGTCACAGCTTCAACTCTTCAGGAAGACTAGTAGAGAGTTCACATGATCGGAGTGGACTTGATTCTGAGTCTATAACACCACATTTAACATACAAATTTCAGAAACAGCAACCCTGATCTTCACAGCAATCTGCTCCTCCTTCAAAAGTGAGTTGTCTTGTGTTAGATGTGGATAGAACTTTGAGCATATTCAATGTATTGTTTCCTTGAATTTGAATAATAGAAGTTATCAAGAATAAACAGAATCGCTACGGTCACTTCAAGCCCTAAATATCCAATAGGAATTGGCACGTATGGACGCCTCTAGGATGAGAGTCTTAGGTTTTAGTTCTTAAGTACATAGGAATTTTTGAGCTTTTCTAAAGGCTCATGGAGCAGTTTAGAGAGATCTTCTTCTTGCTGTGCCCATAAGAATGTCTACCTCGTAATGACTGCTGTAGGGCACACAAAGCTTTGGAATATCCTATTAGGTCGTTACCTAAGTTCTGTTGTTTTTTTGACCTCTGACTTCAAATCCAAGTATCCCGGCTCAAACATAACTTTATTAGACGAAACAAGAACCATTACAATCTATACATCTTTGCCAACGAGATTCCAGTTTATTTATACCAGTAGCCTAGAATTCCGGAGATCTAGAAGCCATGAACTCTTCGAGAACAGATTCGCCTATCGAGTTCGCCGTTTGCAAGTATCGTCAGCGCTCCTTCTACGCAACAAAAACGACCCGTTTCTGGAGCGAATTGTGACCTGTGACAAAAAATGAATTGTCTACGACAATCGACGACGAAGTGCTCAATGGTTGGACATTGACGAAGCACCTAAACACTGCCCAAAGCCGAGTATGCACCAGGAAAAGGTGATGGTGACCGTTTGGTGGTGTGCAACCGGTTTAATCCACTATAGCGTTCTCAAACCTGGTGAAACAATCAGGGCGAGAAAGAACTATCAGAAGCTGGACGAGGTGCTCAAGAAGCTCCAGCAAATCTACCCAGCGCTGGTCTACAGAAGGGGACCGATGCTTTTGCGCGACAACGCTAGGCTGCACGTATCGATGATCACCAGGCAGAAGCTCCATTCTTTGGGATGCGAAACACTCGACCATCCACCGTATTCGCCCGACCTATCGTCTACAGACCACCATTTTTTCAAACATTCCGACGGCTTCCTTTGCAGAAAATGCTTCAGGAAGCGACATGATGCAGAATATGCTCTCGAAGAATTCATCGCTTCTAGATCTCCGAAGTTCTATGCTACTAAAATAAATAAAAAAGTACCTCGTTAGCAAGGATGTGTGGATTGTAATGGTTCTTATTTCGACTAATAAAGTTATGTTTGCGCCAAGATATTTACATTTGAAGTTAGAGGTCAAAAACGGCAGAACTTGGGTAACGACCTAATATTTGGATTAAAGACCAATATTATTAGCTCTCTAACCGAGCTTGATTTCTTGTAGTGTAAACGTTTAGCTTTGGATCGTTCAGTATTATCCAATAAATAGATCTAAAACATTAATATATGAACTTTTGTTGGAAGAACCGTCTAACATGTACTTGTTCAGAAGTTCGTCATAACCATCGGTGACGTGCATGCATTTGCCTATTTCGTGACACGTCAATCACCTTACGGGCGCTGTTCTTGTAATATGAACGTTTCTAATGCATTGAAAGTCTCGCTCCTCACTGGCCTTCTGAATTGTCCAACCAAAACAGGCCTTCGATGTTTTCAAATTGGTTTCCCCCTCCTCCTTTAGGAAGGAAGGGGAACCCGAAATGGTTGTTATTTTCTCCACATGCGCAGGCGAAGAAGCTCATCGATTAGACATCGTAGAATTTGAATACATGGCGTATCGAAACAGATGCTACCACCAGTTTCTATTCCTATTAATTTAGCATAGTCCTAGGTGGGCGCGTGTAGCGCAGCCGGAGGAGGCGCCGGCTGTCGCGTGCACCCGATACCAGGTTCCTGGTTCGGATTTCCCGCCCAGGCCAACCAAGCTTTCCACCCCTCCGGTTTGCTGGTATCAGACTTGTCTGGAAAGGATCAAGCGCTGACTAGTTGATCGGCTGACCACCGCAAGTCATTGTATGGCCAAATACGCATAAGCTCGCCTCCACGACATCCCGTCGAAGTAGAATGCGTGGCGCATCCCAAAAAGGATTGAGTAACGCCGTCCTTCATTCTTTACTCTTAGGTCGTCTTGTCAAACAGCGCATGCTATATCGGACGATGGAACACAGTTGTGGTGGTGATGATTCTGAAACTTCCAGCGTCAGAACCCAGTGAACGGGAGTGATGATTCAAGATGGTGGTGCAAGGTGACACAAGATTTGTGGAGCCTGGCTGGGCGTCAGGTAGCAGATGCGTTAAGAAAGCTGAAAACGCTACTGGTCAAAACGCCTGTTGAACTGCTAGAAGGAATTCGGTCACCAGTGAGCGCAAGTCGCGTCACCTAAAGGGAAGTTTCTTAAAACCAGTAGTTGCCATACCAATTCGCTAGCCGTTCACAGGCAGTTGACTGCTAGGGGCTTCAGAATTGCCTTCCCCAGCTATGAATGTGTGTGGTCTTACATGTGCGCCTCAACCTCCTTGCCATACGTTAAGCGTTAACTGTTACCAATTTATGTCAAGTATCGCGACTTTATGGGCGTGTGTAGCGCAGTCGGAGGAGGCGCCGGCTGTCGCGTGCACCCGATACCAGGTTCCTGGTTCGGATTTTCCGCCCATGCCAACTAAGCCTTCCATCCCTCCGGGATCGGTAAATTGGCAACAAACTTGTCTGGGAAGGATAATGCTCAGTTGTTCGTCGGCTGGCCACTGCAAATCATTGTACAGCTAAATACGCATTCAAATCGCCTCCACGATGTGTCGCATAGAAGTAGGATGCGTGGCGCATCCCAAGGGGCATTGAATAACCAATAACCCTTTATCCTTTTATCACGACTTTCTCGCAATCATAGGATGATTCGTGGGAAGTTTTGAAGGAATTTCGCTTTGAGCTTTATCAGTTTGTTGCGCTATGCAAACAAAAAACTTCTTACAAAAGAGCCATAAAGGAAAATCCACATTGCGCTCTTCCCATTATTCTTTTGATTTATTCCGTACATGTTAGCTTTTAGGATGTATTTTCAAATGCTATCATATGTATTATTTTATAAATATACAGTTGGTTTAATTACCCAAGTTTGAGGTAAACGGTGATCTATCACTAGTGTAAGCGTTGCTTGTAAAGGATGTCATGGCAAGCCAGTGCTGTCTAAGATGCGCCGTGCGTTATACTCTCTGCATGATACCTTGCCTAACCTTTGTTCTTCACCCCTTCCCAATCAGGACATTACCGCTCTTCTCATTATTCTTTTGATTTATTCCGTAAATGTTAGCTTTTGTAGGAGGTATTTTCACATGCTATCATATGTGTTATATTTATAACATATACACTTAGTTTAATTACCCAAGTTTGAGGTAAAAAGTGAATTAGGACTAGTGAATGTATTGCTTATCAAGGATGTTATGGCAATAGCCTGCCAGCTTGCCAGGACATTACCTTTACTGGAAAATCGCAGTGTTATTTTTACAACCATTCAAGGACAAGAGTTTGGGATACCGTGAAATCAAAAGCGAATTTGGTTCGACTTTTCCAATAAGAGTGCTTCGTATATTCCCAGGTTAGACCCACAAATACCAGCCTAGTTTCTTTACCAGTTTCTTTTAAGGCTATAAATAAACACGGAGCGGAAAGCTTAGAGTTCAGCGTAGTTTGAAGAGGCTAAATGCTCAAAGAGACTTTGGATGTTTATCTATTTGACTGATTTGTAGGCGATTCTACAACGATTTCCACAACGTGCTCGGCAGGTATCAGCAGCGACGCACAAAGTGAGTTTGGCAATAGTTGGACGGATGCTTGTGGCTGGCGTTATTCTTATTCTTTCTTAATGAGGCAGTCGTGCTCAAATTCACAATTCTTTTGTGCTCATAAGGAATCGGGTGAGAACCAATAAGTTTTTTTAATACTTGGGTACTCTAGAACTGGATCCAAGATTTAGTTTTTCTTAAATTCCTTATGTGTTATTCCTACTCGTTTAAATTAAAGAAGTACAAGATTAAATTAAAGAAAGGTAGGGCTTTTGGCTTCGTTCTGGCATTAACTTCATTCGACCCTTTTCTTATATGGAAGCATCTAGCCGACGGTCCATAGGCTTGACTTCGAAATTCCAACATTACAGCAGAATTCAAGTGACCTTCTCAACAGCTTTTTTAAGAGCGTGGCAGCGTTACAGTAGTCTCTAGGCCTGATGGACAATGCTAAAGCTAGCGTATTCGTTCCATTCTCGGGGGCTAGCTTGCACTCCTAGATGTCGCAGAGATCCATCTTAAGCCAATTTCCTAGACGGAACACGGTCCTGCTTCCGTCTGGTGGTGGTTGTTATTCCGCCGCACTAATCAGCTTCGACGTAAGCCGACCCATCAAAGCTGTTGGTTCAAGCCACAAAGCCCTCGTTGTTTTCGATGTGAAGACAGGATGACATAGATCGTGGAAGCTGCAGAAACCTGCAGATCTCAGGGGTGTCGAAAGGACCAGAATGCGCTGCAAACACATGTTGACGTGATCTGTCGAAACTAATGCATCATTCCCGTCTGTTGTTCTCCTCTCACTTGATGGACGCATGGTAGCGCAGTTGGAAGAGGCGCCGGATGTCGCGTGCACCCGATTCCAGGCACGCGGTTTGGATCTCCCGCCCAGGTCAACCAATCCTTCCATCCCTCTGCGGTCGGTGAATTGGTAGCATAGTTGTCATCCTTCGGCTGGCCACCGAAAATCGTTGCAGCAAATGCGCTTTCACACTGCCTTGAGGAAACCTTGTCGAAGTAGAATGCAGGGTGCAATCCAAAAGGGATTGACTAACGCATTCATTTTTCCTTTATGACACTTGACAGCAGAATAAAGAAATCTGGATGGAACCAGCTTGTTCCTGACCCAGTCGTGCGATAATCACTTTCCAGTTTGTAGTAGCAGCGCCTCCATTCGTCCCTGTCGCGTGCCAGAGTGTACCAATATCATCCCCCGTACTCGAGGGACACGAAGAGCGTCACTTCGCTCGTTCAGGGCTTTCGCGAAGATGGGCGTCCTGAGACCAGATTCATCAACGACTTACAGAGGTTTAACGGAGAAATTACAGCCGAAGGTCCTAATAGCACCAACATTTCACCATATCGCCTGTTCATATGCCTCGTTGACTCGCGTTTTTCAGGAATTTCGGCTATAATTTCTCCGCTAAATATCTGTAGGTCGTTGATGAAAACGGCCCATGATGTTCTCTTGACATATACCGCGGAATCCAGGTGGTGACGGCTCTCGTCCAGCGGGTGTCTACGAGGCGCAATACGTGACCGGCCCACCTAATTTTCGAAGACTTGGCCCATGCGACAGCGTCTCTAATCTTCGAACGTCGACAAAGCTCGGAACTCCGGAGGCCTTCTCTCGCTTGCGTGAGTCGTGTCACTCTGAGCATCGTCCTCCAGATTCCCCGCTTCGTGACGCTGATCGCGTGTTCATCCTGCTTTCGTATGGTCCAGGTCTCTGAGGCGTATGTTAGGGCAGGAAGAATGGTGGAATCGAATAGGTGGGCACGGAGTCCGACGTTCCTCGTCTTCTTCACGACTTCTTCGACTCTTTTGAAGGCTCCCCATGCCTTCGCTTCCTCCTGCCCAGCTCCGGCGCATGGTTAGATAGTATAAATGATTGACAATGACGTCGTGGGCGATCAAGAAGTCCACGAACGCTCTCCTAGTCAACGGCTTTCTAACCTTCTTAATTTTCTTATAGTACTGCTTTATAAACGGAAGACATCTCCAGCATAATAGAGATTGAATGCAACCTGAGAGTATACTGTTGCCGGCTTTGCGCAGCTTATTGTTAGATGTCATGAAGCTTCCCTCATTTCAGGAGGTTCCCGATCGGCTTATACTACTCCTTGATGGGTGAAGATTTGACGAACCCACAAAAGTAGGTGTATTCGTATAGGGCCTTCAACGAGCAGGTAAAATGTTTCTTAACGGCATGTCTTTCCAGGAGGCCCGACTACGACGACATGGTGGAAGTTTACTAACCAGGCAGCGCAGGTGAGCATTTCATAACATAGCGATAACGGTAAAGGTTACAAGCCCAGTAGCCCATCAATCTCGGATCTAGATGAGAAATAAAACGTTACCGGCCCTCGCAAGATCCTCGCTGCTTTCCCACTCCGCTGCAGATGAATTCATGAGTGTCAACCCTACTATACTTTAGGTAACCTGGTTGGTGTGCTGCTTTTACCCATGTGAATCCACTTATAGTTTTCTGTTCACTTTGTTCGGGTAGGGATAGGGACTGCTACACAGTTGTTAGCCAAAGTGACACCGTCCATCAGCGCTGGAGTGAGTAATTCGCCCTGCTGAAGGTCTTAGGAGCTCTAAATTTCCCCTCCTACATATTCAGTTTTAGGTTCTACATAGAATGCATCTCTAGTTAGCTATTGTTCGATATACAGGAGGTAATCCGATTTGTCTAGAAGGTTAGCATATATTATGCCAGGTTGGGCGAGTGTAGCGCAGTTGGAGGAGGTGTCGGCTGTCGCGTGCACCCGATACCAGGTTCTTGGTTCGGATGTTCCGCCCACGGGCAGGACACCTGCAGGTCAACCAAGGCCTCCATCCCTCGGGGGTCGGCGGTTGGTACCAAACTTGTCTGAGAAGGATAGAGTGGACAATCCACAATACCCCGTAGGAGTAGAATGCATGGCGCATCCTAAAAGGGATTGAGTAACGCCGTCCTTCATCCATATCCTTATGCCAGGTTCTTATGAATTTCCATGTCCATTAATGGCAACAACTTGTAGTGCCAAAATCCTAATCTTTTTTTGAACCTGATATACAGCAGATCTATGTGCTGGCTACATCATCTGAAGTTCAGGATTATAATGAAAGTAAGATTTGTACTGAGTGGAAGGGACGTCACTAGAATCACAAAGGAAACAGCTACGTGATAGCGTCATCCGAATAGGAAATTGCAAAACGCTGTTTTTATGGTCTTGTTTATTGTGTTGTTTTTCAAAACGGCCAGTTTTCAGTTCTTTGCCTTTGTCGGACAAAAAAGGGAGGTGTCCCCTTCCCCGAAACACACCTAGATGCCACTGATCTCTCTCCCGAACTATTGTGCAATTAGGTACGGTAGACTATGCAGTTGCTCGACACTCCCGTCGTTCCTGTCTAACCAAGGCGATGGACAGGCGATTAGACTTGGTATTATGGCTTCCAGGCTTTCCGATGAAGCAGCACCTTCTTGCCTTCTTACATCAAGAAGTGTTCGCACGATCAGTGAAGGTTAAGTGGCCATTAATTGACTTACAAGGCTGACTATTCGGCATTCTCTGGGATGAGCTCACAACATTACTTGGGCGGAATTTCTCAGCTCCTCGCAGAAGGGTGGCTCTACTCTACTACTCTTTAAAAATGGACGACCACGGAGAAGAGCAAGAGGACGGGCTGAAGGATTGGTCGCTGCTTAGGGGCATAAGTAAGCTTCCTTATCGGGGCGCTGTGAGCTTCTCCCGTAAGGTACCTGCCTACTAGGCTTTCATATGCAATTCATATAAGGATAAGGATAAAGGACGGCGTTATTCAATCCCTTCTGGGATGCGCCAGCGCATTCTACTTCTACGGGATGTCGTGGAGGCGACATGAATGCGTATTTGGCCATACAATGACTTGCGGTGGCCAGCCGATGAACAAGTCAGCGCTCTATCCTTCCCAGACAAGTCTGGTACCAATTCACCGACCCCGGAGAGGTGGAAGGCTTGGTTTGCCTGGGCGGGAGATCATCATTTTCAATAGCGTTTGTCCCGCTTGGTGGCGGGGTCCGCGCTTCTGGTCTGGTGACGCCCTTCTCCCGATCAAACGCTTGGTCGGGATGGACACCAGCTAACTTCAAGTCCATATGCAACGTATCTAGCCAACTTTGTTTCGGGCGTCCTCTGAGCCGTTTTCCAGGGACTTCAAGATTCAGGCCAATCTTACACACGGTGTCGTCGTTAGCGCGAAGGACGTGACCTCTGTGCCTGGGCGGGAAATCCGAACCAGAAATCTGGTATCGGGTGCACGCGACAGCCGGCACCTCCTTCGACTGCGCTACACGCGCCCTGCGATTGATATATCGTCTCATTTTTATTAGACAGCACGTAGCAAAGTCAGGAGAGGTGTCGCGCAACGGAATCAGTCGCTGATCAGGCTAAGTAGCCTATTCCACCCCTAATGGGTACGAGGATTGGAACCAGATTTCCTTGTGATCAAATTGAAACTCAAATTGTTCTTGTGATATCCAGTGGGTGTAAAAGCGCATGGCGCATCCACAAATGATTGGATAACCCCAACGCTAGTCCTTTTTGTCATTCATTACGTTCATTACTAAATGGATTTCATGCAAGAATGTATGATTCACAATTTCGCGACGCGAGAGCGCCGCACTGCGAGAGCGTTCCTCCCTTTAGGCAGCAGTACTGTCTCGGTTGGAGGAAGACCGGTTCAAATAAAGTTTTGCGATAGCTCAAGTGGTTAATTTGGCGGCGATTTTGATACTGAACTTTACCGACTTTTCAGAGTTCTGTTGAGGAGGCCGGCCAGCCTAAATGCGCAGCTATGACTACCGCTGCTGTTTACTTGAATAGATACGAGTGTCAGATCTTTTGGGAATAAAATGTTTCGTGAGTGTATGACTCGTGCGATTGTTTGATGGTTTTAGATAGCACTTTATTGTCGTAGGGGTTTCATAAGCTACTCCATAGCCTTCTGAAAGAGCATAGATTTTGGACCTCTCCTTGTCAATCGTATGGTCTTTGTCTCCTGCTCGATGGAACTCATCCTGGCTTTTTTCTTTGTCATAATAAATGTTACTGCAATGCTGGTTGAATTGCTATTTATTCACGTCATAAATGACGTGCCATACTCATTAAAACATGGTCCAGAACAGAAATCAAACAAATCAGGAAAAAGCTGAAAGAAAAACAAACAAAACATAAACAGCACCAGAAATAACGTACTATCAGGCAGCGGCGATACCCAATGGCAACTAATTTCATTTCATTTCTTTTATTGCACAAGTTGTGCGCCTTCAACAAACAACAGTAGACAGAAGCAAAAACATATGCTGCAGTCTGAGTGTTTTTCAATCTTTTGATCCTAAATGTTTAGGAATTTTTTATAAGATTTGTGATCGTAGCAAACTCGTAGTCGGTAATTGGAGAGAGGCGAAATGAATATAGAATATAGCAGCAGAACAAAAAAAGAAGACAGAAAAAGAGCTTGTGTGTTAATGCTTCTGTGCCGTTGCCATCACCAACACACCATCAATAAGCTGAAACGATGTGAGAGAGCGAGGACAATGTATGAAATGTTGAGAATGTGAAGAAAAGACAATGAGTAATGCTACGAGCTGAGGAATTTAATGATGGTTTGAAAAACCCTCATACAATTGACAACAGCAATACAGAATAATATTCTTAATTCTCTTTAAAGCAAGTTTTCTTCATCTGCCGGTGCGTTCTTGGAAATTACGAGTATGAGTGTTACTGCTGAGGACGGAAGGTGGTTAGAGACTCGCAACTCTTGAGAACGCCGCGACTGCAAATGGTAGACCGAGCACTAGCAAACACTCAGTCGGAGAAGCAAGCTAGGAGTTTTTCTCATATCGGATATGTCCACCTGGAATGGGAAAAGTTATCATAGACGAGAACTCCAAGATTCTCCGATACCTAGGAGTTGTAAAACATTGATTCTTTCTAGTTTGGCTTTAAAATCTTTGCCCGTTTTGCATTCTATAACGTCAGATGGAAGACGCTGCAGCCATCTTGCAACTGTATAGAAAAGTACATGAAACAATCTCGTGTGACTTGGCCTAAGGATTCCTCGATAGTGCAAATTTAACCCTCCAGTTCTTTCACTACTTGGTATGAACGTCCAGTACTTACTAGACTTCATCTTGATTTCGCCCCGAAGAATGCGAAAAAGGAATACAAGGTCGGCTATGATACGTCTGTGCTGCAAGCCTTTCAACCCAATTCTGTCATCGGAATGACATAGCTTGGCATTGTACTCGAATTTGACCCAGAATGATTGCGGTTAAAGACCAATCTCGTGAAAGTTTTCCGAACCTTCTCAAGATTAAGTATTTGGTTTTTGGAAAAAGGGTTCCATGCCTGTATACTCAAGATGGGGCAAAACGCATGATTTGTAACCGAGTCAGCGAAAGGTTGAGAAAAGGGACACGTGAATGGTCTTCTTACTACTTCACTGATGTGCTCTAAAAATCGAGTTTATTGTCAATGTCAACTAATTGTTGGAAAAAAAATCAAAACACTAAGCTAGTGCGTTGATACGTAACAGTAATCAGCTTATCTCTGATTACTTTTACGTAACGAGAAATTTGGTCATGCGCAATCTTGTTTACCTATGTTACGTATTGATGACGACATTTATTTATTTATTTATTTACACATAAAGGGGGCGCGTGTGGCGCAGTCGCAGGAGGCGCACCCGTTACCAAGTTCCTGGTTCGGGTTTCCCGCCTAGGCCAACCAAGCCTTCCATCCCTCCGGGGTCGGTGAATTGGTACCAGACTTGTCTGGGAAGGATAAAGCGCTGACTTGTTCATCGGCTGGCCACCGCACGTCATTGTCTGGCCAAATACGCATTCATGTCGCCTCCACGACATCCCGTAGAAGTAGAATGCGCTGGCGCATCCCAGAAGGGATTGAGTAACGCCGTCCTTTATCCTTTTTTTTATTTACGCATAACTGTGTTTACAATTCTAAATACTCTTTTTAGGGTGATGAGTAACACAACATGGTAAAAAAAGAAACCTCGGCAAATCAAAGTACAACAGCCTGACGTACTATTGTATCTCTGCAAAATAGGGAGAATTTGGTTAAAAAACAAGGACTAAAATATTGAGGTGCTGACTAGTGATTGGAAGTGTTGATGAAGAAGAGCAGAGGTTCGCCAAACACTGCAAGTCGCTATCGAAAACACGGCTCTAGATACCAGCTTAGTAGGTCCGTCAACTCCATCACTCCATCAACACCCCGATAACTTCTGCTATAGGAATCGAAGGCTTGTAATGCTAGATAGGATACTAAATCTAACTGCCAAGAAAATGAAGGTAAGAGCAACAGTGGTGAACAGAAGTAAAAAGGAAAATGGCAAACACGATGGTTATGAACAAAAAACAAAAAAAAACAAAAGAAATGGCAATAAATAGAAGCACAAATTAGGAAACGAGAGTGTAAGAACAGGTTAAGAACGAGTGCAGCAGGGATACCAGAATTTTAAGATATCAATTTGTTGGGTGGCCCAAGTTTCATGGTTGTTCACAAATTCTAAAACCATAGTGAGACCACTCTGGACTCCTCGACTTTCAGTTTCCTCCTAGCGGCTTGCGTTTTTCTTCCTTCTAAAAGTAAAGAATTAAATAAGTAAGTAAACAAAATTACACCTCAACAATATATTCACATATATGAAACAAGAGTAGTAAAACGGAACGGAAGGATATGATGCTGCCTCTAGGTAATGTCTGCGAGGTGCGTGATGAGATGAGGTCTAATTTCTTCAACCATATTCGAAAAATAAAAACATTGGTGACTCTAAAAGGCCTGGAGGCAACATTTGCAACCATCGTGCACCTGGATAAAAAAGAGATATGTGGTATTACAGTTTCAGTATGTGATACCAATTATCGAAAAACTTTCGCCAAATGTTCACCGATCTACGAAACTCCAAAAACTTAAAATGGTGTGAGATGCCTGGGTGTTTAGTTATTTAGGTTTATGAGCTGTTAAGTTTATTAGCTTCCCGCAACTTGTCGACTATCGAGACGGCACCAATTCTTTGTTGTTATAATATAAACTGTTAAAAAAAGTGTTAATAAAGTTCGTTTCTCCTCTTACTTCAAACTTCACTTTTTGTACAAAGCCCCCCCCCACACACACCTCCCCCCCCTCCCGGTGGCTGATCAGTGAAGCGTGCAGGTGTTAAAACTGAACTCATAAAACAGACAGAATTAAAAACCAACTCATGCACACTTATACAGGAGCAGTGATAACCTGGAAAAATTGATTAAGATCCTTAAAAACACACGTAATCAAACAATACGCAGAATAAAACAGAATTGAAACAGCTGAAGAGATAAAGCAGAAGAAGGGAAGAGTGAATAAAATATTAAAAAGAGTAAGGAGCACAAAAAAACTAAAAACAATAGAAAAGATAAAGAAAAACAGTATTAGGCCAAGGTAAAAGTTCAAATATATTAATTTTGATAGTCAGTATTGTGAGCACAAGAGCGCGGAATCTATCGGTGCTAAGTGAAGGAAGAAGGATGGAAAGGAGAAATAAAGATGACGATTAAATGCCACATGTGAGCAGAATACATGAAAGACCAAAGTCGTCTAAAATTTATTAATCTATAGGGATTGGACAAACTTGTTAACTGTTGCTACTGCCAAGCATGGACGGAATCGCTAAGGACTGCAAACAGAGCGCTGAAGCGATGTCTGAACGAATTGTGGAGCAGAGAAAAAATCACTGGAAACAGTTGAATAGGAGTCGTTTAACCACAAAATATCAGGTGGAGACTACTCTATGGCAGGAGGAACTACTGCAATTATTTTATTCTCTGTATGATCCACGCTGCTCTTTTTGGGCAATGAAACGCGGCTATGGACACTGATGCACACTTCTAGCGTGTTTCATCCAATTGACTGAGGTAATTTTTCACCACATACATCATGCAGCTCCAAAAATGCACTATTTAATGCAAACTTGAAGAATTTACCAAGTTCAGTGTATGATTCTCCTCAGATTAAAACACGGAGGAACTGGTAAAGGAAATGGTTTGAGATATGTTAAAGAAGGCAGATTCTCTCCATATCTGTATAATGAGAGAGTAGTTTCTACATCTCGAAAGACTGAAATAGTAATTATTAGATGGATTGTGGTAAACCTAGCGGTCGCTTAAAATTTGCTAATAGAGTAGCACTGTCGCTCACTTGCTCCGCCGGCGTGCTCAGCAGCCTATGGCGAACCCGTAGCGTTGGTGAACGAAATTTAGGTACTCCTCCTAAGGTTGGAAGTCTTAGCTCGGAATGTTGTACCGCATCTACGTACATTTCTGAACCTAATAATGCTGTGCGCTTTCTCTGGTGACTTCTTTGTAATTGAGTAGCTTGTCGTTCGTGCTATTTGGTACAGATGTCAGGCGATCAAAGCCGTATGGCCTATGTCATACCTTCGCTCACCCCGAGCGAAGGCGACGAACAGAGCGATGAGCGAAGTCTCTTCGCTAGCGTGCAGCTAGCGAATAGGCGCGCAGTTAATAGCGTTGTGTGCAGCTGCGTCGCAGCATCGCTACCGATGCTGCCCGACGCTCTGCTCAGCTCAGCGACGCGGTCGCATCGGTAGCGATGCCGTATCGCTCGAAAGTATGACACCCGCTAGCGAGGCTTCGCTAGCGGTGGATCGGACAACTGCTACAGGCGTTTGCCCCTCCACAACGTCTGATACCGTCCCTTCCCCAATTATGTTAGTTGTCCATCGCCTTCGCTCGCGAAGAGCGATGGTATGACATAGGCCTAAGTGACGTTTCAGATTCGTAGAATCTATTAATACTGTTCGTATTGTGTACAAAGCTTTTAGGAAGGAAGTAAAGCTAATCGGAACCATCTCTTTGCATCGAGCAATATTTGAAACTGCAGCTCGATCCACATTTACCGCTAAACCTACCGAAGCAGCGCTGAGTTTTCCGCAAGAATGCATGTGAACTTACCTTGCAGCAACATCAGCCGTTAAGAGGCTACCAGAGACTCCAGCGAGAACAAAATAGCATTCTGAATGCCGTTCTTCTCCAACGAGGTTAGGAAAGCCATAAAGTTTTCTGATGCAACTTAGATAAACTACTGCATTCGTAGAAATAGCACTTAACATTTTCAGAGCCGCATCCAACTAGACGCTCACTGCATGAAATTTGGTACAGCAGTAGTAGATGTTTAGGGCTGAGACATTTTAGAATGAATTCTTGCCAGGATCGAATAGATTACTTGCAAAATATGAAATTGAGTTTTATCTAATAAACAACTTACAAAAGAGGACACAATTGTAACAGGCCCACAATTTTGCACAAAAAACAATCTAGTCATTCCCGCTAGTTCTTAACAATTTCCTATTATTCTTGAAGTTCAACTTTTTACAACGATTTAATCCCATTTTTGGTTCGATCGTCGCATGCATGAGCACTATACTTCGGGCGATACATCGATGACATTTTTATTGGGCACAAAGCTAACAGCATACGATAGGCGTTTGGGTGGCTTAATTCAGCATTTCCTACGATTGAGTTAACATCAGAGACTCTGGCTCCAGACGGATTTCTACCATGCTTGAATAAGAAGGTGAGAATATAGGAAGGTCGAATGTGGTATAGTAAATCGGCATTCCACAACATCCTTGTACATTCACGAAGTTGAGTCCTATGTTTATGAATTGGAACGTCGTTCATAATGGAAAAACCATATCTCCTGCACTGACTTCTATGAAATCTCAAGAAATGGCAGATCATGATTCTGTTGTGATTTGTGACATATCAATGACCATACGATGAGCTTTATGGGAGTATACCATGTGCACTAGATGAAGGCTGACAAACGACTCATCGAATCAGGATGTGGACACTTGATTTCTTTACGCAACCACGAAAGCCACCAAGCCTAGTTGGACTAATCGCCAATCATGAGACGCTATAGAGAGGGAGCTTTACGAAAAGTCGCCGAGGAAGCACAGCTCAAGTTGCTAAACAAACCTAGCAATGGTTTCAGGCGCACGTCTGAACGGAAATGGAAAGCGCTGTAAGAATTTCCTCCAAATAGTAGAAAAATGTTTCTTTTTTGCGAAGTCCTTAATCATAAGGAGATAGGGGCGCACGAAGTTTACCATGGGATGGCACAGCTGGCAGGTGCCCACATGCTACGAGCAACGTGTTGATTAAAGGTAACAGGCAAACGGCTCTACCGCAAGCTGATCGCTGGTTAGCTATGGTGGTGCTTCATATGTGAGGAGGCAGATGCTCGATTCCAGTGCTTCGCCGAATTTTTGAATTTTTAGTGCTCTTGTTTGATCAGTAAGAGCTTTCCACATCAGTAGCCACACATATATACTTTGTGCATCCGTCCTAGGCGAAGCTGGGCTATTCCAACCTCTTACCGAACTTTGTGGTCGTGAAAGTGCAAAAGTACCACTCCGTAATCTCATAGCCCGGAGAGCGTGCACCCATATTATTGGAAACCGTCATGATCAGTTTTCGACAAATAGCTCTCGACCCCCATCCAAACTATATATTTGTTTCTCTAACACTTTTTAAAATGTCGATTCGTCAGACGTGTTTCAAAACTGTGTCGTTCAGCGTTGACGATGAGCTATAATCGCTGGCCTACCGGGATTGTTGTAGCTACCTACCTGCTATCATCAGCGTCTAGTTGTGTACCTTTGAGGAGCGAAGGGTACCTCTGGATTTGTGCAACAATCGGCTGCTCTGCTTTGGGCTTGAGCGGCACATGTCAGCCCACGAGGAATGGACACTCATCCTTGTGTACTGGTGCCGCATGAGCCGCTCGTAATTGCTACTGCTTTATTTATCTTAAAGTTCGGGAAGGTGCACACTTTATCTAGTCAAGGCTCCTACCAAAAATCTGCAGCAAATGCAAGGTGTGCTACATAGTGCGTGCAACTTATGGTACGCTCCTACTGGACGCGCATCAGTGAGCGTAGAGGAGTATATGTCAACGAAAAGTTCGAAGCGTGATAAATGTCGAACAAGGAATGGAGATTCAGAGACGCAAAAATTCAGCAATACACGAGAATCGAACACCTGAGCTCTCTCACCTATTAGCCGCCGAACAAACATCCACTTGGAACAGAGCCTTTCGCAATCTTCTCCGGTAGACTGAAATAGGAAAAAATTACCGCAATCTGCATGTTGCACCGCTATAATTTGCTTGCGGGAGTTCAGCTTATTACTAGCCCAAAACGAGAATCTCTTAGGATTATCTGAGCATTCGCTCGCTTGATTGTTGTCCAGCATTGCATTGATATAACTGTTTCCGTTCTCATTTATTGGTGTCTACTTAGTCCTCATGTTTGAGTTATTAATGTTTGTGTTGCTTTTTTTATTTCTTTATTATCTGCGTGGCTACCACCATGCTGTGAATAAATAAATAAATAAATAAATAAATAATTTCGTATCCTCACAAGCTGTAACGCTGCACATTGGTGTACTGCCAAATCCATCCTGGCCGTGGTTCTATATTTGAAACCTGAAGTACCTGACCTTGGTTAACTCATTCACGACATTGTCCGACGATGTCGTCGGACACTTTTTTTGCCGCGTGGAACAATGTCCGACGATGTCGTCGGACACCATCATAAAAATAGCTCATGGAAAATTATCACATATTTGATACTACAATTTTAATCAATGAATCCACCAATAGCTACGGTCAAGATGGTCCATGGGAAACTTCATTTGTTACTGTTTTTCATATCTAACAAATAATACAAATAAAAAAAAATAGAAAAAAAATCAACGCGCGGGAAAAATGCGCGCTGTTCCACACGACAATCACCTGAAAATCGCGCGTGTCGTGAAAGGGTTAATTCATTGTTACATGTTTGAGTGCCTCAGGATGGCTATCAAGATGTGCTGCTAATTCTGACAGCTTATCAATGTGCCTCGATCGGGCAAACATTTTCTGTCACAATGACATTCACCTGGATTATGGTAGCCATGCTCGTTCACACAAAGTTGCGCTTATTACATATTATTTTTTCTATATTGCGGTGCAATATACTCCAGAGACCCCGAGCAAGTCATTTTGTTGCATTTGGTAGTAAGTATATTGTTTGTGAGATGGTTGTCCTTTTCTTCAATATATCCTCTCCATTTCGCGCACAGCTGCTTTGATGGTGAGCCTTCTTCTCAACACTCTCGTTGTATTTAAATTAACCATTGAGTTTTTCTTCTTTTGTTTTCTTGGTAATTCATGTTCTACTACAAACATGCCTTGATGTTGTTGTGGATGTTTTTTCAGTGACTAAGTGCAATTAAATAAAAAAATTTCTTGACGAATAGGTGGTGGTTTGTATCACCAGATTTTCATCTGAAATGCCTATGGCAACATTACAAACACACATTCACTTTACTCTGCCTTGGATTTACGTAGTTCCACAACTTTTCCTACAATGAATCGTGCAGTCTTGAAAAGTACGAAGAAAACGAAAGCGAACTGAGCTAACAGGTATCCTATAACATCAATATTGTAGTACTGAATAAGAGACATATTGCGCGACTGCAGTATAAGGTAATCCATTGGGCCTTCTTCGCCCACGAGTCTCACCCATCTGGAAGTCTCAGCGCGGGCGAGGGCCGGTCGTCCGCGAAGGTGCTTAGCCACCATTGCGGCTTTCAGTGCAAATGTTCTGAAAGATGAATTTGAACAACAAGATGAATAGTAAAAACAAGGGTATGCGCAAACAATAGCGCATGCATCGCATCCACCGTCTCGCGTCTAATGCGACATAAGTAGCGATGAGTTTTCGGGACGAGGCTAGACGAGTTTTCGCACCGTATGCAGACGGTCGTTGCGGGACCCAACAAGTACGTCAACCAACGACCGAGGGCTGCTGAATATTTACCAGCCTTTATTTTTTCATTCAATATTTTCAATTCGCGCTCCTTCTGGGTTTTACCCAGATAAGTTTGGAGCTAGTTCACCGAACATGGAGGGGTGAAAAAGTTGGTCATTTTCTGAGAACCCGAAGCAGAAACGTTTATCCGGAGTGCATGTGACAGTAGACACTTGCTGCGAAGGGAGTGTCACTCACCACACTCATCGTATAAAATATCCCAGGGCAAAATTAATAATATCACCAGTGTCGTTGTGTGAAAAAGACACCACTTATCGGCAAGACTACTATTCGCGTATCACACTTTTTTCTGGTAGAGAAGAAACTATGGTTGAGCGTTCGAGTACAAATGGTTGAAATTCCTTGTTAGTAGCGATTATCTCAATTAGCTTTAAATACTACAGCAACCGAGTACATTGATACATGCTGACTTTCGAAAATGCTTTTGGCTCAGGATATTGGCATTCGGAAAATATTCTATGAAGGAGCAATCGAAGGGGAAAACAAAAATTTGTACAGTAAGATTGGGCATTCACGTAAATCCTGCCATCCTACCCTATCCAAAAAGTGAGTAAAACCTAATGAAGCTTTGAGTTAACTGCGAGCCCCGACATCTACGGCTGACTTCCCTGTTCAGCTGCACACTCTTCAATTCCAGGGCAGGGGTGTTCAGGTCTTGACCATGAACAGTCGGAAGCAGTCAGACCGCGACAACTTGTCCAATTTCGTGGCGCACTGTGCGCGACGCCAGAAGGTGTTCGCGCGGCGTTGGGGTTATGTCTGCCCCCCGAAGATCGCCCTCGTTAAGTATAGACGAATGATACTGACTCAGTGGGAACTGTCGCCTAGCTGTCACTTAGATTTCACAATGAGGCCCAATCGGCAAAAAAATCATTCGTAACAGAGGTGCACCTACTTCGGTTGTTTATTAAGCGAGTTGACCCATTCAGTGTGTCTGATTCGCATCTACTGGTTACTTAACGAGCGTGATCATCAACTCATGCGGTGGATCTTATGCGTGAGTTCGTTTCTGTCATTTGGGTTGTTCGTAGTGGCTCTAGGGGTAGGTCGAAAATGTCAGGATAGCTTTGTTAGGATAGTGGAATAAAGCGCAAACATTATCCTTAGCTCCACTTTTAGGTCTCTAAAAACGACGGAGAGTCGAAACTGTTAGGCAACCCATTTGATCTTGTTCTGATATCCCTTAGCCATTTGGTGATTCTCTCTTGATCTTTTGACTGTAAGCGCGATCTCACAATCGTGCGGGTGATGTGGTATATAAGCGGACCGGTATTAGCAGAGGGGTTCGGATCGCTCATTCTGTTTTATTGTGCGTTTTTCGTCATTGTGCTTTAGATAAAGTTTATTTATTCACTTCGAGTCGACCTAGGAAAACCAGCTGGTCTGAGTACTGAAAACTGTGGATAAATCTTCCGCGATTCTGGCACACCGGTGCCATTGATTATCGCGAGAGTGGGACTAAACCACTTATTAAACGTCAGGCCGCCAATAAAGATTCACCTACAAACCTTGAGTCGTACAAGTATTGATACATAATTGCTCACCTGCCAAGATTTCAAAAAGGGAGAAGTTGGGAATGTAAATACCGTTATAGTTCATGCTTAGCAGCTTTCGATAATACAGCCCTTATTAGTTATTTCCTGCTTGATATTGGCTGATTAACGATGGTGCTGCGCATAGGGGAGCAAGGAGAAGCTTGAGCATTCAGTATGACAAGATTCCCAAACGGGGTTGTCACGTTCTGTGCTCATTCAAAAAATAGATAAGAAATAGATCTGTTTTGCTGCCATTCGAGACACATGGGCGTTCCAAATACTATTCCCATCTGAGCGACGACACCCGTACTTTTTTAGCAAGGACAATCCGAGAATGGAATATTGGTTCAATTGTATTAAGTAATATGACACTCTTAGATACTAGGACGCGTTGTCACTCACTCACTACACTGGTCATTTTCTTTAAAGGCGAAACCAAAGCGTGTTGAAGTGCTGTCTTGCGCCTCGCAGCGACAATGAAATGTTGACGCGTAATATCAATAGGTCTTCGATTATATGTATAACGACAGCTACGCTGCAAACTTACATTAACGCGTTACACAGTGGTTCATTACAACTCATTGCAACTTGCTTTGAAAAAGGTATTCAAAAGAAGTTTGAGAACTTCAGGTGCGAAGAAGCCGCAAGTCTTTTAAAATCTGCAGAACCACTCACGAATTTTCTGAAAGCACTTCGTGAAGCGCCGCTGCCAGAGTGTTCCTGTTGAAGTCAGGCCTGTTTATCATCACTGCCAAGCCTCGTCGTCGTAAATTTTCTGCGTTGCGGAACTGATCACCGAACAACGGAATGGCTATCATAGGCTTGCCAAAGTAGGTTGCTTCGTGTACAGAGTTCATTCCCGCATGAGTGATGAAGGCAGACAGTCTCCTGTCATCTGAAGTGGCGTTTTTTATTATTCGCCAAAATTCAACGTATAATGAACAGAACTACTCTTTCCAAAGTATCGTATTGTCGAGGCGAATGCTTCTTAAGTGGTCAAGTTTTTAAAACTAGAATTACGTGAGAGGTAGGTAATCCATCGTAAAACTTTTGGTCATTAAGTTTTACTTCTTCCCACCTCATCCATCTCCGTCCTAGCCAACAAAGCAAAAATAGGGAGAGGTAGACGATGATGCTTAGAAAGATTTTGTCTCATGTGCGAGCAAAAAAACTACCGTAGAGAGCCTAAGGGGCGATGAGATAACCTAAACGAGGCGAAGAGGTTCAATGCTGGTAGGACGGGGGCAACGCTAGAAAAGCGAAGCAGACATAAATAGTGTAGCCAATCCCTGGTACGAAATTGTATAGAAGGCTCTCAATTACCCCGATTAGTGTTTAGCCGCAGTGAAATAGCTCAAATTCAATTTTCCCGCCGTCGTCAAAATGACTAGGATATATGCGACGGATCCCATCCCTAATACGCCTGCGCTTATGGGCGGTTTCATTCCGAACTAGAAACTGCTGAATTTCAAGAAATTTAGATCAATTGAGCATTTGCATTCCTTTTGAGGGTAAGCAACGTCATGTTCTATTCCTAAGATAGGGGTCCTTCCAAGTTACATCATGCGATTCAGTTAAAAAGACCAATTTTCTCATTTTAAAGATAATAAAGCGGATATCGGTCAGAGGTCACGTACCTAACAGATCTGTTTGTGGCACCCATTTCATGGTGTAGATGTTGGATTGAGGAGAGAGCATACTTGAGTCGATCTCGTCTTCGTACTTCCATATGAAGGTTGTGTTCGGGAACGATTCAAACGCACTTATTATATCTGAAAGGTGAATAGTGATGAAAGGTCAGCTCGCTTTGTAAGGAAGCGCCGCGTATAAAGGCGCTTCACTACATGGTGTGGTTAATTTAGACGAATATCGTGTTGGAGCTGTTAGACCCTATAAAGCGGAAAAGCACGAATCACTGACGGTCAGCGGGTGCATTTCCGTCAACGGGTGCAAAGGGGGTAAACAAGGCTGCGTGGCAGGCAGCCACGACCACCGGTGTTGACTGCCATGACGCTCCCACTGCAGGTCGTCACCAAAAAATCCCCACTTCATGAGCTTCGCAAAATCTCACCACGGCTATGATGAAGCGCCGCTGCCGGGCTAACACAGCTCGTGATCAGTGCTAGAAGAGGTCCACGCGTCCACATTCGCTTCTGTTTCCCTGCGAAGTCGCTACTGTTTCGCTACGCGTTCTTGCTAGCGTGTACTTCTTCCTTCTGTTCTTTGCTCAATAGGTGATTATGGTTGCGTGATTATGATGGCCGACGTAAGTTCGATCAAGTAATCAGCTATCATGGTGAAGCTCCGATCATGGGTGTTGCGTGATTATGATTGGTGACGAAAGAACTTCAGAGCTTGGAGAAGCGTCTTCAAGCAATCAGTATCAGCCAATATTACAATTGCTTTTCGACTGCAATATTGGATATTGAATTTATCTCATATGCATAAAACGAAGGAGATTCAATCGGAGACAGCAAACAGAAAAATAGAAAAGTTGTCATCAGTAGCAGTTTTTAGGGTTCAGCCCGTTTCCCTTCGCCCGTTCCCCCCTTCCCCACAGGTCACTACTTTTCCTCTGTTTTTCTGCTAGGTCGCTGCTGTTTCCATGCGCGCTGCTGTTAGGTAATTCAAATCCAGAAGGGTCAGGTGAGGAATTTACTCGACTGGGCACAAGGTACAAACATAGTTGTGCTTTATATAGTCTTTAATTTCCATTCCCCCTGGGTCACAAAACCTATAACACACATCAATGAAACTTACTTAACATTTAGCTGATAACCGGTTTTCCTACTACTATACTTAGGAGGATGGTATCTTTGTCCTCCGCTGCGTGAGGAAGCATCCCTAGCTAGGTTTATGCTATGCGGGCCACACCAGGCTTCGGGTATGGCGGGCCACGCTAGCCCCCTCCTAGCGTGGCCCGCCATACCCGAAGCCTGGTGTGGCCCGCATTTCCAGCTGGTACATAGGTTGGTACATAAGCCCTCGAGCTATTACAAGTGCTTGTTATTCAAGAAACTTTTTCGTCTCGAAGAGCGATGGAAGCCATCGTTCAAGAATTCTACACAGATCTGTTTCGATTTTCCATCACTATCACGAAATGCTTGATGCCACCAGATGTTAAAGCGCCTCCCATTCTGGAATCAGAATTTGCTCATGCCATTAGAAGGTTGAAGCCCGGCACTGATCCTGGGCCGGACGGCAATTCTGCTTGTCTCCCTTGTGAGGATGGCAGTGCCCTATAGGAATTGTTGTAAAGGAGATAACTTTGCTAAGAGCTCATATGAAGGACGAAGAAAATAGGAATTCTCTGACATGTTCAGTGGAGATTGCTCCACTCACTCGTCTGATATCTTGCACATTTCAAACTCGAGTGATTGTGCATCGCTTGAATTATTGTCATAATTTCTCCATAAAAGCGTCGTTTCAATTGATTTGTGCTTCTTTTACAGTTCAAGAACGCTGTCAAAGAGGAAAGTCTAAATATGCAGCATGGCATATGTGAAAGCGTTTGCGACTCTATGAAGCATCGGTTTGAGAAGTGCTACAGGAGAACGGTTGTCAATTTGAGCAGATGCATGATAGCATTCGCAACGCATCACATAGGCGTCAGCTTTGTAATCATTTATAATCATAAGCCAAAGATTGATAACGACTGCTTGCTTTCGTACAGTTGTTCCAAACAATGAGAAAGTTGAAGAGAGACGTTACTTTCCGTATCAGTCAAATATAGAGGCAAATGACAACGAAAGAGTCCAGCAAGTAACAGCTGATGTGGTGCTGTTTTTATGAAAGCTTTTCATTCTATTCGATGCCTTCTGTATGGAGATTAGGTAGCAAAATAACGGCTTGATTAATTTGCCGCAACACTGAATCATGCATGCGGCTCCTCAATGATCAATCGAGTTTTAATAGTAAGGTTTCATACGGGTGCATATGTATATGTATACGCATTCTGTGTTCCACGTAAGTCTCAAACCTCTTCACAAAGCTTCACTAGCAGTAATGATAGAACAGTACGTTAAATAGAAAGAACAGTACGTCAATGTCAAATATTACGTCATGTTTTGGAATACCCTGCATTTTGCTGCAAGTTGAAGTGTGTCTTAGGTGTTGAACATTGAAAGAAGCACTAATTAATTGGCAATTCAATTTTATGGAAAAATTATGACAAGAATTCAAGTGAAGCACAATCAATCGAGTGTCAAATGAAGAAACTCAGAATCTGCCGAGCAATCCCCTACGGGTCATCTGTAGATAAGTTCCCATTTTCTTACGCTTTCTTATGAGCGCTTAACTTCTTCTGTGGCTCTACTGGCAGCAATGTTATGACCTTTCAAAAAACAAAATAAATTGTACACTTTTCAAATCAAACTGCCCACTTTTCTAACCAAGCTTGAGAACTTTTGAAATCAAAGCAAACTCTTCCAAGTCAAAATCATCTTTAGGCGGGTTAAACTACATTCTCAAGAAAAAATTTTGATTAACTTTTCGTACAAGGAAAACCACGTGCAACTTTCTTCGAAATTTTTCAGTTTGCCTGCCACTGTAAATGTAAAAATTTTATAAAGTTTATACTTTAAAAAACAAAATATTAAACAAAAATTTGTCTTAAAGCACAGCGGTTCAGCTATCACCATTGTTACCGATCGTTTGCGTGCAATTAGAAAGTCAAATCAGGGTGGAAAATGGGTACCATATCGGCTCAGCGACACAAACAAGTCAATACGAGTCGCCATCGCTGGAATTCTCATCCGCAAAACCAAGAACCACGGTTTAATTACTCCTTCGTGACGTCGGATGAGAAATGGATGCATTACGATAATACCACGCGAAAGCGGCAATAGCTGAGCCCCGGTGAGCTTCCAAGACAACGACGAACCCCGACATTCACGGAAAAAAGCCATGCTTTGTGCTCGGTGAAACAGTAGAGGTCTGGTGCAGATTGAGGTGCTTGATTCAGGCCCAACAGTAGACCGCTCGCCGCAAATATGCACAACAAAATTCCAGAACCGTGAGGAGGTCGAAATTTGGGTGTCCAACTTTTTCGAGTCGCAGCCACCAGAGTTCTTCAAGAAAGGTATCCATTCTTTGCGAGGACGTTGGCGACATGTCATTGATAATAACGGAGATTACCTCTTGTATTAAGTTATGGTCATTCTTTTCTTGTAGCAAAATTTCTTTTTGAGCAAAAACGACATTTATGATCCGACAACCTAATATATAAAGTGGGTCTAAACACAGCAAATGTTCCGTATTATTTTTTTAGCGCTTACCCTTCTTCAACCAATTTGGCATATCTGTCGCTTCTGTAAACGATCCGAGGCTGAAAAGGGCGTTTTGACTGCGTTTGTTGAGAAGCTCATTGAGATCCTGCAATACTATCTTCCCTGTGGCTTCTTAGCAAAATTGAAGACTTTCTACAATCGCTCAGCGTAAGGAAACAATCTTAAATGACACATACCTGATTTAACTTCCTTGGCTTGCGAATCGCAACTCCACCAATGTAACGAATGATATTCGCTGTTGGCCGAGGTGCTTCTGTGAATTCGTTCACATTCAACAACACAATGCCAGTTTTGCGCTGCAAGCGATCAATAAAAGACATTCCTTAAACTTTATACCGCAGATTTTGTTGATATGTTTACAAACATTCCTCACACAATTATTATTAAAAATATTACGGAGATATTTAAATTGTGCTACAAAAACGCCAACAAAAAATATTTACTAGAAACTATCAAAAATATTTCTATAGCGATAAAACTCTGAATAAAAACACCTATAAAGCTTAGAGTAGAAGATATCATCTACATGACACAATATTTGTTAGACAATTCGTATTGTAGAACAGGAAATAAAATATATAAACAGATTAAAGGAGTTCCACAAGGTGGCAATGCTAGCTCTGTCATTTCTGATTTAACTCTTTCATACTTTGAGTACAAATATACAATAGAAAAATTTTTATCTAACAAGGAATTCCATCCTTTCAGATATATGGATGATATATTAATCATTCACAACTTTACAGACAAAGATGTAGAAATTATTATATCTAACAAAATTGCTTGGAAGTTAGTCGTACTAATAGTCGTACTAATAATAGTTAGTCGTACTAATACTAATAGCAACGAATGTAATTTTTTGGACCTGACTATTACTATAGAAGAAGGAAAAATATATACTAAACAATATAATAAAACCGACTATTTCGACATTAAAGTGATTAGGTTTCCCCATTACGACTCTTTTACAAGTGAAAGCTTTAAAAGTTCTATAATTTGTACAGAAACCTTTCGGATTTATAGGAATTGCACTCGTAAGAAGATTTTATTGGTAGACTCACTATTCTCATTGACACAATTAGTATACCAAGAAGAAATTATCCTAAACGCGATACTTAGATCCACACAAAAAACAAATGTTTTAGTTATAAATATAGAATTTTTGATACCTATAAAGAAGCTAATATGTTGACTAGAAACCTACTTAACCTTTCTATTTAATAATATTAAATATTATTTTATCCTATAACACTATAACTTAGATATATTATGTTTATTCATCTTCAGTTCATCTCTACCCTTGGTTTTGTTCTTATTGATCTTTAGTTGACGCCTTCCCGCCATGTTCTGACCTAGGATCCTCTATATAAACCCGTCCTGTAGAATAAGGGGTACCACCATCCTTGCCCTACTGACGATCCTTCGGGAGATTGCTGGTGGTACTTTAATTACTCTTCTAATCTATTATATCCTGTATAGGGCTCAGAGGTGAACAGCATATGATAGACAGCTGTTTGAGATACGGTTAATATCTTCGCATGTCTAGTGTTAATGTTCGAGCAACAGTCGTTACTCCCTTCTATAACGCTTCGCCCGTCTCGATTATTGATGAATTTTCTTGTATTGTATTGCTACACGATCCCTATGAAGGACTTGTCTTTAGTCCTTCATAGGGATCGTGTAGCAATACATGTAATACCAATATCACGTAATATAACTGACTTCTCTTACTATACTTAACCTCAATGACTGAGAGGAGTTGTTGGTTGTGCTTCTTAATCCCGCATGCATGATCTCCTCACGTAGATTTTCATATTTAGCTGAAAAAAATGACTTCGCTTGCTGCAGAAACTTACTCCTATATCCAGTTAACTATCTACAGAAACGAGAAAGGAAGAAAAAAGAGGAGGAAGCCATGATTCGTTATGGCAGTGAACCTTCGACAAAACGAGCACAAGGATAAAGCCACAAAGACAGCTGGAGTCATTTTTGCAAGTTGCGTTATTTTTTAGGTTTACGCAAGAAATATTGAAACTGAAGCTATCTTCTCTCGTGCGATGTTATCTGAAGAGATGTTATTGAAAAGACTTTATGCATGCTTTAAGAAACCCAGTCGGAAACTTTAGCGCAACCAGGAACTGTAGAGACTACAATAACCCACATACAAAGTGAGAGAGAGAAATATTGAGTTGATCGAAGAGTCTTGCAACACCAGCACAACAATATTACAATACAATACAGTATAATACAATATACAAGAACTCAGCCTACGATATATTCCCCATCCAAGTCTTCGACCCTCTTCCATCTTTCAAGCAGCCTTTCAATTTCTTTCCGCCAGAATTCCGAGGGCTGTGAGGAAAAGAATTCAGAAACCTCCATTTCCAGTTGACGTCGATCATCGAACTCCCTACCTCAAAGATGCTGCTTCGGAGCTCTGAGCAGGTAGTATTCACAAAGAGCGAGTGCTAATCAGTACGGTGGATGGGGCAGAACTTGCCAAACTCACGACTCACTTTTGCGTGCGATATGATGACGCGCGTTGTCGTGCAGCAGGTAGACATTTGCCCGATCTGGACGTTTTTGGCGCATGACGTCGGCCATGCTCTGGAGCTGTGTAGAATAGACAGATGCTGTAACTGTGGTCTCACTGTCCAGCAACTCCCAGTAAAGCATACCTTCTGAGTCCCACCAGCAACACAGAAGAACCTTCCTTTCGTGGTGTCCACGTTTCAGTTGTCTTGGAGCCAGTTTTCCGCGTAGGAGCCACTGGCTCTTGCAGGTGTGGTTAACATAAAGAACCCAGCTTTTATCACCCGTAATAATATCCTTCAGAAAGTCCTTTCTGCGCGGGCGAGGAAGCAGCGACTCAGTAACACTGATTCGGCATGCCTTATCAGAGTCCCGCAGCTCATTTGGTACCCAAGACGACAAAACTTTGCCGTAAAGGATCTCCAGCTGCCTTACGACGGTGCTTTGCGTACATCTAAGTGTCGCCGCCAATTCGCGAGTGGTTGAATTTGGCTTTACCTTGAAGGCTTCGCGCAAGCCTTCCAAGCCTTGTCTTCTTCCATAACAGGGGGCGTCTGGAGCGTGGTCGATTTTCGAGAAAAATATCTCCAGCCTTGAAGCGCTGATAGCAACGGACCACTGTGGAATAGAGAACGACTTCCTCCTTGAATGCAACGCAGGTGTTGGAGGCTGCAGTCCTTGCGGAATGGCCTTGCAGAAATTCGCACTAGACGGTATGTCGTAGGATGCTGCTGCTTATCGTTGACATTGCTGCTGTATTCTACTCGACGAGGCCTTATATAGTATGCTTGAAGAACCTTCGAGAATGTACCGCGACGTCACCGCACAAGATCAATACTGTAAGAGCTTTAGCAAATTTAACAGCCAGTAACGTAAAGTGTTGCAAGGCTTCTCAACAACCTAATAAAAAAAGAAGAGAAACGATATAAAGAGAAAACATATAAAGATAAACGCCTAAGTTTTACTAATCTGATGGTAAAAGGGATGAAGTTGAAATTTACCTAAGGATAATTCGAACCGTTTATTTATGCGTTTGCTTGGCGCATTTCTTGCAACGCGTAAAAAAATGTTGAGTGAAAATCAACAGGGCATGTCTGGGCCACCACCTTACAAAACGCGTACATAATTGTCGGTGTTGATTTTCTTATTGACAAACTTCTAGCATTACAGTACTGCCATCGTGCTATACACAACATTAGGGGAAACGACATTTTCTTGAGCACATACGCATGCCTCCATGGTCTCTGAAGGCTCTTATAAAGGATAAAGGATAAAGGACGGCGTTACTCAATCCCCTCTGGGATGCGCCAGCGCATTCTACTTCTACGGGATGTCGTGGAGGCGACACGAATGCGTATTTGGCCATACAATGACTTGCGGTGGCCAGCCGATGAACAAGTCAGCGCTTTATCCTTCCCAGACACTTCTGGTACTAATTCACCGACCCCGGAGGGATGGAAGGCTTGGTTGGCCTGAGCGGGAAATCCGAACCAGGAACCTGGTATCGGGTGCACGCGACAGTCGCGTCTCCGCCGACTGCGCTACACGCGCCCCTGAATGCTCTTACCTTGAACAGTTCCCTCAAATCGGGAAACCCTGGGTGGGCATCGTTGAAGACTGACCACGCGTCTTGCTCCCAAAAGTAGAACCGATATCTCATTTCTAGATCTAACTTGAAATTAGAGAGACGTTCCCAGAAAGTCATTTCGTCACCAAACGTTGAATACGGACCTGAAATTCTCAAGGACCTTCTGAAAACCATAGTAACAGCATGATGTTTTAAAATCATACCGGGAACAAAGCTGGGATAAGACGATATTCCAGCAAGGTAGTTGACATATGGTGTCATCCCGACTGCAGAAACTGCGACAGATTTGTTGACACCGATCAGCTGCAAGGATTCTGTGCGTTCACAAACGCTAGTGACAATGGTGACTTTTAGCGACTACTCTGCCTTACCTCAAAAATTCCCATCGCTGATAGTTCAAAAATTTCCGATATGCCTACATCAAATTTTGAACTGCGAAGCATCTCAATGAAGTCGTTGTCTTCAAGGATTCCTTAATGCACACCATTTCTTCTTGAAATGTTCGAGTGTCGCGAAGTAGATTAACTCCTACTACACAATAACTTTTCTGCGTGTCGCTTCGCACCACGCACAGGTTTTCGAGCCATAAGTGATGGTCACCATAGTCGGACATTGTCCCAGGAAGCATTTTTTCCTAGTATAAGATCTGGAGGTTTCTTAGACGACCTGAGATGATTAGTGACCGAAATAGACTAATAATTTATTTATTTATTTATTACATGACTGTGTTTGTGTGCCAAAATTACAACAGAAATACAACACAATACAATGTACTGTCAACAAGGTCTAATGAATGATTCGCAATATCTGAAGCACCTTACAAGGGAAGGGTCTGAAGCGTATGTCTGAACGGGGGGAGCGAGTCATGTAGGGAGAATCCTCATCCCTCATTTGGTTTGAAAATGTGTTTATTTTTTGCCAAGTCGTTAAACCCAAGGAGTAAGAGATCACAATGGGATACGGCGCAGCACGCGTTTGGGGGTCTTGTACGCTCGCGATGCGTCAACCCAGTGGCTCGGGGCGCAGGTGAGTAGAGGGTTAACTCGTGCGAGCGAGGTCAGGGGTTTGGCTCCTCTGCTTTGCTGCACTTTTGCATTTCAACTGATTGGTTGAGTTATAGTGGATTCTGACGTCTACTCCATTTTCAGACGTTTTCTGCGCATTTTTCCAGCGGTACGTTGTGGTATTCAACGTGGTGATGTATAAATGTTCAACACCAGTGATATACAGGTACAAAGTGCATGAAGCACCACTGGGCACCTTACGGGTAGCGTATAAAGCCTACAGGCTCCTCATAGTCTGTTTCCATACATGGACTAAAGGCCTCGGGAAAAACCATCCTGCTCGGATTTTCAAAGAAGACCACGTTGTAACCTCGGAGGTGGTTCAGATGAGGAACGAGGTGTGCGGATCCCGCAAATTAAACTAAACGGCATCGATACACTCTTTCCCTCATGTCTGCCTGTCACCTGGAAATCAGAGGTCTGCTGAAGGTTTCCTAGAAACCAACACCAACAATGTCTGCCGACGGTCGAGTGGTGATCCACCTGCTCACGCTGAAGTGTGGCGCACCTTTAGACAAGGAATCTTCGAGGGAAGAAATCAAACTGGCCGAACGGATGGCCAGATACTCAAGGACTTTGAAGCGCGTCAACTTGAATATGACGAAGACGAACAGCTGGAAGTGATGAAAGAAGAAGATGAAGAATGGAATCCGCAAGATGAACTAATAGACGTGAAGAGGCAGGCAAGCAGTGGGCATATGATAACGTTTTCGGGTGGTACTCTTCTTTCGGAGGAAAGAGTACGTCTTCAATTGGATTTCGGTTGCGCGCTCATAATCATGGAGAAAGACACCGCGGTTCACTGCACAGACACTTTGTACCTGTCTATCACTGGTGATGAACATTTATACATTACCATGTTGAATACCACAGCGTATAGCTGGAAAATGCGCAGAAAACGTCTGAAAGTGGTATAGACGTCAGGATCCCCCAAATCTCAACCAATCAGTTGAAATGCAGGAACGCAGCAGCGCAGAGGAACCAAACCCCTGACCTCCCTCACATGAGTCAACCCTCTACCCACCTGCGCTCCGAGCCACTGGCTGCAGACGCATCGCGGGCGTACAAGACTCCCAAGCTCGTGCTGCGCCGTATCCCATTGTGACCCCCTACTTCTTGAATTTAGCGAGTTTTCAAAAAATAGACACATTTTTAAACCAATTGAGGGGTAAGGTTTCTCCCTATATGGCTCGCTCCCCCCGTTCAGACGTACGCTTCAGACCCTCTTGTTAGTCTAGGAACGTATATGCTCACGAAGGAATTTTTTGAAAGCGTTATAGTTCGATAGCTACAAATGCTTTTTGCGAAGCTTCTCGTATAACGAGGGTGACACTAGATCTGTGATTTCGACTTTCTTTCGACTTGCTAATGTGCAATTTTGTAAAATAGTAAAAGACCACCTCGCTCTCTTTTAAGAGCAAGAGACGTCAGCCTAAAATTCTTATTTCGCGCATTGCTTGAGGGTATTTGATCGTAATGATATCCCAGCGTACTGTCACGAGCTTCCTTTTAAGCTGTTCTGCACGCTTTCTAATGTTGTGATACTTTTCGCATCTAAAGCGGCTTTCGCACTGTCGTTGCTGCTGTTGCAGCAACGAGCAACGAAAAAGGGGCGGAGTTCGATGCTTGTTGCAGCCGCAACGCGGTGAGATATGATAATGAGATAAGACCTGTGATTTGCCGAGCATCAACAACAGGGAATGATCGCCATTACTCCTTGTTGCTGAGGTCGCGCAACCGATGCCGGTGTTGCTGATGCGGGGTTGCGGCAACAGCAGTGTTAAAGTCTCCCTCGTTGCTGTTGTTGCTCCTCTGCTCTCTGCGCTGTGCTTCATAATTACGGCATCGGTTGCACAACAGCAGCAACGGGAGTGTGAAGTCCGCTTAAGGTTGACAAACTGGGGCAACATATTCAGGAATTGGCCTGATAAATGTCTTATATACTTGAAGAAGTAAGCTACTGCCATTAAAAGGTATGGCTCTGAATACGTTGTACATTACTATCATGGCTTTGTTAAAAACCGGTATGCAGATTTTGTCAAAATTTAGAATACTCGTCATTAGGAATCCTAGCTAGAACTTTAACTTCGTCTGCATAATTGGGTGGTGAATTATTGATAGTGTATTGGTGTAATTGACTTCCAGCTCCTAGACGAAGCACTTTACACTTTTAATTCGAAAGTGGTAACTGCCATTCTAAAGACCCCTTCCCAACAATATCGCTAGCCCTTTTAAGTTGAGCGCCAATCGCATCACTCGATATTGACCAATAAATCTTAATTTCGTCAAGAAACGCTCAAAATCTTACTCCACTGTCTTCCAAAAGGTTCAGCAAACCGGATGCGTAAATGTTGAACAGTATAGGAGAGAGAACTCTTCGCTGAGGAACTCCACTGTTTACACATGTGTAACTTAAGAACGTAGTGTTAGCCCAAACAGTAAATTTTCTATCAGTCAGGAACGAGCTAATCCAAGAATCGATGCGTGAGTGTACACCAAGTGTCCTCATCTTATGCAACAGGACATGCGATACTCAGTCAAAAGCCCATTGGCCATAAATATGAAAATAAGCTGCTATAACTTTTTTCTAAAGGCAGATATACTAAGATCAGAGTCTACCCATGCAAGCGCGTCAGACACATAATAAATGGTGGTTTTGCAGCTGGTGAGGAAGACGACCTGTGCCAAGGGGAAGACGTGTCTAGCCATAATTGTATACGATTGGCGCTATCAAAAGAAAGGCCGCAGTCATTTCCTCCAGTTCCTGAGCTGGTGGAAAATAAATCGTTGAATGAAGATGACAGCAGTGTCTAACAGAACAGAGAGAAAAGTGTAACAACAAAGAAATATCTTTATGCTGTACGCTGAATACGACGGAACGTGCCCGATCAACAGTATGCCTGTAATCGTAGAAAGCTTTAAAAGGTTAGAAAGATTCGCGAGTCACAGGTTATAGCACACATACCGTTAATCTGAAGGATAAACGGAGGGTCAAGCGTTCTTATAAAACATTTTTCAAGACTTAGATTCTTTACTGTTTGACTCGAAGAATGAACCTCAACTAGCTCATAACGTCTAATGTCGAAAATTGGATGCAGCCTAGCAAAGAAAAGACATGGATCAACACTAAATCTTGTCCAAATACCAGAGATGTTAAGAAGCGAACCTTGACTATTCGGGGACAGTTACATCAATTTACCGGTGGAATTCGGTGGCCTCGTGCAAAAAATGAATTGAAGAAAGTCGGAATCCAATTTAATGTTTGGTGCGAAATTTTTTTTATTTATTTAGTTAATTATTTATTTATAACTGCACCCTACACGCGTTAATAAATCAGGGTGATAACGGACGAGGCAGTTTGCGCAATTTTGGCTAGCTCACGTCCCCATAACAAAGTAAAGCATGGTATCAGTATGCATTGCAATTTTGCATAATTCAGTGTTGTGCAGCCAAACGTCCAAATAGAAGAACTTGAACCAGTGAACAGTCTTTATGTAAGAATAAGAACAATAAAATAATTGATCTAATCATTAAGCAAATAATTTGATTGTGGTATTGGAAGGTTTTTAATCTAGTCGAAAAGTTGAGTTGCACCTTAGATTTTCTACTTCTTTCTCTTTTTTCTCTTGTTGCTTTCGTTCTTTTCCTAAACCAAATTGTTTTTGATAAAAGTAATGTCTACGACGCTTACAATTACTATAAAAACTGCCACGGTATATTGGGAAGTTATGTGAATGTGCAAAATGTCTACGATCTACTAATCGTCTTTACCTCCGTATGTTCGACAAAGTCTAACAGCCACATACGAGGGAATTGCTTCACGTCTCAATCGAAACCATTAATCCTTGCTTACGGTTGACCGATTGAGCCAGGGATCACACGAATAGGACGCTGGACAGGCATTACATTAAGGTAAACAACCATTTTGACTATATGCGTGAGTTTAATGCCTGTTATAAACTGATAGTAAATGAATCCATTTTTGGGGGACGGTCAGGAGGTAAACCCGCCCCTGCTGGGATGCGTGCGATCTTCCTCTCATCTAATGGCCGCCTTACGAACCTTTGACACGCAAGACAAAAGCTTCCGGTCCGCAGAAAAGCGGTGCACCTCCTGTCGCGCTGCCCCATTTTTGGCATGTACAACCTATTCAAAATCTTGCAAACACGTGAACCTTAAGTACTTATCCGAGCATTCAAGGACTACGTGCGCTCAGTAATTGAAGGTGGCACCACGGTCCTTAATCTAACTAAAAAGAACAATATTGATTTTATAGAAAGTGTGCACAACAATTTCACTCCTAAGATGCTAGTGAGATCCTTTGGTCTTAGCTATCCCTCAATTCCAAACAGCGCGGAAAGGGCGAAAAACTAGGCATGCACTCCCCAAAAACAGACGAAAAAATTATGACATAACTATGATGTTCAAAATACTTACTGGTAGAACTGAAGTCAACGCGAGTGATTTCTTTGCTACGCTGATACCGATACTAGAAGTGGCGGCATGACGACAAGTCGCCCCCGTTGAAGGCTTTCGCGCCCCATTTCGACCGCCGCGCGCGTCTCTGGGGTCTCCTCGTCCCCGGGGCTATTTCTCGGCGCATCCTGATTTACAGGGATTTCGTCCTATGCAGCGCGTCCAGCCCCGTTCTTGGGCTTGCAAGCAGTTTAGCGGCTGTGCGTGTCCGGGGCGGTTGGTATTAGGGGGGTTTTCCATTCTGCGCGTATTTGTGTCGTGGTCTCTCCGTTCTGAGTCCTTAGCGCGTGCCTTGTTGTTCTCGTTTTGTTCATATTGTGTTGTGTCATTGTTCTCATGTAATCTTCTGTTGTTCCTTCATGTTTTAGTGTTGTAATCGGTTTAGCCTTGCCATATCCCCAGTGTTTTGCCTTCACCATGTCACTTAACCTTCTTTCAGGGTCCTAATGATATCGGTGCTACTCTTATTTGGTATCATGTTGTTTCTATTCATGTTTCGCGTAGTTGCGCTCATATTATCCTATGTTTATCCATTTGGTTATCCTATCTCAGTGTATTGCTTTGTCATCGACGCTTTAACGTCTTATTTCGTTAGTCGCGCGGGTGTTTATTTATGTTTATTAAAATAAAGGTTTACCAAGTTTGAGGTGACTTCCGACGCGTTTGGTCGCATCCATCTATCTAATTCCGCGTGGCAGTTCTTACTCTGTTGTTTGGAGTCACCTCACGGTATCAGGCTAGCTTTCTCGATGAGTAAATGCCAACTCAGGTCAACCTTTTTCTTTCACCGGACGTTTGCACGCTTCAAGATGTTGATGAAGGACCGCATACTTAATATGACGTTGTATCAACTTAGGTCTCAAAATCTCCGAAGACAGATCACAATATAGAGTTCACACATTTATGGCAGGTGTTTTCTGTTGCACCATCTAATCTTTGTTGTTGACGTTTGTTCTGGACATTACAGTCCACTGTTTTATCCCGTAATTCTTTTGCTCTTTATTGTGGTACTTTTTTAAACAATACGTAATGTAGTCGTCGTCACGTCCTGAATAAAGATGAAGATACTGATCGGTTGACGATTATTGATCGATTTTATCGACTACAATAACGGTCTGAAGTGGGAATCATGGGTGTGCGCCACTGGTTCTCTCCACAATAACTTCAATAGACAGCAAGGTAGAGACCTTATTTTTGTTACGTGTCCAATCTGAAGTACTCTCTATCAGATACGAAACCTGGTTGAATCACCGCCACCCAGATTTGCATGGCCCACCATTCTCAGAGAAAACGAGTACTCTTTTATTAAGGGGCGTGCGTGCTGAGAAATTGTCAACTTACCCATCATCCGCCACTAATATGTACGTTAGTTTATCAGTAGTTTATTTTCTTACCTTTACATATCTGCTTCAACATAGCAACGACTTGGTTTATGTCCTCCATACTTAAGCATTTGCTGCCTACAGGAGCGTTCCAGAAAGCAGCACTTTTCATTCTAAAACAGGACTAAAGTAGTAGTATTTTGAGTGAAGTCAGTATAAGAAAGGGACCCTTACTCCAGCTTCCGAAAGTCGTTGATGTTGTGATACTTAGGCTGATAAAGCAGCACATGAGCTGCTGACGTGTGTTCAGCGGCGTTTACATGAGGATCCAGTATTGGTGACAAAATAGTCTAAATTTACCATAATTTTTAATTTGCCAGATAAAAGTATTTAGCTCTACATAATTATCATCTTGAGTTGCAGTTAATTAACAAGCGCGGTAGTTCATTGTTTCAAGAGGGTGATCTAAGGCTTCATTAGGCCATCTATTAGGTTGTAACGAATTAAATGGCACTGGCTCGCGCCATTTTTTGGCGCGTCTTTACGCGTTCGATCAAGAACAAACCGTAACATGTGGCATATAATTTAGAAGCGCAAACTTTGCTCTACCGGAGAGTACCAAATTTTCTATGTAAAAGTGGGAAAACTTTGGGTTTTATTGACTTTTTTGCAGATGGACAAAAGGGTAATCCGAGGCATTTACTTGTATGAATTCGAGCTGGGCACTACAGCTAAGGAGGCGGACGAGAAGATCAGCGCCGCATTCGGTCAAGGATGTTCCACAATTCGGACGGCGTATCGTTGGTAGCAGAAGTTCCGGAATGGAGATGAGAGCTTGGAAGAACATGAAGGTCGTGGGAGGCATAGTGATGTTGATGAGGACAAGCTGAGAGATGTTGTAGAGGAGGATCCACACAAAGGCACCAGGGAGATAGCGAAGGTTCTTGGCGTCAGTCACAACACAGCTGCCCGGCATCTGAAGGAAATTGGTAAGACCAAAAAGCTGGAAAGATGGGTGCCTCACGAGCTGTCTGAGGAGCAAAGAAACCGACGGTATGAGATCTCGTCCGCACTGCTTCTACGGAACGAAACGGACCCATTCCTTGATCGCATCGTAACCTGTGACGAGAAATGGATAATGTACGACAACAGGCGACGATCGGCACAGTGGGTGGACAGCGATGAGAGCCCCAAGGTTTTTGCGAAGCCGGAATTGCACCAAAAGAAAGTAATGGTGACAGTATGGTGGTGTTCGCTGGGAATTATTCACCACAGCTTCCTCCTTCCCGGTGAATCCATCACGGCAGAGAAGTACTGCATCGAAATTGAAGAAATGATGAAAAAGTTGAAGGATATCCGGCCGGCCTGGGTAAACCGAAGGCGAGTTCTCCTTCTGCACGACAATGCTCGCCCCATGTAGCACGACTGACGTTGCAGAAATTGAATGAGCTGAGCATTGAAACTCTACCACATCCTCCGTTTTCTCCCGACCTCTCCCCAACAGACTACCATTTCTTCAAGCGTCTTGGCGACTTCTTGGTAGGGAAAATATTCAAATACCAACAGGATGCCGAAAGTGCCTTCGAAGATTTCGTCAATTCCAGAACTTCTGATTTTTATGCTACTGGGATAAAAAAGCTTGTGTCACGTTGGCAAAGATGTGTAGAATCAGAAGGTTTTTATTTCGATTAATAAACTTGTCTACAAGCCGAGATATTAACTGTTTAAATTTACAGTGGTTCAGTGCCATTTATTTCGTTACAACCTAATAATTATCATCTTGAGTTGCAGTTAATTAACAAGCACGGTAGTTCATTGCTTCAAGAGGGTGATCTAAGGCTTTATTAGGCCATCTAGTTGCAGGTAACTTTTTGTTTCAAGTCAAGTGTTTGTATAGTTAGTGACACTTAAATGGCATAGAACAGTGCTTTGTTATAGATGAGCTAAAGCTCCACAACAGCGAGTGTAGTACACTTCGGTTGAAAGTTTTAGCGAAGTCAGCAAAATGACTGAAGTGCCTATCAAAGTAGTAAAATGGCAAATGTAGTATGTGGCAGAAAATACAGTAGCAGAAAACTTACAACATTATGTCCATCGCTGATTAGGACATCTGCAATTTTCCCAAGAAACCGTACATGGCTTAAACCAATAGTTGGGTTCCAAACAAGGACGTTGAGGCAATCGATATTTGAGACGATTGCGGTCCATAGCAGCACCCACGAAATCATTCACCTGAATTGCAATACTATTCTGTCTAGAGGGCTGAGGCGCCTTGAGAGAGTAGGGCAACAGTTTCTCAAGAGAGTATCTCTTTGTCATGTTATAATCTTAGAAGGAAGAGAAATTGTAAAACTTTGTTCTCTTCAAAACTTCTAGTTTGCAGTCCAACGTTACACTAATACTTCAAAGCACACGCTCATTTTGATCTATTAGGAGGGGGGCAAAAGAAATGAGACACCCCATGCCGTGTCCATATATCTCGTGGCTGGAGTCTGGTTTCGTGCTTATCGTATTTGTATGTTTGTATGCTACTTACTGAAGGCCACCTGAGAAGTTACCAGCTCCGCCCTTTCCAGAAGCAAGCCAAAACCCCAGCCTGTCTCATGCCGAAACCCCCAGTCTGACGAGTCGACCTGTGTCACGTAAATCTCCCCCAATTCCCAACCCCGAGCAGCCTGGACTCAATATTCACGCAAGATGAGAAGTACGTCTTCTACCTTAACCCTGCCAAGCAGCGAGTCTGGGTGAGGCCTGGTGACCTGTTACCGACCTTCGTTCGGCGAGATGTTCACGGCGAAAAGCATCTTTGGAGCTTTTGGGTCTGCGCCCATGGATCGGTTTACCGGAAGCTGTTTTCCAAAAGCACGACGATGGACTCCAAGACCATGGTGAACGAAATAGAAGAGATGGGCCGGCGATTCGCTCTTATTCATTCGCAGCGCTTCAAGAAGGTCCTCCTCTTTGACAACACCGCACCCCATCGGGAACAAGTAACCACGGACAAGCTTGGACGGCTGGGCTACTTTCACATGCCTCACCCACCGTATTCGCCGGACATCTCTCCATGCGACTTCAACCACTTCTTGGGCCTACAGGACTTCCTGGTTGGAAGGGACACGAGAACCCAAACAGTCCTTGACAACCATATCGAGCAGTTGATCAACACCAGGCCCAAGCAGTTCTGGAAGGATGGGATCAGGAAGTTGGCTGAGCGATGGCAGCAAGGTCCTTGCCTTTAATGGCAAATACGCTCCCCAGCATCGTCGAGTTGTAATTGAGTTATGAAGAGATAAAGAAATTTGTTGAAATTGTCTCATTACTTTTGCCCCCCCCCCCCCTTATAGAGGATATTACATTTGATTTTGAAAGCGTCAGTCTTGATAGATGAGTGCACAGTTTGATTCGAAAAATGTTCAGTTTGCTTTAGAAAGTTTCCATTTTGACGTGAAAATGGTGTATTTGCTTACAGTAGAATTGAGGCGTTTCTTACAACTGCAAAGGATGTGAACCAGTGAGTTCAATTTCTTAGATTTTTATATTTCACTTGGTTCTATTGTTTCCCAGTTACTTACCAACATGAAAGTTGACAGTTTATTATTTCTGATTTTTGTCAAAAATTAACATATGCTTCAACCCACATTTCAGTTTTTGAGGCGTCTAGCACAGAAATATATGTTCATTCTTCTTAATTAGCGCTTTATATTGATACTTTCTGCACCAGTTCGTATTTCAAGCTTGCTATGTTTGAAATTTTTGACATATGAGAGGCATGGAATGCGCCATGCACTCGGGTAAAATTTTCCATTTTACACTTGATTGATTGTGTTTCGCTTGAATACACGTTATACACCACTGCACCTGTGCTTAAGCCTGATCCCGCCCGAGGAGCCTCTACCAAGGGGAGGGCTTCACCTATTTCTATGCACGGTTTCGATTTTCGGCCATCACGGGTTGTTGCCGGTCTGACATTTTTCCTCGCTTCTCGATCATCTTTTGCCTGGACTCAGCTTACACGACAGAGACGTTTCGTCAAATCATGGAGGATATTCTAACCTCGTTCCCGGGAAACAACGAGGAAAAAAATCGTAGCTAGAGGTGATCGCATTAGGACACTTGAACCGATTCGGTCCACTTGGCGAGAAATCTCCTTCATCTGCCAACTTGTTTCAAGCGCATGAATAGCACTACCTTAACATTCCATGATTGTCATTGCTTTTTTTGTTTGGTTGGTTCGATTGTCTAACTAGTTTAATCGTTTCCCTTGCGTTCTTTCTCTTGTTGTTGAGCTATGGATCACTTAAATTTAGTGTGTCCTTCATGGGCGCATAAATAAATAAATAAATAAATAAATAAATAAATAAATAAATAAATAAATAAATAAATAAATAATTTCTTCACAAAGCGGCCATGTCGATTGATTTTTATTTATTTATTTATTTATTCATTTATTTATTCACAGCATAGTGGTAGCCAAGCGGATAATAAAGAAACAAAAAAAGCAACACAAACATTAATAACTCAAACTTGAGGACTAAGTAGGCACCAATAAATGAGAACGGAAACAGTTATAACAATGCAACGCTGGACAACAATCAAGCGAGCGAATGCTCAGATAATCCTAAGAGATTCTCGTTATGGGCTAGTAATAAGTTGAACTCCCTCAAGCTTCTATAGGTCAAGAATGTTGATCTGACTGTGGTCCTCGCTACCGGCACATATAGCTGAAGCTTACCTCCCCTTGTTCTAGACAGATGGCCTCGGAAAAATATTCACGGGTTTATGTGCACCTTTTGATTTGTGCTTGTTTTAGAGTTCAAAACCTAATTGCACATTATAGCTTGCAAAAAATGGAGAGTATTCTAAAAAAATAAAGGTACTATGTAAAGAGTTGTAACATTGCTGCTAATAAAGGATTTTGAGATATTTGAGGCTCACATGAAAGCGCAGAGCAACGAAATTACTGTAGCGTGCAAATAGTCAAGAATGCGCCATGGTCCTGCCTGAAACCTTGCATTCCAGACTCGAATGATTGTGCGTGGGCTGAATGCTTGTTACAGTCTTGTTGCTACTTGGCCACATTAGGGCGCGTGGAGCGCAGTCGGAGGAGGCGCCGGCTGCCGCCTGCACCCATACCAGGTTTCTGGCTCAGATTTCCCGCCCAGGCCAACCAAGCCTTCCATCCCTCCGGGGTCGGTGAATTGGTACCAGGCTTATCTGGGAAGGATAAAGCGCTGATTGTTCATCGGTTGGCCACCGCAAGTCAATGCATGGCCAAATACGCATTCAATTCGCCTCCGCAACACCCCATGGAAGTAGAATACGCTGGCGCATCCCAAAAGGGATTGAGTAACGCCGTCCTCTATCCTATCCTGTTCTATCCTTGGTCACATCAACCTATGCTGTACTTCTTTTAAAGTTTTGAAGTTGACAACCTCATGCGAAACACGTTACATGCGAGTTTATTGACTGCACGATTTAAATGTGAGCAGAAGCCGCATTTTACAAGACGCATTCTGTGAACGAATGAAGCAACATTTAAGCTGAATGGAGAGGTTAACTGGCATAACTGCAGCTACTGAACGACGGAAAACGGTAAAAGAAGCACAGCACAGATTAATGTGACCGAGTAGCAACAAGAGTGTAACAAGCATTCAGCCCATGCACAATCAATCGAGTCTGAAATGCAAGATTTTAGGCGGAGGCGTGGCGCAACCTTGACTGTTTGCACGTCACAGAATTCTCATTACCCTGCGCTTGCATATGAGTCTCAAACGTCCTTGAAACTTGACCAGCAGCAATGTTAGAACCTTTCAAACAGTACCTGCAATTTTTTAGAACACTCTTCATTTTTCGCAAGCTATAATGTGTATTTAAGTTTTGAACTATAAAATTAGCACAAATCAATCAAAACAAAATTATGACATGTATTCAAGCGAAACACAATCAATCGAGTGCAAAGTGGAAAATTTCAGAGGAGTGCATGGCGCATTCATGCCTCTCATATGTCAGAAAATTTCTGTTTTTTTAAGCTTTCATATGAATTCTTAACTTCTTCAGGACCTTTACAATGAACAAGGTTATAACCTTCCAAACAGTGTATACATTTATTTGAGACACCCTGTAAGCCATACAAAACACATGCCTATCGTACTAGGATGCTTTGCATACATTTTAAAAGTTCTGTTTAATAAATCCTCCTAAAAATAAGATTTTTGCCAGAGCTTCGAGAAAGTGGCCGTAAATGCCAGCACGTTTTCCAAAGCCCTCACCTTATGATAGAAATTTATTTCAGGGATTGTAGCTCACTTTTATTTCCCGTTTATGCTTTTTGACTAGTCAGAACTAACAAGACAGTTGTAAGATAGTCGGTTTTCTTTTCGTTACTACAAAAATAGCATAGGTGAATGGAGCCAAAATATTGAACCGAACGCATTGAAGGAACGGAGTAATACAGGACAGAGGAGATTGTTGAGCAAATTGCGGCGCTGATAACCTGTTCGTTTTTTCAGTCACCTGCGTGCAGCAAAGACAAACAGGAAATTTGATTACGTTAGTGTGGCGATCAGCTGTTCTGGGCTGAGCAATGTACACTGAAGTTTGTGAGGTTAGTGTTGCTACTTTTCCAGTACTTGCACCTAACGAGATACATACTAAAAGGATAAAGGATAAAGGAGGGCGTTATTCAATCCCTTTTGGGATGCGCCACCGCGTTCTACTCTACGGGATATCGTGGAGGCGATCAAAATGCGTATTTGGCCTTACAATGAATTGCGGTGGCCAGCCGATGAACAAGTCAGCGCTTTGTCCTTCCCAGGCACGTCTGGTACCAATTCACCGACCTCGGAGGGATGGAAGGCTTGGTTGGCCTGGGCGGGAAATCCGAACCCGGAACCTCGGGTGCACGCGACAGTCGGCGCCTCCTCCGACTGCGCTACAAGCGCCCTAACGAGATACATACTAGGGATGCTATATTAGCAAGTAATGCAGTTTCAACGCGAGACTTTGCCATTGCAAGGTAAATGGTCGTCTGAAAGCAACGCTGACAACGAAGTATTGGGAGAAGTGGAAAGACCTGGCAGTTAGGGTGGATTTCATTATCACCACTGAAGAAGTAGAATGAACAGGCATTCAGGATTCCGAGAAGAAGCCCACTTCCTGTGTTTGTCTGAAAGTGTTCTTCAGCTGCATGTTCCTGAGTTTTGATCACTCAGTGATGACGACTAACGCCTATGTTATACTTCGGCGACGCGTCGCCGACGCTGTGTTGTGCGGGCTGCTACGCACTGCGTAGCAACCCGTGTAACACTGCCGCCGACGACACCGTCGCTGAAGTATTACATAGGCCTAAGTCTGTTAGATATTGTCACAGCAAGAAACAGGGCGACCTGCAATAAGGATAACTGCCGATGTTGGCCAACACTGCCTGTTATACGCCACGCATTCTGCTTCTACTGGACACCTTGAAGTGGCCTGGAGTATTACTTACCTAGCCTGCACTTACACAGGTTAGTAACCAATATTTGGAGCTACCTAATTGTTAGTGGATGTGTAGGTGGTATAGCAATAGGAAGCATTGTGTGCTGCGTGTTCTCCGAATTGACCTAAGGTTTGGGTGTCGTCCATACTAACGAAGCCTTCTATCTCTTCGAGCTCAGTGAACTGAACAAAGACCACAACCACAACTATCGGCTCGTCACTGCAAGCCATTGTATGGGTGAAATACCGACTCAAATTGCCTTAGCGAGATCCCGTAGAGGTAGAATGAGTTGCTCATGCCAAAAGCGATTGGTGAGAGCCATCCTATTCCTCTTAATACCCTGTCCTTTGTGGTTAAGAAGGGCGATGATCCGTTCCAGACCAAGTTTAACTTAGCACTGCTATTCAAGGGTATTAAGAGAAATAAAGAGAGAAAGAGGACGTGTAGCACAGTCGGAGGAGGTGCGCCTGTCGCGTGCACTCGATACCAGGTTCCTGGTTCGTATTTCCCGCCCAGGTATGCCAAGCCTTCCATCCCTTCGGGGACGGAGAATTGATACTGCTCTTGTCTGGGAAGTATAGATAGCCGACTCGATTATCGGCTGGCCACCGCAAGTCATTGTATAGCCAAATACCCACGCAAATTGCTTCCACGAAATCCAGTAGAGGTAGAATGAATGACTCGCGCCAAAACAGATTCAGTAACGCCGTCCTTTATCCTGTATCCTTCATCACTATTCAAGTACATATTATAATCCATGCGTTGACGGTTTTTAGTTGCTAAAGTCATTCTCCTCCACTCTTTGGGCCGGATTCATCAACGACTTACGTTACTTTAACGGAGAATTGTGAGCGAAAAGCTCTGATAACGCGGCTTATCGCTCACCATATCGTCTGGTAAGCTTACAATTCTCCGTTAAAGTTACGTAAGTCGTTGACGAATCCGGCCCTTTGTTATCATCTTTGCCCACTTGCGTAGTTTCATTATTTGAACGGAAGCAGATTCAATATCGGTCAATACAAGCATTCGTTCAGTAAAGAACGAAACTATCCGACTCCTGTTCTTTCAGAGCTAGGAAACCTTGATGGCAACATCTCAAAGAGACAAGCTCGCGAGTCCACTCTGTTTTTTTCGCATGTCATGCCGGTCCGGCGTATTCGGCGACAGGTCGCCGACGAGTAGCGGAAGTATTGCATATGCCTAAGCGTTGAGGAAGGTCTAATCTTCCTTGTAACTTTTCCAGCTGCATGTAATGCAATATAAAGTAACGTGATTCTTATTACATGGGCAACCACGAAAATAGATGAAGGAGTGAATAAAACACGAACACAAGGCATTACTTTAGAAGCTAGACAGTGCATAGGGTCATGCGTGGGGTTCCATTTTTTGCTGAAAATTTAGGACTCTCCGCGGAATTCGCCCGACCCCTTTCTTCTATTTCTACCACTGTTTTATTTCTTATATGTCTTCAATACTTCAGCATTTTATGTGACTTTTATCCCCCTTAATAGGTTCTTCTTTCTAGGTGTGAAGGACTGAAGGGAATCGCGAGAGTTCACGGATAATTTAAGTTTTTAGAATACATTAAAATTCTTTAAGGTTTTGAATTTTGATTGTTTTGCAGTTCAAAATGAAGATTTTCTGATAGCAGTACTCCAATCATCTCTTTCATGCCCTTTGCACTTAGGTAAAATGTCTCCTCATTGATTCACGTGTAGCTGCTGCGGCAAGTCAGAAATGATGACAAAACGCGTCCTTGTTGATAAAAAGGTCGTGACCGAGTAAAAAAGTTTTGTCATCACTTGGAAGTGGCCGCGAACGGTTTGAAGTAATAAGAATGCCTGTTCAATGCATTTCCCATTAAAAAGGAATAGCCTACTCCAGACTACTTGCGGCAGATTAGGGAATCAGAGCTAAGCGCTTATGTGAGGATAAGACAACGATCGAGGCGAAGATTCTCGTTAAAATGGTTAAAATATTCGGTATACGTCGCGTAGGTGAGCAGCATTGGTAGGTGGGAACGTCTAAACCAATCACACTGCCTTGAACGGGCATGCCATTCAGAGAGAGCATGTACAGTTGGTACATTGATGGGCTGGCATGTGTTCAGCCTGTGCTCTGTTTTGTTACTATTGGCTGGCGCGCTCCCACCTACGAATGCTGCTCGCCTACGCGACATGTACCAAGTATTCTTCAGATGGGCGCTATGACTTCAACTCCCTCTAGCATTTCTTGCTTATATCGCGTTGACTGGTCAACGTTACGAAGTTGAAATTCTGCATTTCATCGTGTCTGATATGACTGGTTTAGGAACTATTAGCATGGATTCCCTTCAGTCGTGCCCCGGACTGGCCGCCACCGGCATCGGTAACGGAGGTCCAGACCCGAGGCCACGTGTGTGGCAGATCGGTGAGGACTTACAGCACGCTAATACTCTTTACCTTCCAGTCACGCGGCACCAACTACGTAGGGCCCTGCTGCCCCAGCCGAACCATTGGGACGAGACTGCGATGGACTTTAGCTCCCTGAGCGCTCTACGCCTCTGCGCCTTCCCTTTACTCACATAGTGTTGCGATCAATAAAGATGTTGGTATTTACCCGTCTCCCGCAGACATGATATAGATATACAGATTTACTATCTACACAGCACTACTTCATAAGACACACATACATCTACGAGTCACGCAACCAACCCGCCTAACTCACTAGGGGAATCCCCAACAGCAGCCCGCTGCGGTCCGGCGAGGTCCTGCCTGGGGCGTGTGCTCACGAGGCGGTGCTCCTCGCCTCGCACCTGCGGTTACCTCCTCCTGGCGTCCATGCCAGGTAGATCCATCTCTTCCTTGGTCCTGCGCTCCTCGATACTGCAGTGGAATCGGCTCGCTCCAGACTTCGGGACGTCCAGCGGATGATGACGAAAGGACGGCGACCGGACACGACCGTCCGGGGCGGCGACAGACGGGAGAAGTGGGGCCCGTGCGCGCGTTCATACTTCGTCGCAGCGGATCGAGGCTGCGTATTCGACAGGCGTGCGCGGCGGGACCAAGAGGGCGCAGAGACTCTGCGTCCTTCAAGAGTCGTGGTGAAAGTCATGATACCTTCAATATATCCTTATCATTTTGCAGGCCTAAGTGGTCCTGGTGCTGCATCTTTTTTTCCTTTATTACCACATCTCTTCTTTAAGCAACAGTAAACCTCGTGCCTGTCGTTTTCGGCGATTCGTGGCTTTTATTAGGTTTTCCGGAAAATTCTCAGCGTTTTGTGTTACTATTCTTCATTCGTCTATTATTATGTAAAAATTCAACTTGCATAGCACATTAATGCTATATTCTGAACAGCATTTTGGGTTCTATCTGACTAAATAATTTATGTCCCAACGTTGTTTTATATTACTGTTCTTGAAGGGCCAGTGGTTCGACGCCGACGAATCCCCTAAGCATATCCTAAAGGCGAACCTCCACCAAAAAGGTAATGGTCATTGTGTGGTGGTCGGCGGCCGGTGTGATCCACTGCAACTTTTTGGTACCAGGCCAAACGATCACAGCAGAGTCCTACTGTCAGGAAATCAACCAGTTGCACCGAAAATTGAGTCGACTTCACCCAGCATTGGTCAACAGAAGAGGTCCGGGTCCTTTGCACGATAACGCCCGCCCACACGTTTCAGAAATCACTTTTCGAAATTGAACGAACTAAGGGTTGAAGGTCTGCCTCACTCACCATATTCTCCAGCCCTCTCACCAACCGACTACCGCCATCAAGCACTTTCAGAACTTTCTCGCTTGTAAAATCTTCACCAATTAGGACCAGCTTTTGTGGATCTTGTCGAATATCGACCACTTAGTTTTTTCGATGATGGAATAATTCGTCCGGTGGCCCGTTGGTGAACGTGTGCTGATTCGAGCGGTGCTTATTTCGACTGAATTCGATAAAATTTGATAAAGAAATCATCGTTCGAATTTTGAACGATATAAGAGCTGAAGTTCTGCCTCACCCGCCAGATTCTCCAGACCCCTCGCCAACCGACTGCCACCTTTTCAAACACTATCAGAACTTCCTCGCTGGTAAAGCTTTCACCGATCGGGACCAAGCAAAACAGCCTTCGTGGACTTTGTCGAATCTCGACCACTGTTGCGAATCGGTGGCCCCACTCGCGAGGGAACCTGTCCCTGTTGAGTGGAGTCCTCACTCGCCCCGTGGTGCTACGAGGTACCCATGAACCCAGGACCCAAGGGGAGACATAAGGGGGACCCCATGATGTGAACAGGCCAGCCCCCCCCCTCCCTGGCAGACGGTGGCCCCGCGTTGTGACTTCTGCCCCTTCGCGCTTGCAGCGCCTGGATTGACGCGCGCCCGCATCACACGACAGCCGTGGGTGCTTACGGGCGCGCTGTATTGCATCCCGACTGTAGTGAGCACACCTGTCCCCTGCTTACCCTACAACTACATAGAGCCCTATACATCCCAATAGCGACAGCATCCCAACACGATGTGACCCAATACAAGAGCAAGGATGGCCCCAATACAACCCAACAGCAACGAACACAATACCAATACCGATAACACAATATAGGAGGACTCACCACCTTCCTCGTCTCGTGCAGGACAACATAGATACAGCCACGGTTTATTACATACACCAGCACCGCACAGCCATATACGAATATAGTAGATAGATACTAGTATATATGGAATAGGAGGGACCGCCCCGGCTGGTACGACTTTAAAGGCTATACGAGGTTAGGCGAGCCCCATCCGGGCTCGCCGTCCTTCCTGTATTGCAGCCGGATATAGTACGATGTGAGGAGCGGCAAGGCTCCGCTCAGAAGATCCCAGTGATGTTGACGAAAGCGGGCTCACAATGGCGGCGCCCCAGAGCCGCGCCCGCGAAGCCGCTCGACGTGTCGATGGAAGTTAGGAATGAAGTCGGCGGGGGCGGTAGCCGGCCCACCGATCGATAGCGTGGGCGGGCAGGCCGGAGTCTCGGGAGCGCCTCATCGGGGTCCCGAGCGGATACGGTAGCCCGCCGTAGCATGAAATGAAGGGAGCGAGCTATCGCATTCGCGACAACCATCTAATTTTTTCGCTGGTGGAGTAAGCCGACTGCTGGCTTGTTGAGTTATGGTAGTTCTAACAGAAGCACTCAAAACGCTGATAAGTTTCCGGACAGCCTAATATTTAGCTATAGAGGATGGCCATAAACTATGGTCCGTTGATTTTTTTTCGTTTCGCTAAACCTGAGGAACGATAAAAGGCATTCTGATATTGTTTTTATTAGTGAGATGCCACATTATTGCGGATCACTCAATCAAGATATTGTTCAAAGTGATATTCTTTTGGAGCGATGCAGGGCTTGGTACCCGCTTCTACTATGTGCCTCGGGTAGTCTACATCGATAAATCCTCGTTTCTTCACCACTTAAGCTACTCTTCTCCTTCCCCTAGGTGTTCAGTCACGCATTTTAGCACGATCTCATTGCTCCTTTCAGCAGCCACAATCCAGCCCTGTAAAACAAAAAGTCTGCAGCCAAGACTTTCTTACTGAAGTCCTTTGATCGCGTCCTTGGGGTTCCCCGTGATTGCAATTCGGATTTATGTATCGAGCACTATTGAGTGATCCTCTAGTCTTCTCAGGATGTTCCGATTTCGATCCTCTAGTCTTCTCAGGATGTTCCGATTTCATCACGCTTGCTCGCTTAACCTCACCTGTGTCGGAGATTTCATGTCTAGCAGCGTTCGTGCCGTAGCCCTCCCAGTGGCATTGCCGGGTGAGCACTCTCTGTCCAACTGAGAGTGATTACATATCTCTTGCCTTATCTACATGACACAACGGAAAGCATAAATTTCATCGTCTGACAAAATGCTCAAGTGCACCAATCCTTCTACTCTAAGCAACTTTGATGCATTTCATGCTGACACTCTTTCAAAGAAGAAGCCCGACTAGGGCAGTCGCACAACTGCATCAACAGCTACCTGGAGGACACGTTACTTGCTTGCTTACTTACTTGCATCCCATTAGTGGGCTAAAGTTTGAGGGTGGCATCAAGGCCAGCGCCGCTGTAGGTGCCATGGAGCGGCGAGAGTCACGGACAATGTTCTGCCATGAGAAACGATCCAGAGCCATTTCTTTCACACTAAAAAACGGGCTTAAACAAAAGCCTTATTGAAGCCACTCGCTAGACTTTCCATCCGCTCTGTAGGTCCTCCACAACAATTTATTGGGTACACACTGAGCTGCCATTCGGTTAACCTGCCCAAACCATTTGAGTCTTCGCTTTTGGTTTTCGGATTCAACAGTGGGTTGGTTGCAGCAGGCCTTTATTATATTTTCGTTTGTAATCCGATCGCGAAGTGAGACGTTTAGTATTCGTTTGAGGCACTTCATTTGAAAGACTTATAGCTCCTGCAAATCAGCTTTCAGAAGTGGCCATGTTTCGGCTCTATAAAGCAATATTGACATCACAATGGATGAAAGCACTCTCATTCTTTTGATAACGGTACCTTGTGTCTCTTCCATAGACACCAGATTAGAGAGCCAAAGGCAGTCTTGCTAATCCTAACGCGGATTTCTGTGGAGAGAGACTTTGTTCTGCTGTGCTGTAGAACCGAGGTATTTGAACTCCTCCACTTGTTCGATTTGGGAGTTGTCAAGGTAGAGTGCACAAGGTGAGCCGTCGGTTGTAAGCACCTTTGTCGTTTCAGCGTTTAAAGTCAAGAAAGAGCTAGAGCGGCAATCTCATGAAGGAAATCAATTGCCTTACTGTCTGTGCAGACAGCACTATCGTTGGCGAACATGAGGTCCGTAACGAGTTGATGTTCACCAAATTGAACTTTTTGTCGTCCGCTAAACACTTTCCGCATAATTGCAATGACCACACTATTGAACAGCAACGGCATCCCTGTTTCGCACCAGATCGTATTGTAAACATATTTGAAGTTGTTACATGATGTTTCGTTGAAAAAAAAACAAAAATCAAAAAAATCAATCAAAACTCATGCGCCAGGAGGGACTCGAACCCGCATCTTCTGCTTTCCGGGCACCGATGTTCGCCTTACACCACCAGCGCGTAACATCCGCGATATCTTCCAGGTCTGTCAACACCCACCTGTGACACGGGGATGGGCTGGTCGCTGATATCAGCATGGAACCGGTTAAGCTGAAGACCTTACTAGTAACAATGTTTAAACAAAAACGTTGTTAAAACATATTTGAAATTCCTCCAAATACAGCGACGGAGCTAGAGGAGCAGCAGCAGTCGTACGATTTTAGGTGTAATATTATATGTTCTGATTCAAAAAAAAAAACTTTTCAAAAATCTGGCCAGTAAATAAAAGCTGCGTGGAAGTCTATAAATACGATGATCACTTGTTTACCAAATGCGCTCCTCCAGTATCTTCCTAAGAGCGAAATCTGATCAGGAGCCCCTTTCGTTATGAAAGCCTGCTTGCTCTTCTCTGGCGAGCGAGGCACTCACGTAGCACGTAAGTCTGCAAAGAAGAACACTAGCTGGTCGTCCATGAAAGTTGTCCAGAAGGGATGAGGGACGCTTGGTTTGGCTGGCTTCCAACAGTACTCAGTCCGCGAACGACCTGTGACGTCATTTAGACCTCACAGTATCGAAATGGCAGATACCACGCAGCCTAAGGCGAAGCTCATATCTTGCACATCAACACATTAGGCGAGTCCCCTGCTTGCCTGCTCGTCATCAGGCTGCCAGGTGCGATCTCGGTTGTGCGCACATGATCGCGGATTGACAAAAGGTGTAGCCAGCTTGGCATACAAGAAGAAGTGCTTTAGATGGTATTTATTGACGAAAAGAGGTATGTAACGCCGGAATGTTTCACCCGGGGGCTGGATGTCTAGGGTGTGGCCTAAACCGGAAGGGAAATCGATTTATTGGCTCTTTACGGCACCAGCAGGGGTCGGTCCGTCCTCCTCTGCTGTGCCCGCGCTCCTCTCCGACCCGGCCGCTCGCCAGGTACCACCGAGACCAGAATGCTCAGAGCCGACCCCTCGTGACTTGACACGAGACCAGAATCCAAGACCAGCCGCTCGCGACCTCGACACCAGACCAGAATCCAAGACCAGCCGCTCGCGACCTCGACACCAGACCAGACTCCAAGACCAGCCGCTCGCGACCTCGACACCGGTCCAGACTGAGCCTTGCGCGCCCGGGCCCCCTTTATATAGAGTTGCGCGCGCGGGAAGGCCGGCCCCCTAAGTGGACACGCGCCGCCACGCCGCCTCCGAATGGCCGGCGCTGAGCACAGGTGAGGTGGACGGCGATCGATCGATCCCACTGCTGGGAAAACTCAGAAACACTGCAATAACATACATAATTACTAACCGACGTCTCCACGCGATGTCCTCCCTATTCCTCACCTCTCCTCGACTGATATTATATTCTGACAGTGTTATTTTCTCTAACTAAGCCAATGAAGGCTATTAAAAAAAACACCGCGTGACAGCTGAAGCCACTACAAGGTATTTAAAAATGTATCCAATTACTCCTCTGTTCTTGATCTAATGAACGCAACACTTGATGCATGGGCTAGTGTAGAGCAAACTTTTATTGAAAGCCTTACTAATACTTTACTTACTTTGATACTTTGATGGTCCTTTTGTCGGCTGGAGGTCTTCTCAGCGGGGACCACAACTCTTCCAGACCGCTCGATCTCTGGCTGTTTGCATCCAGTGAGGCAGACTCCGCTCTCTGAAAGATCTTGAGAATGAGTCTGCCCATCGCGTTGGCGGTCGTCCCAGTGGTCTCTTATGGTCTCTCGGGAGCCATTCTGTGACACGGAGACTCCATCTATCGTCCTTTCGTCGAAGCAGGTGTCCGGCCCAGCGATATTTGGACTTCTTCATGTACTGCAGCGGGTCTGCTAATTGCGACTTCTCGAGCTTCGTAGGCCTTTTTGCCATTGCTGACGAAGGCTTGTCCTTAGAAGACATCTCTCCAGTGCACGATGCGTAGTTTGCATCGCTCTGGCGATTGTCTTGTTCTCGGGCCAGGTTTCCGTTGCGTAACACATCGCAGGCAGTACAGAGGCATTGAATATCGAGGCCCTGAGGCCGGGATCCTTGACCTGATCGGTGACTTCGCGAATCGAACTGAAGGCTGCCCATGCTGCGCGTCTCCTGCGGGCGATTTCAGGAGCGAGGTCGTTATCCATGTTCAGCTCTCTTCCCACATAGACGTAGGAGTCGACCTGTTGCAGAACGACTCCGTTTAACCTTACGAGTCCCGTGTCACACCACTGGTTGACCATAAATCGCGTTTTGGACATATTCATGGTAGAGATGAGAACAATATCGTCGGCGAAGCGAAGGTTGCTGATTCGTTTACCGTCGACAAGGTAGCTTTTATCCTCCCAGTTCAAGTCCTTCATGGCATCTTGGAGTGCCGCTGTGAATAGCTTGGGAGCAATCGTGTCTCCCTGCCGTACTCCTTTCCCGATAGGAATTTTAAGCTTTCGATCGAACAGCTGGATGGTAGTCGATGCGTTCGAGAAGCATTCGTCGAGAAGTCGGATGTAGGGCGATGGTATACCAGCGTGCACAAGTGCGTTCAAAACGGCGTTGATTTCCACAGAGTCGAACGCTTTATTAATAGTATGTCAAATATAATTTTCGATGTTGCTTACAACAAAGACGATGTAACATGTAACAAATACGAATTGTATTTTGTTTTTAAATATTTTTGTGGACGATTAGGTTTTTATGAAGCGGATCCATAATTTTTATCGCATGCATACACGCGTCCATGTTTTCCATTTTTTAAATAAAAGCTCACGGAATCTTGCACTAATCAGTTACCCTGATTAGAATTCTTATATAAATGTTTCCGCTGATGAGGAACGTAACGGTGACGTTATTAAGCTTTGGTATCGAATTCTTGAGCTAATGGTGAATGAATTAGGTGTGAGCCTACGATTTTGCATCGGAGTGCAGGAGGCACGTAAAAGGGTATCCTATTCAATATCCCTCTGTAGGTGTGCAAATATCGCAGCTCAAAAGGACTACCGTTATTTGAAGAAGTGCGCTTTCTGGATCATCATTGTACACGATAAATGACTCTGCAACGTAGCTAGCACATTTTTGATCGATTCAATAACTTTCCCATTTCACAAAATGAGCAGTTAACCAGTAACTACTAACCATTTCCCAACACTTCTCTTAAGTGTCTTAAAAATGCATCGAACATTCAGGATACTGTGTCGACTTGAAAAGCTTCAGGTTTTTTCCACACTACTACTGATGATTGGAAAACATTCTAAGCATCCTAGATACAATTATAGCGACTCCATATAAAAGTGGTTACATGCTTAGTAAATATTTGATAAAAAAAACCTTTATTTTCTAAACATTTATTCTCTCAAAAATTGAAAACCATTTATTCGATAATAAACGATACTCGTAAGAACATACACATAGCGACATCTGAGATAAGCCCAGCACACTGACATATTGCGAAATCTAAGGCACATCAGGGGAAGAACATTGCTATCAACGTGTTTATGATTAGATTACTTCAACAAAACATTTTTGGAAAAATGGAGCGTACGTAACCATGCCGTTATGTAACATATCCTGCGGATGAATTTTTAAAAAGAACTGAGGCCCTACCCGAACCCTTGAAGCGGCCTTTAATTCTTTTTTATGAGATCCCAACGTTATTCTCTGACAGTTGTTTTGCTTCATACAACTGGTGGACTTGGAAGTTCTTGAAAAGGCTGTTACTACATGCCTCCCATGTCCTACGATCGTCCATAAGTCACCAGCAGTCACCAGAATGGATGAAAAGCGCTTCAGGAGGTATTTATCTTAGGTGAGACAGGAATGGTCGAAAACCTGCTATCGTAGTTCTTCGGCTACTGACTTAACCCTCAAAACCAGAATTTTTCCCAATTATTTGACGCTATTAGGCCATCAGATAGAAAATTCGCCTTCCGTTCTAAATATGGGCATGTTTTCAGAGACGGACCCCTTTGTAGGAAGTTATTTCAAAGCGGCGTTTTCTCGCCTTATACGAGAAAAAAAAACGCACTTCTGCGCGGAATGGACAAAAGTTAGAGCTGGTATTATAATGAGCAACTCGTACCCGTCAGACTTGAGTGTGTTTGCTGAGCTTGACCATCATGTGGACTACATCATTGTGTTCTCTGTAGTTGTCGACCTTTGGACGTTTGAAAAATTCGCCCACACAGGGGATGGACGAGAAAAATCTCGTCATTACTGGATCGTATGGCTCCAGGGAACGTAGGGCCACGGGAACGCACTGCCAAGAACGCAGGAAGGATGGTAGAACGTGTGGACAATATCTCTGAAAAAGTTGATTAGAACTACTCATCTGAAGAGATAAAGACCTGAAATGCTTGCTATAGATGCGTATATTTATTGTACCATTGTCAGGTGAAAATATGAAGCTAGGTTGACTTTTGAAAGCCTCAAGAAGATGATGTCAAACTGCAAGTTGTGTGGTCAAGCTGTGTGGCTTATGGAAGCATGTAAAGGATGGAGTATTTTTACACGAGCAATCTATTTATATGTCTTTCACGCTTCGAGCTGAATTCAAGGATAGTCTTCAAATTTTCTTGCCGCCTTGATCAAGGAAGCCTGAGGATTTGAAGATAACTTTCAAGAAATACTTTTCTAAAGCTGATCAAACCTTCAAAAATAAGTCTTTTTTAAAATAAGCATTCTGCGAAGGAGAATTGGGTAGCACATATGGCGGATCTCGCTGGAAACCTACCCAGCTGGAAGATCTAGCTAGGATTAATCTATGTACATGTAATGTGCTACATCGCTACATTTTGTATCGTATACATTTGAGCTTCACCTGTATCACCTGTCGTCCCGTTGATCATCGAATTGCTCGAGCGGGTGCCAGCAGCGTCTCCATTCGTCCCTGTCGCGTGCCAGAGTGGTCCAATGGATCCTCCTCGCTCGAGGGACACGAAGAGCGTCATATCGGTCGTTCAGGGCTTTAACGAAGAAGTCCGACCAACGCGTTGGTGGGCGTCCTGGTGTTCTTTTGACATCCCGCGGAATCCAGTCGGTGATGGCTCTCGTCCAGCGGGTGTCTGCGAAGCGCATTACGTGGCCGGCCCACCTAATTTTCGACAACTTGGCCCACGCGACAGCGTCTCTGATCTTCGAGCGTCGGCGAAGCTCGGAACTCCGGAGGCCTTCTCTCACTTGCGTGAGTCGTTTCACTCCGAGCATCGTCCTCTCGATTCCACGCTGCGCGGCGCTGATCGCGTGTTCATCCTGCTTTCGTATAGCCCAGGTCTCTGAGGCGTATGTTAGGGCAGGAAGAACAGTGGAGTCGAATAGGTGGGCACGGAGTCGGACGTTCTTCGTCTTCTTCGCGACTTCTTCGACGCTCTTGAAAGCTCCCCAAGCCGCTCTTTTCCTCCTGCTCAGCTCTGGTGCTAGGTCGTTGGCCATGTTGACTTCGCGACCCAGATACACATAGCTGGAGCATTCGGAGATGTTCGTTCCGTTGAGCGAGAATTTGGCATCAGAAACCCATGCGTTCCTCATGAACATCGTCTTCGTAAGATTCAGCTGCAGTCCAACGTTCCCGCATACACGATCGAAGTCGGCCAGCATTCGCTCCGCCTGGCTGATGCTCGGTGTTGTGAGCACGATGTCGTCAGCGAAGCGAAGATGATGTAGTTGCCGGCCGTCGACCTTCACTCCCATGTCTTCCCATTCTAGTTCGCGCATGACGTTTTCGAGAGTGGCGCTGAAGAGCTTCGGGGATATGGTATCCCCTTGCCGAACCCCTCTCTTCACGTCGACGACGACGTCGTTGTAGAATGGTGAGATCTTGGTCGTGAATCCACTGTACAGCTCTCGAAGGACTCTGATGTACTGAGTAGGGACGCCCTGAGTGAGCAGGGCTTCGATGACCGCTTCAGTTTCGACAGAGTCGAATGCCTTCTTCAGGTCGATGAACGTAAGGCACAGCGGCAGCTTGTACTCTCGCGACACTTCGATGAGCTTCGTAATGGTGTGTATGTGGTCGATCGTGCTGAATCCTCTCCGAAATCCTGCTTGCTCGCATGGCTGTCCTTGGTCCAGCGTTCTGCTAATCCTATTCAGGATAACTCGAGTGAACAGCTTGTAGACTACGTACAGCAGGCAGATCGGGCGATAGTTGCCAATGTCGTGCACGTCTCCCTTCTTGTACAGCAAGACGGTTCTGCTGGTCTTCCACTGAGATGGAACCTTGCACTCCGACAGGTAACGTGTGAAGAGCCGCGCCAGGGTGTTGATGAGCGTAGGCGGGAGGTTCTTCAGGTGTTCGGGTCTGATCCTGTCGGGACAGGGTGCTGTACGTTTCTTCACCGACGAGATGGCGTGTCGGATCTCGGAAGGGAGAACAGAGGGGACGACGTATCCATCCTGCGGAAGATGGCATGGGGGCAGGTGGACGTGGCTATCGAAGAGATCGGAGTAGAAGTCGTGGATGACCCTCTCCACGGTCCTTCTGGAAGAGGTGACGGTTCCGTCGGGACGTCGGAGAGCTGTCATCTTGGTCTTGAAGTTGGCGAAGTTCCGGCGGGCATTGCGGATGCTCAACCCTGCCTCTGCAGCTTCAGCCAACACTTCCGCCCTTCTCTCCTTAAGATCCTCCTTTATCGCCTCTCTGCATAGCTTCGCAAGCTCGGACGTCAGTTGGTGGTTGCCTGACGCTCGTGCTGCTACACGCTGGCGTATCAGCTCGAGAGTTTCCGGAGACAGACGTCTCTTGGTGGTCTTCAAGCTCTCGGCTCCCTTAGCACTATCGTGGAGATGGTGCACGAAGCGGTCGTATTCCTCGTCGACGTTGTCCATGACGGCATCTTCCCAAAGACCGGCAAGAGAGGTGTAGAGGTCCCAGTTGATGGTCGTTCTGGGACTCCTCTTCTTGAACTTCGCGGCCTTCTCTCCTTGACGCGAAAAGCGGAACCTTGCGCGAAGGAGGCGGTGGTCCGATCCCGTGTAGAACTTGGGGACAACGGAGACGTCGGTCAGGCAATATTTGCGGTTGAAGATGATGTGGTCGATCTCGTTGTGGAACTGGCCACCGGGAGATTCCCAGGTCCATCGTAGGGAGGGAGGCTTCTGGAACTGCGAGTTTCCATGGATGGTCTTGGTCGACATGATAAACTCAGACAGCCTTTCACCTTGCTCGTTCCACTCCAAACGTGGGTTCCGATGTGAAGTTCTTCCGGCGACCTTCGCGGTCCGATTTTGGCGTTGAAGTCGCCGACGATCACCTTGTAGAAGGTGTGATCTTCCTTATAGAAGTTCTCCAGCTCCACGTAGAAGGCTTCGACCTCTTCGTCGTCGTAGTCGGATGTTGGTGCATACGCGACGAATACAGTCAAAGCTGGCACGGAACCACATCGCTTCAGTCGCAGACGTCCGATTCGGGTTGTCAGAGACTCGTACGAATCGATGTTCATGGCCAAGTGCGTGTTGACGAGGACACCAACGCCGCCTACTCCTCTGCTGTCGCATGTTCCGAGGAACAGTTCTTCTCCGGAGTCGTAGGCGTCGTGCAGGGGGTGGTGTCTTCTCGTCTCGGTCAGTCCGATGACGTCGTACTTGATCTTCTTGGCTTGCATCATCAGGTCCTCGACGGATGCTTCCGACGCAAGCGTGCGGGCGTTGTAAGTACAGATCGTCATCCTAGTCCTTCTCAATTTGCGCAGCCTGGTTAGGCCCTGAGATTTTAGCAGCCTCTCCGGGGAATGAGGCCCTTTAGTGCTGCTGTTTTTGACTTGAGTACACACGGGTAGCTAGTCGGGCTCTGTCGTGCGGGCGAAGAACTCCGGGCAGCCAGCCAGACTGCCCGAAGGGACGGGGCGAGACTTAAGGCGGCCTCGAATCGCCTTACGATGTACTCCCAGTCTACCGAGTGCAAGCTTTTGGCCGAGCCGACACAGTTGCAATCCGCACAGTCACGGACACATCCACGCACACTGTGCACGAACATGCCGCTCCCACGCACAAGGAACGCATCGACCCGACGCAGCAGGAGCAAGGAGTCCATCCCCTGCATCCCACCTGCGTCTCTGGGCAGTACACGGTCGCATTTGGTTCGCGTTTAATTCCCCTATCCACCACCCGGGGACGCGCCACGTGGCCCTGCGACAAGCGGCCCGAGATCCCTCTTAACAAGAGAGCCCGAAGGCTCTCTATCGAGGGAGATCCGTGGACATTTGAGCTTACATACCCACAAATCCTTTCGTATTCAATTTGTGTTGCTTTTTAACTGTCAAATGCTCTGACCTGCATAGCATTGATTACTACAACCAGCATGACGATGAAGAAGACGATAGAAAAGCAGGCCACGATAACGTAATCAGGCAGAAGTGTCAAGCCGATAACCACTCCAGGAATTATTGCGAAGAACACCAGAATGAAGACAACAATGAACCATCGGTACTGTAAATACAGACATTAACTTTTTCTGCTGAATGAGAAGCAGAAAATGTATTTGAACACGAGCATGTACTCTTAGCACTAGTCGACCTGCCGGATTTGCTTGGAAATGTTACGGTGATATTCTCTTGCGTTTCAGCTTATTTGAAAGCTCGGCGCATAGGGGTGGAAGAGAGAGACAAGCCACGTGCTTTACAATTCCTTGTACGTAGGCCTCCAATACGCAAGACGAGAGCAAAACGCCGAACGTAGGGCACAGCCGCTGTGCGCCACCATACCCAGGCCATACCCAGTGTTTTCCGGAAATTCGCCTCCCCCGCAACTGTAGTCTTGGCGCAGAAGCCCCGTCTAGTTTCGCGACTGGTATATTCGTTGTACCGCAGAATCCCTTTCGTTGCCGCACCTATGCTCTCTTCGGCAGCAGCGACTGGAGCGAGCCGTTCTCAGAGGTGCGTGGTATTTCTGACAAGGGCCATTTGAAGACTGTGTCCTTTCTCCATTTCTGATACGCTTGCGTAAAGTTACGAGCATTACAATCTCTTCTCGTCGCAACGTGCATTTCAATACATACGCGTTACGTTTTGTACGGTGGGTGAAGCTCCATATTAGTGTAGTCGAGACTTACGTTCTAGAGGTACATGGTGGTGTCATGCTGCCCTACCCCCCCCCCCCCTAACGCTCATCGCTCTGAAAGCTTTATCACCTCTATCGAAAATTGCTGCGAACGCGTTCTGCTTCATCCCTCTACAAGTGTAAGCTGGACTTCTCTGTCATGGATTAGGTGGGTGCGTCCATTACATAATTCGGAGGAGGCCTAGTGCGTGTTCGACAGAACATCGCGGGCTCATTGATCATCGGAAGGAGGAGCTACCAACCAGTCAGTGACCACCTACGTCGGGAAGCTCCTTCACTGTGGTTTATTACATTAATGTGCTATTATATATGATATGACCAGCCGTCAGAGCGGCCTCTCGGCCACACTGACGGTTACTTAACGGCTTCGCCTTGGTAATAACTTCTCATCGTCAATTGTAGTTACAACCTGTGTCATGGTTTCTTCATGAAGAAAATTAGAAAAAATCGAAAAAAAAAGACAAAAAACGATCATTTGGCCAATATCGATTGATGGCAATCGATACTTCAAAAACGAACGTCAGATTCGTGTTCAGCAACCTAGTTTACCCACCAGGGCTAATGTTTCTGACCGTATGAACGTCATCCACAAAAACTATTATCTGACCAATATCGACTAATGGCGATCTATACTTCAAAAACAAACTTTAGATTCGTGTCCAGCGACCTCTACTACCCCTTTGATGAAGTTTCGTACTGTTTCAACGGCATCCACAGAAAATCGATAATTTGATCGCCATCGATTGCTGGCGATCGATACTTCAAAAACGAACGTCAGATTCGTGTTCAGCAACCTAGTTTACCCAACAGGGCTGTTTTTGACCGTATGAACGTCATCCACAAAAACTATTATCTGACCAATATCGACTAATGGCGATCTATACTTCAAAAACAAACTTTAGATTCGTGTCCAGCGACATCTACTACCCTTTGATGAAGTTTCGTACTGTTTCAACGGCATCCACAGAAAATCGATAGTTTGATCGCTATCGATTGCTGGCGATCGATACTTCAAAAATGAACTTCAGATTCCTATTCACCGACCACGACTACCCCCAGGGCTGCAATTTTGTGCCGGGTCGCCATCAATCGTCGAGTATTCTCAAAACGGCCTTCCCCCACTCCAGTTGTGACGGAAAACTGACACACACACACGCTTACTCCTTCATATATAGTAGGATTATATTCTTGACTCTATTAAAGGAGAAGTCAGATACAATTCTACTGGGAAAAAATGGTGAATGCTCGGTTACCTCCTTTGGCAGTAGCAAAATATGTACCGGCCAAATATTAGGTTGTAACGAAATAAATGGCACTGAACCACTGTAAACTCAAACAGTTAATATCTCGGCTTATGGGCAAGTTTATTAATCGAAATAAAAACCTTCTGATTCTACACATCTTTGCCAACGTGACACAAGCTTTTTTATCCCAGTAGCATAAAAATCAGAAGTTCTGGAATTGACGAAATCTTCGAAGGCACTTTCGGCATCCTGTTGGTATTTGAATATTTTCCCTACCAAGAAGTCGCCAAGATGCTTGAAGAAATGGTAGTCTGATGGGGAGAGGTCGGGAGAAAACGGAGGATGTGGTAGAGTTTCAATGCTCAGCTCATTCAATTTCTGCAACGTCATTCGTGCTAAATGGGGGCGAGCATGGTCGTGCAGAAGGAGAACTCGCCTTCGGTTTACCAAGGCCGGCCGGATATCCTTCAACTTTTTCATCATTTCTTCAATTTCGATGCAGTACTTCTCTGCCGTGATGGATTCACCGGGAGGGAGGAAGCTGTGGTGAATAATTCCCAGCGAACACCACCATACTGTCACCATTACTTTCTTTTGGTGCAATTCCGGCTTCGCAAAAACCTTGGGGCTCTCATCGCTGTCCACCCACTGTGCCGATCGTCGCCTGTTGTCGTACATTATCCATTTCTCGTCACAGGTTACGATGCGATCAAGGAATGGGTCCGTTTCGTTCCGTAGAAGCAGTGCGGACGAGATCTCATACCGTCGGTTTCTTTGCTCCTCAGACAGCTCGTGAGGCACCCATCTTTCCAGCTTTTTGGTCTTTCCAATTTCCTTCAGATGCCGGGCAGCTGTGTTGTGACTGACGCCAAGAACCTTCGCTATCTCCCTGGTGCCTTTGTGTGGATCCTCCTCTACAACATCTCTCAGCTTGTCCTCATCAACATCACTATGCCTCCCACGACCTTCATGTTCTTCCAAGCTCTCATCTCCATTCCGGAACTTCTGCTACCAACGATACGCCGTCCGAATTGTGGAACATCCTTGACCGAATGCGGCGCTGATCTTCTCGTCCGCCTCCTTAGCTGTAGTGCCCAGCTTGAATTCATACAAGTAAATGCCTCGGATTACCCTTTTGTCCATCTGCAAAAAAGTCAATAAAACCCAAAGTTTTCCCACTTTTACATAGAAAATTTGGTACTCTCCGGTAGAGCAAAGTTTGCGCTTCTAAATTATATGCCACATGTTACGGTTTGTTCTTGATCGAACGCGTAAAGACGCGCCAAAAAATGGCGCGAGCCAGTGCCATTTAATTCGTTACAACCTAATACTTCTCTCACGTCGCTGTTCATGGCATTTGAAAGGAATTTTTCTGTAGGAGTTCCTGTAGAATTCAGAGGTGCTGTTTGCAATGTTTACTGACAACAAATTGCTAACTCTTTGGCGTTTTCGACGAAAATGGTTCAAAATCCTACGAATGCACTCGTACCGTGGGACCGGTAGACTCCTCCTCACAAAATTCGTTGATTCTAAGCGCGACACCCCGGACGGGACAACTATCGTGCTTCATTCCTGTTGCACCCACCTACCATATTTTGATTCATATTCTTGTTTGGTTCCCATGACACCTTCTTTAATAAAAATCTTTTCTTAATTCTAACCATGTGAGGGTAGGGCAGAATAACTCTGACCTATTCAGTAAAAGGGTCACATTGTAACATAAGGAGTTTAAGATTTGATGATAAACTGGCTGTTTTTTGTATCTATTGTAGTGCTGCATAATAAAACCCGAAAGGCAAGGAAAATATCGGAATTTATTCAACCTTATATACACATTGGGCGCGTGTAGCGCAGCTGGAGGTGCTGGCTGACGCGTGCACTCAATACAAGGCTCTTGGTTTCCCACTCAGGCCAACCACGACCTCCATCCCTCCGAGATCGGTGAATTGGTACTTGTTTGAGAAGGATAAAGCGCTGAGTTGTTCATCGGCTGGACATCGCAGATCATTGTATGGCTAACTGCGCATTCAAATCACCTCCATCCCGTAGAAGTGGAATGCGTGGCGCATCCCAACATGGATTGAGTAACGCAGTCCTTTACTCTTCATATACACATTAGGTGGCGTAGATATTGTAGTTCAACCTACCTGATCCGTAATTTCACCGAGTTGACAAGCCAAATAGATAGGCAGCCTTCTTGTCCACGGTATGATGTAGAATATAAACGTGCCAATAATGTTGTACATCACTTGACAAACTGCCATGTGAAGTGTTCTGAAACACTCAGATGGGAGCTACAAGAAGTACGTTGCCAACAAAATGTCATTGATGAGGCGTACTTCTCAAATCGTGATCCATCCGCTGTTAACGCAGCTAGAACAGCGCTGAATGAGCCACCAATGTTGGCTCCTAGGATGAGAGGATACATCTGATCCAAAGTGATGACTCCAGATCCGACTAGAGGCGTAAGAGCCGAAGAAAATATGTTGTTCGATTGGATCTATATACGGATGAGATTCGTTCATGAAAAAAGATCTCACAATATGGCGTAGAAATGAAGATGTATTTGAGAAGTTGCATAATGTTAATGAGAGAAGATTATTCTTCGACTCACCGCAAGCGTTAGTACCAGCCCAACAAGCATCACAGTGTAGTCGGTACAAAACCTCCACCTTCCGGGACACTTCTTACCGAGAAGTCCACGGACGTACTTTGCAGACGGTCCTTTTAGAAGCGTCTGTGTACAGTAGTTGGCTATTATTGGATATTCACAACATGTTAAGTGTATCGAAGATTCTATCAAAGCTTCTTCCTACCTGAATTAAGTAGACGATTCCAACTAGGCAGAATACTAGAACTGCAATTGACGTAAGCAAAACAATCCATCCTATCACGGAGTCTGAGAATGAAGTATATGCGAAAATATGAGTATAGGGACCTGAAGTAAAGCTATTTTCTAGGAACGCCCTCAAGGTTTTCAATTAATGGTAAGGAATTATACCCTGCGGCCAAGGTCACGAAGCCACCTTGCTTTGCAAAAGAACACAGCAGAAATGAAAGGATAGTGCAGGGGCCATCATGCAGTTTCCGCTTCTATAGATTCATTGTGATGCTTGACACCCCTAACAGATCTCAAAGATCTGTCCTAAAGGAATTTCTCTGCAGACACCTGATGTGACCAGTGCACAATTGCTGTTTCCAGGCAACTTGACCTCGCCCTTCACGCCCAGGCAGGGGATTAACACCGCCAACGGCCCAACTTCCGTCGTCCCTAACTCTGCGCAGAGTTGTATGGGATCGAGATATTTGCATTACGTTGTTTCCCAGAGAGAGGCGATTCTGCCCATATACAACACTTGGGTCGTTCCCACCTATCGTTGAGATGGTCTCCTGCTTAGAGCAATCCTGGACGGCGAGTTGAAGGAATTGGTGGAAGCTGAACCACCCCAACCAGTTCGCGGAATCGAGAAAGAGCTAGATGTCAGTAAAACTGCTGTTGCGAATGCTTTGAAACGCCTTGGGAAGGTGAAAAAGCTCGAAAAGTGGGTGCTCCACGAGTTGAATGAGCGGCAGAAATTGTCATGTTTCTCTATTTGTTCTTCTCCACTTTTACGCAACAAAACTGATCCGTTTTTGGATCGAGTCATCACTTGTGATGAAAAGTGGATTCTGTATGATCACAGGAAACGTTCAGGACAGTGGATGGGCGCCGACGAACCCCTCTTGGCATTTTCCAATGGCGAACCTCCACCCAAAAAGGTAATGGTCACTGTGTGGTGGTCGCCGGCTGGTGTGATCCATCGCAACTTCTTGACGCAGGCCAAGCGATCACAGCAGTCCTACTGTAAGGAAGTCGACTAAACGCGCTGAAAATTGCGTCAGCTTCGGCCAGCATTGGTCAACAGAAGAGGCCCGGTTCCTTCGCAGGATAACGCTCGCCCACACGTTACACAAATCAGTACTCGAAAATTGAGCGAATGAATTGAGCGAAGTCCAGACTCACCCGCCATATTCTCCAGACCTTTCCCCAACCGACTACCACCTTTTCAAACACTTTCGGTACTTTCTCGCTGGCAAAACCTTTGCCAATCAGGACCAAGCCGAAACAGCTTTCGTGGATTTTGTCGAATCTCGACCACCTCGTTTTTTTCCCTGATGGAGTAAGTCGATTGGTAGCCCGTTGGCAAAAGTATGTTCTTTCGAACGGTGCTTGTTTCGACTAAATCCGATAAGATTTGAGAAAGTTGTGGTAGTTCAAAGTGAAGCACTCAAAACGCTGAGAACCTTCCGGGCAACCTAATAGGATAGCGGCTATGTGATAACTAGTCATGAGCAAAAATTTGGGAAGAGTTTTTTTATAAGAAAAACAGAGCAGGAAATCGTGCTCGTCAGAAAGTTAAAATCAGTTAGTAGAAAATCCGAAAACTCCAGGAAACGGAAGATAAAATAGAAGACAGAATTTTTAACATGACCAGCTACCTGAGTTATAAACGATATCTAAATATGCATAATTTTCAGCATCAAGCATCTTTATATAGCTAGAAATGTGGTCATAATTGTGTAGTTCCAGTTCCATGGTGCTTCCATAATTTCTTACCGCTTCCATTTGACCTTCTATTGAAAAAAATCAGTAAAACTGTCTCCTTATTATTTCTAACCTTTTTATGTCTTTTCTCTTTGATAATCGAAACTCGGTATCAATGTGAAATTCAGCTATCAAAAGCAGGATAGTTTGCCCTCCTTTCTACTGATGCAGTTCTACAGTTATGGCCGTATCTTTTGATCAAATCCCGAAAAAGCCGCGTTTTCCCGGCTTTTGCGTCTTTTTGATACAACTCGCCTAAAATTCATTAATTTCAAAAACAAATGATATCTTCGAGCTCAGGAGCTCGAGCTCTATCGTATGGTATACATTGTTTATATGAAGCTATGGAAATGGCCGAAATTGAAAACTTGCGCTCTATTGCGAAGGGCGGTCGCGGACGAGTTGTCGGTCGCAAGCCGTCGAAAACCGTTGCGTGCTCACACGTCATCGTAAAGTACCTTTAGTGCTCTGCTCGCGTACGCACATATGGGCTGTTAGCTCGCCGTGTCTTCCCGCAGGGGTCGTCTGAATTCGGGAAAAATCGTGTCACACAAGGACAACCTGCATGTTCGCACCACTGTAACTTTGTCCAGGCATAAGCTGCATTACAGTGTTTCAGTGCCCTACTAGACGTTTCTGATGCCTACAAAACCCACAACTTCCATCCGGACAGGTCCACAATTTACAGAGTTATCGCGCTCAGAACACACCCGCGTGTAAAATTTAGAACAATAACGGTCGATGTTCTCCCCGCTCTTACTGGCCCAGATTACGGTTTTCGCTACTCTTAGCCGAACCTTTCAATTCAGCATGAAAAGCTCTATCGAATGGTACCAAACTTGGGCCGGTTAGGAAAAATCAATTTTGGATGACGTCATCGCCACTTTGCCGCGGCCTGGAGTGCACTCGTCTTCGATGCGAAATTGTCAAAAAATCTATGTTCTCAGAATTTGACGAGATTGGTACCGTTCGATAGAGCTTTTCGATCTGAACAGAACGTTGCCACTGCGAGTGCTGATAACTTAAATCTGGGCGAGAAAGAGCGCTGGAAACTTCCCTCTACCGCTCTAAAGTTTCAGATGGAGCCGAAGCAGCTTAGGCAGCAGGGAAATTATGAGCACGCCATCGTAAAGTGCCTTCAGTATTCTGCTCGTGTGCGCACCTGTGGGCTGTTAGCTCATCGCGTCTTCCCGCAGTGATCGACTGAAATCGAGAAAAAATTAGGCCACACAAGCCTCACATGCATTTTCACACCGCTATAACTTCGCCTTTTTAGAAGCTACAACACTGTACTTCTGCGGACTACTAAAGCTCTCCGCTGCCTACGAAACCTACGAGCCGCAGCCGGAACGATTTGATCTCTACAGAGTTATAGTGCTGCGAACATGCCCGCGCGTGGAATTTGCGAGCTGTTGCGCCCACTCGATTGATAGCTTCGATTCTATATGCACTGCTCACGGTGCACTCCAAAAGCTAGCTGGACTGTGTTAGAGCAATTCCTAACTGGGGCGGCCGAGAATTTCTCATAAAACTTCCCAATCGTCGACTCTACGAGCTGTCCCCCCCCCCCTCTCGATTAATAGGTTTGATCCTGTATGCATTGTGCACAGCGCACTCTCGAGGTATTCCTGGCATGTCAGAGCACTTCACGCCATGCTTGAGATACTCCGAGAACATGCAAGTCTCGGAAAATAAGCTTCGCCAATCGCAAAGAGCCCGTTAAAGTCATTTTTGCCCACCCACTGCGAAAATGCGGTGTTCTGATAAGTTGGATATACTGCTGTGTAGATCTCGAAGAGTCGAATCGAACGGTACCAACCGTTTCTCGAAGAACCTAAAACTTAAGAAGTTATAAGCATGCAAATGTTTTCGACGACTTGCTACCGACAACTCGTCCGCAGCTGCCCTTCGCAATAGAGCACGATTTTGAACGAAAAACTAACCTTTGAAAAAATTCTGTTGAACTTTGAAATTTTTGGCAACACGTGAACGGTATCTGATAGAGCTTGAACTGCTGAACTCAAAAATGTGCTTGGTTTCGCAATTGGTTAACTTTGAAGAAAGTTATTTCGAAAGGCCGAAAAAGCCGAGAAAGCCGAGAAAATGCGGCTTTTTCGGCATTTTTGAAAAGGCTACGGCCACAACTGTATATTGAAGCGTTTTCCTCAACTTCCACTCAAATTGGTAGTTTTTCAGCTCCCAGTCAACAAGTGCACGACAACATTCTGTTTCTCTTGATTGCACCGTTTAGTGCAGAGCAACTCAGATAATTGCGATAATTGAGCGAAACGCATACAGATACAGTACACTGGAAGCGATGCTGATCAGAGTCATAGAAACGTCAACACAATGAATGGAATTTGTGCTCAATTAGGCAAGACCCGCTCCGCCAGCAGAAGAGTGAAGAAACGTAGTCGAACTAAACCCTCTCACATGTTTCATCCTGTGGAGAGCTGAATAATTTTAGTCTTCTTAAAAAAAACGCATTCACATAATCATCGGATTATTGTGATGGTAGCTTCTAGAACTGAGTTCACTTTGTCTCTCTACTCTAGCTGGCATGCGCGGTCGTCGGCAGAGTCCGATGATACCAGGCTGTCCAATAATTCTTGTCCGAAAATTTCACCATTTTTAATTTTTTCAACTTTATTGAAAAACAAGTCTAATCAACGATATAATCACCACAGTTATCCACAACAGTGGCCCATCGATTGGGCAGGTCTCCGATGCCCTTCGCCCAGAACTCCGGGGGCTGCGACTCGAAGAAGTCCGCGATGTCGGATTTGAGGTTGTCGTAGTTGGTGAATTTTCTTCCGGCCAAATGATGCTTCAGCGGGCGGAACAAGTGGTAGTCGGAGGGGGCGAGGTCCGGGAATACGGCGGATGGGCAACCATCTCCCAGCCCAACTTCTGCTGGGTCTCCTTCGCCACGTGGGGGCGCGCGTTGTCGTGCAGCAGGTGGACCGAGATGGCGGCGGCTAGTTTCTCGAGCTGATCGGCGTAGATGGAGGCGGTGACCGTCCTGCCTGCGGGAGCAGCTCGAAGTACAGCATGCCCTTGGCGACCCACCAGCAGCAGAGCATGATCTTCAGCGGGTGCAGGTCGGCTTTCGGCGTCGTCGGCGGCTCTTCTCCGCGCGGGATCCAGACGGCACGGCAGGCGACGCTGTCGTAGAGGACCCAACTCTCATCCCCAGTGACCAGGTACTCGAGAAACTCCTTGCGATGCGGACGAAGGAGGAGGAACTGGCAGACGGCCACGCGGCTCGGCTTGTTGGCGTCCGTCAGACGGTGGGGGATCCAATGGGCCAGAACTTTGTGGTAGCCGAGTAAGTTGAGCCGATTGTGTATGGTGGACTTGCTGCAGCCGAGCGTCGTCGCCAGTTCACGGGTGGTGGCTTCCGGCTTCTCCATGATACAGCGACGGACTTCGTCATCATCCACCGTAGAAGGCCTCCCGCTGTGCTCCCTGTCCTCGAGGCTCGTGTCGCCGCTCTCGAAACGACTGAACTTTGCGCCTGACTGTGCGTTGGGACACTGCATCCTCCTTGCACGCTCTGCAGATGTTGGCGACCGCGGTGCCCGTGTCGTTGCCCAGCATCCACTCGTAGTACACGAACGTACGAATTCGACCTTGGTCCATTTAAGCTTGAACTGGTAGCTAGACGCGGCGACTGCGCCTTATATACCCTTTGCGTGGAACTCCGGAGAACCTTCTAGAAGGTTTTTACACTTGCCTGACATTATAACACTTCTAAGGAAAATCATAGAATTTTGAAAATTTTCGGAAAGGAATTATTGGACAGCCTAGTATCTTGACTCGTCTGGAGGCTTTTTGGCCTTTGTGCAAACGATGTCTTCCTTTTCTTCAAGAGCCGAACCAACGGCAAACACTGGAAGGCTCTTTGGGTGAGCCCAGACGGCCAGCCATTATATAAACCATTTTCGCGTCGAATTGGACACTTTTCACGTGAAACTGTACACTCTTCTAAGTTAGCCTAAGGTTTTTGAAATCAAAGCGAACTCTTCCAAATCGAAATTACCTATAGGCAGGTTAATCTAAAGACTCACTAAGATGATTTGAATAATTTTCTGTTTAAGAAAAATTTTAGTATAACTTTCTCTGAAGTTTTTAGTTCAGCTGCCCAAAGATGTGTAATAATTTTGTAATAATTTTTTTTGAGAAAAATAATAACTTAAATTTTGTCTTAAAGCGCAGCAAGGCATTAATCATATATTGGGTTAATCGAAAAGTCTTGCAACACTAACACAACAATATTACAATACAACAAAATATTATACAACGCACAAAAACTCAGTCCACGATATATTCCCCATCCAAGTCGAAGATCCTGCCCCACTTTTCAGGCAGGCTCCTGAATTTTTTTCCGCCAGAATTCCAAGGGCTGTGAGGAAAAGAATTCAGGAACCTCCATTTCCAGTTGACATCGAACTCTCTACCTCGAAGAAGCTGCTTCAGAGCTCTCAACAGGTGGCAGTCAGAAGGAGCGAGGCCTGAAGAGCACGGTGGATGGGGCAGAACTCCCCAGCCTAACTCCTGCATTTTCTGGCGACTCACTTTTGCGACATGAGGACGCGCGTTGTCGTGCAGCAGGTAGACATTTTCTCGTTCTGGACGTTTTGGCGCATGGCGTCGGCCAAGCTCTGGAGCTGGGTAGCCTAGACAGATGCTGTGTCTGTGGTCTCACTATACAGCGATTCCCAGTAAAGTATGCCTTCTGGGCCCCACCAACAACACAGAAGAACCTCCTTCTCGCGGTGTCCACGTTTCGGTTGTCTTGAAGCCGGTTCTCCGTGTGGGAGCCATTGGCTCTTGCGGGTGTGGTTAACATAAAGAACTCAGTAGCAATGTCCTTCAGAAAGTCATTTTTGTACGGGCGAAGAAGCAGTGACTCAGCAGCACTGATTCAGCATGCCATGTCAGAGTCCCGCAGCCCATGTGGTACCCAAGACGTCTAACTTTGCGTTACCCAAGGATATCCAGCTGCCTTACAACGGTGCTTTGCGTACATCTTTGTCGCCGCCAATTCGCGAGCGGTTGAATTTGGCTTCACCTTGAAGGCTTACGCCTAGGGCAAGCTGTCTTCTTCGGCAACAAAAGGCGTCCGGAACGAGCTCGATCTTCGGGAGAGTGCTCTCCAGCCTTGAAGCGCTGATACCAACGGAATACTGTGGAATAGTGAACGATCTCCTCCTTGAATGCAGCGCAGATGTTGGAGGCTGCATTCCCTGCGGAATGGCCTTGCAGAAATTCGTAGTAGACGATAGGTCGTAGGATGCTGCTGCTTATCGTTGACATTGTTGCTGTATTCGTACTCGACGAGGCTTTATACGGTATGCTTGAGGAAGCTTCGAGAATGTGCTGTGACGTCACCACACAAGATCAATTCTATTAGGTTGTAACGAATTAAATGGCACTGGCTCGCGCCATTTTTTGGCGCGTCTTTACGCGTTTGATCAAGAACAAACCGCAACACGTGGCATATCATTTAGAAGCGCAAACTTTGCTCTACCGGAGAGTACTAAATTTTCCATGTAAAAGTGGGAAAACTTTAGAGTTTTATTGACTTTTTTGCAGATGGACAAAAGGGTGATCCGAGGCATTTACTTGTATGAATTCAAGCTGGGCACTACAGCTAAGGAGGCGGACGAGAAGATCAACGCCGCATTCGGTCAAGGATGTTCCACAATTTGGACGACGTACCGTTGGTATCAGAAGTTCCGGAATGGAGATGAGAGCTTGGAAAAATGTAATGAGCGTAGGCATCTATTCGGAATCAACTCTCGAGTGTCTTCAGCATGTTGTAACAGTGACAGCCGTTGTTTCGTCCCACTGGCTGAAGGATATAAAAGCACCTCTACGAACGCTGCCGGGTTCGTCCTAGTCTGATCGCCGGCCGTGTGGTTTCCGCTCGCTCCGCCCTTGAGGAGCTTCTGAGCCCCGATCCTCCCTTTCCTTCCCCCCCCCCCCTGAGGCCTTATACCCGCGACTTCAATTCTGTTCACATATGTTCCCACTGTTAATAAAACCTTCGTGTTATCGCTATGTTTTGTTATGTACGGGCCTAAGAGGCCGCATGATCCATACGTAAATAAACCAGAGAGGGGACAGGTTTATTACATGGAGGTCCCGGCTAGGGTTTTTTTTAGTAAAAACCTCAATGAACGAGCTCTTTCATAGTACCCCCTCTATTTCTGTAGATTAAAATCTCCTATGTAATATCATGATGCTGCAAAATCACAATATTTCATGCTAAATTTAAATTTGTGACATTCCCACCTCTGATGTGCTAAATTGAATCTCTCTTCTCTTTCCTTCGTCTTATACGAAGTCGAAGCGCATGAATTGCTCCCTCTAGCACGAGGCCAACCAGAAATCGAATAAAATCTTACATCTTTATTTCTGAGCAACAAATGAAGTCTCGGCCGAGCCGCACCACACCTCGTGCAATAAAATTCATTGAATAATGATGGTGTCCGAATAAGCGCTGTAACGACCAAAGTCTGCCAAATATTAATGCAGAAAAAACTTAAGATTTTCAAGGAATGTCAGATATTAAAGACTCATCAACAAAAAATGCACCATCATCAGTTTAGTTCCCCATCGCTCGAGTTTTACGAATTCCACTTTCCCGTGTGTCTTCCGCAATCGTTTTTACACAGCAGCTGCCTTCACAAACCCAGTTTTTTATCCTAGGAATAGATCCTGCAAACATTCACATTGCCGTATTACAGCCCGATACTTGCGTAACTCCACATCGTGTCCTACCTGCAATTAATCTCATTCACCGACCAACTGCTTTGCACCCAATAATAGAATGCCCCTCTCCCAACCTCGTAGTATTACAATAAGATATTTTTGAATAGACAGGCGCGCGCCCGCAGAGAGCCGCTCCTGTTCTCCATTTTTTGCTCTGCTATTTTTGCCATCCCCGATTGTCAGCCTCACATCAATCAACCAAGTCGCTCCGGATGCTGACTATAGCTCTACTGATCACTATCCCACTGGAAGCAACTGCTTCAAGTTACACTTTTACCAGGAGCACCGCTTCCCCCCCCCCCCCCTCCTTCCTAAACCTTTCTCTTCTACGTACTTCCCTTGTCTACTCAATCTCTGGCTGAAGATATTAATTAGCACCTACATATCCCTTCATCACTTCAACTACACGACTGATCTGCTATTCCTGACGATGATATTCGGCAAGCTCTACACCAAACGAGTAACGACGACATTTACGACTGGTATCTATTATGCATCTTCTCACTCTCGACTGGGACGGAAAGTCACCACGAATGCCAACATGTGATCGGAAGAACAGTGCTCGCTCCGTACGGCAGAATTCACGAAATTCTCTCCACCTTTCAGTCCCTGGGGACAGGGACTTCCAAATAGGGTAGGATGAGCGTAGGCATCTATTCGGAATCAACTCTCGAGTGTCTTCAGCATGTTGTAACAGTGACAGCCGTTGTTTCGTCCCACTGGCTGAAGGATATAAAAGCACCTCTACGAATGCTGCGGGGTTCGTCCTAGTCTGATCGGAGGCCGTGTAGTGTCGGCTCCGGCGCCTCCCCGCCCCTGAGAAGTTCCTTCTCTCCTCCCCCCCCCCAACCCCTGCCATACATCCGTAGCCCCTAGTTACCGTCCATATGCGCCTTTATTGTTAATAAAATTGTTATGTTACCTGTGTTTTGTTATGTAAGGGCCCAAGAGGCCGTGTGATCTACACGTGAATAAACCTGAGGGGACAGGTTTATTACAAGAACATGAAGGTCGTGGGAGGCATAGTGATGTTGATGAGGACGAGCTGAGAGATGTGGTAGAGGAGGATCCACACAAAGGTACCAGGGAGATAGCGAAGGTTCTTGGCGTCAGTCACAACACAGCTGCCCGGCATCTGAAGGAAACTGGAAAGACCAAAAAGCTGGAAAGATAGGTGCCTCACGCGCTGTCTGAGGAGCAAAGGAATCGACGATATGAGATCTCGTCCGCACTGCTTCTACGGAACGAAACAGACCCATTCCTTGATCGCATCGTAACCTGTGACGAGAAATGGATAATGGATAATGATAACAGGCGACGATCGGCACAGGGGGTGGACAGCGATGAGAGCCCCGAGGTTTCTGCGAAGCCGGAATTGCACCAAAAGAAAGTAATGGTGACAGAATGGTGGTGTTCGCTGGGAATTATTCACCACAGCTTCCTCTCTCCCGGTGAATCCATCACGGCAGAGAAGCACTGCATTAAAATTGAAGAAACGATGAAAAAGTTGAAGGATATCCGGCCGGCCTTGGTAAACCGAAGGCGAGTTCTCCTTCTGCACGACAATGCTCGCCCCCATGTAGCACGAATGACGTTGCAGAAATTGAGTGAGCTGAGCATTGAAACTCTACCACATCCTCCGTTTTCTCCCGACCTCTCCCCAACAGACTACCATTTCTTCAAGCATCTTGGCGACTTCTTGGTAGGGGAAATATTCAAATACCAACAGGATGCCGAAAGTGTCTTCGGAGATTTCGTCAATTCCAGAACTTCTGATTTTTATGCCACTGGGATAAAAAGGCTTGTGTCACGTTGGCAAAGATGTGTAGAATCAGAAGGTTTTTATTTCGATTAATAAACTTGCCTACAAGCCGAGATATTAACTGTTTGAGTTTACAGTGGTTCAGTGCCATTTATTTCGTTACAACCTAATATATAAGAGCTTTAGCAAATTTAACAGGCAGTAGCGTATAGTGTTGAAGACGTTTCGATCAACCTAATAGTTCATTAAAAACTGGATCGCGCCATGCACTAGAAAAGCAGGTCGCAATGTTTATTTGATTCATAGTGTAGATATTGCTTCCATTCAACAAGAACGTTAGGATGTGTGTTTTTTACAACGGTTTACGTTGCATTTTTTGCAGGCGTGAAACTGCATGCATGCAAAAATTTTGGTATCAATCGAATGAAAATCGCGAAGTTTCGGACGAGGGCATGGCGCAATTTCTGTTTTGGCAGCAGAAAATAGCCGCCTTCCTGTTCTTTAAAATAAGCTTTAAGTCATTGTTTTTCTCGAAACAAATTTTTATAAAATTTCTAACAATGTGTTCACTTATTGGGTAAATACATTGACAGAATTAAAACTTCCAAGAAAGTTATGCTAAAATTTGCTTTAATCAAAAAATTATTCTATCATTTTTGGAGAGTCTCTAGTTTAATGTAGAAGGAACCTATTTTAATTTGGAAGAATTCGGCTTGATTTCAAAAGTTTTAGGCTTAGGCTTAGAAGAGTGTCCAATTTGACGTGAAAAGTGCCCAGTTTGATTTGAAAAGTGTCCGATTCGGCGCGAAAATGGTATATGAAATGTAGAAAGCGTAGAGCGTCACAACCAGGTATTGACAGGCATCACCTGTATCATCTGTATCACCTGTCGTCCCGTTGATCATCGACTTGGTCGAGCGGGCGCCAGCAACGTCTCCATTCGTCCCTGTCGCGTGCCAGAGTGGTCCAATGGATCCTCCTCGCTCGAGGGACACGAAGAGCGTCATAGCGGTCGTTCAGGGCTTTCACGAAGAAGTCCGACCAACGCGTTGGTGGGCGTCCCGGTGTTCTCTTGACATCCCGCGGAATCCAGTCGGTAACGGCTCTCGTCCAGCGGGTGTCTGCGAAGCGCATTACGTGGCCGGTCCACCTAATTTTCGACAACTTGGCCCACGCGACAGCTTCTCTGATCTTCGAACGTCGGCGAAGCTCTGAAATCCGGAGGCCTTCTCTCACTTGCGTGAGTCGTGTCACTCCGAGCATCGTCCTCTCGATTCCACGCTGCGCGACGCTGATCGCGTGTTCATCCCGCTTTCGTATAGAACAGGTCTCTGAGGCGTATGTTAGGGCAGGAAGAACAGTGGAGTCGAATAGGTGGGCACGGAGTCGGACGTTCTTCGTCTTCTTCGCTACTTCTTCGACGTTCTTGAATACTCCCCAAGCCGCTCGTTTCCTCCTGCTCAGCTCTGGTGCTAGGTCGTTGGCCATGTTGACTTCGCGACCCAGATACACATAGCTGGAGCATTCGGAGATGTTCGTTCCGTTGAGCGAGAATGGGGCATCAGAAACTTGCCCGTTCCTCATGAACATCGTCTTCGTAAGATTCAGCTGCAGTCCAACATTCCCACATACACGATCGAAGTCGGCCAGCATTCGCTCCGCCTGGCTGATGCTCGGTGTTATGAGCACGACAGGCATCAAATCTTAAAAATTTCCTAGACGATTTGAAGGCAAATCAAGGATCAACTGTAACTCCAGTACACTGGCTTGTGAAATCAAAGCTATTACCAGATGTAGGTTCGACCATTCGTGGAGGAGTCTTTGAACTGTAAGCGCATGCTCTCGACAAAGTACGATAAGAAATCAAGCAATAGGAAGAATAATTTCATGCAATAGGTTTGCTAGGAAAGGAGATAAATGTGTCGTCAGACACACAGGCTCTGTTCTTTATCGGTCATTTCTGGCCTCTACACTCACATTTATAAATCCGTGAACCGTTTCGGAATACGCAGCGGTAGACGAATGAATGGTTCGGTGGAAAGTAGTCGTCGTCAATGGTCGCGTTTCTTAACTCGGGTTCGTTCACCTAAATAAACGTCAAATTACATTCTGAGTTAACTTCCTTCTGGTAAAATGATTTCGCTTCTATTTGTTCAAGCTTCTGTAGCAGTTTCTACTACAGTGATACGTACCAACTTATTAAATAATAGGAAATTTCAGAAAATTGTTCGGCATTACCAGATGTTCTTCAAATGTGCATAGAGATAGACCATTCTGGTTCTGCACTTTTAAACTATTCATCTGCGGTGTTGGACGCCTAGAAACGGTCTTTGGGTAACAAGGTGTGCACCTGTCATGAACAAGCGATTTACCACCATTCAAGTTAGGAGATTTTATATAACATGTAATTAGATTTAAGATTGGATTGAACGTGAATATGTTCAAAACGCAATTTATGGTTAACCAGTGGTGTGACACCAGACTCGTAAGGTTAAAAGGAGTCGCTCTACAGCAGGTCGACTCCTACGTCTATCTGGGAAGAGAGCTGAACATGGATAACGACCTCGCTCCTGAAATCGCCCGCAGGAGACGCGCAGCATTGGCAGCCTTCAGTTCGATTCGCGAAGTCACCAATCAGGTCAAGGATCCCGGCCTCAGGGCCTCGATATTCAACGCCTCAGTACTGCCTGCGATGTGTTACGCGACGGAAACCTGGCCCGACAACAAGACAATCGCCAGAGCGATGCAAACTACGCATCGTACACTGGAGAGATGTCTTCTGAGGACAAGCCATCGTCAGCAATGGCAAGAAGGCCTACGAAGCTCGGAGCTACGGGAGAAGTCGCAATTAGCAGACCCGCTGCAGTACATGACGAAGTCCAAATATCGCTGGGCCGGACACCTGCTTCGACGAAAGGACGATAGATGGAGTCTCCGGGTCACAGAATGGCTCCCGAGAGACCATAAGAGACCACTGGGCGACCGCCAACGCGATGGGCAGACTCATTCTCAAGATCTTTCAGAGAGCGGAGTCTGCCTCACTGGATGCAAGCTGCCAGAGATCGAGCGTTCTGGAATGGAATTCTCCAGATCTTTCAGAGAGCGGTCTGGAAGAGTTGTGGTCCCCGCTGAGAAGACCTCCAGCCGACAAAAAGACCATCAAAGTATCAAAGTAAGTAAAGTATGATGGTACTTACAAGGTCATACAGGTCTTGCTCAAAAACGTAGGGAGGACGAAGGGGGGTAAGCCCATAGAAGTCCCTTGTTAGTGGATTCGTTGACGCGCTTGGCAGATCGAAGAAATTTTCTAGCTTCTAAACACATCATTACCAAAAATGCGACTGGGTTTCAATAGTACTCCAATCAGTCCTAATCGAGGGGGGAGAGCGAGGCCTGCAGTATTAGTGAAGGCTAATACGAAAACTGCAAAAATTTTTTGGAAAAAATCGGTTAGTTTTTTGAAAATTTCAGTCAAGTCGTTAAGAAAGATTTTAACAAAAAATGCCGTTAATCCGATAAATCCGTTAAATTGTTAACCGTTAAATGTGCACCCCTTATTCGCACGAAGCACTTCCACTAACACATCGTGGATAGCCCTGTGTAGATCTCAACACGGCAAATTGAACTCTCGACTGACTTCTCGACCACAGAAGCGAACTGTATCTACTGCAGGAGACCGATGCCTCTTGATATTTTCTAGGTTTTTAGTGTCGCCTACCATTTGTTTAGATTTTAACTTCTTTTTCATAGGAAAGCAAACCTCTAGTATCATATGGTTGACTGGATCCGTTAGCAAGTCCAGGGTTTTCAATGAAATGCCCTGCTCGGCGATCAGTGGATCCACGATCAGCCAGCTGATTGCCTCGATGAATCCTGGATCGCAAAAAGAAGTCTGTATTCTAAAGGCAGGTCCCTTGCATAGATCAATGCTTACTCACCTGTAGCTAACTCCAATGGAAGTAAGACAAAGATGCAGCATACGTTGAAGACGTCTCCCAGAGTAGCTGCGGCGAAGGCTCGGCGAAACCGAAATCAGGTAAGCATTTGCAACCGATTTTCGTCCGGAAGGTAATGGCTGCAGCTTTCAAGCGCCACTGAAGGGAACCAGGGCAAGATTCATCAATCACTTACCGCCCTCTAAAGGTGAAAATACCGGCAAATACCGATGCTGATGAATGTCATATCTGGGGGTTAAGCGGTATTTTCACCGTTAGAGGGCCGTAAGTGGTTGACGAATATGGCCCCAGATGTAATGAGTGTATCTTCCATTTTCACGTCGAATTGGACACTTTTCAAATCAAATTGGGCACCTTTCGAGTCAAATTGGACACTTCCCTATGCAAGCTTGACGCTCTTGAAGTCAAGCTGAACATCTTCCAAATCAAAACGAGCAATCTCCAGTTTTATTTATTTATTTATTTATTCAAAGACAAGCCATAGAACACACGTGGGCAAGGACAAGTAAAAAAAAAATAGAAAGAAACACATTAAACTAGAGACTTTTCAACGTGATTAGCATATCTTTAATTAGGGAAAGTTTATTATAACTTTTTTAAAAACTTTAAATCACCTAATTCACCTACCCAATAATTGAACATACTGTTGAAATTTTATTTAAAAAATCATATTTTAAGAAAGATAATGAATTAATTTTTTTATTTTCAAAGAGTGCCTAAGTTAATTTGACGATAATTTCGATTCGGCAGGTGGTGTCATGGACAGCGTACAGTTTACAAGTGCTCCGTCACGCCTATCGGCGTGCCTCGGATTTGCGCGCTTCGCGCGATATTGCAGTATCACTAAGCCAAGGGCAATCACATCGAGCTAGCTGCTCTACATGTACAGCTTTTTCCCTTACCTAGGAGTACACATGGGTCGCAGTACAGTGTATAGTATGATGATAGGGCGATCTATTGGTTCCTCACTACTGGTCCTGCCTTAGTGAAACGGTCCCCATTACTGGTACTGCTCCCCTCAATAATCTACCCTTGGCGGACGACGTCTTCGGCACACCTTCTGAATCCCCAGGCTCATTGGACGACGTCTTCGGCACGTCTACCTGGTTCCCAAACACGTTGAGCGACGTCTTTTGCACGTCTTCCGACTCTCAGACATGTCATGCGACGTACTCCGCACGTCTTCTGAATCCCCTGGCATGTAGAAGACGCTGGGTATTTTCCGCTATTTTCGCGCCCCGTGATTTGATCAATATCGATTGATGGCGATCGATAATTCACAAACGAACTTCAGATTCGTGTTCAGCGACCGCGATTACCCCAGGGCTAAAGTTTCCAGGTAGGTAGAAGACATTTAGGTATTTTCACTATTTTCGTGTCGTAATTTCCCCCATTTCCCCCCCCCCCCCGATTTTCCCCTATTTTATGGCTAATTTCTGCGGCAGCGCCGATCGATAGTATGATTCATCGCTTAGCGCGTTATTATATAGTGTGATATCTTTTTTTTGTCTAAGACAACACCACGCAGGTAACTGTATTTTTAACGTTTTTCAGTCATTGAAAGGGAATTTTAGAGAACATAACTTTATTCCTGATTAAAAGGAACATAATTTTGCTACCAGTAAAGTTGTTGGAGTCTAAACCTCTTATGGATGAACGATAGAGAGAAATTAGACGGGGTTACTGAATCCTTGTTCGAGATCTGCCAGCAGCCTACTTGTTCGCAAGGCAATGCTATTTCTTATTTGGTACCGACTCGGCAACGCCGGAAGAAGGCTTTCTTCAATTATTAAACTCCAATTCAATTCTCCTCTATGTGTAGCCATGCTCGCGGGCGTGTATTCTACAAGTGAAAGGTGTGGCTGTAAAAGAAACCTCTATGAAAACGGAGACGGCTGACTTTCTGAAGAACGGCTCTATTACAAGCTTCTAGAAAGGTTATTACAAATCAAGCTCACTTCCATCCTTCCAACGGCGTTTCATTTTGGGATGCGCACGCATTCTACTTCTACGGGATGTCATGGAGGTGAGTTGAATGCGTATTCGGCCGCACAAGGACTAGCGGTGGCCAACCAATGCAGAATTCAGCGCTATGTCCTTCCCAGGCATGTCTGGTATCAATTCGCCAACCCCGGAGGGATGGAAGGCTTGGTTGGCCTGAGCGGGAAATCCGGACCAGAATCCTCCCAAAGGGTGAGCGCGACAGCCGGCACATCCTTCAGCTGTGCTACACTCGCATTTATTTTTAAACATTTTTAAAACCCATGCTTTAAATATTTGCATTTAACTATTCCTTTCCTTAGACACGTTAGTCAAACCCACATATATCGAGTAAAGCAAGCAATATTGCATGCAAATCGGCAATGCTAAAAGCTACTCACTGTTCAGGCCTTACTGAATAGGCTAAGGAGACGACTGCATTCACCAGTGTGCCGCCAAGTTCAGATCCGATCATAACGGGAATGGCGTCGTGCACAGTTAGCACTAAAATCGCGGTATAATCCAATGTCTATTGTGTGACCCACATGAATATCTCCAGATGAGAGAGATTCAGACTCGGCGAAGCGACCAACTGTCAGCAGCAATCATCCCGACCAACACGTTTGTCGTCGTGGTGGCGCTCTGCAGGACTACCGTGGCCAACATTCCAACGACCACAGCAGAGATCGGATCATTAATCAATGGCGAAGCTTTTATAGCCTTTCCTGAATATACAAAGGATTTTTTAAGCATTTGAAGAACTGGCATTGGTTTCATAAGTCAGACTCCTTGAGTACAGTCAACTAAGATTTAAGGTTAAATAAATTAAATTACTCAAAGTTATCAAACCGAAGAAATTTACAGTATAGGGGCTCCCTAATAAATATGGAGGTTTTCCTGTTTTAAAGACTTTCGATTTTTAGCAAATGATCGAAAACATACTTTGTTTACTTGTTTTGTTTTTTGTACTTTATAATTTCATTTTTTAGAATCAATGGCTAGGGATAGATGCAATACCGGCCCTAACCTTTGGTCTTTGAACGGAAAAAGCGAAAAAAAACTATCGCCGCTTTTGTGCAGCGGTTTTCAAATTGCGTGCTTTGAAAATGAATGGATATTTGGGATCGGCACTGAATGGTCTATCCGATGCAGGAAAATTGCTCGAAAAATATTAAAAACGTTGATCAGATGACCTAGATTCTGGTCAGCACGGCTGACCACTCCCTAGTGGGAGATAAATACGCCCAAACCTCGCATTCTGAATATGTGTCATCAAATCAACATTGCTAACATTTACTGGAAGTTGTTCTCTTCATATTTACATCGGATACATCATTCGATGGTAAATCCGCATATCGGATTTATATTTCAAAGCAAGAGTGCTACCAAAAAGCGGCGGGAAAGGTGTTTTTTTTTTTGCGCTTTTTCCGCCCAAAGACAAAACATTAAAATCGGTATTGTAAGTCCACTTATTTTAAGTGAAGCAAACAAACATTGCTTTACCATGCACTCAAACGGCGCCGATGGTGTAAAGGCGTAGAGCATTCCCACCCGGTCAGAGGGAGGTGCGGGTTCGAGTCCCGCCTGGCGCTAGAAGTTTTGATCGCAACAAAACATCGTTGTAACAGCTTACAACCTCGATACCATCCAATTGAGGCTTAAAATACTGATTTAAATTGTTATCATGCACTTTTCTTTGCTATTTTACAATGCTAAGAGCTGTTAACTATTACTATTATGCTATTAATTTACTATTATACTAATACTGTTATAATTGTAGACATTAAAACTGTATCACTTGAGAGTCCATTGAATACATAGGTTTAAGAAGACTAAATTTCATCTCTTTCTATGAGTTGCCGTGGTCATATCGTATTTAGAGCAAGGATTAAGAAAATAAAGTGAAATGAAAAGCATTGCACTGTGTTTCTCAAAGAAAATGCAAGAACTATCGGCTCATGTCGCGAAGGTAGGCAGCAGTGTAAGGTCAGAGTGTGCCAGCCAATCAGGCCGCCTCACATGGGCGCATCCTTCAGATAGGACGCACATGGTAGCTACTGTGGTTTGGCGTGTTCGATTACTGCTCTGATTGGAGTTATGATTGGCTGGGACACTGCCCCCTCCCAGTGCTGCCCACCTTTGCGACATGTACCGAAAGAACTCCTCCAATAATTGTAGGCTCACAAAATGTCAAGCATTTACATCCTTTTGAAACAATCGGCCAGGAGTAGTGTTTCTTTCGTGTCTGAAGAAACGAACCCGGTTAATCCTATTCTACAAATTTGGGTGAAGCAGTAACTACCGGACATATTGGTCAATTTCGTGACTGCTACGGATTTTCAATCTCGCGACGGCTTTGGCCTAGCATTTTTTCTTAAATCACAGTAAAGGTAGGCGAGGAACTGGTACCAGACTTGTCTGGAGAAGATAAAGCGTTCACTTTCCATCTAATGGCCATCGAAGATCATTGTGTGGGCTAGATACGCATTCAGGCTGCCTACGCGACATTCCGGTGATGTAGAATGCGTAGCGAAGTGACGCCTTTCTTTATTCGTTATCCTTTATCTACCCTCATAATCGCCTTCTTAACAAAACTATACTCATCACTACTCTCGATGCTCGCGGAAATCTCATAAATGGTGGATATACCACTAAAGGGCGCGTGTAGCGCAGACGGAGGAGGTGGCGACTGTCGCGTGCACCCAATACCAGGTTCTTGGTTCGGCTTCCCCGCCTAGGCCAAGAAAGCCTTCAATCAATCCGGGATCGGTGAGTAGATACCAGACTTGTCTGGGAAGAATAAAGCGCTGACTTCTGTTCATCGGCTGACCACCGCAAGTCATTATATGGCCAAATATGCATTCAAGTCACCTCCATGATATCCCATAAAAGTAGAAAGCGTGACGCATCCGAAAAGGGAGGGATGCGCCACGCTTTGAGTGGCGCCCTTTTTTATCCTTCATCCTTGTGCCGCTATCCTTCTTGGCCTACCTCTTATGAAGAGTTCGTCTGCCACCCTCGTTTTTCAAATCGTCATGTTCTCCATATTTTTTGCTGTCTATAAACCCCTTTATTTTTCCCCAAAAGTGCTAGAAACCTAAAATCCCCAATTTGTTTTTTTTTTCTGATTTGTTAGCTATAAATTCCATTGCTGTTCATGTATAAAGTGATCATGTTAACAAATATAAAAATAAGTAATTGATCATAAAAAAGGAACTAAGTCTGTATACGTCTTCAGAAAACTGGTTTCTTTTGGTGTGCCCTGAACAACTTGGTCTCAGATATGGAAGCACGGTTTCAGCAACAGTTTGGTGGTCACTGTTGCAGCATATCGCGAGCTCACAGTTGCCCTGTCATACAGAAACTTTGTTTTGGAACGAATTTCTGTTCAAGTGTCTTCGTTCGGCATCACTTTTCCTCTGCAGAAGTGTCTCGTGATTGAAATGTGGTGGCTTAAGTAGTTGTATCCCGCAAATGTTATATGTACCTTTATTATCACAACATGCGAACAACAATATCAAATCATTTGAAGTAACCACCCTTTACATCAATTGCCTTTCGCCAACGTGCTGGGAAGTCATGGATGCCTTTTCTCCAAAACGTGGCCAGTTGTGATTCGAAAAATGTGAGCAGTGCCTCCTTCACATCCTCTCGGCTCCTAAATTGCTGGCCGTCCAAATAGCGTTGAGGGCTTGAAAACAAATGATAATCAGAAGGAGCGAGATCTGGTGAGTAAGGTGGATGTTTAAGAACGGTCCATCCGTAGTCCGCCAACTCAGCCGCCGTCGCTCTAGCAATATGCGGTCTAGCGTTGTCGTGTTGAAAATACACCTTCACTTGCTCTCCTCGTGTGGTTTGCAGGTGGGCCCTCAACTTCCTCAGTTGGTTGGCGTAGACTGTTATCCCTTCGTCCAGCAGCTCCCAGTACTCTACGCCAAGAACGCTCCACCAAATGCATAGCATCACCTTTTTCACGTGAAGGTCGGGTTTCGGAACGCCCTCCGCCTCTCCATTTGCGTCAACCCACTGTGCACGCCGGTGATAATTAGAGTAGGGTATCCACTTCTCATCCCCGGTGACAAGGTTGTCCAGCCATCCGTGGGTACGTCTGAGGGTAAAGAGAGACAGAGCTACATCGGCTCTGCGATCCATGTCATGTTGTGTCAAGTCGTGAGGTACCCAGCGACCCAATTTTTGCACCTTGCCGACTTCAATCCTCGAACGACTGTTGAGTGACAAGAGTGCTTGATAGTTCGCGAGTGGTTTGGTGTGGGTCCGCTTCCACTCTACTTCGGAGGCCATCCAAATCCAGTGTCATCGGGCGCCCTTCTCGTTCATTACCTTCAACGGAGAATTCACCAACAGCAAACTTCAAGAGCCACTGGTACACAGTACTTCGAGCAGAAGTACTCTCGTTGTAAACATCCTTCGGGCGACGATCCGATTCGTTGGCATTGAGGCCAGATTGATGCAGGAACAACATGACGTGCCGAATATGCGTCTCAGTTGGGATGAATTGCTCAGCCATAATAGCTGACGTTAACGACGCAGAAGTAAATGTTAGGAATAGTTTTGTAGCCCTTTCCTTTCTCTATCGATCGATCATTTACGCGTTGATACATGTGAGAAATTTGACGGGAAAATGCGCTTTCAATTCAGGAGGAATCAAATGGTCAAGAACTTATGCACCAACATAATAGAAAAATTTCAAAAAAAACTCCCCTAAATTTTCCTTAAACGAAAGATTATTTTTACTATCTTTGAGAGTCTGTAGTTTAACCTGTACAAAGTTCGTTTCGATTTGGAAAATCTAGTTTGATTTCAAAGTTCATAGACCAGCTTAGAGAAGTGTCCAATTTGACGTGAAAAGTGCCCAATTTGGTTTGAAAAGTGTCCAATTTGATTTTAGAACTGCCTAATTCGACGTGAAAATGGTACACAACGTATAATGAAATAATTCTGCGTACGCCTTTAGATACTCTGTTTTCAAATCTGAACTAATCGGGCTCCCTTATGGAAGCGCGGTTTCAGCATCAGTTAAGGGGGCACTGCTGCAATACATCATGACACTTGCGCTACCTTACAGCAACTTAGTCTTGTAATGATTTTCTGTGCAAGTGCCTTCGTTTGGCATCACTTCTGCTCTTCACAAATATCTTGCGATTGGAATGTGGAGGACTTGGAGCTCCTTAATGCTATATGCAACTTATGTGGAAGCATATGTATGTAAATGTATTAAAAAATATATCACTAAATGTATAATCTAATCAAATAACTTCACTACGTGTTTAAAAAGTAACTGCCTCTTACCTAATCCACGACTCCCTAGAAGACTGAATGCGGTGGCCAAATTGCTGAGTGAACAAATATATAGAAACAATATGACGAGAATACCAATAAATCGAATCGCACTTATGAAATAGTAGTAGGCTTTGGCTCTTGTAGATAGCTCTGAAATTCTTGAGGTTATCAATGACGACCCGCCTGACGAATTCTGGGGCCGGATTCATCAACGACTTACAGCAATTTAACAGAGAAAAGTACAGCCGAAATCCCTGATAGCGCGGCTTATCAATCGAAATTGTGAGCGATGAGCCGCGTTATCTGAGTTTTCCGCAGTGAATTCTCTGTTAAAGTTATGTAAGTCTTTGATGAATCCGACCCCTGATCTCTTTATTCCATGTCTTCTCAAGTTCCAGATTCTTGCTATTTGAATCCACGTTTTGATAGCTATGTGAAGACACCTCATCTTCTGCGAACAAAGTTTTGTGAAGTATTCATCACCGATCAAGCCTAAAAGCAGGACTGTGTTCTAAACACATCGAGATCTAAATGGAAAAGAAATTGTATCGTTGAATACTGAACTGCTACTAACCGACTGGTTACTGAACTACTACTAACCGACTGGTCCAACGACGACACCGAGCATGGAATAGGCTGCAGGCCATATGAGAACCCACACAATTTTTTTCCCGAATCCACACAATTTTTTACAATAAACGTAAAGTGCGCAAAAAAAAACTAATGAAGCAGCACCAGCATCTATAATAGACACTGAACCATTGACGTGTTCTGCAGGTTTTCGTGGAGAAAGGTTAAATCAGCAATAACTACGACATGTCGTCCAAAATGCTGGATGCAAGGTCTTTCTTTTCAAAGAGTTAGGCTGTCGGGGTCACGATCATCCACTTTTAGTGTTATGGTGGACTACGCTAGATTACGTTGGGTGCGGAAGAGTAATCGGCAATCATGACCTCGATGCATTACCACATATACCTACCGTCGTAGCCCATCGTAGAAATGGACGTCACAACCGTGATCAGAACCTCAAACAACCCTCATTGGCGGAGTTTGGACGAAATCGGTGATTTACCCGCACCTACCGTGACCTGCCAAATTTAGAAACGGACATCAGATCCAGCGATAAGCACCCCAAATGACTCCTTGGGCGAAGTTTGGGCGAAAAATTCGATCTCTTCTCGACATCTTGGGGTCGTGGAAGTACAGTAGTGCCGATGCGCCTATCAGGAGAATTGCCACAATTGTGGGCATATATGGAGCGCAAGACCTGACTGACATTTCTGTTCAGTGGGACTGTCGGGAGCAGACGGCAGGCCACCTATCAAGCATGCTAGGTGAGGCTGCCCGAGGGATGAGATCTGCTCCAATCACAGTGTTCTTCTTGGATGACTTCTCGTTTAGGTGACAGACAAAACCGTGGTCTAATGACACCCGCCATCTGACCTGCGCCCGCGAACAGGTTTGGCGCCTCCGGCGAGCTCTCGCATATTCTTGGGCCGTCGGCCTTCAGTCTGTTCCATTTTTTTTTCTAAGCCCGGGTTCATCAACGCGCATACCCATGGGTATGCTGGGTATAGGGGGTAGACATACCCACGATTCGTGATAAACCTTACCCGCCAAATCGTGGGTATATCAGTGGGTAGAGAAAGCCCGCCGATCGTTGTGGGTATACCCGTATACCTGCGACTCATTCGCGCCCCATTGACAAAATGGCGCTCCAGTGAGATCATGTGTTTTCGCGATAGGCCTAGTTGTGCTTCACCCTTGCTTCCTTTCATGAATCGATTCGTAGCCACTACCCATTGCTGGTAGTGGGTATGATTCCCTTACGGTATCTCTACCTATTCCCATTGCTTGATGAATCCGGGCCCTGGTGTGTGAGTCCACCTCAGTGGTGGCTCGTCTTTTGTTCATATCGTGTTCTTGGTCGATAAAGTCCCATCTTCCCTTGCGTTCTCGTCATTGGACTGTCCGCCTTGTCGGTCGATACCGTCGGCCCTAGACCTCTGGTCGAGTAGAGGTCCACGCCGGTGCTGGGACAACCTGATGCTAGTTAGCTCCATTCATATCGCACCCTATTCTAGGGGAAGAAGTCTATATCAATGACACACGCGCATTTTAAGGTTTTATTTCAGAGGTGTTTGGATTTCGTTTTGAATATTTGGTTTAACAATCAGTGGAGAGCGCTGATACGGCAGCTTCAGTGTATATACATGCTCCTACACATGCGTGCAACTCATCAGAATACGTGGAATAGAAACCTCAATCCTTGGTTTATCACAGAAGTGTGGCTGTTGAAGTTCCTCGGAATTCTTCGCTTACCTGACCATCGAATTCGTTTAGTTGTCGAGTCATCGTCACTTGACCACGCAGAATTCACCACAGGAGCGCTGTCAGTAACCTTCACACTCATTCCACTACTCACTTTGACATGCGAACTCTGCAAGACCACACTTTGTCACAGCTCGGTTCACATAACATAAAACGAACGACTGCAAACCAAACAGCTCTAGACAATCGCATTAGGCATCTGCTTTGCTGTGAATGGTGTCTAAGCGTTTAACAACCGTGGTAGGCTGATTAGGAGCAAAACGAATTGGAAAGTTATTACATTTTTTGCTATCCAAACTCTAGCGCCGGGCGAGGCTCATACCCGCACCTCCTGCTGACTGGATGCTGTTTTACATTTGATCAAACAGCGCTGGTGGTGTAATGGCGTAGAGCATTTACGCCCGGACAGCAGGAGGTGCTGGTTCGAGTCCCGTCTGGTGGTGGAGTTTTGATCGCATCAAAGCATATTGTAATAGCGTGCAGCTTTGATACCAGCCTGTTGAAGCTTAAAAAATGACTTGAAGTGTAAAGTGATGAAATGGAAAAATTGCTAGACCGCCTCCAGTAGTTCTATTTATCATTGTCTTACGAGGCGCAAACACAAACGCTAGCAAGCTCCAACGGAACTGGAACATAGTAGTACAGGAAACACGGAAATTAAACTGCAAAAGATGAACGAATTCATCAGGAAGTTTTCGATAGGAAGTTTTATCATACAATAAAAACGTTAACGGATCTCCTCTTTAATGAAACTTCCGACGCTCTTGTTAACGGAACCTTGGGCTGCTTCTGACTTCTCCTCGTGATCTCGTCCATACATCATGCTGTGCAGAGTTGACGATTGAAAAGTAAGCCAGGGTCTCCAGGGCCCGGATTCATGGACGACTTACCGGAGGTAATTGCAAAACCTACCGCCACTCCCCACTTAGCGCGATTCATGAACGCGTGGCGGGAGAAACCCGAGGTAAGCTTCGAGGTAAATGCCACCTCGCCAGCGCGTCGGGGAACATTTACCTCCATAGCAAGGGTTTTGCTCCGCTGCTAATTTCTGACCCAATGCAATCTTTCCCTGGCAGTTGTGCAAAACGTTGCATGGCTGTCATGAATCAGAAACAGAAGTAGGTTCCCGGAAAGTGGCGGTAAGTAGCCGTCGAGGTAAATTGGGGTAGGATTTACCACCGGCCGCGTTCATGAATCCGAGCCCAGAGTTCCAAGCTTCGACGATGTTTGAGGACCAGAAACATTGCCACACAGGATAAACCGTGGAAAATTGGATGGATTGGCTAAGCAATGCGTTTCGCTGACACCAATTGGAAGAGAGCCTGTGCATTTTAACGCAGTTCTACATATATAATCTTTCCGCTACAGTTGACTGCGACTGGACTCAGCTGCTGTGCAAATGCGGATGATCAGAACTTGTATCATGGTGTAGCAACTGAATCGGATAGAGAGCTATCGGAGAAAGGAAGCACATAATAGCATTGTTTGCTGTTTGAAGAAGACAACGGTGCTTCGTAGAGGTAAGTGCACGTCAGAAGTGGACTAGAGAGAACACGACGGTGGGAGATTTGAAACAAATTAAGGACCTTGGATTTATCATTGATGAAGGCCTAATGTTTGAAATCTGCATTCAAGTCGCTGCAAACGCGACAAGATTCGTGCACAGCATCTTCAGAGTCTTAAATAAGGAAACAGCTGAACTATCACGACCTTGAAAGATGCATGTGAGCCCAATTCGAAACCCAAAGGGTTAAATACAATTTTTGCGTCAAATTGAACACTTTTTAAATTCATTTGCACAATCTTCCAGACAAGCTTTGAATGCCTTTGAAATAAAGCTGAACGTCTTCCAAATCAAAACCGGCATGTTTCAGATTAAAATAGAAACTCTCCAACACAGAATTTTTTCTTTAAGGAAAACATAGCGTAATTATCATTAAAAAATTTTAGTTCACCTGCCTCAGTGAATACACTGTTTGAAATTTTAAAAAAACTTTATTCTTTCAAGAGTTAGATCTTGTTTTGAAGTAAGGAAGGCTAGCAACGTTCCGTGTATTTAAAAAAAAACAAATCGCGCCATGCAGTCGATTAGGTCGTCGTGATTTTTATTTGATTAGATCACTGGAGTTTATGCATGAATCCATTCCCAACAATGAACCGAGAAAATTGAGCTTTGGTATACAACTGTTTGAGTCCAGGAGACTGATGTTTAAGTACACGATGGTTGACTGAATTCAAGCTATAGCACAGAGCTAGCATTGTTTGTTTGTGTTCCTTACTTTCAGTGTGTTGCCGTTTCTTTTTTTCGTGCAAGTAACACTTTTTGTAAGGTGACCCTCCCCACCTACCATAGCGCCAAAAATTGTTGCGCAGAAGGAATTAATCTTCTGAAGCCAGTGCAAATCCTATAGCTGCTGATTATCGGTTTAAAAGCGCGGAAGCAGGCCAATCGATTACGGAAAGTTGTGAGAGAGCGAAGGCAGTGTCAGATTATGTCTGGCGAAGAGTGCTGTCCTTGTGAGTAAGTGGCCATCCTTTAGCAAAGCAGCACCAGACCGCAGAATTCGGGGTTGAAGGTCCGCTATGCTTCAGCCAGCTTTCCGGTTATACGTCCTTACACTATAATATTCCCTTCCTCTGCGAATGGGTCCTAGAAGAGGAAAAGTCCTGCGAAAAGGGGACGTCGAAGGGGCCGTTTCATAGCTTTTGAGCTGAAAACTTATCTCCGAAGGAGAGACCCCTATCAAAGATTTGACTGGACACAAGGAATCAAACGTCGAGAACCTTCTAATCGACGAAATAAATTCTGACGCACAGAAGAGAGCTTTGTGTGAGAACTGTGTGGATAGGATCAGGCTGGAACAGGAGAAGAGCGATGGCGTGTATAGGCCCTGGCCGAGAGCAGGCATCTGCCCCAACTGGATAGCGGGGGTTCAGAGGGCACGCACGGGACGATCCCGTCGACGTCGTCTGGCGCCGATCGCACCGAGTGCCACCGCCGCCGAAGCGCTCGGATATCCGGTATGGTAATTGACACGCGTACAAGTTCGAGGCGCGACGGATAAACGCCGCCCGGCCCTGCACGGCCGACACCTCAACAAATCCTCTTCTAATGATCACGCGCTCGGGCGACATAACCCGCGCTCATCCACTCTTCGGTGGCCGTAGTCCCTCTCTTCCCAAAATAACCGACTACCACTGGGGCAGTCGGTGATGTTGTTGAAGGCATTCAACGCGCCAGGTTGACAACAACTGCTGTGGCTGGGCTGAAAAAGGGTTAGGTCGGATTGACAACTGGGGTTCCCATCAGGGAGGGAGCACCCCACCACTATGATTGTTATTAGAACTAGAACTATTTGATAACGAAGACTAAGCTTATTCCAGTTAGGTAGTGCAGGTCCCTGTTTGACAGCAAGCTTTCGTGCAGCCTAAAAGACCTGTTGAGAATTTTCGGATATTCTAAGGGTGTCCCGTTGTTATCGCTACAAATTTCGGACCCTCGTTAACGAGAGAGATACGCGTAGTTTTAGAGCACATGAGTTTTAGACCTGTTCTTCCACCAGTAGGCATTTGCAGGCATTTGATACTTACTAAGCTGCCCAGAAAGTTGTGGCGATTTTGACTGGTCCACTTCAAACGATCATAACTTTCTTCATGGTCACCGGATTTAGTCAAGATAACCACCGTTCGAATCAGCTTCTGCACTAGTTGAATAATTCCATAAGCGAAAAAATAGGGATGTCGAGATGTGACAAATTCTAGACAGCCTGTTTTTTGCGTGGTCCTGGTTTGCGAAGGTTCTACTTGCGAGGAAGTTCCGAAAGTACTCAAAAAGGTGTCAGTCGAATGGAGCAAGGTGTGATGAATACGAAGGGTGAGGCAGAACTTCATCTCCTAATTGGTTTAATTTTCGCATGGTGATTTGCGAAACGAGTAGGCGGGCGCTGTCGTGCAGAAGAATGGGACCTCTTCTGTCGATCAGTGTCGGCCGCAGCTGCAATTTTCGGCACACCTCGTCTTGTCGATTTCGGGCTCTGCTGTGATGGCACGGCCTGGTTCATGCGTATTTAGCCACACAATGACTTATGGTGGCCAGCCGATGAACAAGTCAGCGCTTTATCCTTCCCAGACAAGTCTGCTACCAATTCACCGACCCCGGAGGGATGGAAGGCTTGGTTAGCCTGGGCGGAAAATCCGAACCAAGAACCTGGTATCGGGTACAGGCGACAGCCGGCGCCTCCTCCTTCTGCGCTCCACGCGCCCTCATTTAAGATTACCACTAACAAACAAACCCATAATGGGTTGTAGGCACTGGACCAATAAACATCTTAACAGAACCAAAATTTTATTCAACTTTTCGCTTTTTAAATAGCAAGGCTGCTTTACAAACAATGAGCCGCCCAGCTTGTAGCAATAACCACAGAACAAGTATCAGCTGAGCTGATAAATATGCAAACACATCAATGTTGTAGTACTGGATGAACGACATCTCTCTCGACTGCAGTATAAGGTGGTCCATTGGGCCCTCTTCAGCCACGAGCCTCACCCATTTCGCAGTCTCATGGCGAGCGAGAGCTGGTCGCCCATCCAGATAGCTGGCGACCTTTGCTGCCTTATGCGCAATCGTGCTGAAAAGTTATGCAATACTTTCGGCATTCACTTATCCCAAAATCAAGAAGAAAATCGTGAAAAGATCTTCAATTCCATTTTCTTTCGAGGCGCTTGGTGGCTACAAATGTTACCTGCAAGTCTACTAGAAGCTCCGAATGTTAGCATTTTTGGTAAGAACTTGAAAAAGATTGACTTGTTTTCAGCTTTGCACATTGCGACATACCCTAAGCACAACACTTGTTTTTGCATTTCTTTCCGTTCACGTTTTCAGTTTTTATCGTTTTTTGGAGATTTCTATTTTCCCGTTTCTAACTAGGATTGGGTTCCTACCTTAGTAGAGGAGCTTGAATTATTGTGTTTATTCCTATTTTTAGTATTCTCGCTATGTAATGTTTCGTTATGTGATCTTGGTCTCCTACGTCTCTGTACGTGATTACGTTTCTTACTGGCTCTGCTGTTCCTTGCTACTGTTTCTGTTCTATTTCATTAAAAAATTTAATGTTAGCTTACCCTTCCCATACAACCATCAAGTGGGCACTGATGGAAGCGATGGACCTACTAAGCTCACTAGGGAAGGGTTTCGACCTCCCATGGAGCTTCAAGATGAGACCAGGATCATTAGAAAGAGCTCGGAATGCTGATTACGAATATGGGTGTTAAAATTGCAAAATGAAATTCCTGAGCGAGTTATGGCCTGCCGAATGCGACGGGGCTCACCACAGGCAGGCCGTGCGAGCACCTGGCGCGAGAATGGTGAGTCATCGGGGCCCCGTAAGAGGAGACCACCAGCTGCGGCGGTGGCATAGGGGTAGTACTCCTTCTCGTCAGGCGCGACGTCGTTGGCTCGGTCCCCATTGCTGCCGGTTTCTTTGCACACCATAATATACCTTCGAAATGATCTTTTGTTCTGAATTATGACACGTATTTGACCAAATAGCGAGGAAAACTACCATACACGCTTGTAAAAATGCTTGAAGGCAAGAAACTGGTACGGTCAAATTTTTATTTACTATTTTGCGCAAGTAGAGTCCAAATCATATATTGAACAACTAGAGGTGTTTCTAACAACCTTGGCATTCGTGGAACAAGGCAAAAAAATGTCTAGAGGTTGAATCAGCGATGTAGCCCCGGCCTGAATATTGCGCACAGTGATTTGGCAGCCTGCAAAGATGACCACAACAGTAAATCAGAAAGATTATTTCATTTATGTATTGAGAGACGGTTGAAAATGTGCGCACCTTCGGGGCAGCTTTCTCAATGGTTTCTATATCACGAAAAGATGTCCATTAATCCGCGATGAGGTAGACTTCTAGCGATCTTCTTCTCTTCACGAGTTGGCGCATCGTTGTCGTCTGGCACCCCAAATTCAGCAAGAAGAACGGACACCACCTTTGCTGGTGAAAATGACATAGTGAGTGAAGAAAAAGCAGTAGATCAACGAAATTTTGGGCTTGCCGATCAGTCAAAAGTGCAGTAGATCAATGACATTTTGTTCTTCCTTATCCTACACTTACCACTTCCCTTTTTGCTTCACACATTTTTTTGATTTGCTCCATGAATGTCAAGGTTGCTAGAAACACCTCTAGTTGTTCAATATATGATTTGGACTCTATTGCGCAAAATAGTAAATAAAAATTTGACCATACCAGTTTCTTGCCTTCAAGCATTTTTACAAGCGTGTGTGGTAGTTTTGCTCGTTATTTAATCAAATACGTGTCATAATTCTGAACAAAAGATCATTTCGAAGATAAAATATGGTGTGCAAAGAAACCGGTATCAATGCGGACCGAACTAACGACGTCGCACCTGACGAGCAGGAGCACTACCCCTGCGTCACCGCCGCAGCTGGCGGTTCCCTCTTACGGGGCCCCGATGACTCACCATTCTCGCGCCAGGTGCATCGCACGGCCTGCCTGTGGTGAGCCCCGTCGCATTCGGCAGGCCATAACTCGCTCAGGAATTTCATTTTGCAATTTTAACACCCATATTCGTAATCAGCATTCCGAGCTCTTTCTAATGGTCCTGGTCTCATCTTGAAGTTCCATGGGAGGTCGAAACCCTTCCCTAGTCAGAAGCCGTTTCTAGCAACTTGCAGTGTTACCGAGTATTTGAAGCTAATTTCATTCGATGTGTGAAACTGCTTTTTCCTCATGATTGAATGTTGTTCTCATCGGATGGTCATGTTTGAAGCATTAGACTGATCTGCTGATGTTTTATTTTACTCTATTTAGTGATTCTCCATTTTCGTTACATCGTGTCCACTGTGTTTCATTAACTGTTTTAGCCCACAATTTTGGTGCAAATAAATAAATAAATAGTCATTTTCATTAGCGTCTGTCGTGCATCGTGGCGGGGTCCGCTCTTCTGGTCTGAAATGCTTGATCGTGATGAACAACAGCTCTGTTCAAGCCCAAAAGTAACGTATCTAATCAGCGTTGTTTCGGTCGCCTTCTGGGCCGCCTTCCGGGAACATCTGTGTTAAGACCATTCTTCCGAACACTATCATCATTAGCGCGAAGTACGTGGCCGTATTATCGAATTCGAGCTTCGCGGAACTTATCGACTATCAGGGCAACACCGGACCCTTGTCGTATGGTGTCGCTGCAAACGCGATCCAAACGCATAACTCCGGTCGTTCACCGGAGTATTTTCCTTTCCATTACACTGAGACGGTTTTTAAACTCCGTGACCACTTTTTCTAGGCTGCATCACTTCCGAAACGTAAAAGGATTTAAGTGGTTCATTGAATAGACTTTGGTATCATACATATTTATTTACGAGTTATCTACAACCAGTAGTTTGACTAATTCCTTAACCTACAACCACAACCAAATCTATAACATCCTAACCTAATTTAATATCTTGAAGTTTGTGCTTGTGTTCTGAGTATTGACCTCATTGAACCTCTAGGCTGAGTCCTGGCATTGAGCCCCAGTCTCTTGAATCTCATCGAGTTCGCCGACGACCGGCAGATAGACTCGAGCCGCCCGCTCTACGGTATCCCTGACGGAAAGTGTGGCTGGACTCGACCGACAATAAGGGACAAACTGGAGGAGAGAGCCCGAGGGAGCGATCAGCAGCGGTCAGGGTCCGCGACCGTTTAAGCGATCCGACTTATCCTCTCATCAGTGAGCGGAGTTAGGCGATTGAGTTCAACGTCTGATACATGAACTCAAAGTTCACAACAGCCGTGGACAAGCACCCTACACCGTGGTTAAAGGACTGTTCTATAAACCTTTGGCTTGACATAATCGGGGGTCGTCTTATCGCAGGATTCCACCGTAAACAAAAACCGTTTGGATCTGGCCGTGCTCACTCATGCACTCGCCTCCAACTTCGTGCTGGAACAACGTCTTCAAATTGCCTCACAACGTCTTACCAAACATCGAGCCGCGAGACCCATAAACAATGTTTTTTGTGCCGAATCATCACGGAGGTGGGAAATTGTGCTTATACGATAATATCAAGCAAAGAAAGGAGTGAAGAAAAAGATTGGTTTTAACCAAGGCGAAACGAGAAGAAGAGCAGGTGTCAAAAATGCTGATTTTTGTTTAATGGGTATTCTATCTCCGAGCCCAACAAGAAACTAAATTATAAAAAAACTAGACGTTCAGCGGCCTAGCGGCCGCCAAACTTCTGGTTGGGGGCTTCGCCCCCAAACCCCGAAAATAGAACATCCCCAGTCCTCCTCCATTCTTCTTTAGGCTATTTTACTTTTACTATAGTACAAGTGGTTTTACTATGTATATAGATTAATGCACTGGGATATGGTGTGCAGAATCTTCACTGTTCCTATGAAGCCCATCCACCCTCAATCACATGCATGGAATTTATTCTCCGAAGTGTCCGTTCTCTACGTGGCGAGGAACAAATTATGAGAGTCCCAATCCAAAGTGCTTAATGTGCAGAAAAATAATTAAAATTAACCGGTATTGGTCGACAGATCGACAACGTTTATCGTCCGACGGCCGTAATACTCCTCCGAATTCCATAATCACCCTCCCTACTTCTTCCATCCTCTCCCCGCTAATACTTCCTTACCTATGTGCTGGCGTGAGTGATAGTTAGTCAAGCACTAACATGTAACACTGAGTCACAACTCACGTGCCACGACGTTGCCACGACGTCTATGACACTCCTTCTGCACCCCGACACACGCGTCACGACCTCTATTACGCGTCTTCAGAAACCCGACGCACAGTGGACGATATTGAGGGAAAATACTCCTTATTCTTCCTCCAGTGGTCCTTCTTTGTTGATTCCCTCTTCACTGGTCCCTTTCCTATTGATTCCCCTTACTTGGAATCCCTGCGCAAGTTAGACGTCTGCGGCACGTCTTCTGAAGCCGACGCAAGTTGAACGACATCTTCAGCACGTCTTCTGAATCCCTTCGCACATTGGACGACGCTTTCAGCACGTTTTTAGAAAACCAACGCACGTTGGATGACATCTGCAGCACGTCTTTAGACTCCTGACGAAGTTCAATAACATCTTCAGCACGTCATCTGAATCGAATCGCACGTTGGAAGACGTCTGCACTGGGCACTTGACCTCCATCCATACACTGGCGTGTTACCCGCTCAAAATATCGTAAACTTGGTCGGTCTGCTGCCACGGATATAGTTCGCAGGCAGTCGCCCATGGTTAAGCTTAAAGAAAGCCCGGCTGGCATACGTCGCAGTGCCGTAGGCATCTCTTGGCTCCAGTCCCCCCTCCCCGTGACGGACACATGACACTAGCCGACTATATATAGTAGGACAAGTAATGTGGTTTTGTAGAGCTCAAAAAATACTTTCTAACGAGCAAGAAGAAAATCTTAAATAAAACTGTTCGAAGAATTCTACGAACTTATTCCTCAACATAGTAAAGTGGAAGACACCGTAGCAAGATCGAAGGCTGACAACGGGGGAAGAGCGTTCTACCCTCGTCATCCTGGCCCGTCCACCCTCAAACCCATGGCCTTGCTCGGGAGTACAGTGGCTGTCTTACGAGGCAGTTTAGACGCAGACATTTGCAACGCCTCTGTTTAAGGCCTATGGTATACTCTCGCGTCGCTCCAGCGACGGGCGCGGGGCAATTGTCAACGGCGCGCCTTCACTGCAGTGGCGGACGGCGCAGTGGGACGCGGTTGTCGGCTGACGCGCCATCGCTCTCGCGATGCGTCGCAGAGGGGTGTTATACCTCCGGGTCGCGGGAGTGAAACATACTCCCGTGCGATGGCCGGGCAGCGATGGTCGCGGAGGGGATGCGCTTATCGTGCCCTATTCTTTGCACTTTCGCTCACTTTTTTTGACAGTTCCTTGGTTCGTGACCATACCACAGCAATTATAGCACACGTCTGGTGATGTTGGGTGGTCGTGTGATTTCTCTATTGTTCTCCTCGTAGGGTTTTCGTCGTGGCTAGACTCATTTTGGGTTTTTTCGACTTGAACGGCTAGTTTTTTGAGAAAATATTTTTCTAGGCCGTTTTTCCCACTTTTGTGCTGATCCTCGCATTTTTTCGCCTCAGAACTTTCTCGCCGGCACCGAAATCTACATTTCTATGTCGGACAAGTCACAGGGAGGTCCCGTTGACATGTTCGGCACAGAAGTGTGCCAATGGGAACGCCGATTTTTTCGAAGTCATGTTTTTCTAGCGGGGTTTTTTCCGCGTCTTCGCTGACTGCAGTATTTCTTTTGATTCTCAGATTCCACTTAGGCACGAAGACGCACAGTCTTGTGCTTTTCTGATCATTAGGGGGTTATCATGACGCGTTGATCACAAAATTCTGCCATTTCAGATCCAAGTTTTTAAAAATAATGTTTTTGAACAGGATTTTTTCGTGTCCGCGCTCTCTTCGGCATTTCCAAGAGCACTGCGTTTCATTTCGCTCCAAACAAGAGTACTGCGTTTAATTTCGCTCCAACAATTAGGACTTATGAGAAGTGCGCGTGCACACGAAATATGAAAAGGGACCACAAGTCGAAGGCGTGTTGATTCAGCTAATTCGCTGAAATTCTGCAAAAGTATCCGTCTGCAGAACTGCGCGAACTATGGCAGCCTCAGCGATGGCGACGCGCATCGCGAGTCGTCGCATCGCTGTGCACTCCCGCGTCGCTGCAGCGGAGGGGAGTATATCATAGGCCTGAAGGGCGCGGGTAGAACGCCACTCCGCCGATCGTGTACGTGGAGAAATGGACTGCAGCTGAACCTTACGAACGAAGCCAATGTCCATGAGAACAGGGAGAGTTTCTGATGACCTCTCACTCTCGACAAAAAAGACATATCTGAATGCTCCGGCAATGAGTATCTGAGTCACGACGTCAGGATTGTCAACGACCCAGAACCCAGAGCCAAGAGGAAATCAGCGAATTGAAGAGGTTTTTCGAGCGTCTAAGAAGTATACATTGGATCCGATCGAAAACCTTCGGATAATTGGATGATTCGGTTAAAGAAGATTTTGCGGACCCCGGATATCTGAATGATTCGGAAACTGTAATACTGAAGATCCCGGATCTTTTGGATGATTTGGATAATGGCAATTTCGCGGACCTGATATTTCGGATATCTCAATCGGACATCCGACTTCATCCGACTTCTTAACGCAAGATGCATTTTAACAGAATACTATCATTCTTTAAAAAGGAACTTATTATTTAAGAACAACAACAACAGCAGTGCATGTAACGAAAACCTCTTACTTCTCGTCAAGGAAGGAGAGATTCAGGACTTCACAATTAATTCGTTACACATAACATTTGCGAACTTTCCAAGTTTGATTACTCTTACTCTTGCTATTAATTATTTGATTTCTGAACAAATGTGCCTTGCTTTCGTGTGTTCTGCACGTGGAGCGTGCTAGTAAAGTCGTTTGAATTAAGGATTACATTTTGTGTGGTCACGTTTCCTCTATTTTCAACTTTTTTGCATTTCAACTGTCTGGTTGAAGTTTGAGAGCTTTTGACGTCCACTTAATTTGCCGGTGTTTCTTGCGCATTTTTTAGCTGTATGCGTTTCAGTGTGCGCACGAGGAGCGCAGAACCCAGCGGACTCTCCCTGAGCGACGAAGGCCATCTTCACACGAGCAGTTTGGATGGCACACACCCTGCAGTCCCTTGCGCGCACAATGACAGAAGAGAGCTCCAGTGACGACGGCTTGGATGATGTGCAGATTCGGAGATACTGTAGCAGGCGCAGGCACATTCACGGCAGTAGGTGGTTAGTTGTAATAGCTATCAAGAACCTCAACATGCGGCTAATAATTTCCTGTAAACACTCCAAGGCAGATATTTTTTTAAAGGCACTTCACATTATTACTGGACTGATCTAAACAATCTGAGTTGTAAATCACTAGCGTGATCTGAAAAATGACGCAAACTAACGGCTACTCACCTATCCGAAAGAACTTTCCTAATCGCAGCCGTCAAAGTGTCCTTATTGAGATCAGATCTACTTATCATCACTGCCAATCCTCGTCGTTCCACAGTTTTGGCGTTTCGAATCTGGTCACTAAATAGCGGAATAGCCACCATAAGCTTTCCGAATTGGGTGGCCTCAAGAACGGAGTTCATACCGGCATGTGTGATGAACAGCGACACGCGCTTGTCTGCTGAAATATCGTTCTTTGTTCGTCAAGAAAAATTCTCTGTGGTAATAGGTAGCTCTATGTAGGTGATAAACAAATGCGCACTTTGACGCCAAATCTCCTCCTTTTCATGGGCCACGCATTCTACATGGCGGTCCACAAGTGCTGCAGGCTGTAGAAAGTCTATTCTCCGACATTTCTCATTTTTTGTGCCTACATATGATGTTGGTTGCATTCTAGATTTAGTCCTACTGTGATCAGTCTTATCCTCCGGTTCTAGATAAATATAATTTGGCATGAGAAGCGTTTAGTACAGGTCTCTATGTTCGAACCCGGGTCGTCTGCTTCCACTATTTCAAAGATGCTCAAGCTGCATCGGACGCAAGCACATAGTATCACTATCAAGTTTCCTTAGGCTCCGTTTATACTTACGACGCTGAGCGACGCGACGGGACGTAAAGTGGCCAAATTGATCGATCGCGTTGCTCCATCAATATGCCCACATAAGTGAGTCGCGTCGATCGGCGACGAAGTATAAACGGGGCCTAGGAGACTGTAGGGGTCAAAAGTTGCTTGAGAGAAAAGTCCATAACGAAACGCAAGGACCTCTGCCCTTCGAAAAGCCGCCAAAGACAAACCACACCGAAATCCTGCAACAGCACCAGAAAGCTGGCTAGGGAGCACAACGTAGGTCTTTCAGCAATGCAAAAACTGCCCAGAGATAAGATCTGAGTAAGATGGTATACCAATTGTATTCCCTTTTATTCAAAAAGAAGTTGAGATCAGTGTCGAAATCTTCCGGAGGCGAATCCTGAAGGGTGTGGTGATTCCTTGGGCACACGAAAACGCTAAAAGGATTGAATGGATCTTCTAGCAGGCTTGTGCACCAGTCCGCGGTGCCAAGAAGACTATGGAACGCTATGAAACCAATGTTTTGGACTTGTAAACGAAGGAGGTTTGGCCTTCAAACTCGCTCGATTTCATTCCTGTGGAAATCGCCATCTGATCGTAGGAGCAAAAAGCCTGTTTCTTCAAACGCAGTTCACCGGATCTACTGAAAAGAGATCTGGAGAAGGAAGACAGGGGACAAATGCCTATGGGCTATAGTGAGGCCAATCTAAGCCCGTTTTGCCCATTTATGACTTGCAGAGGACGCGTAGTAGCGCAGTCGGCGGAGAGGTCAGCTGTCGTGTGCACCCCATTCCAGGTTCCTGGATCAGGTTTTCACCCATTCCAACCAAGAATTCTGTCCCTCCGTGTTCGGTGAATTAGTTCCAGTTTAGTCTGTGAAAGGTGACTGACTTGTTCATCGGTTGGCCGCCCGCACCTTCGTTTTTCCGGGGGGATTTACGGCTTTCACCACCGGCGCTGTTTAGTCGCAAGTAAATGATAGAGGATAAAGGACGGTATTACTGAATTCCTTTGGGACGCGCCACGCATTCTACTTCTACGGGATGTCGTGGAGGCGACATGAATGTGTATTTGGTCATACAATGACTTGCGGTGGCCAGCCGATGATCGAGTCAGCGCTCCTCCTTCCCAGACACGTCCGGTACCAATTCACCGACCCCGGAGAGATGAAAGGCTTGCTTGGCCTGGACGGGAAACCGAGCCAGGAACCTGGTATCGGGTGCGCGTGATAGCCGGCGCCTCCGACTGCGCCACACGTGCCCACCAGTCGCACGTAACATCCACGATATCATCATAGCCTATCAGCACTTATTCGTGAGAGAGAACAATCACCAACCCGGCCTCTGATACAGGTTAAGCCGAAGATCTTTCTAGAAACGAGTTTGGCAAGTTTTGTTAGGCCTAGTGCTGCCGTTATGGAGGTTCTAAGCTGTTAAATGGATATTTAGGTGTGAACGAAAGTCTTGCGCTGCCCTTTACCATTACTTTCCTTTTTCTCTTTTAATAACCTGCAACCGAAGAAAAGTTAGTGCTTGTCTCTATTTCACTAGCCGTATGTTACATTAGGCAAAACGAGTGCAAAAGAAAACCACTCTGTAAGTTAATACACCAGGGATGTGGGAAAATTTTTTGAGAAAAGCGAAACACAGAATACGGAACGGAACAGCTTAAAATGGGCGGAAACCGGAATACGAAACACGGAAAGGACATGACTCAAAACTCATTACTTCACTTAATTTTTCATAAATATATATCCATAATGGTAGTAATAACTAAGTTGTCCTTAACATATCTAGTAGACGGGAAGGCAACATGCGACTCTTCTCCAAACATATAGCAATGAAAAATTCTTGTATTCCTATTATTACAATGATGAATTTTCAAACATTATTAGTGTACTAAATCGAAGTTTATGCAGAATTTTTCCGTAAATAGGAAGGTGTTTAAATTCAGGAAATCCAGATGACGAATAAGACGCCAGAGATTTCGCCACTCACAACACTTAACCGGTCTTTTTGAGTACACCAAATCAGTCCTAATTGGTAGGGGGCAGCGCTAAGGTTACAGTTGCATTCAGCACTCACGACACGACACCCATTCTCTGAGATCGCATGGGTACCTACCATAGCATCATATGAAAGTGGGAAAAGTGGATAAGCATGCTCTGGATAAGGAATTCGATTCTTGATTCAAAAACTCTTGGAACCTGTGGCCTCATACTATTCGACTACATCGATTCATCATCATCATCATCATTTTCATTAGCGTCTGTCCCGCTTGGTGGCGGGGTCCGCTCTTCTGGTGTGGTGACGCCAATTCTCCCGATCAAATGCTTGATCAGGGTGCACACCAGCCATCTCTAAGTCCAAGCGCAACGTATCTAGCCAACGTTGCTTCGGGCGTCCTCTGGGCCGCTTTCCAGGGACCACAAGATTCAGGCCAATCTTACACACGGTGTCGTCGTTAGCGCGAAGGACGTGGCCGTACCATCGAAGACGAGCTTCGCGCAGCTTCTCGAATATCGGACCTCTGTCGTGTGGTGTCGTTACGAACGCGGTCCAAACGCGTAACTCCAGCCGTCCACCGTAGCATCTTCGTCTCCATTACACTGAGGCGGCTTTCAACTTCCTTCGTCACGGGCCAGCACTCAGCACCGTACGTCGCTACTGGGCGGACTACTGTTCTATAAACCTTCGATTTGAGGTGCTCAGGTATTGTCCTGTCGCAAAGCACCCCAGTCAGTGAGCGCCATTTGGACCAGGCTGCACTCACGCGCGCGTTCACCTCCAACTTTAGGCTGCCATCGGACGTGACTGTTGATCCGAGATACTTGAAGGATGTAACTCGTGAGAGCTCAGTACCATTGATCTTAATAGATCCGTGCTCATTCACATCCGTCGTCAAGTATTCAATCAAGAACAATGCCAAACGATCGCACCACGCCTGTGCCTGTCGCTCGAGTTCGGTGTTGTCTTCACATGCAAGCATGACGTCGTCAGCATACAGCAGCGTCCAAGGTGCCGCCATTTGGAGATCTCGTGAGATTGCATCCATCACGACCACGAAGAGCAGTGGGGATAGCGCAGATCCCTGATGCACCCCTACAGAGATGGGAAACTCCATCGAGGTGCCCGCTGGCGCTCCCACTCGACTCCTTGGGCAAGAGTACAGAATGCGCACCCACTCAATATTCGACTACATCGATTCAAGAAAACAAAAAGGAATCCAATTTGGTTCTTACACTTTTTTGATATCAGGATGCACCAATGGTCTGAAAGCAAAACAATCACAAAAAAGGTGACACATAGTTGATCTCTTTCTTCGGTATTTCTTTTATGTTCAAGAGGTGATTGAAAGCAGTGCACAACAATCAACGAGTGTTTCGTCTTCCGGACCAAAAGAGAACGGAACACGGAACGGAACGGAAGGACTAAAAACGGCCGAAAACCGGAATTTGGAAGACGGAAGAGGAAATTCTGCACATCCCTGGTAATAAACCCTTATTTTCAATAAAAACGTAGTTAGAAAAAATAATGGTGAGTGATATTGCACCTACCGAGCAGATCGACTTGTGGCACCCACTTCATAACGTGAATATTGGAGTGATTCGAAAGCATATCTTTGTCAATTTTGTCTTCGTACTTCCATATGAACGTTGTATTAGGAAACGAGCCAAACGCACTTATTATATCTGAAACATGGCGGCGAAGTTTCGAGCAACCATACTTGACTACTTATTCAGCTGGCTTCCAGCTATTGTGGGGGGGGGGGGGGGAGAGTAGTTCTCTCATCACTCACCTCTCTTCAGCCAAGTAGGCATATCCTTTGCATGCACAAAAGTTCCAAGAGAAAAAAGGACGTTTTGAGTTCGCTTGTCCAGAACAGTGCTGATTTCCTGTAATTCTGTCGTTTTTGTTTTGATTTCAAGCGTCGGATTTCAACTCTTCAAAATGTACCGGACTTAACGGCTGTGGATCCCGAATAGCTACTCCGCCGATGTGGCGAATAATATTCGCAGTAGGTCGGGGCGGTTCAGTGAATTCGTTCACGTTAAGCAGAACGATACCGGTTTTCTGCTGGAAGCATATGTGATTTTCCTTGCAGTTTTTCATTATCGGAAACGTCACTCAAATCATTGCGAACAATGATGAATGGTGGTGCTTAGATTGTTATATATCCCCATTCCTGACGATTTCGACGTTGTCGCCTTCTTCAGAGCTTGGAAGAATCGATCCGAATTTAAGAAACTATCCCCCACACTCCATTTCGTATTGCAAAGCAAGTTCTCAAATCGAAAAGGTCTAAAACAACACTTTAAATTCAAATTAATTATTTTAATTTTTGCGATTATGTATTCTAATTTATGCCTAGATTCATTGAAATTTGCATTTGGAATGATTGCAAACAATTCTTCAATAACAAACCTTGACGGAAATTCAATATTTTAATAGCTCACGCAATGGCAAAGTAGAGGAACGAGCAAATTATGAACCCGCTAGCGCTCAATAAATGCTGAGCTTTTTCTCAGCGAAAGCGATTGTAATGCATGTGGCCAAATGCCTAAATCTGCGTGAAGGACATGATGGTGTGGAGTCTGCTGCGATTCGCTTTCGTTGACTTTTCAACATCCTCTCCTTTTCCTGGTCATTCCTTCCAGCTCTTATGGGTGGTACCAGGAGCTGAAGGGTGTGCAAAAATTTCGGAAGTCGACCTTTGACGAGAAGCACAAGATGGAAGCGAAAGCAAATCAAGCTGTAATGGGTCGCGGTTCGGACGATTCTGGCTGAAAAGCACCCGTGTCGATGTCATGGAAAAGGCGGATCTAGTTAAATTTTTTCTTCTGTATCAAGTGTGAGATCAGCACCCATTTCTTCTCCCACTTTCGCTTTTTTTCTATAGAGCTAATCACCTTCCGCAGCTCGTCTTTGGTCCGATTTCGCACGATGCGATCGATTAGCTGTGTACATATCTCAAACTTGGGTAATTAAACCGTGGGCGCGTGCAGCGCAGTCGCAGGAGGCGCGACTGTCGCGTGCACCCGATACCAGGTTCCTGGTTCGGATTTCCCGCCCAGGCCAACCAAGCCTTCCATCCCTCCGGGGTCGGTGAATTGGTACCAGAGTTGTTTGGGAAGGATAAAGCGCTGACTTGTTCATCGGCTGGCCACCGCAAGTCATTGTATGGCCAAATACGCATTCATGTAGCCTCCACGACATCCCGTAGAAGTAGAATGCGCTGGCGCATCCCAGAAGGGATTGAGTAACGCCGTCCTTTATCCTTATCAAGTGTGACGATTTTCTGTTTAAACGAAGCAGACTGATCTCCAAACGGGATCCACCCTCGGATGTTATTAGCATGAGGCACAATTTTTCAGGATTCGAAGCCTAGCGTTAACATCCTCGGTCGATTCACATTCACTTTTCGACACTAAACATAGGGAAGTATGTTGTTTTTATAGAAGAACTTGGAGTTTCAATAGAGAAATGAAAGGAAAACGCTTTTCTGGTGACATATATGCTCATTTTCTTTAAATTGAAAAAAACACTTCAAAAACACACTTTTCAAACCAAAATTGGACACTTTCCAAACCAAACGCTATTCTAAGCAAGGTTGACGCCTTCAGAATCAAAATGAGCGTCTTTCAAATTAAACTAGAGCCCCTCCATGAAGCTCATGGTTGAAACAATTATTTTGTTTAAGGGAAATTTGGTTGAACCTTTTTAGACATTTTACATAGATTTACCGACCCAAATAAGTAGGCACTCCGTTTACAAATTAAAACTAATTATAAAAGAAAATAATGAGTTAAATTTCGTTTTGAGGGCAAAACTGCTTCAATTATTTACTGAATTTAAATAATGGAATCCGTCTTGCACTTGACCAGACCGTCGCGATTATTGTTAGATTAATAGCAAAAACGGCACTAGTTAAAAGTTTAGACTCCACCGACGACTTCGGCAGAAAAAATTTTTTTCGCTGAAACTTTGTCTAGGGGGGTTATTTGGGGTGCTGATCACGAATCTGGCATTCGTTTTTCGTTATACGCTAGAGTACGGTAGGTTACGGAAGGTACGGGTGACTAAGGTAATGGTCACCGATTTCGCCCAAACTCCGGCGTAAAACGAAAAACGGATGGCAGATTCGTTATCAGCACCCCAAATAACCCCCCTAGTCGAAGTTTGGGCAAAATCGATGATTATGACTTCGGCAGCCTTAGTTACCTTTAGCTACCGTGACCTATCGTAATCGGCCGCAATTTCAAAAACGAATGTTAAATTCGTGATCAGCACCCCAAATAACCCCCCTAGACGAAGTTTCAGCGAAATTGGTGACCCTGCCTGGACCACCCATGTTAACGGTATGGGTGGTCTCCAACCGAATCGTGAAATACGGATGTTAGATTCGTGATCAGCACCCCAAATAACCCCCCCCCCCTAGAGGAAGTTTCAGCGAAAAAAAAATTCGACCGAAGTCTTTTCGGTGGAGTCGGAACTTGTAACTAGTGCCGCACAAAAACTTTGTTTGAGTGGAATAACAAAGATGTAGACGGTACATCAGAGATAGTTATAGAAAGCACCCATATTACTTTGCATTTACACTATCAAGCAAATAAAGTCGCCATGATCTACTCGAGCGCGATCTCTTTTTAGTACACTATATGATTCTAGCATTTCTTCGTTTTATGTAAAACGCATTTCAACTCATTATTTTTCAGCTATTTAAAAAAGATTTTGTAAAATTCCAACCAAAGATACACCTAGAAAATGCTAGTTTAATTTGGAAGAGGTTTAGTTTGGTTTCTAAAGCGTCAAGCTTCCTCACGAGAGTGACCAATTTGGTGTGAAAAGTGTCGAATTTCAAAATGGCATATATTCTAGGCGATGAATAAATGGCTATCATCAAGAATGTTTCTCGCAACTATAGTGAGCTGGTTAGTTTTTTCTTGGTAAACGGATTTCACTATAAGGCGTTTTGGACATATAGACCGATGTAAATATGTTTCTTTTGGTTAACCTTCTTGTTGCGAGCTTTTCGTCCGCGACAGAAGCCGAAAAAAGATATTGAGATCGAGAAAAAATTAAAACGTTACCTTTAACAATTCCCTTAAAGACGGAAATCCTGGAAAGGCGCTGTTGAAGAGTGACCAAAGCTTCATCTCCCACGAATAGAAGTGGTATCTCAACTCCAGCTCTAACTCAAAATTAATTTTTCGCTCCCAGAAGGTCATTTCGTCTGTGAACGTCGACGTGAATACTGAAATACTTTACTTTACTTTTAAGGATGAGCAATGAAGATTTTGTCCTTTACTTATGTCGCTTGATCTCTCTTTCAAGTTTATAAAGTGAACACATAGACAAACAAAATTTTGCAGCAGTTTTTAAGAGCTTTTGATTATGCGTATATCTAACAGTAGTTGATTTCTCCCTAAGCCACTATCAGTTGTTCCTAAGGTTTTAGGGATAATATTTTAATAGCACAACCTAACAAATATGAGTAATTGTCAACTTCTTTCGAAATATTTCACTACGAATCAATTTTCGACCAAGCATAGGCCACAGAAATAGAATTACGGCAGTTCAGCTAGTAGTTCAGCTTCACCTGGATCACATTAGCAACGACTTGGAAGAGGAATAATCAGTGCAGCTCCAATTATCTGCTAGGTTATCAGTCACTTCAAAAACACTGGATCCTATGATGTGAGACGAGAAAGAAAAACGCCGGATGAGGTGATCCTTTGGTGCAGAGAGTTCTATGGAGAGTTCAGCCCCAAATCCCTAAGGCCTATGGTATAATCCCGCGTCGCTCCAGCGACGGGCGCGGGGCAACTGTCAACGGCGCGCCCTCGCTGCAGTAGCGGACGGCGCGGTGGGGCGCGGTTGTCAGTTGACGCGCCATCGCTCCGCGATACGTCGCAGAGGGGTGTGAAAAGTGAAACAGTGAGACATACCCCCGTGCGACGGGCAGCGATGGTCGCAAAGAGTGGAGCGCTTGTCGTGCCCTATTCTATGCACTTCCGCTCACTTCCCTGGTTCGTGACCATACCACCAATTTCAACACACGTCTGTTGATGTTGGGTGGTCATGTGATGTCTCTGTTGTCCTCCTCGTAGGGTTTTCGTCGTGGCTAGACTCATTTTGGGTTTTTTCTACGGCTTGAACGGCTAGTTTTTTGGGGAGATATTTTTCTAGGCCGCCGATCCTCGCTTTTTTTTCGCCTTTGAACTTCCTCCCCGGCACCGAAATCCACATTTCTGTGCCGGACAAGTCACAGGGAGGTTCTGTTGACATGTCCGGCACAGAAGTATGCTAATTGAACGCCGATTTTTCGAAGTCATGTTTTCCTAGCAGGGTTTTTCCGCGTCTTCGCTGACTGCAGTATTTCTTTTGATTTTCAGGTTCCACATAGGCACGAAGACGCACAGTTTTGTGCTTGTCAGGCCATTAGAGGGTTATCGTGACGCGTTGATCACAAAAATCTGCCATTTCAGCTCCAAGTTTTTGAAAATAATGTTTCTGAACTCGGTTTTTTCGTGTTCGCGCTCTCTTCGGCATTTCCAAGAGTTCTGCGTTTAACTTCGCTCCAACCAAGAGTACTGCGTTTAATTTAACTCCAACAATTATGATTGATGAGAAGTGCGCGTCCATACTACTACATGAAAAGGGACCACAAGTCGTAGGCATGCTGATTCAGCTGATTCGCTAAAATTCTGCAAATGGCTCCGTCTGCAGAACTACGTGAACTCTGTCAACCTCAGCGATGGCAGCGGCTCGCGACGCGCATCGCGAGCCGTCGCGTCGCTGTACATTCCCGCGTTGCTGCAGCGGACGGGAGTATACCATAGGCCTAACAGCTTTCCTGAACCTACGTTTTCCAGCAAATCCATCTCAGCTCAATTCGCTCACGTTTCTATAATTTATAGTCAGTATATGCCGCACGTTCTGCTTTATGTCCTGCCCCTCGAGAAAACTTAAGCAAAATTTAAAAATCTTAGATGAAGATCAAAAAGAAGACCGCAGAGTCACACCATAAGGTTGGCATTAGATTTTGAGGCACCAGGAGAGCGTCCGAGAGGAGCTCCGAAGACAAGTGGAGGAAGGACGTCATCAAGAGAGATCTCGCCGAAGTCGGCGCCACGGCAGACTATGCCCCTGATAGGATGAGGTGGCGACGGATCATAAAAACAGCGGACCCTGCGACTGCACGGCACTAAACGCTCAGGAGAAGAAGAAGATGATGATGAAGACCAAAAACTGCCACCATAGAATTCACGCACTCCTTTGGTAACACAAAATATCAGGCTGCATACGTGAAGCACCTGCCTATTGTATATGTTCTTATACTCTGAATTCAAAGGGACAGTTAAGCTGCTCCCTCCCCCGTCCTCGCCATTTCCATTCGGAAGGGGGCGCGACGCGTCGCCGAAATTGTTCACGTCAGCGCTGCAGTGGACAACGAAGACGACTTTGATGACATAAATGTGGATGTGACATTCCTTGTCGCGAGCCCGCTATCGCTCCTCTGTCCTGTGATTGGCCGGGCGCGCTGTTTCCCACGATGGCTTGCCGATAAGGCACCTCGACCGGCCGAGGCATGGGAAAGTCGCTGACGTCAGCAGCCGATCAGCGCTAGCTCCGCCTTTCCAGCACTGCCGGTCTCCATCGATCGTCCCTGCGCTCTGGCGGCGCATTCATTCGCTCTCGCGCCTATACTCCGTCCTGCCGGATAGCCATCGTGGGGCCCCGGATCTGCACTACTCACAACGAGGGGATAGCGCTAGGAGGAGGCCGTGGGGTATAGTGAGCTATACGCTCACCCTCCCGGCCTTAGTGATATTCCGTCAACATGGTCGAGGAGGACTTCTCCTCTATTCTCTTGCCGATGTATAGTATTCACTGCTCGACGTGGACTGCAATAAATCTCATAAACTTGCCTGTGTGTCTAACCGGAAAAATTGGGTGAGTCCCTTTGATATCTTTCAGGTCACTGCGGGGACGGCAAGCGGGCCGCCCCGAAAGTTAGTCCGTGGTGTCTCTTGTGCATATTGTGTGGTTGCTTATATTTGTGTATGTCCCTTATCTAGTCTGGGCCTTGGAGTTTTCCCTCCACGGACGCTTGGGGAGGCGCGGAGTGGAGTGGCATGAGGCGAAGGAGGGGCAATCCGGACAGCTGGTGAATCATCAATACGTGAAGGCAATACGATGTGACAATGGCAATACGCGGGGCTCCCTCGGGTTAGGTAAGATCTGGGTTCCCTCCGGTGCCTGTGGGGCGACACGGAGCTTCCAAAGGCCAGGGATCTCCTCTGCCTGCGGAGCCAGCGATCGCAACATTCCTCTAGAATGTTCGTCTAGCTGACGACATCGTGCACTTGCCGAGTTCTATCGCTCAAGCAGCGGTGATGCTTGCCTAAACGAAAAGGGAAAGGTGTTGGGCTAACCGCAGATGACACGCTTCATGAAGAGCGTTTACAGCGAGGGAGAACGAATTCAAATGTAAGGCTTTCAACTCACCGAGACGTCGTCCTACGTGTACCACGGAGCATTGAGAAAGATAAAAAGACGAACTGAGGATGAGATGAACGGCCCCTTTCGGACCTCTTAAGTAGCATGCAAACCATCTGACAGACCACGACCTCCGAGCAAACCTATTCGACTCGTTGGTACTTCATGCGTTCTGTTAGACTTCTGCTGCGTCGAAGACGCTAAGGACCACGCAGAGTGCGATGGATACTGAAGTGCAACTGGCGAACTCTACACCGAGCCGGACTTCCAACCCGAGAAGAACGTCTCGCCTTCGTGACCCAGCGTACTACGTGTGGAAGGCTGAATGACGTTGTGTCCGTCACATGTTGAGGAGACAACACGACCAATGGACGAAATAACACTGGAGTGGATCTCGTGGGGCATCAAGACCCCTGGTCGAAACCTCCAACAAGGTGGGTAAACAGATGGTTCGTCGGACGGCTGACTCGAATGCCGTTTCTGTTGGGAACTGATAAAGCAACAACGTCTTGATGAGGAGAAAGCGAAAGAAACGGGAGCTATGCTGTGTTCTGCACGACCAGCAATCCACCAAGTATTGTAATTAAATAAGTATTGTTCCTATCACTAAACTAAGCGAAGAAGAAATACAGCAAAAGTAATGAAGCGAGTCATTCAACCACACACGTGATACATCTGGTTTTCGTCTTTTAAGTTAGGTGCTGCTTATTATTTGCCTATTTATACTCTGATTACATCTATCAGTGCACTGAAGGACCTACCAGGAGAGAAGCTTGGGTTAGAAGATAAGCCGGCGATTTCATAAATGTATTGCGTTAATCCCCAAGCGGAAACAACCACTGTCCTTTTGACGCCGATGATCTAAATGTTATATGCAAGACAGGAATAGATACTAATTCGAAAAGCTTAGGTTCCTTGCCTCAAGTAGCGCCACAGCACTGAGTTCATAGACTTCATGTACAGCAACATCAAACTTCGAGCTTCGGAGCAACGCAACAAAGTCGTCATCCTCAATCATACCTTAACACTGTTCAGTTCGGGAGCAAGCACAAGAGGTTAACAACTATCCTATACACTATACTTGTGCTCGAACCACTCATTCGAATAGGTATTCGAGTGATTTTAATTCGATGTTAAATATTCGAATTCGAACATTAAAAAATTGCGTTTTTCGAATGTATTCGAACTCTTTTACGATGTCGAAGTCTCGAACTATGTAAACTAGCCGGCCTTCTCTAGCATTTAATTCTCCCGCTTCCTTCCGTAGTGCTCTGTCTAGTTCAAGTTCCTCGTATGTGCTGTCCCTTCGTGCATATGAATGAACAAAACAATTGGTGAGACTTTTTCTGCCAGTTCGCATATGAGCAAGGAGTTGGTCTCTTAGATTCTGATTAGGCAGTGTTATTTTGATTACTCTTCCCCGGTTTCCTAATCTTGTTGGCTTGATAGTCAGAAAGCGGTTTACTGTTATTCGTTCAGCATTGAATTCACGAAGCAGTTCATCATTACCCGAAGTGACTGTTTCAACTGAATAAATTGAGACACAGCTGCAGCTAGCTGGTTGATTATAACCTCTATCTACTTCTTCTTCAGCTTAAGCAAGCCAAAGCCTTTTGAAAGCATACTGAACACCATCCAAATCAAAACAACATTTTCTTTATTAAATTAGAGACTGCAACAAAGGGACTGCCCAAGTTCGGCTTTCGATAAATTTTGGCATAGCGTTGTTCATCCATTAGTGTTGTTGTTGTAGCCACTTACCATAACTGTTATCCAAGTTTTGTTTGTCTTACGTTTCGGCGAGTTTCGTCTTCTCCAGAGCATGGAATAGTCGAAAACATCTACAACAATACCAGCCTAAACATTTTATAGGGTATTATGTAATCTCAACAAAAACAGAAACATGAGCCGACACCGCAGTTTTAAATGGACGACTAACCTTTGAGGTGGATGCCGAGGCGGACTACCAATCACCCACAGATGGCCTTTGACGTGGGTGAATGAGCTTCAGCTCCTAGACCAACCCGACTTAACCACTCCGTGGATAGGTTCATGAAGATCAAAACTCACAGAGCTGTGCGAGGGAGCCAGCTCTTGGGTGACCACCAGGCGCTCCTCCTTTCAGTTGACCCGTGGACTCATAGCTGCGATCCAAAGCACTTCTAATGTCTTACGCGCCGATATGTCACTCTAGCTGAGCTGGCATCGAAACCTGTGCTTCCCCAGGGGGTCTGGACATTAGCTTTTCTAAGGCCACCGAAGTGGTCTTCCTGTTTCTCTTATGTAATTCTTCCCACATTCATTACATCACATCAGACAGACCACGCCTGATGTCATACAATCACCTTCTTTCCCAGGGCAGACAAAGCAGCACAGTGTGGAACATATCCTATCGTAGATACGGTTTTGCACCAGCTGTTTTTTTTTTTGAAACAGAAAAGCTAATGTCCAAATCCCTTAGGAAACACAGCTATCACAACCGTGAGTTAAATTAGAGGAACAATTTCTATTTGTAATGATAAATTCCTTGTAGAAGGAATTTCGTTATCAATAGTATTATTTCTTTCTCACAACGTTTGTTGAAGATTGCGGAAAGCCTCGCGGTGGTGATGGAATGCTCTGATACGCACGCATATAAGCCCGGTGACGGCTCGAGCTCGACACTCGACATTGGTGCAGCAGCGACGACGAGGATCTGATGCAGTTCATGTTCTATTCTCTTTGAAAGCGCTTTCTATTCAGTAGTTTGTTATATATTTTAGGTCATTAGAATCTTTAGGTCTTTAGAATATTTCCTATGTAACTCTATTCGTATCGCGGCCGATTGTTATTATTTTATATAAAGGTTTAATATTGGTTTAATTACCCAAGTTTGAGGTTGTCCGGCAATAAATTTGTGTGATCTACCGCATGGCGACAGAACTACGAGTGCTCGAATTCGCAACAGCCATGCAGGTGGTTGGTCGTAGGAGATCTCTGTGTCGATCTTAGCTCGAGAGAGTGACATATCGGCGCGCAGGAAAGGAGAGCCTGGCGGTAACCCAGGAGCTGGCACCCTTCGCACAGCTCTGTGGGTTTGATCTTCACGATCTTATGCACATGGTGGTTCAATTAGGTTGGGGTAGGGGCTCAAGGTCATTCACCCACGTCTACATCTAACTGACTGCTGGCGTGTGGTGCTACGCCTCGGGATCTACCTCAATGGTTAATCGTCCATTTAAAACAGTGGTGTCTCTATGCTGGTATTGCTGTAGGTTATTCCGATTATTCCCAGGCTCTGAAGAAGGCGAAAGTAGCCGAAACATAAGCCAAATAAAAATAGGATAACAATCTTGGTGAACGGCTATAACAAGAGCACTAACAGACTCCAAAAGGGTTTGAATAATTTTTGTTCAAGGAAAACTTAGTATTATTTTCTTTGAAATTTTTGTGATTCACCTTCCCCTCTTAGTCAGGGCCCTGTTTGAAATTCTATAAAAAGATCGTTTTTTTAAGGAGAAATAAGGATTTAAAATTTATTTCAAAGCGCCTGTCAAACATTTAGTATACGTATAAAGAGATCAAACATTGCTCCTTGTATGACGTTGCTGCGCTTTAAAACAAGGTTCAATTCACTATTTTTTCCTCAGAAATTAAAAAACAGCAGAGAAAGTTAAACAACATTTTCCTCGAACAAAAAATTATCATGACCATCTCGAAAGATCTGTAGTCTAATCTATTAGAAGCTCGTTTCAATTTAAAAGACGCGTTGATTTTAGGAGCATCAAGTTTGCTTAGGAGAGAAGGGTCCAGTTGGACGAAAATGGTACATATGCTCGGTATTGTGGTATTAAAACGCGAGCAGTAGGCTTTTCAGTTTACGGCAGCTAGACAGATTTGATTTTTCCGTCCTGTACACTCGTTCTTCTTTCAATATAATTTGCTTACCTTTACATATCTCCAGATGTCTGTCAATAAATATTTCATAGTCTTCCATACTTACGCATCTGGATTCCACTGGGGTGTTCCAAAGCGTCTCCCCCTTGATGCTGAATTTTAGTTTCAAAAAAATGTGAACAAATAGTGGGTACTACCCGCTTACTCGAGCTTCGAAAGGCCTTCGTCGTTAAGATACTTGGACCGATAAGGTATCAGGTGAGCTGACATCGGTTGCTCTGACATACTCACATGGGGGTCAAGTATTGGAGCCAGGATTGTCTGAAATGAAAAGAAGTAAAACGATCATAAGTAATAGCTGATGCAGAAAAGTCGTTCTGAAGGCTGATAGGCTTAAACGGTACAGTAATACGCCGAGCATCAAAGACGCTGCGGCATTTTTTTTGAACTATCAGTGCATTTGCTTGAACATCATGTACAATTACTTGTGGTGGTTTGACTTAGCCAAATCAAAGACAGTAATGCTTTATTCGGCTTACGTTTGAGTTTAACCCTTCTACAGAGCCTGAAAAATCAAATACCACAGTGACTCAACCAGTCCAAACTGCCTTTTCAGGCTACAAGGCAAGGCAACGGTGGCAAATCATTAACAAGTGCGGCGGGACACATGGACGCGAGAAATGCTTGCCTAATGAGAAAGAAAGGGCCTCATGACAGGCTACCTTCTCTCGCATCGTGCAGTGGGTGGTGTGGCAGCCTGGCAAGGGCCTTCCTGACATGAAGACTGATAATGACTTGAAGAATAACAACGATTTGAAGAGTTGGAGTCAAAGTCTGCAAAGGTCGAGGGAGGGAGATAGCTTATTGATGATGGCGAGGCGTTCATATTTTCTATTCATTTTTGGATTTTTCGCTGTAAACCAAAACGTCTCTTGACGAGCTTACAAATCTGTGGAAAGACTCCCATAAGTGCTTCTTTCTCTAATACTCCTTCCGACGCCCTCGATATGTCTCGATACGCCAGATCTAACTCCTGCGAAAGGGCAAAGAATCCAACATACTGAAAGCAGTTAACTTTTTGAGGCGTTTATCTTACCAGGATACTATCTCAACGGTAGGTCGGAACGGCGCAAATGTTGCGTATGGGCAGAACCGCCTCTCTCTGGGTAGTAACAAACTGCAGGTATCTCGACCCCAATACAACTCTGCGCAGAGTTAGGGGTCGTTTAGTGTGCGCGCGACGCGCGACGCGATGCATGTGTAGTGGCCAAATTGATCGAGCGACGCGATTGATCAATTCGCCCACTACACATGGCATCGCGTCGCGCGTCGCGCGCACACTAAACGACCCCTTAGGCCCCGTTTATACTTCGTCGCGGTGTGATGCGATGGCCACGCAATGAGGCCAAATTGATCGATCGCGTCACCCGCTCAATATGGCCACAATACGTGGAGTCGCGTCGCTCGGCGTCGGAGTATAAACGGGCCATTAGGCCCGGTTTATACTTCGTCGCGGCGCGATGCGACGCCACGCATAGTGGTCATATTGATTGTGCAACGCGATCGATCAATTTGGCCTTTATGCGTGGCCATCGCGTCGCGCCGCGACGAAGTATAAACGGGGCATTAAGGCCCCACAGAGTTCTGCGGCAGCGTCGCGGCCCTATGCTTAACCATAGGGCAGAGACGCAGAGGTTGCCGCCGGCGGCGTCCCTGCCCTATCCTTAACCATAGCGGCGAGCGGCGTTGCCGCAGAACTCTGTGGTGGCCTTTAGGGGCGACGGAAGTCGCGTATCGCCGCCCTTTTGATTCACGTGCTCCACCGCTGACGGGCGCGCGCGGGATGAATGCTCGTATCGCGGCTCGGCGCAGTGCACAGGTGGCGTAGTAGGGAAGAGCGGGGGCTGGTGAACAAGGGGTAGGGGTTTGGATCCCGCAAACTGTGCTTGTTTTGCACTTTTGCAAAATCCATGTTTATCATATAGGTAATCCACCTAGGGGTACTATAGTGTGTTATAGAGCATGTTCACATATAACATATGCTTCAAACTATAGATTAGCTAAAATGTTCACTTCTGTGTGTAACTTGTTCGAAGCCTAATTTGAGTGACTTCGTGGCACTAGTAAAAAGTTCCGACTCCACCGACAAGACTTCGGTCAAAAAATTTTTTTCGCTGAAACTTTGTCTAGGGGGGTTATTTGGGGTGCTGATCACGAATCTGACATCCGTTTTTCACGATTCTGTCTCTACCTGCCGTCGCCGGCAGAAACTTTAAGAATGTAGTCTTTTGCCTTCCTGTATCTATATTATCCAGTCGAATCGTGAAAAACGGATGTCAGATTCGTGATCAGCACCCCAAATAACCCCCTCCTAGACAAAGTTTCAGCGAAATCGGTGACCCTGCCTGGACCATCCTTGTTAACGGTATGAGTTGTATGTTATATGTAAACATGCACTATAACACACTATAGTACCCCTAGGTGGATTACCTATATGATAAACACGGATTTTGCAAAAGTGCAAAACAAACGCACTCTGCGGGATCCAAACCCCCGACCGCTCGCTCGCGAGTCCCAGCGCTTCCCTACTATGCCACCTGCGCCCTGCGCTGATTCGCGATACGAGCCCTCATCACGCGCGCGCCCGTCAGCCGTGGAGCACGTGAATCAACAGGACGCCAACACGCGACTTCCGTCGCCCCTAACTCTGCGCAGAATTATATTGGGGTCGAGATACCTGCAGTTTGTTACTACCCAGAGAGAGGCGGTTCTGCCCATATACAACATTTGCGCCGTTCCGACCTACCGTTGAGATAGTATCCTGGTTAGACAAGGTACTCTTCTGAGAAAACAGAAAGAAAGAGACAGTCGCTGCCAAAACACCTCTTTTCGTTCCAAAAGCCAATATCCTGAGTTTTCCATCTAATAAGTAGTTACTGTTCTTCTGAGTGTGCCGTCACAGCTGAATAAGAATTAGGAGAGTAATCGTCATTCTCAAACTCACAACGTTATGTCCATCGTTGACAAGAACATCGGCAATATTTCCGAGAAAGCGAACATGGCTCTGGCCAACAGTTGGGTTCCAGATCAGGACATTGAGACCGCGGGTACTTGAAGCGACCACAGAAATCAATATTAAAATCAGCCGCAGCATTCCTGAATGTGGTGGCGGTTATTATGCAGTACCGAACGCGTAGACGCCGCAAAAACGGCGAGTTTGCGGTTTTTATATCGACTCCTAAAGTCCTCGACATCCTTTCCGACTACTGTAGTGCTCAACACCCTATGAGTCAGGCTGTAGCTGTTCCTTGGATCAATCGATAGGGTTTCCTCTGTCCTCTGCTTATTCATCGGAGTGCGCGGTGTCCTTACACAATAACTTCTTTGTGCATCGGCACATCGGCAGCTGGGCACCGCCTCTCCGCACCGCGAGAAGACCTCTGGCGGACTGTCCGCCGTCACACCACTTTCCTGTCAGTTTAAGAGCTCATCGCCCATATACTCAGCATTTATTTGTAATATCAATACATGTGTAAATAAATTAAACAAAGTTTAATTACCCAAGTTTGAGGTTCTGATCTACACCCAAGACCGGCGTGACAAAACAATTGGCGAGCCTCTACATTGGTGCATCAGCGATGGTAAAAACATTGCGCTATGAACCGAGCAACAACTTCCAGCTCTGTAGTGCCCATCTCATGAGGACGCGAAATTGTTGCAGTGCGACGTGCATCCGAACTGCAAATGTCAGGCTTCGGAACTGACAATCAACTGCGTATGCGTGCAGCAGTATTTGATTGCGGACTTCTACACTGAACTAAGGAATCGCCTCCCAGTGCGACGTCCATGGATCACGTTCGAAGAAGACCTATTAGGAGCGGAGAACGTTTCCGACAGGGCTGCCTGGTCTCGCGACGGCCGTACTCCTAATGACAGTCAATGAGGAGATTGATTCCACCGTCAAACGGATCACCGATTCGGTCTGTAAGGTCAGCAGCGCAGAAATCAACGGATGCTGTCACTGCCCCCAGGGAGCAGTAGCTCAAATAACGTGCATAAGCCAAGATGACGATACCTTGGCCACCATAGCAATGCCTTGGACTACACCTTCTCCGTGCCATGCACGACGCAAAGAGTAAAATCCTCAATTCACTTCACCTTTCAGCAGGCACATGTTCACCTAGCCTGCACATCATCATGCGGTTACACGAAAAACCCCTTCGAACTGAACGGAGTTCCTCATTGGACGAGAACATTCTATGGGACAGCAGAAAAGATTATCGCAGGAGAAAGCAACATTTACAACGAAATGGTGTTTCCGGATCTCTCCCATATCTCCTCAGTCTTCCTATCGTGGTACGAATTCGTACCAGCTCTTACGATGCTGTTCCTCATCGCCATTGCCACAGGATACCTTTCCTATGGAGCTGCGGAATCAGAAGTTCAACATGGTGTTTCAAGTTTATCTGTTAACTGATTACGCGGACAATCATGAAATGCGCACTCACTCTTCTAAAAGCAGCAGTTTCACCATGTATCCACTTCCTCCGCTCGTATCGCAGGTGCCAGCACGCCTACAAGGAGCTGTAATTGCTCATCAGGAGCCACGATCTGTACATACATGTATTCACTCTGTGTCTTCAATATTCGCATACTCTTCGCACCGTTATCTACGTAATCTCACCCAGGAACTCTTTGGTAAAGGGCAAGGAAACTGTCGAGAAGCAGCTTGCTGAACGCAAAAAGCAGCGCAGGACAAGAACGTTACCAGCAACATCCTCGCACTCAAAAGCTCCAGATGCAAAAACCTCCGAGAAGGCACCAGGAGACCGACCCTCCACTGACCGCGTGACGAGATCGAGAACGCATACTACAAGCTATGCAGGACTGGAGGACAGGTCATTGGCCTCGCCTTCAGCGACAGCGAGCGTCTCCAGAAGGAAATAGACGCCCTCCGACAACGCAAAACCCAGACGTGGCAGCTCTCGCAATCGAAGTTGCCGCATTCCAAAATATGGGCCGTCACGACCACGGTGCTAAAGGAGCTAGTCGACGTCGTGGTGCAAGGCCAACAGGAACAGGGGCCAAATGGGAGAAACTCGTGCAATGGCAGACTACCATCGACAACAGGATCTACGCAATCGTGAACATAAAGACACCGTGCCCCTTGACAAAGGTGGGTGTCGTCAACACGATGCGAAAAGAATTCGCTACCATCCGTAAAATGGTGGAAATCCAGCCGAAACCTATTGTGCGAGACGATCTGAACGGCATCACGGAGGAACAAGCCGAGTTGCGCACGATGCTAGCCAGACTAGAGGAAAAGGCCGATCGTAGCGCGAAGGACTTGGACCGCCTGGCAACCACGTTGAAGAGCGTGCAGTCACAAAAATGTCCGAGGCGCGATCAGTACGACTGCGCCCAGCGAGCCATTAGGAATCCCGGAAAGCCTGCGTTCCAGGATCACGTCACTCGAGGTCATGAGGAGCAGAGACTCTACTCCAGAAAGAGCAGTCCGGTCTGCGGTAGATGGCAAAGAGCCACCCACGCTGCAGCAAGTCCGCCGCGACATCCGCAAAGCCGACGAGGACATACGTCGTGTAAAGCAAGAGATGGAAGCAGCGTTGAAGGAAAACGGAACCACCTACACTGACCGCCAACGTGAGATGAACGACGACAAGAAGCGACTTATAGCGCACAGAGAAAGGCTCATAACACTGGAACGCCTTCTCGAAAGAAGTCGTCTTCAGCAAGGCCCCATGGAACGAAGTCAGGACCGTTCACCCACCGTCAAAAGGAGCCGCCTTCAGCAGGGCCATCAGGAGCGCAGTCAGGACCGCTCCCCGACACACAGGAGCCGTCGCGGTTCTTATGACCGCGTATAAGATCACGGCCACCAGGACCCTGATGCTCTCCGCCATCTTGGCGGCCGGGAGTATATCGACTCCTAAAGTCCTCGACATTCTTTCCGACTACTGTAGTACTCAACACAATATGAGTCAGGCTGTAGCTGTTCCTTAAATCAATCGATAGGGTTTCCTCTGTCCTCTGCTTATTCATAGGAGTGCGCGGTGCCCTTCCTCAATAACTTCTTTGTGCATCGGCACATCGGCACCGCCTCTCCGCACTCCGAGAGGACCTCTGGCGGACTGTCCGCCGTCACACCACTTTCCTGTGCGTTTAAAGGCTCATCGCCCATATACTCTCCTCAGCATTTATTTGTAATATTAATACATCTGTAAATGTATTAAATAAAGTTTGATTACTCAAGTTTGAGGTTCTGATCAACACCCAAGACCCGCGTGACAAAACAATTGGCGAGCCTCCACAGTTTTTGCGTATTTTTATATAACTCGCCTAAAAGTCGACCATTTGAAAAACCAAGGGCATATTTGAGCTATGTCGCTTGGTGTACATAGTTCAGGTGAAGCCATGAAAATCTTCGAAGTTGCAAACTTACGCTCCATTGCCAAAGACAACCGTCGACGAGTTGCTTTTTTCAATTAAACCGTCATCGGTTTTGCGCCCTATTCCCATTTCTGCATTTAGAATTGTCGATTTCTAGGATGCGGATGCTGCATTGCCAGCTGAAAGACTTTTGTATCTACCTCGAGAATGTTTTTTTGAAGGACAATTCGTCAAAAACATTCAGTCACCTCGCGGGAATAATTTCATGTCCTCGCAGTCGTCGATTACCGAGCTGCGCTAACAGCTTGAACCAGCGAATTTTTTTTGCGAGAACTAGAGAGTGAGTAAGTATCGAAATGCTGGCAGATTTTTTAACCTTAATTTCTATGTGATTTCCATGTGATTGTGATCTACTTTTCATGCTATTCAGTTGAAACTGGAATTACTTACGTTCTTCCAATTACTGTCCCATGCGGGAAATGCCCTGTGACACACACCAGTTATATATATATATATATATACATAGCACTATTAGGCGCATGATGGCGCACCCCGCGTAACTGGTGCTGTGGCGTGCACCCGAATCGATTGAAGCGGTGGTTCAGGTCCGACCTAGGACACCCAAGCCTCCATCCTTCTGAGGTATATAATATGAGGTCGGACTTGTCAAAGAAAAGCAAAAACAGCGACCTTTATCATTTTTATCGCTTTTGCGATGCTGTTCTTCTGGAAGAGACACAGCATTCCAGAAGGGCATGACCCCATGCCATGCATGGTGGATGTGCTAAGCCCCAGATCCGACCACCTGAAGGACCTCCCGCCAGTGCTCATCAATCAGCGCCCTGACGCAACTATAAAAGTGTATAAACTGTTCAAAATATTAACCAAAAGAGTAAGAACTGTTAGTAAAAATAATTTATGCTTTCTGAACACTCCAGTTTAATGCCTTGAAAATTAACGGCAATTGAAGTGAACGTTACACATCATCTTGCACAACAAATCACCCGATTTCTAATAGCTATAATGTTGCGCAAAAAACCCAAAAAAAAGCAGAGAGAAAGAGCTGTCGCCGAATCTCATTTCTCTTTTTACTTTTGGCTTTCCAATGTAATGACCTAAAATTTGACAAAGGAGATGGAAAAAGCAAAATATACTGAATACTTTCTGATAGAGCATATCATTCTGCTTCAAAGGATATAAAACATTATGCAAAAGACTTTCGGCGAAATTCAGAATAAAACGTGAAAAACTGCGGGACTAGTGCGGGACAATCTAGTACATACATCGGTCGCGAGGCAGTGGCAACCCAGATCGATTTCCGTGGGAGGTGCTACCTTCGACTGTAGTCGACATATCCAACGTTAAAGTATGACGGTTGTTCGACTGTGATAATGGGAAACCATAATTTTCTGGGGTTAGAAGTAACCCTAGATGATCGAATTTTCAGTTCGAACAAAGGCTTTAACATTGCCTGAAAAAAACTTGTATTCATCCACCAAGTCCCGCATCACCCAAAAAAATTCCAAGATGAACACATGAATGTAGAGAAGATGCTAGTGATATCATTTTTGGGATGCTCAAGGACGTGCACAGCAGTGAAACATGGAGAACCGAGGCCCGCAGTGCAACACGCTGATAACAGGGACGAGTTTTATCACACCCCTTCGATAATAAGAAGGAGACACAACAGACAAACAGAGAAACTAGAAAGCGATTAGTCTGAGTGATTAGTTTCTGCGACCGCTTAGATATTCAGCTGCCTTTTCTGCAATATGCGCTATACTGATGAAAAATACATAAAATAAAATGTGTCTTAAAGCACAGCAAAGACGCAAGCATATAATGCATTAAAACATCAAACCGCGCCATGCACTCAAATGTTCGCTGCAACTTTTATTTGATTCAGTACCACTAATAGGGCTCGATGCCCTCTTCGCACTTATCACAACAGGCGATCGATCTGTCAGAATTAATCGCTTTCTAAATTCTTCCCTGTCCTTCCCAATTTCGTAAGGAGTGTGACAAAACTCGTTCTTGTTATCAGTATGGTTGCTGACCGCAGTTCTCCATATTTCAATGCTATGCACATCCTCATAAAAGGAGGCACTCCAGAAGTGATCACTTCTCAACAACTTCTTTACATTCATGCTGCCCATGCTGAGAAAAAAAATCACCCAAAGCTTCCTTTTGGATGAATTAAGAGGGAGTAGAGACGTGCAAGGTGCTTTTTTCGAGCAATGCTAAAGCCCCAATTTGAGCTGAAAATTTGGTAAGCTAGGGTTGCCCCTAAGCCTCAAAAAATAACGTTTTTCCATCGTCATATCGGACAACCGTCATACTTTGGTGTTGCATGCGACGAATACAGTACGTCTACATCTTTAGACGTGTGCTCCGCCAGTTTTCACTAAACCTTTACGTTTCATTCCTTCAGGTGTCCATGATTAACTAGAGAGGATCACTACGGCAATTGTTTGCCTTTTAACATTTCTGGTAATCTTAGAAGAGTGCCGATCTAAAAGTAAAGCCCTCTGCCTTATTTGGTGTACCTTCCTCTTGCAAACTCGTTGCATCCCTTGGTTTTCGACTAACCTATTTTGCAAGTCATAAAGGATAGGATAAGGTAAAGTACGCATGTAGCGCAGTCCGAGGAGGCGCCGACTGTCGCGTGCACCCGATACCAGGTTCCTGGTTCGGATTTCCCGCCCAGGCCGACCAAGCCTTCCATCCCTGCGGGGTCGGTGAATTGGTACCAGACTTGTCTGGGAAGGATAGAGCGCTGACTTGTTCATCGGCTAGCCACCGCAAGTCATTGTATGGCCAATTCACGTCGCCTCCACGACATCCCGTGGAAGTAGAATGCGTGACGCATCCCAAAGAGGATTGAATAACGCCGTCCTTTATCCTTTATGCTTTATCCTTAAAGCGAAAAACCGCGTTTTGGACATTGCATGTCTTTTGCTTTATAAGAGGCTTCAGATGCTGAACGGATAGTAAGCTATAATAACTAAGTGTGGTTTTACACAGTGGAGGAGCGAAATTTATAGCAAAATTTATATTTATTTAATTTATTTATTTTATGCTTTCCTTACAGACTATGTATTTAATATATAATGTAAGTCGCTCCATACCCTCTGAGTAAGTTTCTTAAGAGCAGCATTCTGCACGACTATTCAAAAATGTAAGAACTGGCTGACTAAAAGTACATGACGATAAGGGGTTTGGTACAATGGCGTCCCGCTCCTATATCTGCCTTTTCCAAGGAATTGAATAAGTCTGAGCCACCAAAGCATCGGAGAAAGGACGGCAACATTACCAGCGGCTTAGGAAGCAAGCCTGTCTTCTGTAGGAAAACTTGGTCTTTTTCTCAAATAAGCGGCATTAGTGACGGCAAAGTGGAATGAAAACGCCGTGAAAAGTCTCGATGTGGAAGTTAGTGGGCCTTCAAGAACTTCGCTTTTTCACTAAAATGTGGGCAACTCAACTGGTACTGTATTTCCAGGTTTAGATCGCAAATTACTTCAACTTGACCGAATTAGCCGTTATTCTACGGTCTGTCTGATCTGCTCAACGTGAGCGCGCGCCTGACTAGGGAAGGGTTTCGACCTCCCATAGAAATTCAAGTGGAAACCAGGATCATTAGAAAGAGCTCCGAATGCTGATTAAGAATATGGATGTCAAAGTTGCAAAGTGAAACTTCTGCGCTAGTTGTGACTTGTCGACTTCGGTGGCCGGAGTACAGGCTGACCGTGCGAAATAGCTTGCGCGAGAGACTGCGCGATCGTGATGTGCAAAACGATAGCGAGCCATAGGAAACGAACCAACAGCCTCACTCTCGACAAGCCGGAGCACTACCCCGGCACCACCGCCGACCTTGGGCGACCGTCCTTGCGGAGCCCCCATCCATCACCGCTCTCGCGCCAGCTCTTTCGTACGGTCATACTGCAGTCCGGCCACCCAACTTCTACAGGTCATAACTTGCTCAGAAGCTTCATTTTGCAATTTTGGCACACATATTCGCAATCAACACTCCGAGCTCTTTCTATGATCCTGGTCTCCACTTGAATTTCCATGGGAGGTCGAAGCTCTTCTCCTGGAACGACAGAGTTCATCGTATACACATGAGAAGGTTCGGATAAAGAGTCAACCTTGGTAATGAAATATTTTATACATAACTGATGAAGCTAATCAACCTTTCTTTTTCGCAATACAACGACAATCCTAGTTACTACAAATCTAATGATTCGGATAGCAAAGTATAAAGAAACCAGAAATTGAGCAAACAAATAAAGAACAACGTCGACACAGTAGAACTGGACAAAGGACATCTTCCTCGATTGCAGTAGCAGATGATCCATCTGCTCGTCCTCGGCTACGAGATTCACCCAACGCGAAAGCTCGGCACAAGCTGCAGCCGGACGACCACTGAGATATCGAGCTGCCGCAGCAGCTTTTTGGGTGTATGAACTGAAACTTGGAGGAGCTCAGTGATTCGGAGGTAATCATTGGAGTATAGCCTTTTCACGTCAAATTGGACACATTTTAAACCATATTGGACACTCTTCCACGCAAGTCATTGTAGTCAAACTGAACGCCTTCCAAATCAACTTGAGTGTCTCCCAAATTATACTAGAGACTCTCCGAGAAGATCAGAATTGGTTGCTCAAGAAAATTTAGTTTGATTTTTCGGAAATTTTTTAGTTCACCTCTCTCAAATAAGCGAACAAGTGAGTACACTAGTTGATATTTTATACAACTTATTTTTCCTTAAAAAATAATGCTTGCTTAAGAGCGCAAAGAAGGCTGTAATTTTTAGAGTCTTAAAGAGAAAGATCGCGCCATACACATGACTAGATCGTCGCGACTTTGGTTTGGTTTGATTAATAGTGCCAATTGCTGATTACTTGAAGCAGCCATATGAGGATATGTACTTTTTGTCTGTTCGGATCTATCCTAGTCGCGGGGAGGGGAATCCACAGAATTAAAAATGATTTAACAAATTGACATGACACTTAGCGAGCGGCTCCTACAGAACAAGATAGGACCTAAACTAGAAAATTTCACGACGAAAAAAAAAACGAAAAAATTACATTTGTTTTCGCCGCGGTTGTAGGCAGGCGTTATGTGCCCTCCTCACCATGTTAGAACCTGGTTATGACATGTCAGCCGGCGGTCAGCACGCAGCATGCCTCCATTGCGTCGCTCTTTGCCCGCCGAGACGGTTGTAGAACCGCGGCGATTTTTTTTTTGTTGGGACTTTCGTTTTTTGTTTTTTAGGGTCTATCGTGTTCTCTAGGAGCCGCTTGATAAGTCTCGGGTCAATTTGTTACATAATTTTCAATTCTGTGCCCCCCGACTAGGATAAATCCGTCTGTTCTTGGGCGTGTGCTGCGCAGTCGGAGGATGTGCAGGCTGTCACGTGCGCCTAATACCAGGTTTTTGGTTCGGATTTCCCGCCCAGGCCAAGCAAGCCTTCCATCCTCAGGGATCGATGAATTGGCGCCAGACTTGTCTGGGAAGGATGAAGCGCTGACTTGATCATCGGCTCGCCACCGCAAGTCATTGTACGACCAAATACGCAATGAAACCGCCTCCACGATATCTCGTAGAAGTAGAGTGCGTGGCGCATCCCAAAAGAGATAGAGTAACGCCGTCCTTTATCCTTTTATATCTACTTACATCTGCGTTACTCCACGCACATCTGTGCTATCAATCAAATAAAAATCGCGACAATCGGGACGAGTGCGTGGTGCGATCCACCTTTGCAATATATTAAATGGTTGCTATCTCCTGCGCTTTATAACAAAGTTCAATTCACTATATTTTCCTCTGAAATAAAAATTTTATAAAATTTCGAACAATGGGTTCACTTATTGGATAGGTGCACTGAAAAAAAATTAAAAAGCAGTAGTAAATTTTCCTCGAAAAAAAAATAATGCAACAATCTCGGAAAGTCTATATCTTGATATAGAAAAAGCTGGTTTTAATTTAGATTCAGTTGGGTTTGAAAACGTCAAAGAATTCCATTACATTGCACCAACGTCATAACAAAGCCCTTGCGCGTAAATTCGCGTGCGGCTGGTGCAGTTGCGTCGTATCTTTTTCCCTCACTCTTCATCATTGCATCATACATCAAATGTGTCGCCTTTTTGACACTGTTTTGTTTCTATGGTTACGTTTTGACTTCCTCAGTATGGTCTTATAATGACCATAGAAAAAGAGACGACGCAACTGCACCAGTCACACGCAAATTTACGCGCAAGGGCCGTGTTATGACATTGGTGCAATGTAATGGAATTCAACGTTAAGCATGCTTAAATGATGGATGGAATGGATGATGTTCAGTTTGATTTGAAGAACATCAACATTCAAAAATATTTCGATCCGACGTAAGAAACGGCACTAATGAGTAAGTTTGGGGCGCTATGCATTATATTCCAACGCAAAGACGTGGAGGTATTACAGTTCGAAAGGGTGTCATGGACCGTGCAACAGCTATGTAGGAGAGACAACACCATCAGAACATTGCTTCCTTCACAAACTTCGGCACTAGACTTATGAAATAGGAACCACTGAAGGAAGAAGAGCTTGGTCCAGCATCACAAATGGTAGAGTCAGTCACTTCCTCACTAGAGAATTCTCCATTGCCATCAGGTCAGGCAGTTCTCACTTCGCAAGCTAGGCGTAAAAAGGAACGCATGGCGCAGCCATGAATTTGAAAGTACCTTCGCTGCCCACCCTTCAATCTATACAACATTTAACGACACTAACCTGTCCGTAAGTAGTTCACGAATCGCTGTGGTCAGCGTATGCTGGTTCAGCTCTCGCCTATCGATCATCACAGCGAGACCTCTTCGTTGAAGGCTTTTAGCGTTAAGAATCTGGTCGCTAAAAAGAGGTATGGCCACCATGGGCTTGCCGAAGTGCGTGGCTTCCAGCACAGAGTTCATACCAGCGTGCGTGATGAACAACGACAGACGTTTGTCACCTGGAAATTCAGACGATTTGGAGTAGAAACATTGTGATCCCGATGTGCTTACAGACTTCGAACAGTGTGTCGTTACCATAACGTTATGTCGGATAGGTAGGTCTTCACCAGCTTCCACCTTTTGCACTTCAGGATTCAATTTATCATTGGAAAAAACCAAACTACTCGCATAACCGAGAAAAGGATAAAGAACAGCGTTGATCCATCCATTTTGGGATGCGCCGTGCATTCTACTTCAATGGTATGCCGTGAAGTTAATTTAACCCTTGACCTCTACAACGACATGTGGTGAGGAGCCGCTAAAGAAGTACCTGTTTTATCATTTCCAGACAAGTCTGGCACCAATTCACCGACCCTGGAGGGGTGGGAGAGGGAAATTCGAACGAAGAGCCTGGAATCAAGGCTAAGTGGAAGGTATGGGTGGAAGTACCGGAGGGTAAGACCACCACCATTCACTCGCGGTGGGTATAGAGCATGATTCGCATTCATCAAACGAATCGAGGGTAAGGTAGAAGAGCCGTAACAGACGTCTGGAACAGTTGTTCTTGTAGCACGTCGCTGATTCCGCTGCCAATATGGAATGAAAAACTTGTACAAGTTAGGGAAGGAGGTGAATGAAGAGGCCACACAGAATCGCAGAATTCTCTCCGACTGGGAGAAATATTGAAAAAATCGCTAAATTATTCGGAAATTTCTCTCAGAACTTCAGGCTATTCCCCGCTATTTCGTAAATTTTCTTGATGATGTAGTTTCAGGAGGCTTCATAAGTATGTTTTCAGGAAAAGAAGTAGTTCACAGGACCTCGTGAGAACAGATGATCTCAGTGAAGCGCATTTTTGTAAATGGGACGCGAAAGGGTAGCGGGTGTACCCACACCCATATACCGGTATGATGAATCCGGCCCCAGGTCACGCGGCAGGTGGCAACTCCTCTAAACGGCCTACCACACGCCTTTTTTGGAAACATAGTAGATCGCAAATACCCATCCAGCTGCGCAGGAATAAAAAAGCCAAAAATCTGAAATCATTACAAACACCAAAATGGGAGAAACTTCGACTGCGGCGCATCACGAGTTTGGGGGTCTTGTACGCCCGCAATGCCTCTGCCTGCAAGCGCCTCGGAGCGCAATGGAAGTAACGTTGCTTCATGCGAGAAAGGTCGGGGGTTTGGTTCTTCTGCGCTGCCGCACTTTTGCATTTCAACTGACTGGTTGAGATTTGGGGGATTCTGACGTCTATACCATTTTCAGACGTCTTCTGCGCATTTCCCAGCTGCATGCTGTGGTATTCAACATGACGATATATAAATCCTCAACATAGTTGAAATGCAAAAATACAGCAGCGCAGAAGAACCAAACCCCGACCTTCCTCGCATGAAGAAACCCTACTTCCACTGCGCTCCGATCCGCTCGCCGGTAGATGCATCGTGGGAGTACAAGACCCCCAAACTCGTGATGCGTGATATTCCACTGTGATTTAAAGGACCCCCTAGTCCTTGGATTTAAGGGCTTCGCAAGAAAGAAACACATTTTTATACCAATTGATGGGTGAGGATTCTCACTATATGACTCACTTCCCCCGATCAGAAATGCGCTTCAGACACTTCTCATGTAAGATGCGTCTCCGTGGAGAAGACTTGAAGCCAAAGGAATGACGAAGTTATTTACACGGGTTGCAACGGCGAGTACATTGGCGAGATGGGTTGCAACGGCGAGTACATTGGCGAGACGGGTAGACCCCTTGGGGAGCGCGTTAAAGAGCATTTGGGCATGCTTCGTAGGTGCGATATCGCCGATCCGTTAGGTGAGCACAGGCTACGATGTCACAATGGCGCGGGCATTGACGTGGCGGTGACGATATTAGCACGCGAGTTCGAGATCTCGGCGCGAAAAACACTAGAAGCGCTGTGGATCGCCGCTAGGAACCCCACGATCAACAGGAAGGAGGAACGCGTAGCGGTGATACAGGAGCTGGCTCCGTACGTTGACCTTTGCGGTCTCGAACCGGAGGACAGTCTGCCAGAGGCTCGCTAGGAGGGTGAACCGAAGGTGACCTCATCTCTTCATGCGTCGCCTTAAAAGGGGTACCGTTCGCCCATCTGCACTGGACTGTTTGTGTTACCTCCTCGTGTTTCGTCTCCCTCTCCTACCAACTTCTGATCCACCGCTGTGGTTTGAAATGGCTCTTGGACGGATGGTTTTCAAACTCAACTTGACTCTTCCAGGCTCTGAAGAAGGCGGTTACGCCGAAACGTTAGCCGGAATAAAGGATTTGTACTAATCTTGGTTCGTCAGCTACATCACTTGGGTATTCATACTGAAGTTATTTACGTTTCTTAAATCCGCCTCTCATTTTAATAAATAAACAGGTTAGATCCATCTATGCATTAACTCCTGAATGGTGTTTCTTTTCGAACGTTTGCCAATAGACGAAACAACTCATACTAACCCACTCTTTGTTCTTCATGTCATTCATAGTCGTTAACTGCTCACAGATTTCAACAACTTACCTAGTAGCTCCATTTGCGGTACCCATTCCATTGTGTAGATGTTTTCATGACCTCTGAAGACACTTGTGTCGCCTGCATCTTCGTACTTCCATATAAACGTCACATTTGGGAATGAAGCAAAGGCGCTAATGATGTCTGAAAAGATGCGGTCATCAGAAGGTCACAGCAAGTTCTCTGAAATCAGCCCTACGTGGCTAAGTAAAAAGTTTGGAGTTTTGCTTCATTTAAAGACTTAAAATCCCACATGTTTAGCCCATAACTAAAGCCACGTTAAAACTGAAGAATCGCACCTTCTTTCAACCACGTCGGCATGTCAGCCGACTTGGCAAAGGAGCCCAGTGAGAAAAGGACGTTCTGCGGCCGTTCGTCGAGTATAGCGCTGAGCTTCTGTAACTCAGCAAATGTGCACAGCTTGACCATAAACAACATGACCATGGAATTGCTATGCAACCTGCCATTCCAGCAACACAGACGAGCTTATACCTGATCCACTCCATTCGTGTCTTGAATGGTTAATCCACCGATGTAGCGAAGAATATTCGCTGTTGGCCGAGGCGTTTCAACAAACTCGTTCACATTCAGCAGCACAACGCCGGTCTTCTGCTGAAGTAGGTGTCATGTATTTGAATGAAGATTGTGTCCACTTAGACGGTAAAACATTTTTGAGTAAAGCTGACAGGAAGAGGTAACCCTCGGAACTCCTTCAGGTTCTACTACAAAACCTAGCATGAAAAAACAAAGAGCTCCTACGATTTTAGGGCCGTGGGGTGTTAAAACTACGTTGTGTTACTCAGAAACTACCCAGAAATTCACCGACTCGCTTCAGAAGCTCATTGAAGATCCTCTTGACATCAGAAGGTGTAGTTGGCCCAAAAGGTGTTTTCCTGACGTCTGCCGACCCATATGGTAGCGCACTGGGTTTCTCAAAAAATCTAACTGTAAGGGATAAAGGGTAGAGAACAGAGTTAGTTAATCCCTGTCAGGAAATCATTCTACTTCTGCATGGTATCGTGAAGACAATTTGAATGCGTAGTTGGCTCGTAGAGGCCCTACAGTGACTTGAAGTGCCAGCCGATAAAGAAGCCAGACCTTTCCAAAGAAACCTTATGTCGACTCACCTACCCCTAAGAAGTAGAAGACCCCTTGGTCGGCCTAGGCGAGACTAGAACCAAGAACCTCGAGTCGGAGCACATGCACCCCAGCCGGCGCCTCTTCCGACTGCCCTGCCACACACCCTCAACAAGCCTATACCCACCGTGACCGAAAGACGGTATTCATTCTGTAGGGCAATGTACTCTTCCTGCTACAGAAATCTACGAAGAAAAAGACACCTTCCTTAAGCAGTTCACGCAGGTCGGGGAATCCTGGAGACGCTGCGTTGGCGAGTGACCATATCTCCTGCTCCCAAAAGTGGTAACGGAAGCGTGTCTCCAGCTCCAGCTTGAAGTTGTCCAGCCGTTGCCAGAATGTCATGTCGTCCGAATACGAAGAATACAGCGCTGCAAATGATCTTGTCTTGCAATGTAGCCTCAAATAAATACTTCAGATGAGTGACACCGCACCTGGAACGAAACTCGTATCAGCTGGAAGACCGGCGACTTCTCGTACATATGGTGTCATGCCTATGGCCGAAACCAGCACCGTCTTCTTCACGCCGATCAACTAAAATTGCAACTCTTCAAACAACAGGGAACGATTCTATGAAAAAATATAGTAGGTGCCACAAACGAAACATTTAAACAGGTCAGAAACCACTGTAAATACTTCACCTCAAAGATGGCCACAGAAGACATTTCGTAGACTTCGTGCACAGCTACGTCGAAATGCGAGCTCCGAAGAGTACTCAAGAACGCGCTGTCTTCGGCTATTCCTGTAAAGGATAGTGAAGGATAAAGGATGTCGTTATCCAATCCCTCTTGGGATGGATGCGCCACGCATTCAATTGTTAACGGATCTTGTGGAGGCGATTTGAATGCGGCGTAATTGGCCTACACAATCACTTCCCCTGGCCAGCAGATGAACAGTTCAGCTCTCTACCTTCGCAAACAAGTCTGGTACCAATTTATCGACCCCAAAGGAATGGAATCCTTGGTTGGCCTGGATGAGAAACCCGAACCAATGACTTGGAATGAGGTGCACACGACAGCCGGCGCCTCCTCCGAATGCGCTTCCACGCACCTTGAGAAGGATACTTAGTTACTTTGATACTTTGATGGTCCTTTTGTCGGCTGGAGGTCTTCTCAGCGGGACCACAACTCTTCCAGACCGCTCGATCTCTGGCTGCTTGCATCCAGTGAGACAGACTCCGCTCTCTGAAAGATCTTGAGAATGAGTCTGCCCATCGCGTTGGCGGTCGTCCCAGTGGTTTATTATGGTCTATCGGGAGCCATTCTGTGACACGAAAACTCCATCTGTCGCCCTTTCGTCGAAGCAGGTGTCCGGCCCAGCGATATTTGGACTTCTTCATGTACTGCAGCGGGTCTGCTAATTGCGACTTCTCCCGTAGCTCTGAGCTTCGTAGGCCTTCTTGCCATTGCTGACGAAGGCTTGTCCTTAGAAGACATCTCTCCAGTGCACGATGCGTAGTTTGCATCGCTCTGGCGATCGCCTTGTTGTCGGGCCAGGTTTCCGTCGCGTAACACATCGCAGGCAGTACAGATGCATTGAATATCGAGGCCTTGAGGCCGGGATCCTTGACCTGATCGGTGACTTCGCGAATCGAATGAAGGCTGCCCATGCTGCGCGTCTCCTGCGGGCGATTTCAGGAGCGAGGTCGTTATCCATGTTCAGCTCTCTTCCCAGATAGACGTAGGAGTCGACCTGTTGCAGAGCGACTCCATTTAACCTTACGACTCCCGTGTCACACCACTGGTTGACCATAAATCGCGTTTTGGACATATTCATGTCCAATCCAATCTTCATACCTGTCACATTGAGCTCGTTCAGCATTTCCTCGACTTCTGCTGGTAGAGATGAGAACAATATCGTCGGCGAAGCGAAGGTTGCTGATCCGTTTACCGTCGACAAGGTAGCCTTTATCGTCCCAGTTCAAGTCTTTCATGGCATCCTGGAGTGCCGTTGTGAACAGCTTGGGAGAAATCGTGTCTTCCTGCCGTACTCCTTTCCCGATAGGAATTTTAAGCTTTCGATCGAACAGCTGGATGGTAGTCGATGTGTTCGAGAAGCATTCGTCGAGAAGTCGGATGTAGGGCGATGGTGTACCAGCGTGAATAAGTGGGTTCAAAACGGCGTTGATTTCCACAGAGTCGAACGCTTTCCGGTAATCCATGAAGACAAGGACAAGTGGGAGGTGGTATTCGCGGCTCCTCTCGATGAGCTGTGAGACAGTCTGAATATGGTCCATGCAGGAGAAATCCTTGCGAAACCCTGCTTGCTCCACTGGCTGATATTCATCCAAGCAACGCTCCATGTGGTTAAGCAGCATCTTGGTGAAGATCTTGTACACAACCGAGAGAAGACTGATGGGTCGATAGTTGTTGATATCCTCCTGCTGACCTTTTTTGAAGATTAAAACTGTTTTCGACTCCTTCCATGAGTCCGGAATCCTACCAAGTCGAAGGTAGTGGTTGAAGTGCTTGGCAAGAAGTAGAAAAGGATAGTAGTAACAAAAACCTCAAATAAAAGGGTGAAAGCAGAGAAATAACTTATATTTGGCTTGACTTCTCACTGAGCGCCGCTAATTCCTATGACCGTATAGAATGCGAGTTCTCTATCACTTCTATAGGACTGAAGTTATGCAATTCATGAAACATACCCATAAAAAGGATAAAGAACATCGTTAGCAAGTCGTTGTTCGGGATGCTTCGCGCATTTACATCTGTGGATATCGCGGAGGCAATTTGAATACTATTTGGTCTATTGGCGTGGGTAGCGCAGTCGGACGAGGTGCTGTCGTGTGCACCTAAATGCAGCTCCTTGGTTCGATTTTTGCCCTAGGCCAATCGAGTCTTCCCATTTCTCAGGGGTCGGCGAATAAGTATCTGTCTTGTCAGGAAAGAATAAAACACTGATTTATTCATCGGTAGGCCACCGCAAGTCGTCGTACTGGCCAAATGCGAATTCCAGTTGCCTTCGCGGGATCATTAGAATTAGAAGTAGAATGCGTGGCGCATTCGCAAAAGAATTGATGGTTCATGTCGCGGAGATGGGCAGCAGTGGGAGGTGTAAGCGCGCCGACCAATCATAATCAAGCAAAGCGCGGGCCAATCACGATACTGACCGAACAAGCCCTCTCTGAATGGCTCGCCAACCTGATGCGATCTGGGCCAAGATTCATGAACGCGGCCGGCGGTGAATTCTACCCGGTCACTTACCAGGAACTGGCCTCTGTTTCTGATTCATGACCGCCAAAGCAAGGGTTTTGCTCCCCTGCTAATTTCTGGCAGTATTGAGTTGGCTGGTGACTTGGCAACGGGCCAGGGTCGTTGCGTAGGGTTAGAATTTAGCTGGGGAGCAAAACCCTTGCTTTTGCGGTAAATGTTCCAGGACGCGATGGTAGCATTTACTTCATACCTTAGGATAAAGGATAAGGATAAAGGACAGCGTTATTCGATCCCTTTTGGGATGCGCCACGCATTCTACTTCTACGGGATATCGTGGAGGCGTTGTGAATGCGTATTTGGTCATACAATGACTTGCGGTGGCCAGCCGATGAACAAGTCAGCGCTTTAACGTTCCCAGACAGGTCAGGTACCAATTCGCCGGCCCCGGAGGGATGGAAGGCTTGCTTGGCCCGGGCGGGAAATCCGAACCATGAACCTGGTATCGGGTGCACGCGACAGTCGACGCCTCCTCCGACTGCGCTACACGCGCCCAATATAATAAATAAGGGCAGAAATGATGGGAGTAGGCTGTAGTCATTCCTTCTTGGTATGAGCCATGTATTTTACTCCTAGGGGAATAAGGGAAGGCATATTGAATGCGTAATTGGTTCACGGAATGACTAGCGGCTGGCCGATGATAGACAAGGCGATGCTCTCCTTACCAGACACGACTGCTCAATCACGAAAGCCTTATTATTCCTATAAAAAATAATGACCTTATTAGGGTGTAACATAGGTTCTGTTCACTTTCTTCGACAAAACGATTATAGGCTGTTTCTTAGAAAAAAATCCAAAAAATTCGAAAGCAGACAGAACTTATGTTATACCCCAATATTAAGAGCTCTATATCGAACTGTCTGACCACGATTACGCTAACATCCAACCTCTACACATCTTCCTCATAGTAGAGAAGAATTTCGCGATATCCTGCATGGTGACGCAGCGCCCTTCCATTGCTGGCATGTCCCATAGCGAGGTGCCTTTTATTCTGAAAAACGCTAAGACGATAATCAACCTAGAACATCGCACATCTTTAATACTATTAAAGTGCAAAACGGATCCAGACTTCTCACTGTGTGAAATGAGAAGAACAGCGAAAGACAGAGCAGCTGCACAACCAAACCAAACAGTTCAATCCTACATTTTACTCATTCATTTCTCCTTTACTGCACATTATCTTTCAGAGGGTGTGTGTAGCGTAGTCGGAAGAGGTGCCGGCTGTGGCGTGCACCCGATACCAGGTTCCTGGATCGGATTTCCCTCCCAGGCCTACCAAGCCTTTCATCCCTTCGGGGTCGGGGAATTGCTACCAGACTTGTCTGGGAAGAATAGAGCGCTGACTTGTCCATCGGCTGGCCACCGCAAGTCATTGTATGGCCAGAATACGCATTCAAATCACTTCCACGACATCCCACAGGAGTAGAATGCGTGGCGCATCCCAAAGGGATTGAGTAACGCAGACCTTTATCCTTTATCTTTCAGAACAAGCTCACAGTCAGAACAAGCCGCGGGTGCACACGTGCGGCTCATTCGGAAGAGGCGGCGTAGTCCGGAACGAGTCAACATGTATGCATGTAGTTTCGACTCTCGAGTCTGTACCGAGCACTACATCCCGGCCGCTGAGTGGAACTATCAGAAGGACAGAAACCTGGTCAATAAACCGAACGCCCCCAAGAGTTATTGAAGATAAAGGAAAAAGGACGGCGTTACCCAACCCCTTCTTGGGATGCGCCACGCATTGTACTTCTACTTGATGTCCTGTAGGCGATTTGAAAAGAAATTTGGCCTATACAATTAATTCCGGTGACTAGCCAATGAAAACATCGGCCCACTACCCTTCCCGCCAAGCCTGGCCCCAATTTACCGACCCCATAGGGGTGGAAGGCTTGGTTGGGCTGGGCGCGAAATCCGAAACAAGCGCCTGGTATCGGGTGCATGTGACAGCCAGCATCTCCCCCTCTACGCTACAACTCCTCAAGAGTTTTGCCTAAGCTAAATACTTGTAGAGAACACCATCACAACATGTAAAAATAGACTCGCAAACTGAGCTCTCTATGTATTAGGTTGTCCCATAAGTCCTTGCAGTTTTATTCAACGATTCACTGCAGATTTCGCTGGGGGTCTCTTGCATAGCGCTGCATAGATTTCGAAAGAGAATGATTCGCTCTATCAGATCATGTATTGCATTTCTTTTTTCATCATGAATTTTGTCAATTTTAGGTCGTTGAAGTGAAAAGTAAAAAAGTGAAAAGTAGCCATTTGCGCACTTGTTCTCTCCGCTTAGGTTTGTAATTTTTTGCGCCGTTTTTATAGCATTTGGAAGACAATGTACTGTACTACAAGAATATGCGTTGGTCCTATTTTCTCACTTGCTCTTTGTTGATTTTTAGGTCATCAAATTGGGAACTCCGACTTTTCCGTCCGAATTTTTACCAAAACTGCGGTTCTGTGGTTGGACTTTTTTGCTTGGTGTTATATGTCGTTTGGAAGAGGATGTCTTGCTCAGTAAGAATTTGTGTCGCGTTTACTGGCTCACGCTGATTTCTGTCGAATATCAACAACTGAAGAAGGAGAAGGAGTTGTTGGTGAAGACGATTTTTCTCTTTTTGGCATTTTGTTGATCTTCTTCTTCTTCAGCGTTTGTCCCGCTTCGTCGCGGGGTCCGCTCTTCTGGTGTCATGACGCCACCTTTCCCGGTCATGCGCTTGATCAGGGTGGACGCCAGTTACTTTCATGTCCGTGTGTAACGTATCCGACCAACGCTGCTTCGAGCGTCCTCTAGGCCGCTTTCCTAACACTTCCAACTCAAGGCCTATCTTGCGGACGCTGTCTTCCTTTCCACGCAGAACGTGGCCGTACCATCGTAAGCGAGCTTCGCGCATCTTGTCCGCTATCGGCGCGACACCGAACTTCTGCCGAATAGCTTCGTTTCGAATGCGATCCAGGCGCGTGACTCCAGCCATTCAGCGCAGCATCTTGGTTTCCATTACGCTGAGGCGCGTTTCAACTTCTTTAGTCGCAGGCCAACACTCAGCGCCGTATAATGCTACCGGCCGTACGACTGTTCTGTAGATCTTTGACTTCAGGTGCTCTGGTATCTTCCTGTCGCAGAGCACACCAGTCAGCGAACGCCACTTGGACCAAGCTGCACTCACGCGTGAGTTCACTTCAACCATCAGACCCCCGTCAGATGCTATTGCTGATCCGAGGTATTTAAACACCGAAGTGCGTGCAAGCTCAGTACCGTTAATCTTAATGGAGCCGGACTCGTTCACGTCAGTCGTTAGATACTCGGTCTTCTTGACGTTCAATTTGAGCCCGAACATCGCCAGGCGGTCGCACCAAGCTTGCACCTGCCGCTCGAGATCATCTTTATCTTCGCAAGCGAGCATCACGTCATCAGCATAGAGCAATGTCCATGGGACAGGCTTCTGAAGATCTCGCGTAATGGCATCCATGACGACAACAAAGAGGAGTGGAGAAAGCGCAGAACCTTGGTGCACCCCAACAGAGATGGGAAACTCCATTGAGATTCCAGCTGCAGCTTGCACTCTACTCTTTGGGCAAGAATAGAGCATCCGCACCCACTCTATAAGTTCCTCAGGTATGTTGTGTTGTCGCAAGGAGTACCATATAACCTCACGCGGTACGCGGTCAAAGGCCTTCTCCAAGTCGAGAAAGGCGATATGCACCGGCTTCTGTTTCTCGCGATGCTTCTCCACCAGGAGGCGGGCGGCGTGTATAGCATCAATGGTTCCACAACCAGACACAAATGAGCACTGGTTGTCGGAGAGCTTGACGATTTCACGGATTCGTCTATCGAGGATTCGCTCGAAGATCTTCATGCTGTGCGAAAGCAAGCGAATCGGACGGTAATTGAAGCAGTCCGCAGGACTGCCTTTCTTCTTCCAAATCGGGATCGTCGTACTGTTGTGCCAACACTCCGGTACTTTCCTTTCCTTTACTACCTGGTTGAAGAATTCAGCCAACCACTCAGCAGGATACCAGAGCTTCGACTTCCAAACATCGGCTGCCAGGTCATCCGGCCCTGTCGCCTTACCGGGCTTCATCTTCTTCAGAGCCGCTTCTGTTTCCTCCACGGTGGTCTTGTGAACGGGACCGTGAACAGAAGCCACAGATGGGATGGCCGGATGAGAAAATTCCATAGTGGAAATTTCCCCAAAGTAATCACGCCATCGCTTCAGCGCCTTTTTGCGGTCTGTCAGAAGATGGCCGCTCTCATCATTGATGCCAACAAACTTTTCAATGTCCTCGGTTTGGCGATGGCGGGTCTTAGCAAGTCGGTACAAATACCGCTCACCATCGCGCGATTCGAGCTTTCGGTAGACATCACCATAATGAGTGGCTTTCGCAACAGCCACGGCTTTCTTTGCAGCCTTCTTCGCCTTCTGATACTCCTGCCAGTTGACGGCTGTTTTATCGCTGAGAAACACATGATAAAGCGACTTCTTCTCTCGAACCTTCGCTTTCACATCGTCTGTCCACAGCCATGTCTGCTTGTCGACCTTGCGTCGCCCAGGCTTCGTAATGCCGAGTTCCGACTGTGCAGCTTGACGAATCGCGTCGGTCGCCTTCTTCCAAGTTTCGTCAACAGTCGTGACTGTCGGTAACCGCACGCGAGAAATCACAGCTGCTTCCTTCTCTTTCATTCGCCACCACTTGATTCTTGCAGCACCGCATCACTCAACCTGCTGCACCCTCGGAGGGGTGATCTTAAAGGTGCACACCAGCGGTCGATGCTGTGGGGCGACCGTCTCATACGGCACGATCTTCGCGTCTGTGACAATGCTTCGGTCGCGATCCTTCACAAGAACAAAGTCAATCTGAGACTTGGAGCTCCCACTATAGTATGAGATGAGGTGGGAGTCGCGTTTTCGGAAAACACTGTTCACAATGGTGAGGTTATGCGATTCCGCATACTCAAGAATGCGCTCACCATCGGCGTTACGAGACCCGTATCCGAAACCACCATGACAGCTGTACCCGTCCTTCGCAGCACCTACGTGCCCATTAAGGTCACCAGCGACTATGATGACATCTTTCGATGGTACCTCCTGTCTTCTCATCAAGCAGGCTCCAAAACTCTTCCTTGGCTTGGTCGGAGCAGCCACTCTGCGGAGCATACGCAGAGAAGAAGTGATAGAGTCGCTCCTTCGCGGCGACAACGATCTTCATCAACCGATCGTCATAGCGTTCGTCATTTTGTTGATATTCAATAGAAATCAATAAACGAGACACGCATTCTTATAGAGCAAGACATTCTCTTTCGAATGACATATAACACCAACCCAAGAAGTCCAACCACAGAGCAGGAGCTGTCGGCAAAAATAACCATCCTCCTTCGGACGTCCGAATTTGATGACCTAAAAATCAATAAATGGCAAGTGAGAAAATAGCACCAACACATATTCTTGTAGTACAGAACATTGTCTTCCAAATGCTATAAAAAACTGCGCAAGAAATTGCAAACCTAAGCGGAGAGAACAAGTGCGCAAATGGCTACGTTTTCACTTTTTCACTTTTCACTTCAACGACCTAAAAATTGACAAAATTCATGATGAAAAAAGAAATGCAATATATGTTGTGATAGAGCAATTCATTCTCTTTCGAAGGCTATGCAGCGCTATGCAAGAGACTGCCGGAGAAATCTGCAGTGAATCGTTGAAAAAAACTGCAGGGATTTGTGGGCAACCTAATACATACATATGCCAGTTTCCGACAGTTCCTTCACCCTTTTCCTCTATTTTCCTCTGCTGCTTAATCCTGATACTGGCAAACTTACTCACTCCATCTTTGGATAGTCGTTATCGCTGATGTACTTGGAGTGGTAGGAAATCTGATGAATAGCTGTTGATGTGTGTCCACCCATATCAACAAGAGGATCAATCAGTGGAGAGACGATCGTCTGAAAAGAGCCGCTAGACAGAAGTGCCTTTGTCGTGCCAAGGGAATTGCCTGAGTCCAATAGTAGCGAACCAGGGATAGTCTAAAGTTCCTTCACATTTTCGACTGAAATGCCAGCGGTGAATAAACCCTCATGAAACAACCGTTATTAACCAAACCTTCGTACTCGGCTCAATCGCATTAATATACACATGCCCGTCAATACATTCGCAGTATAGTTCGGGTCTACGGATTCATCAACGACTTACTGAGATTTAACGGAGAAATTACAGCCGAAATTCCTGATAACGCCAGCATTTCACCATATTGCCTGTTGATAGGCCTCGTTAATTCGCATTTTTTCAGGAATTTCGGCTGTAATTTCTCCGTTAAATCTCTGTAAGTCGTTGATGAATCCGGCCCCACGCGACCAACAAGTCCGTGCTTTTCCTTCCCAGACAAGTCTGGTACCAATTCACCGACCCCGGAGGGATTGAAGGCTTGGTTGGCCTGGGCAGGAAATCCGAACCAAGAACCTGGCATTGAGTGCACGCGACAGCCGCCACCTCCTCCAACTGCGCTACGCGACCGGTTCACCTGGCATCCTTCTATACAGAGTGTCTCAAAAAATGTATACACTGTTTCAAGGGTGATAGCTTTGCTCACAGTAAAGGTAATGAAAAGGTAAGGGCTCATATGAAAGCTTAGGAAAATAGAAATTTTCTTACATTTGAGCGGCATGGAATGCGCCATGCACTCGTCTGATATTCTGCATTTTACACTCGATTGATTGTGTTTCACATGAATACTTGTTACAATTTCTCCGCAAAGTGGCCGTATCGATTGATTTTCGCTTCTTTCAGGGTTTAAGACTTAAAAATACATTACGGCTTGCGACAAGTTCAGGAAATGTCAAAAATGCAGGTACAATTTGGAGCGTTCTAACTTTGCTGCTGGTGAAGCTTTTGAAGTTGTTGGGACTCATATGAAAGCGCAAGGTAATGAGATTTCTGTGGCATGTAAATAGGCGAGATTGCGCCATGTTTCCGGCTGAAACCTTTCATTGGTAACCCAATTGATTGTGCACGGGCTGAATGCTTCTTACATTCTTGTTACTACCTAGCCAGATTAACCTATGCCGTGCTTCTTTAAACGTTCAGAACTTGGCCATCACATGAAAGACACGTGACACGTCAGCTTGTTGATTGCTCAATTGAAATGTCAGCAAGAGATCCGGATTCCAAGACGATTCTGTTAAGTGATGAGGCAATATTCAAGCTGAATGGAGAGGTTAATCGGCATAATTGCAGCTACTGGGTGACGGAACACGTTAAAAGAAGCACAGCACGGTCAATCTGGCCAAGTAGCAACAAGATTGTAACAAGTATTCAGCTGTTCACCATCAATAGAGTCTGCAATGAAAGGTCTCAGAAGGTTGTGTGGCACAATCCTGGCTATTTGCTAGTCACAGAATTTTCGTTGTGTCGTCCTTTCATATGAGTATCAAACATCTTCAGAAACTTCATTAGCAGCAACGTTAGAACCTTTCAAACCATACCTGCAATCTTTTAGAATACTCTCCATTTTTCGCAAGCTATAATGTGTAATTAAGTTTGGAACTTTAAAATAAACACAAATCAATCAAAACGGCCACATTGTGGAGAAATTGTAACAAGTATTCAAGCGCAACACAATCAATCGAATGTAAAATGTAATAATTCAGACGAGTGCGTGTCCCGATCCCTACCGCTCGTATGTCAGAAATCTCTATTCTCTATTCCTTGCGCTTTCATATGAGCTCTTAACTCCGTCAGTGCATTTTCTGGCAGCAAAGTTATCATCTTTCAAGCAGTGCATACATTGTTTGCGACACCTGTGTGTGGAACGATGGGTCCTACCACTGCCTCCTACGACACAGCGAAAGTATGGTTCCGGGGGTTCAAGAACGGAGACTTTTGCTTGGATGACCAACCATGGTCTGGAGTTGCAGTGAATGAGAAGCGCCTTCTGGAGCTGGTTCAGAAGGATCCCCGGCGTGGCACCCGTGAACTGGCAGAGGAACTCGAGAGCAGTCACCCCACCTGTGTGGCCTTGGGAAGGAGATATGGTGCATGGATACCGCATGAACGTAGCGGCCACGAGCTACAAGTGCACCAGGATGCGTGCATAAACTTCTTGACTTTGCGGCAGAATTTCCCTTGGCTCGAGAACCTGGTCACCGGCTACGAAAAGTGGGTGGTCTGCGTTAACCACAGGCGAGAGCGTCAGTGGCTCAATCGCGGTGAAGCAGGAATTCCCACACCAAGGCCGGAATTTCATCCAGAAACGTAATACTCAGTGTCTGGTGGAATTTCAAAGGAGTCATTCACTGGAAGCAGTTACCTGCAAGCAATTCTGTCACTAGTGATGTCTACTGCAGGCAGTTGGATCGCGTTGAAGCAGCTCTCCACACTTGGCAAGGGAGACTCAGAAAAAACTCCAGTGTTTCGGATGGTCTGTTCTGGCCCTCCCACCGTATTCATCGGAGCTTTCTCCAACGGACTACCATCTGTTTCTTTCGTTGTCGATCCATTTGCAGGAGAGACGTTTTGACGACAAGGAGCAGCTTGAAAAGTGCCTCGCTGAGTTATTTCGTCAAAACCTGAGGACGTTAAAAAACCTATAGAAGCGGTATCTAAAAATTGCCTGGAAAATCGCGATATGCTGTGGATAATAATGGTCCATATGTTCATTAGTTGTTGCATGTATGGAACGAGAGAAATAAATTTGAAAAAAAATCCACAAATGGCGGGATACTTCCCTTACAACCTCATTTAACATCATCATATCACTATTCTAACGCCAACGAACCAAGAAACAACGAACCACGTTGTGCCCGTCGCCGGCCAGTATGTCTGCAACGCTGCCCATAAATCGGACATGGCTCTGGGCCTATCGCGGATGGACCGCGATGTTGTGATCAGTATTTTGGTTGTTAGGTTGTAGTAGTTTGCTTTGTTAACAGTTGATTGTTATTGATTAATTTGTCACTCATATTTGTACTGTTGCTGGCTTCGCCGAGCCATGTTGTGGCATGCTCTGTAAACATAGCTCGTCGAGGATTGCGCTTATCACTTTTCGCAATCTTTCCGTATAAAAGCGGCAAGCGCATTCCTCGGAGCATTTTTTCCTCCTCTTGGGTCGTAGGGCGCTGCGCTGAGCTTTCCTATGCGCTGCGCTGCGCTTCAATTGCCTCTCTGGGGGGTGGGGTTGTTCTCTGTTATAATTAATTTATTTATGTTGTTTAAAATGGTTTAATTACCCAAGTTTGAGGTAAAGCGCTGAACTGTTCGTGTTCTGTTCTGTGGCAAGACTGAACCACTGAAATTGGTGCATCGGCCGCTTATATAGTATTGGATGGCCGACAACTACAGAGGATTTGGAAGCGAAAGAACGGTACGCTTAGACACTTTCATTTTCTCCTAAGTGCTTCGACGGCGCAAAGTAATTAGTTCTTCGGCGCTTTGATTTTTTTCTTTCGGAGTTTCACTTTTATATTTCTAACCTTTGCGCTTTTTCACATGGCTGGCCCTACTACCTTGAAATCGCAAAAAGCGCTCTTAACAAGGTACTGTAATAACTTAGAGCAGCTTCTGGGAGAGCACGAAGGCGACAATAAAGAGGAAACTGCTTCATCCTTTAACGTGGGCAACTCCCAGCGTATCCAATCCCTAGCTTTAAGACTTAAGTCCACTTCAGAGCTCGTTCTTGATACGTTAAATGCTTTTACGGCTACAGTGGACTCGCTACTGGATTCACTCAATGAAGAACAGGAGACACAAGCGCAAGAGTACATTAATCGAGCGCACGCTGTTCTTGATCGAGCACAAGCGGCGGCGATCAACATTGAGTGCAACCGCAGGAGTGCGCAGGAACATGCGCAACTACCCAGGGGCCTTATTACTGCGAATTCTTTAAATCCTCCAGTCGGTGAACTAGAAATGGCGAGGCCGAAATTACCATGCATCCCTATACCGACGTTTAGTGGGAACGTTTGGGAGTTTCAAAATTTCTGGACGCTTTTTTCAGAAAATGTGCATAATCAGGCGCTATCTAAATTGCAAAAATTTAATTACCTATTGAATGCGCTACAGGGCGAAGCGCGCGAGAGTGTGCGCCGTTACCCAGTCATGGAGGATAACTACGATCACGCAGTCCATCTGCTATGCACTAACTATGGAGACGACACAAAATTTATCGCGTGTCTTCAAGCTCGCTTAGAGAACGCGAAAGCTGGAAATACAACCATACAGGCACAGCGCAAACTTTTGGAATTCATTATCCCAATAATAACTCAACTTGAAGAAAAAGGAGTATAGGTGAACGGCTCGTTCTTAGCGCAGAAGATTCTGTCGAAGTTTTCTATCGAGCTTCAGCGCAGAGTACTTGAGAGCCGACTAGCCTTACCCTCCCAGGAAGATGCGTGGTCCATGCGGGATATTCTTTCCGACCTCGATAAGCTAATATCAACCGAGGAAAAGATAAATGACATGGTCAATAGAACTACCTGCGTCGATACATGCGCAAACGTTGGAGAAAGGAAACGGTTCTTCAGCAAAGAGGTACAGATGAACGCGCCCTGCATATTTTGTGGTGGAACAGACCATAAATCAGTTTTTTGTTATAAGTACACCACACTGGCCGATAGAAGGGCAGCGTTTAGGGAAAACAGCAGATGTTTAAATTGTGGCATACCTAGACATTTTGTAAAGGAATGCACAAAAAGCGGATGTAAAACCTGCAAAGGTCAAAAACACCACCACACGCTCTGCCCTCAGAGAACTCTACCGCCTGGGGTTCCAAAAGGACAGCCATCTATCCGAAAAGACCCACCGCGTGTCACGCCAAGGCAAAGTATGGCACGACAAGGTCCACCAAAAACGGCGAAGGAGCCGAAACGAATGCAAGCGCATTCCGTGGAAGCATCCGAAAGTGCGAAAGATCCACTTGAGGATGACACAGGCAACAGTTTAGGGACCGTACTTTCGAGTATACAGAAGCAAGCGGTCAACCAAGGCGAAGAGTACTGTGAAGCAGCTGCAGTGGGCAACGTACTTCTACTAACAGGAGTCGCGCAAGTAAGAGACCTTATTCACAACATCTGGAGAGATGTTGAAGTCCTCTTCGACACCGGCGCGGACCAATCCTTTATAAGTGAGGGATTAGTCAAAGAACTTGGTCTGAAGTGTACAGCGCAAAAGGATTTCATGATCTACACCTTTGGTACTGAAAAACCAAAGCATACGACATGTAGTATCACTGCGCTGGATCTTAGAAACCAAGAAGGTGAGAAACATGAACTGAGCCTATACACTGCACCATTGCTTACGAGCACATCAAAGAGTGCGCAACTTAGTGCAGCTGATATGGCCTTCATCGCGCAACACCAGATTCGCCTGTCCAAGAAGGATTTTGTGAAGACTTCCAAACCACAAATTTTGCTTGGATGCGATCAACTATGGCATCTACTGGACGTACCATACCCGCGCTACACGCTCCCGTCAGGGCTACAACTTGTCCCTTCTAAAATAGGGTACCTGATCACAGGTCAACAACATAATACCCCGACTCATGGTCAGAAAGGGGAACAAAAGCGCATCGTCCCTGTAAACGCTGTATCGATCAACACTCTCGTTAACTTTGACGACGAGTTGGACAGATGGGACAAATATTGGACCATGGACTCGGCAGGTGTGTGCGAATTCACAGGTACGAAAAATGCCGAGAAGTGCGCGATCAATGAACAAGTTGCAAAATTCTTTGAGGAGACTATCGAAAAGCGCGAAGACGGATACTATGTTCGCTATCCGTACAAGGAGAACCCACAGGCGCTACCAACCAACAAAGCGATCGCGCTTCAACGCTTGCGCTCGGTCTTGCAAGCACTGAGGAAGACACCGGAGCTGTTACAGGAATATGACCGAACCTTCAAAACACAGGAAGAAAAAGGAATAATCGAAGAAGTTCTCAGCACTGCAACCTCAGAAGAATCTATTGTGCACTATATTCCTCATCAGCCTGTGCTTACTCCGCACAAAGAAACAACGAAACTACGGATAGTTTTTGACGCATCAGCGCATTTTAAAGACCGTCCATCTCTCAATGATGTACTCCATCAAGGTCCGCTTATTTTACCAGACTTATACGCCGTGTTATTGCGCTTCCGCCTGCCTGCATATGTAATCACCTCAGATGTAGAAAAAGCATTCCTACAGGTACGTTTGCACGAGGCGGATAGGGATGCTACAAGATTTCTATGGGTAAAGGATTTAAATGCGCCAGTTGACGACGACAATATTGCAATATTCCGCTTTACGCGTGTGACATTTGGCCTCAACGTGTCACCATACCTCCTAGGCGCAACTATTCAATATCACCTTCGATTCGCTGTACAAGATCGCGGTCTTGCAAGTGAAATACAAGAAAATCTGTACGTTGACAATCTAGTCCTTCTGGCTGACACAAAGGAGGAGGCTCTCCAAAAAGCAAAAACGGCGCGCACAATTTTCGAAGAAATGGGAATGAATTTGAGAGAATTTCTCTCGAATGACAGCACCCTCTGTGCAAACCTACCAAAAGAGGCATGCGCAAGGTCAACAACACAGAAGGTACTCGGAGTTCAATGGTGCGCAGAAAACGATTGTATGATAACACGCTGTCCAATAGGCCACTCAGAAGTCGTCACTAAGCGCACAGTTGCACGTCAAATCGCCTCTGTATTCGATCCGTTGGGATGGCTTGTTCCATTACTCACTCGAGCCAAAATTTTCCAGCAAGACCTGTGGAAATTGAAGTTTCAATGGGACGTAAAGCTACCCCAGCATCTCTGTTCGCAATGGACGGACATCGTTGATGGGTGCAGTGGATTTGAAAAGGTAGTCCCAAGGCGAATCCACATACATCCTGAAGCGCAAAACCTCGCTGTATTTGCGGATGCAAGTGAAGGGGCTATAGCTGCATGCGCCTACCTCTTCAACGAGGATACCTCCGCGCTAGTTATGGCCAAGGGGAAGCTACCATCAATTAAAAACAAGACAATTATACCCAAATTGGAAATGAATGCTCTCACACTCGCTACACGCCTGGCATATTCCATCTTGCAAGCGCTAAAATCCAGAACAATGGGAAATCCACGTACAATTTATCTGTTCTCCGACTCGCTAATTGTGCTGGGTTGGATTTCTTCAACGCGAAAAACCAGCTTGGGAGTGCTCGTAGAAAACAGGCTGCGAGAAATCAGAAGGATAGCTCGCACCTTGGAAAACGAAGGATATCAAATCGCTTTTGCGTATGTCAATACCTGTGACAACCCAGCTGACGCAGGAACAAGAGGACTTTCAAAGGAACAAGCAGAACATCATTTCTGGTGGACAGGCCCCCAATTCCTCACGCAGCCGGTGAAGTATTGGTATAATACCTTTTATACATTGGTACATGAAGAAAAGGGCTTCGATGAATGCGCCAATGTTAACGCAGTCAGCAAGCAACTTACTCCACCAGAGAATTTAATGGATTATAGCCGTCACAGCTCACTCCGTTCTGCTAAGCGCGTCACAGCTCTAGTTCTCCGCTTCATTAGAATTCGCCTCAGACAGTGCAACTATTTTAGAAGGAAAAGAAATCCGTGCAGCGAGATCTGTCCTTATCCGCAATCATCAGCTCACGTACTTGAAAACAGAGTACAGGAAGTCAATGGAGAATACCTTAAGACTATACGAGGACGAAGATCAGGTATGGCGCTCACAAGGAAGAATCGGAAACTCAGCGCTTGACAGCGACACCATAAGCCCTATATTTATCGCACCAAACACTGCACTTGCGCGGCTGATAATTCAGGAAGCTCATGGAAATTTTCATAAAAGCATCGAACACACTATGGCTTCCGTAAGAGAACACTACTGGATTCCTAAGTTACGACAACAAGTGCGCAAATTCGTCACCAACTGTGTGAAATGCCGTCGCTTCAATGGGTTACCATATCATTACCCGAGCACAAGTGATCTGCCGCAACGAAGGGTCCTTCGAAGCCGACCATTTCAGCATGTAGGCCTGGACTTTTTTGACCTCCCATCTTGCACAGAAAACGGTGAAAAAGTCAAGCTATACGGCTGCATTTTTACGTGCGCAGTGACCCGACTAATCCACCTTGAAGTTGTACGAAGCATGTCAACAGTTGATTTTCTAAATGCTCTGCGGCGCTTTTCGGCAAGACGCGGAGTTCCGGAGTCTATTACTTGCGATAACGCGCCAACCTTCTTGCTCAGCGCGAACATTCTGTCAGGTCCACAAGAAGGAATTATCTTGTCCGCCCAACGCGAAATTGCGGACAACGAGATTTCTTGGAACCATATAACACCATATGCACCTTGGCAGGGGGGATTCTATGAGCGCTTAATTAAATCGGTAAAACACTCCCTTTACAAGGCGCTGCGAAGCGCAAGGCAACGCTCCTTTGACGAAATCCATACGTTTGTCGTCGAGGTGGAGGCCTGTCTCAACTCGAGGCCTCTTACATACCAGGGCTCATCAAAGGAAGAGCTAAGCTCCATTCGGCCTATCGACTTTGTGCAAAGCGAAATGAAACTAACGCTTCAGCTTAAGAACATTGTGGATGATGACAACAAAGACGATCCTAGTTATCTACCACCAAATGAGGCGAGAGCGTTACAATGTCGGGAGCAGGTGGTCCAAGCTCTACGTTCGTTGTGCCAAGAAACTGAGAAGTTTTGGAACTTGTGGCAGCAGCACTACTTGACTTCCTTACGAGAGACTCACAGAAAGATTACGCCTCGTAATCGTCTAAGCCAATGCACCCCCGCAGTTGGAGATGTCGTCTTAATAAGCGACCCCGTCCTTCCAAGAAACGACTGGAGGCTGGCACGCATAACGGCGACTAGAGGCAGCGCTGATGGGAAGATCCGAGAGGCTGAGTTAGTGACTGCCACTAGAAGAAAAATTCGTCGGCCAGTTAATTTACTAATCCCATTAGAGATCCAAGATTCTTCAGAAGACAAAGAACAGGAGGCGATGGAAGCTCACCAAGATCGAGACGCTCCTCCATCTTCAGACGCCTCAGACGTCCACGCCCATAGATACAATTTGCGCCCTCGGCAAGAGCGGAACTATTGTTATAATGCTATAGGATCCTTACATAATAATGCGCAGCGAACGACTTCACCGAAGTGGTTTTTGTTCCACATAATGGTTCTTTCCTTATTCCATCTCGCTGTTGGTAACAGCATGACTGCAAATTTAACATGCGCTGACAATGGAGTATTCGTTCATCTACCGCAAAGTGAGGAGTTCGGAATTTGCGCGGAGCAACAATGCAGGATCCAACATTCTACGTCATATCCACTTCTCATCAAATTTCCACCTGAAACGACTATTCATGATTACAGTGTAATCTTGAAATGGCACGTGAACGATCAACTGGCGACGATGGAGACCGTGTGCAGAGGACTAGACTTTTGTATGAATGTGGACTGCTGGGTTTGTATATCAATTCTTCTGAATCCAGAGTGTTGGCCGCTTGGAGCTATACTAACGATAGCCTTGAGCCTATACGTAATGGTTGCAATAGTCTATCTGCTGCTCTACGTACCCATAACTATTGGAAAACCTGTACGGCTAATTCTTTGCGCTTTACGATGGGCTCTCTCACTAAGCGCGCGTGAGATGGCTCGTTGCTTTATAAACATCTTGCGCAAATTAAAAACTACAATTAAACCATCAACAAGCGCGCGCATGACCGCAGCGCTAGCCGTAGTGATGCTTTGGTCTCAGGCATCGGCGTGTCAACACGTGAACGTGCTTGAGTACAGGTCCACAACCTGCCGTGAGGCAAACGGTAGAGAAAACTGCACTGTTACGCTGTCAGAAGTTTTAAAGATTAACACGTTCAAGCAACAGGCATGCATACGCCTTCTACGAAACTCGACCTTGATCGCAATTGCAAAATTCCGTTGGAAGGGGCTTCACTTGCACTGCGAGAGGCAGACGTTGTACTTCACGCGCTCCACGGATTTAAATGTGTTGGACAGCAAACGCTGTCCTCATATGGGATCCTGTGCAGGCCAAAAATGCGCTGGAGTCAACAGTTCCAGTTTCCTCCCAGAGCTGGAACAAGGCAACCAATATCCTGGGCGCACAGGATGCTTCGAGTCTTGTGGAGGACCCGGTTGCGATTGTTTTTACCTCAGCTCAGGCTGCCTGTGCCTTTGTCGTGACAAGGGAATTGCCTGAGTCCAATAGTAGCGAACTAGGGATAGTCTAAAGTTCCTTCACATTTTCGACTGAAATATCAGCGGTGAATAAACCCTCATGAAACAACCGTTATTAACCAAAGCTTCATACTCGGCTCAATCGCATTAATATACACATGCCCGTCAATACATTCGCAGTATAGTTCGGGTCTACGGATTCATCAACGACTTACTGAGATTTAACGGAGAAATTACAGCCGAAATTCCTGATAACGCCAACATTTCACCATATCGCCTGTTGATAGGCCTTTCTCCGTTAAATCTCTGTAAGTTGTTGATGAGTCTGACCCATCCGACCAACAAGTCCGTGCTTTATCCTTCCAGACAAGTCTGGTACCAATTCACCGACCCCGGAGGGATGGAAGGCTTGGTTGGCCAGGGCAGGAAATCCGAACCAAGAACCTGGCATTGAGCGCACGCGACAGGCGCCACCTTCTCCAACTGCGACCGGTTCACCTGGCATCCTACTATACAAGGTGTCTCAAAAAATGTATACACTGTTTGAAGGGTGATAGAATTAGTGAAAAGTAAAGCTAGTGAAAAAGAAGAGAACTCATGTGAAAGCTTGAGAAAATAGAAAATTTCTTACATTTGAGCGGCATGGAATGCGCCATGCACTCGTCTGATATTCTGCATTTTACACTCGATTGATTGTGTTTCACATGAATACTTGTTACAATTTCTCCGCAAAGTGGCCGTATCGATTGATTTTCGCTTCTTTCAGGGTTTAAGGCTTAAAAATACATTACGGCTTGCGACAAGTTCAGGAAATGTCAAAAATGCAGGTACAATTTGGAGCGTTCTAACTTTGCTGCTGGTGAAGCTTTTGAAGTTGTTGGGACTCATATGAAAGCGCAAGGTAATGAGATTTCTGTGGCATGTAAATAGGCGAGATTGCGCCATGTTTCCGGCTGAAACCTTTCATTGGTGACCCAATTGATTGTGCACGGGCTGAATGCTTCTTACATTCTTGTTACTACCTAGCCAGATTAACCTATGCCGTGCTTCTTTAAACGTTCAGAACTTGGCCATCACATGAAAGACACGTGACACGTCAGCTTGTTGATTGCTCAATTGAAATGTCAGCAAGAGATCCGGATTCCAAGACGATTCTGTTAAGTGATGAGGCAATATTCAAGCTGAATGGAGAGGTTAATCGGCATAATTGCAGCTACTGGGTGACGGAACACGTTAAAAGAAGCACAGCACGGTCAATCTGGCCAAGTAGCAACAAGATTGTAACAAGCATTCAGCCCATGCACAATCAATCGAGTCTGAAATGAAAGGTCTCAGAAGGTTGTGTGGCACAATCCTGGCTATTTGCTAGTCACAGAATTTTCGTTGTGTCGTCCTTTCATATGAGTATCAAACATCTTCAGAAACTTCATTAGCAGCAACGTTAGAACCTTTCAAACCATACCTGCAATCTTTTAGAATACTCTCCATTTTTCGCAAGCTATAATGTGTAATTAAGTTTGGAACTTTAAAATAAACACAAATCAATCAAAACGGCCACATTGTGGAGAAATTGTAACAAGTATTCAAGCGAAACACAATTAATCGAGTGTAAAATGTAATAATTCAGGCGGGTGCGTGGCCCGATCCCTACAGCTCGTATGTCAGAAATCTCTAATTCCTTGCGTTTTCATATGAACTCTTAACTCCGTCAGTGCATTTTCTGGCAGCAAAGTTATCACCTTTCAAACAGTGCATACATTGTTTGCGACACCTGTGTGTGGAACGATAGGTCCTACCACTGCCTCCTACGACACAGCGAAAGTATGGTTCCGGGGATTCAAGAACGGAGACTTTTGCTTGGATGACCAACCATGGTCTGGAGTTGCAGTGAATGAGAAGCGCCTTCTGGAGCTGGTTCAGAAGGATCCCCGGCGTGGCAGCCGTGAACTGGCAGAGGAACTCGAGAGCAGTCACCCCACCTGTGTGGCCTTGGGAAGGAGATATGGTGCATGGATACCGCATGAACGTAGCGGCCACGAGCTACAAGTGCACCAGGATGCGTGCATAAACTTCTTGACTTTGCGGCAGAATTTCTCTTGGCTCGAGAACCTGGTCACCGGCTACGAAAAGTGGGTGGTCTGCGTTAACCACAGGCGAGAGCGTCAGTGGCTCAATCGCGGTGAAGCAGGAATTCCCACACCAAGGCCGGAACTTCATCCAGAAACGTAATACTCAGTGTCTGGTGGAATTTCAAAGGAGTCATTCACTGGAAGCAGTTACCTGCAAGCAATTCTGTCACTAGTGATGTCTACTGCAGGCAGTTCGATCGCGTTGAAGCAGCTCTCCACACTTGGCAAGGGAGACTCAGAAAAAACTCCGGTGTTTCGAATGGTCTGTTCTGGCCCTCCCACCGCATTCACCGGAGCTCTCTCCAACGGACTACCATCTGTTTCTTTCGTTGTCGATCCATTTGCAGGAAACACAATTTGACGACAAGGAGCAGCTTGAAAAGTGCCTCGCTGGGTTTTTTCGTCAAAACCCCGGAAATTTTTATAGAAGCGGTTCTACAAATTACCTTACGAGTGGCAATATTCTATAGATAATAATGGCACATGTTCTCTAGTTGTTCCATGTATAGAACGAGAGAAATAAATATGAAAAAATTGCACAAATGGAGGGATACTTTCCTTACAACCTCATTTAACATCCTCCTATCACTATTCTAACGCCAACGAACCAAGAAACAGTTGAAATGCGAACCACGTTGTGCCCGTCGCCGGCCAGTATGTCTGCAATGCTGCCCATAAATCGAACGTGGCTCTGGGCCACTGTCGGATTCCATACCAGGACGTTGAGGCAGAGAGAATTCGGAGACAGCACGCAAAGAATTAGCAGCCAGATCATTCTGAAACGAATCACCCATGTCACGTTTGAAAATCTTTAAAACTGCTAATGACAGCAGAAACAAGAGGCGTGGGTTCGAGTCCCGCCTGGCGCAAGAGTTTGGACCGCAACAAAACATCCTGTAACAACATAGAAACAAGAGGCATGAGGACCTTGGTATTAATTAGTGGTCAGAAAGATTCGCTGTTGATAGAAGTGTGGGCAGGCGATTCCTGTTGCACAATGTTGCACAAGAGGAGTCGAACCGAAGTGTAAGGAAATTGTAAGGGGATGAAAGCCTGCAGGGAGATGGGACGTAGGCTACGGTAGAAGAAAAGGATAGCCAATCCACGGGAGATTGATTAGGTCACCCAGTAACGCCTAGCCTTGTCTTACCCGACGCCATTGGGCCCCATTAAAACTACCCGTGCGGGAGTTTGCCCACTGGCTATCGGGACCCCCATTAAGCCACCACTTAGAGCCCCCGCAACCCATAGAGTACAGGAAAACGCCCTCCCGGGTGGACAGTGGTGTGTGGGCTCGGTGGTGCTCGGCCGTCAGGCTGACACCTGCCCTCTTTACTTTTGTTGTCCTTGCACCTAATATTTATGTATGAAATGGTAATAAACTAATGCGAGGACTAAGCGTTTTGTCCGTAAACTTACACAGCATAAAATAAAATAAATAACAAGTAATAACACCGGGCGTTCGCCCGCTACACTGTTGAACACAGTGGGCGCTCGGAGTTATTATATGGAGGTCCCGGCTCGCATTAGTTTATTTTGCCTATTTTTTGATCGGTTTCCTCGTCCTTTCTTCCACCACTCCATTTGTATTCTCTCTAACTTTCAAAAAAAAAGATGTTGATGCTGCATGAGTTTTTTACACTTCCTTTTAGTGTCACTGCGTATGTGCCCGACACAATTTAACCAAAAATAGGCCATAAGAATATTTTCTTATAATTTTTCATACTGTTACTTAGAGAAGTAACAGTATTTAAAAAAGGCGTTCACTTTTCAATATAAGAAGTTCAAAGCAAGTTGTCTAAATCTCATAAAACTCTGCTTATGCTTAAAATGCTCTCGTGTCCCCTGATTTGAATTCTATGCCGCCACGTTTTTTTCTTCATTTTTGCGATCTATTGTTCCTTTTCTCTTAAAGAAAAGTGAGCGCTAATGTCACACCCCTGCTCCACCTCTACTCCGCGAGGAAAAAAATATTCCATTCATTTGTGTGACAGGGAGAAAAATCCCTCTAATCCGGTATTTGAGCAGTGTTACGTTAAGTCCTGGCCAGGCTACGCCACCCTCGCGGTAAAGTACTACTAATAAATGTACTGTGGTCGTATTTGTTAATGAAGCGCACACCAAAATTCATTTTGAAGTAAGGCGATGAAAATATACAGTTTAAGAATAAATAAAAACGAGCAAGCAAAGCATGATTAACACTAGTTGTCTCTCTCTCCACCGTTCTCTCATTTCATATTCTGCTATTCACATTCTATATACCGGAATTGTCTTACGTTTCGTTTCGTCTTCAATAAATTTTAGAGGTACAATAGTACCAACTCCAACGACAACTTACTGTGACAGCTTCCCATCTTCTCAACCAGCATCAACTCAATCTTAAGGATAAGGACAAAGGAAACGTGATCTTTACACTTAAAATTTTTTTTCATCTTTTCAAATTTTTTGCTGCCATCTTATTTTTCTTTATTTCTTCTTCCTTTTGGTAAGAAAGGAAGTGTTGACTAACACGTCAACTCAAAAAAAATCAAAACAAAAAAACTTGTATAAACTAAAAACTAGGATAAATTCTTTTCACCAAACTTTGTATACCATCTGCTGAGTTACGTACAGCGTAAAACACTAAACTTTTCCATTACAACGGGTAACCATTCCTCACACCCACTCTAAAAAGCTTCCCACGCGTACCGGACTTCGCTCAGCTGGTAATAAAACTAACTACGAAGCTCCAATAAAAACACAGGTTCCGATAATGACCACTAGCGTGTTAGATCCCGCCCAGCTGTACACATCCTGCCGACTTCTGGATAACCGTGTTGGAAAATTCTCAGGCAACGACGACATAACTTTTGAAGAATTTCTAGAGGACTATGTAGAGCTTGTAACTAATCTTCATATACCTCACGAACACGCCAAAGCGCTATTGCCTCTCTACCTAACCAGCGGTGCGAAACTTAAGTACCAAAGTCTTTCCGAAGATCAGAAAAAGGACTGGGAGACACTCACCACAGCGTTAGCTCAGAAATTCAAGTCCCAAGCTGTCATGAGCAATATCCGTGATGAACTTCACAACATGCGCCAAGGAAAAGAGCCAGTGGCGGAATTTGCAAGAAAAGTCGTAGCCAAGACCAAAATGGCATTCCAAGGGGAGGACAAAAAGATTCCTGATAGGCTGGCCATCGATTTTTTTATAAAAGGCCTACGACCAGAAATCCGCCGCGCAATAAGAAGACTTCCAGAATCGGACAACTTTGACGTTATCTTAGCATATGCCGAGAAGGAAGACAGAATCCAAAAGCAGGAGCGGGCAGAGGACCACGAACTTCTTGAAAGTTTGAATGCGCTCGCCGTCAATACTAAAATGGAACAGCTGGAAGCTAAAATAAATCACCTTAGTGCGCCCGATAATAATAGAAACGCCCGCAAACCCCGCTACAACAACCCTCAACAACCACGACGCACATGGAGAAATCCGCAAATGAACTTTCCAAACCCATTTCGCAGCAATGGACCGCAATACAGCAACCCTCCTTTTTTTGCACGACCCATAAGGGAATACATACCTAATTTTCGGTCAAACAATAACCGCGGCCCGCAGCGGTACAATCAGTACGCACCCCCAGCTCAGAATTATGGTAACCAAAACCAACAAAATCGCGGTTACGGCCCCTCTAATAGCCAACCCCAATACGGCCCCTCTAATAGCCAAACCCAATACATCCCCTCTAACCTGCAAAGTTTCTTCTAGCCACAAACCCGCACCCTTTTGCAGACTTCGAAACCTAATTTTCTCTTTCTTCTCTATTTTTACGACTTTCTGCAAATTTTCTACGTTACAAAATCGTGCCGTCACTGCGCAACGCGATTTCACGCAATTAAGCACAGCTCTAAAATACCCAAGTAATCAGCCACAGACTAACGACATTTAAACTTGTAGTTGGAAGCGATCGATAAACATAGGAGCGCAAAACGCTCTTATAACGGTACATCACGGACATAGTGTCACCTTCGTTCTAGTTCACACTACCTTCATGGAACAGCTTCACAAATTACATAATAAGTTAGCAGTTAAGTATCTATTCGAGCACAAAACCAAGGCGACAAACTGTCAGTCTTTGCATTTAGTAAGAGAACTCGTGTCCATGCTTCATATACAAAAACAAGGCTTTACGTTTGCAACAAATCCAAAACTCACTACTTTTATACAACTAGAAGAGAAAAGCAGCTCTACATCAACCAGGAGTTGTTTCAACTATAACAACAAGTAACCCAGCTCCTGTTCCATGATCCCAACACCATGGGAAGAACAAATCACCACCTGGTTGGCTGTTTTGTGATCCGGAAAGTTGCATATGCATATCGAGTAGTGTTTTGGATTCCTTCTCGTAGCCTTCATCACTTATACCTATACGGACCACGAGTGCTTTTACTTCGAAGCACCATGTTTTGGCCTCCATCCGCTACTTAACTCTGCCTTTTGTGTAATATAACTGAATCTAGTTCCATAAATTTTCTTCACATGCCACGATAAGGACACCGTGTCTACCAAATGTACGTATTTTGACAACTGTCGTTTTTTAACGAGTTACTGTCCTTAATCTCGGGCTACATTGATTTTGATCTGAGTGCATTATTTACGTCTCTAATGCGCGCACAGTGACGCCATGATAAATCTCACAACTCGGTCTCATACTAATACTGTGTGAGATTCCTTTATCTTTATTGGAACATATGATACTATGCACATGCAACTATGACAGACAAGGGTAATGGCAGTCGAAACTCCAAGACAATATTATTTGAAACGAAAACTAGTCTACGCGAAACTAATTATTCCGTATATCTTTTATCAATACCTCAATATCTCCATTCTCTTTCTTATTTACGGTATCACACATAACACCACTGGTTGTGAGTTGTTTTTAGTTTTGTATTTTTTGTTCCTTGCAACAGCTCTCACTTATACTTACAGCCACTCAGGACGACTCAACACCTTTCACCATCACCACAACTCAACTGCGATGACCCTCTACACATCGGAACAACACTGATCTCTCTCTCATTCGATTAGCTTATCAACCACTCATCCCATCCCGTATAACCTAGGACCCGGGGACCGGGTCTCTTTCACCGCCGTGGATGTAAGGAAATTGTAAGGGGATGAAAGCCTGCAGGGAGATGGGACGTAGGCTACGGTAGAAGAAAAGGATAGCCAATCCACGGGAGATTGATTAGGTCACCCAGTAACGCCTAGCCTTGTCTTACCCGACGCCATTGGGCCCCATTAAAACTACCCGTGCGGGAGTTTGCCCACTGGCTATCGGGACCCCCATTAAGCCACCACTTAGAGCCCCCGCAACCCATAGAGTACAGGAAAACGCCCTCCCGGGTGGACAGTGGTGTGTGGGCTCGGTGGTGCTCGGCCGTCAGGCTGACACCTGCCCTCTTTTGTTGTCCTTGCACCTAATATTTATGTATGAAATGGTAATAAACTAATGCGAGGACTAAGCGTTTTGTCCGTAAACTTACACAGCATAAAATAAAATAAATAACAAGTAATAACACCGGGCGTTCGCCCGCTACACTGTTGAACACAGTGGGCGCTCGGAGTTATTATAGAAGACATCAACGATCGGGGCGACTCGTCGTCCGTCGCGACGATAACGAGCACGGTGCCCCGAGACTATCGATCAGAAGGGCGAGGTGAGTGCGATGCTGACCACAAGAGGAAGCACGACGACTTCGGAGAACCGCTGAACGGCGGGATTCTGGAATCAGCCCGGAATCGAATGCTCAAATAGAGGAGACATTTATTGAAAATCCTCTTAAATATGACTGGGCGAGGTTGCGTCATGCACTCACTTCTACCTTTGCATCTGCAAATTGTTATAGAATGGCCTTCACGAATATGTAGGTAGAGGCGTCGAGCCTCCTGGGACTGGACTCATCAACGACTTACAGCAACTGTGAAAATGCTTCATCATGTCGCTTGATAAGCCTCGCTAACAGAGATTTCGGCTGTATTTTCTCCGTTAAATTGCTGTAAATCATTGATGAATCCGTCCCCTGGACGGTAAGCAGGGGTGCCGGTTCGAGTCCCGCCTGGCGCTAGAGCTTTGATCGCAACAGAACACCGTCATAACAGCTTATGATCATCGTCAACTTTACTTCTCATCTGAATTCCATTCTTAGCGTTCCTGCCTCCTGCAAGATTACGCTTAAGTGTTTGCTTTACTTTCATTCCTAGGGTACACAGTATACATTGGATCCGATAGAAAATCGAAATCGATAATCGATAATTGGATGATCCGGATAGCGCTATTTTGACGCAACCGGCACTTTTGAATTATTCAGACCAGGTTATCCCGAAAATAGTTCATTAAATACATTGAATTCGACCGAATCTTGGCTTTTTGAATGATTTGGATACGGGCTATTTCGCGGACCTCGGGTTTTTGGATGATTTGATCGGGTTATCCGAATCGGATATCCGAAAATGATTCATTCGGATTCAATGTATAGTACACAGGTGCTCTCAGTGTGTCACTATTTGGAATACGCCACGAATTCTACAGAGCAGCTTGTAAGTATTGCAATGAGATTAGGCGACGTTGTTAAGAGGCATTTGTCTATTGTATAAAGAGGTTATGGATGCGATAATTGCCTTTTAGTAAGAAAAGCCAATTATCGTATCTATAACCTGTTTAGGGCGCGTGTAGCGCAGTCGGAGGAGGTGCCAGCTGTCGCGTGCATCCGATACCATCTTCCTGGCTCGATTTCCCGCCTAGGCCATTCAAGCCTTCCATCCCTCCGGAGTCGGTGAATTGGTACCAGACTTGGGAAGAACAAAGCGCTGACCTGTACATCGGCTGGCCACCGCAATTCACTATGTGGCCAAATATGCAGTCAAATCGCCTCTACGACGTCCGGTAGAAGTAGAATGCGTGGCGCACCCCAAAAAGGGATTGAGTAACGCCGTCCTTTATCCTTTTTTACCCTTTAACCTCTTTAGGGCTTTCAAGTCAGGTCTTGCTGAGGTTTACATACGTGGTTGCAAAATCTATGTATGAGTTTGAAGTAAGCGGTCCGTTTCGGCGACTAGATTTGCGACAGTATATTAGAAAAAATGTCGAGGACAAATGAAAAATTTCATGTATGAACTAAGCCAAGTGCTACACGCTATTTCGCCTTGTTCGAAGCTGAAGACTGCTAGTGAAATGGTATTGGAATAGAGCAACCAACTCCTAAGCATCGTCGTAAATTACCCCTTGCCCCAGTCATTCCTGCAAAGAACCTCGGGATATATTGGCGTCGATTCGTGAGGTCGTATAACTATTAGGTCACCAAAAGAGTTCTGGTCACTAATTCGAGTACCATTTGGTGAAAACAAGGATCAATACAATTAGAATGTTTATTGTGCGAAAAAACCGCGGTAAAGGTATCCGTTTTCTTAGGAAATCTCAGCTACTATGTCCATCATCTGTCCTGTCGAAGGATGCTTTTGGCATCGCTTCTCCTCTATAAGCCTTGTCAGTGAATGGAAGACACGTCGTGGAATATTTAAAGAACATGCAGGTTGATTAAGAACTTCTGCATTCAGTTCTAGTCATGAACGTGTCGTCCAGCTCACGACACAAATAAGCAATCTGATGTTACCCAGCGAGTGAACGAAAGAAGCTGACTACTCCACCAATGCGAGACGATTTGTTTGAGGTTTCCGCGTGTTCTGTTCATGTCTTCGCAATAACGTCTTGTAGCAGTGGAGGGCATTGACTATGTATTCTTTAGTGAATCATGTCGGTAACGAGCAAGAGGTTCAAAGCATGTTCCTCCGAGAAAGAAATAGATGTCACTCGACTGTTCAAAGTGGTCCAACTTTTCTGTTTTTATTAATATTGTGCAGATCAAGTGCAGCACATTTTGCTTTATTATCTTCGAAGAGTGAAGACGAGCCGTCTAAGCAAATATTTAAGTAAGTATACTCGAGGAAAAAATAATTTTCTGGCAAACAAGACGAAATTCTAGCGTTATCCAAATCTAACAAGGTGAAGACCATGGACCTTACTTTTTACAGTAGCTTCAATGGTTGGGTCCGACTGACACCATCTTCTCCAGCTCTTTTTGGTCAGGCTTGGCTATCTTCGAAGCGTGTACCAACGGATTTGTGATGGGCACTGTCGGATGTGACGAGTGACGTTAGAATGACGTTCTAAGGATAGCACCGTCGCTGTGCTATACTTAGAGCGTCATTCTAACGTCACACTTGTTCGAATGAAGCCGTTAAGTCTCCATGAAGTTCTGACGTAATTTTTCCAGTATCGAAATAACAGCTTCAGAACATCTTATACATTTTTAGTTTATTTAGAGTAACAGCAGGTTCCGATTTTAGTCATATTCCGAGTACTTTTACAGTTGATGTGTTGTGTTATGTTCTCGTTACTCAGCCATTTTTTATGTGCTTAGGATAAAGGATAAGGATAAAGGACGGCGTTACTCAATCCCTTCTGGGATGCGCCCAGCGCATTCTACTTCTACGGGATGTCGTGGAGGCGATATGAATGCGTATTTGGCCATACAATGACTTGCGGTGGCCAGCCGATGAACAAGTCAGCGCTCTATCCTTCCCAGACGAGTCTGGTACCAATTCACCGACCCCGGAGGGATGGAAGGCTTGGTTGGCCTGGGCGGGAAATCCGAACCAGGAACCTGGTATCGGGTGCAATCGACAGCCGGGACCTCCTCCGACTGCGCTCCATGCGCCCCTTTTATATGCTTAGCATGTAATAAACATACACATATACCTATTTAGAGCTGGTGCGCGTGTAGCGCAGCCGGATAAGGTGCCACTTTCTATGAAATATGACTTACATTATTTCTGTTACTATTTGGAGGAAGGAGATCCTTTTTGTAGTATTCGTTCTTGCTGTTTCGGCGTACCCTTGAGACTGTTTCCTTGTGAGTGTGGCTATTTTTAATTTAGCCTGGCCCAATAAGTGAACAGATATTACATTTTTACAAATTTTTTCAAGGGAAATAGTGAATTGAAGTCTTTTTCAAAGTGCTAGACGGCTGCAATCATTTAGTTTGTTTGATAAAAGAGCGCCGGGCACCGACTAGATCGCTACAATTTTCATTTGATTGATAGCTAAAGTTTCGTTTGCGTGTAAATACACATAAATACACATTTTTCAACGTTGCAGCAGAAACAGTTATAGCAATCACATATACATGTCTTTGCTTCGATGCTTTAAAAGTTGCATTTACAGTAGCGATCAAATTAAAACCACAATAAGATGGATGAGTGTATGTCGCGATATCCTCTTCTAGAGTGCTTAAAAATTGGTTTTTCTTTACTTTATAATAAACTTAAGACTATGAATGCTCAGTAACTTGTGTGTAGGTGCCACGCGGATCTTCTTCTGTTCGAACACGAGCCACAGTCGAGTTTTACCTCAAACTTGGGTAATTAAACCACAATTAATAAACTGATTAAATGTGTTACAATAGTAATTGCAAAAATAGAGCCGGAGAGGGGGAGGAGAGGAGGAGAGGAGGAAGCTCGGAGCGAAGGCCCCGACTGACCGTCCTTGCACTGTGAGCACGGTATTTATGCAGAGCCGGGGAGGGCGGAGCAGGCTGCCATTTGATGGTGCTATCTTCTGGGAACTCATCGAGAGCGGTTCCAACATTGATGCCGAAGTCTATCTTTCGCGTGCACCCAATTCCAGGTTCACGGCGCGGGTTTCCCGCCTGGGCCAATCAAGCCTTTCATCCCTCCTGGATCGTTGAATCGGTACCAGACTTGTCTGGGAAGGATAAAGCGCTGACTTATTCATCGGATGTCCATCGCAAGTAATTGTAGAGGACAAACACGCATGCAACTCGCCTCCATGACATCCCATAGAAGTAGAATGCCCTAGCGCATCCTAAAAGGCATTGAGTAGCGCAGCTCTTTACCTTTATTTATTCTTTATCTAGAGCTGACGATTTTCTTATTACCTTCGCTACCTAAACTCTTTCCGGTACTGTACTACTTATGGCGATGGATAGAAGCTAAAACAGGGGTCATTTCAGATGTGCTCTTCAGACGGGAGAAACTTTTTGAACCACTCAATACACCTACGAGATATGAAGCAGGCTACTTTGGGATCCCAACGAGTGGTCACTGAATTAAAGCTAATTAAGAATTGCGGCCTTTTAGGCTGGCACCAATCGTTTCGTATTGCGGTCTCCTCTATGTTAATGCAAAAACGGACGAGTTCCTGAGGACCCATTCAGGCTTAACGGTACAAACATCTCATCTCAATCCTCGAGTATCTATGTAGGTCTCGAATTCAATAATGCCAACGACCTAGTTCCAGAGCTGGGCAGGAGGTAACGAGCGGCCTGGGAGCTCTCAAGAGCGTCAAAGTCATGAAAAAGACGAAGAGCGTCCGGATGCGTGCCCACAAAATCAGAGACGCTGTCGCATGGGCCAAGTCGTCAAATAGTAGGTTGGCTGACCATGAAAAGCCTATCGCAGACTTCCGCTGGACGATACCTGTCACCATCTATATTCCTTGTGATATCAGGAAATCATCACGAAACCCATCAACGCAACATCCACCACGAGATGGTATCGAAAGCCCAGCTGCAAAAACATAATTGTCCATAGCCGATCGGCACACCCACATCGGAAAAAGGAAGCAGCAGTAAGGAGCATGCTCCGAACGGCAGCTAGTGTGTGTACAGGAGAAGGTGAGCAGAAAGGAGCATGCTCCGAACGGCAGCTAGTGTGTGTACAGGAGAAGGTGAGCAGAAAGAATCCCTGGAGGTGACTCGAGAGATAGCCGTTCTCAACGGCTATTCTCTCCGTAACCTCATTCAGACGGGGGAGGGCGGTTCAGGAAAACGGCACTACTCCAACTACGAAAATTCCTTTTCTGGTGCCGTTCGTCTCCGATGAAGTGAGTACGGAAGTGTCTGAGGAGATCTGGGGTAGAAAATTTGGTTGCGGTCATTGATCTTCACCCTGACAACCTTAAGAGCAGGTTGGCCCGCAATCGACTATATGACCGCACTTGTGGGACCCCCAATTGTGTGGTTTGCCCAGGGGGAAAGGAAGGTGACTGCACCGTATCGGGTGTACTCTACCTATCTCCTGTCAAGCTTGTGGCGAGGAGTGTCTCGGCGAAACCGACAGTCCCTGCACGTAAAGATAAAGGAGCCTCTGGATGGCAAGGAGAAGCTTAGGACATCCACTGCCCTAGGCTACCACAGGATCAATTCTCATGGAGGGGGGGGGGGGATTTTGGAGTGGAGGTAAGGATTCTGGGACACGGGGTTCAACCGTCGGCGCGCAAAGCCCTTGAGGCGTTCTGGATCTATTCCAGGGGTCCCAAGGTCCACCGGAAGGAGGAATGCCTGTATATAACGCGCGAGCTCAAGTCCTACCTCACTCTCGTATTCAAACGTGGGCTAGGTGCTGTCCCATACCCCTCTCCTACCCTGTGCGGCTTTCTCTGGTCCTTCACTGGGCTGTGGCAAGGTACGGTATTTGGACTCTCTCCTTTGTTCAGGCTTCCAAAAATTTGACATTGAATTTTGTAAGGTTGAAGAGATGTTTGGTGGGGTAACTCCTAAGTGACTTGACCCTTTCAGGTTCTGAAGAAGGCGATCCAGCCGAAACGTTAGCCACCAAAAAGCCGTTTATCAACCTCGTGAAGAGCTTAGCAACTCTACACACAGACATCAACGCAGTAGTCGGAACTATTCATTCTACGCACGGTGCCTGAGCCTTGGCGACTTGCTTGTCCTCCACTTGCAGGTGAGCACCTCGTCGTAGCCTCTGCACGTTTCGCAAGGTCGTAAAACCTTCCACTCCACTGCAGCCATACGATACGGTATTATCCGAGAGCGTCGATCGCCGGACTCGTCGACTTCCTCGTGTAACCGGCGGTGTCATGGGTGGAGCGAGAGGCACTCACTCAGCCTGTCAACGCGCTGACCTCACACTTCGGCGCTCAGGCTTCCGCTCACTGTCTCTCACAATTCCCTTTACTCACCAGCCTTCTCTTCTGTTCGTTAATAAGTGCCTCTCTTTAATAGTACAGCTTCTATCCCTTTGAAGATCGAACGTCATGGTTTCCATCGCTCCGTTCCCGACGAAGATTTGGAGCACGATGGGTTACAATGGACTCTGCTACCTTTACAAGGACGCAGGTACAGTTTACCTGTTTATTGTGGTAGTCCAAGAGGTCCACCTAGGTGGCCAAGTAAGTGCTATATTTAATGCCCAGAAAAATTCACTTAAACCGTGTAGGCTGCAATCTCTGAGCGAAGTTAACTGACCAGGCAAACATTTTCTTTTTGCCCCGATTTGGGACCATTCTACCATCATCAGAGCGTGAAGGATAATAAAGTACGGTGCTGTTCAATCCCTTTATGTATGCGCCACGCATTCTACTTCTACGAGACATCGAGACGTCTACGAGACGTGGAGGCAATTTGAATGCGTATCGGACTCTACCATTGGAGTTGTTGACCCTATTTTTCCATGTAGCGTCACAAGACCATCGGGAATTTTTCGCTTCATTTTTTATATTCTCATTAACGTTTTCTTCAGTAAGATTTCAAATTTGAATGCGTATCAAACTTATAAGGAGGTTCACTTGGATACAAAGAACTCATGAAAATACTCTAATGGTGGTTAAGAAGGAAAAGCAGGATCGAAGCCACCTTAAATGAGAAGAGCATGTGTAATAAGTTATTGCAATGAGAAAACGTGACAAACGAAATGACTAGAAAACCTGCCTGACCAGGTAACATCACTCGTCATCTCCCAATCGCCATTCCTCCAGGTTCCTTTAGGTACTAGCTCCAACGAATCAATTCAGTAGTGATGCCAAAGTAAACTGGAACTACGCCTTATTTCAAAAGGGGAAAGGAAAATGTGGGAAGGATATAAGAAAAGGAAACGTCGAGAACAAAGCAGAGAGGCAAGAGAAAACCATTTAAAAGTTGAGTGGTGGAAGAGGAATAAAGCAAAGAAGAGGGAGAATGGAGGGAAGGACTTAGGCGACTCCGTTCATACTTTTTTCAACAATATCACATCCTGCTACAGAAAAAGGCGGGACTCGAACCTGCACTTCCTGCTTACCGCGCAGGATACTATGCCGTTATGCCATACAGTGGTTTTTAATGGATAATACGGTAACTCTTCGTCTATTTTTTTTGATTCACTGAGACTACTAAGGTAATTTAATACAGTTTCCCCTAATTCTAAACAAATAAACAGCCGGATAAGGCCCCAGAAGTTCGAAGAGGAGACTGCGGTATTTACTGATGGAAGTCTTCAACGTCTTTAAGGACGCATTGAAAGTTTCATCTCGCCGCTGACTCAAGCCGTTCTTTTGCAAGCTAGCCTTTCATTCGGAATCTAGGGATACGAAGAGGGCTTTCCGTTTATTGCGAACTTTACGACTCTAATCCGTTGTCTGACCTAAGGTTGTTCCCCGCTGGATTCTCTGTAGGCTAGGTGGACTACGGTAGACGTCCTACTGACGTCACTGCCAAGGGTGCAAAACTCTTACTGTACCGTTTGCCTTTTCACTTGAATAAGGAAGACCTGGCATTGTGTCTGCTGTCAAATTCTGTATCTCCTGAGGTGAAGCTTGCTAAAAAAAGAAATTTCCACAATGTTCTACTTTGTATTCTGCATTAATCCTTTGTTACTCATTCAATTTTTTTAATTCTCGTTGGTCACCTACTGCTCCGACATAACTTTGACAGCCAAGCAAGGTGCTTATGTTAGATTGCAAGAAAATTTCTGTCAATTTTTGAAGCTTGTATTCAAACAACAATAATTCAGCTCAAACATCACATTTTCATTTATTTAAAAAAACGTTTATACACGACACTCCTCTGCCGATGTGACAGAAAGATATTAAAGAGATCGCGGTTTCTTAAAATCCTGATGAATTATGGCGTTCGAAATCACAGGAGGCGAGTTCGACATCATGTAGTACAATGCACATGGTGGTCGTTGAAGATCCTATCCTGAAGTTAGGAGAGAGGTATGGAACGGCATGACGAATCTTGGGTCTTAACTGTTCGTAAAGTTTATCAAGAACAGAAGATGCAAAGGCCGGCTATGATAGTAAGACTTTTTGATACGTCTCAAAACACTGTTGCGACATACAAACCTATTAGCCTCCTACCGGTCATAATCACATAGCTTTATTCGACTGACGGAGCTTTGTATTATATTATTATTGTGGTTTAAGTACATGTCGTTTAGGTGGGCAGCATTGGTAGGTAGAGCCCACCAGCCAATAATAACCAACCAGAGCACAGCCCGAACACATGGCAGCCCATCAGGGTATTGAGGGTATTGAATACGCGCTCTCTGAACGGCATGCCCATTCAATGCGGTCTGATTGGTTAGACGTTCCCACCTACCAGTGCTGCTCACCTACGCAACATATACCGTATGATATAAGGTATAGGCAGGTCTCAGACTGCGATCTGCGACTTAAAATAATTAAATAGGTGAAAAGCTTCGTGATCGTTGTGAATGCACCATTAAGAGGGTAGCGAGGCGTATGAGCCAAAGATCCTAAGAATCTGTGCTGCCGGCCTTCGCAGAGAACAGAGGACAATGATTCAGACGTTATCACGATGTACAAGATGCTTTCTAGTAAGCTGTCGATCAATCCGTTAACTTCTTTGGGGGTATGATGACGAAAACGAAGGAAAGCTTACGGTAAAGCTTGAGCTTCATGTTCAAAGTTACGATTAAAGTCCGACTTTCTAACCTACAGGAGTCTCAAAGATTTCAGTTTGCTGCTTGGGAAGTAAGAAGCCTGTAGAAGGCGTTGCACAAGCCTGTGAAGGACGTGTACATATTGGTGGTTGAACTACATGAATGTAATAAAGCGACATGTTTTGTAAATAGCGTAATTATTGCTAGTAGACAGAAATTTTCTAGGACTTCTTGCATTCCTTTAGTCGCCTACGCAATACTATGATCTATGCCGGCGTCATGTGTGTTGGACGGTAAGCTTTCCTATGCGTGGATTTCTTCGATATAGAGTTCACTGAGACGCGTGTAGCGCAGTCGGAGGAGATGTCGACTGCTGCGCGCATCCGATATCAGGTTCCTGGTTCAGATTTCCTGCCAAGGCCAACCAAGCCTTCCATCACTCCGGGGTGGGTGAATTGGTACCAGACTTGTCTGGGAAGGATAGAGCGCTGACTTGTTCATCGGCTGGCCACCGCAAGTCATTGTATGGCCAAATACGCATTCAAATCGCCTCCACGATATCCCGTAGAAGTATAATGCGTGGCGTATCCCAAAAAGGGATCGAGTGACGCCGTCTTTTATCCGTACCTTTTAGAGTTCACGGAATGGTGGTATATTACGCTACACCAACATGGTCCACCCCTACTTTACGAATCCGCTGCAATTTCAACATATAGGAAGAAAATTAATTAAGAGAGGTTGCTGTCACAACAGCGCACCGCTCAGCACGCGTTAAGCCTCTACGTTTCGAAATAAAAAAATCCATGGAATATCACATACGACCAAAAAGTTACCAAGTTCGCTTGCACTTTGGACTGTATTGATGCCTTTCGATAATGGGACAGGATCGTGATCCTAGCTCTCTTTCTTCTTGTTGGAATGGTGGATTTATATGTCCTGCTTGCGGAGTCGAAACTAACCGAGAGGTGAACCACAAACCACCCTGTCCACCTAGGGCCCTATCGTATTCACAGTCCAGTTTTCCCTGGTTGAAGTCGATGCCAAGCATTCCAGTAATCGGAAATCGATCCATCGCCAGTTGGCGCGGGACATGTGATTTGGGTGCTGGTGGAGGTGCCGACCCAACGTGCGACTACAGTAGCCCACGTTCCACTTCCCATTTCGGGGGATGTGGCAGCCGAGTGAGGGAACATAGGGTGGAACCCGCCTAGAAAAGTTCTTCATAAGTTCAATGGTGTGCGAAGAGGTCAGGCGGAATACTTCACTAGCGCCTTTCTATTAAGTGTTTCGAAGCATCTTCAGTTGCGGTTCACTCCATTTGAACCAGGCTTCGCTCATCCGTCTCTGTTCCACATTTTCCTTCACCTCCTAGGCATCGGAATTGCTCCTCCTTCACGATGACCATCCTTTGTCTGCCCAGTATGACTCCACTATATTGTTAAGAGCTTAAAAATTGGTTCGCTTTACGGTTATGCTAGGAATTTCTGCTGAAGTTACACGCTCTCCTCAAGCTCTTTCTTGCCGTCCACTGTTTGGGTGATGTCAGGTGACCCTGAGCGAGCCTCTTTCGTCCATAGGACGGTCGCCAGGAAGAGGAGGACCGGGTTCAGAGCTGATCCTAGGCGAACATCTACAGTTACATCCATCTTCAGTCTTACTTAGTCTAGGATTCGTATCGCCACTTTCAAGCCTTCGTACAAGAGTCTTGTGGTCGCGAGATGATCCGGAACACTGCTTTCCCAAATTGCTCTCCAAGTGTGGGCAACGTAATCTGTTGTAAGCCTTCTCCAGGCGAACGTATCATGATGTCAGAAGCTAGAGTATTTACTTCTGCCGGTATTTCTCCATTAAAGGGTAAAAAAGGTGAAGGGCTGCGTCAGTCAATCCCTTTTGGGATGAGCCACCATTCTACTTCTACGGGATGTTGTAGAGGTGATTTGAATGCGTACTTGGTCATACAGTGTCTTGCGGTGGCTAGACGACGAACAAGTTAGCGCTTTATCCTTCCCAAACAAGTCTGCTATCAATTCTTCGACTCCGGAGGGATGGAGTTCTTGGTTGGCCTGAGCGGGAAAAATGAACCAGGAACCTGGTATCGGATGCACACAACAGCAGGCACCTCCTCCGACTGCGCTACAAGCGCCTATATTTCTTTATATTTTTACTTCTCCGTGAACTGCTAAAGATTGTGGCCTGGCTTCGAGGAAAGCCAGGTCCTTGAAATAACGCACCAGGCACTTTTTGGCCTGGCGTGGTTTCCTCACGGTGTTGTCCACGCTGATATCAAAGCTTCTTCCTGGCGTGCCTTTTCCTGTGGGATCTCATGCGTTTACACCAAGAGTTCTTCTCTATTAGCTTCATTTCTTTACAGTCAGTTACTGCAAACAGTGAAGAAGCCTCCCTAGTGCTGGATCTTTGGCCACTAGTGGTATCCCCAAATTCAAAACTGTCCCTAATTCGTGTACAATCGACGCTTTGTGACAGATTTTTCCACCGCAAACAGTCGCAACTCCCTAACTTCATTGATAGCGATCCTCTTAAATTCTGATCTATACCAGACGAATACTCGTTCTATTGGGACATGTAAAAGACGATTTTGTTTGAAAGTGACCTAGTTATTAACAATTCTTCTCAGGGCCGTCGCTAATTGCTTTATGACCACGAGGTGATTCTTCGCCTCAGTGCGAATCCACTGGGATGTGTAAACCTTTATTTTGGCAAAAAGAAGCCTAGTTGTAGAGAGCTTTTCTTGCAGAGATCGCTTATTGTTTTGTGATCCTTTTGGAAGCTCTGCTAATGATTATGAATCAACTTATGGAGTTGCGACGGTTTGCGACTTGAGTATCTGGCCATACAATGACTTGCGGTGGCCAGCCGATGAACAAGTTAGCACTCTATCCTTCCTAGACAAGGCTGGTACCAATTAACCGACCCTGGAGGGATGGAAGGGTTGGTTGGCCTGGGTGGGAAATCCGAACGAGGAACCTGGTATCGGGTGCACGCCTCCTCCGGTTAGCCTCACGCGCCCATATGGTGAAATGTCGGCGTGATAAGGATTTTCTGCTGGAATTTGTCTGTCAAATCTCTGTAAGTCGTTGATGAATCCGGTCCAAGGACGAGTTGTCGTAACTACCTTATTCTTTTGTACCCACGATGGTAGTAGCCTGCTGTGGTGGGCTCACGTCAACCTGGGTACTTACTGCTCTTGTTCCATGCCCTCGTGGTTTCAGGAGTATCTGCTTCCGTAGAAGACTAATATGTATATCTGAACCTTCTGCTAGTGGTCCACGAAGGGAGTGTTCTAAAGCTTTCCTAGGGAATCGGATACACATCGTAAATTATGGAAGCTAATACGCTTTTGGTTTCGTCATCACCATCCTCTGTGGAACTCCTCCTCCTCGACGCTACCCGAAGCAAGCCTTGGCCTTCAATGTCCTAACGAATGTTAGCTTGAAGGAGTGGTAGAGATCACGGTTGAAAAGGATATGCAATTAAACTGACTTCTGGGCATGCAGAGCCATTACCTGATGTCCTCCGCTTCCCTTCGGTAAACCCAGTTCAACGATCGTTGACCCCAATCAGAATCATGCGTTTGTAAGGATAGAAAAGGATAAGGGACGGCGTTACTCAATCCCTTTTGTGATGCGCCATGCATTCTACTTATGCGGGATGTCGAGAGGGTGATTTGAATAGAAATTTGACCTATACAATTAATTCCGGTGGCTAGCTGATCAAAACTTCGACCCACTACCCTTTCTAGACAAGTTTGGTACCAATTTACCGACCCCGAGGATGGAAGGCTTGGTTGGGCTGGGCGGCTAATCCGAACCATGAACCTGGTATCGGGTGCACGCAACAGCTGGCACCTCTTCCGACTGCGCTACTCGCGCCACTCCACCTAATAATCTCTATTTTTTAACACCCCAATGTAGCGACGGGAGGTTAATCAACTGCCAAGAGAAGGTCCTTTGGACTATGACAAGCTCCACAAAAATCTCTTTGGTTTCAGATACATCAGCCGTAGCTGACTCAATGTGTGTCATGCAGATCGAGAAGTTATGTGTGCGGCACAGAGGATTTCATGAAGAGGTATGTATCCAGTGATACACGACTCTATCAGCGAGCACCACTGAAATTCCAGGAGCCGCTTTGGCTTCAACCGACTGATCAACTGCGCCTATTACCTCAGATGATGCGAAGCAAGGTGAGGAATTTATCACAGTCTCACAACTTTTCTTCAGCGGCCAACAACTAGGGAAGGGTGATTAAATCGACAATGTGATGCCGCTGGGCAGAAGTGCTTTCCTATTATCAGAAACCAAAAATCACTATATTCACGTAGATGCGGCTCGGCGGACTAGTCGGACCTTTTAAATTTTAGGGCACTAGATAAGTTGGAATCTGTTCATAATAATCCAACTAAGGGATCATCTGGAATAGACTGTTTCTTATGAAGCTCAGATGAGGGACTACGTCTGTTTGCTGGGCAAAAAATTATTAATAAATTTTACTAGATTAAAATTAGGCGACACAGATAGACAGGATAAAGGACGGCGCCAGTTAATTCCCCTTGGGATGCGCCACGCATTCAGTTTCTAATGGGTATCTCCAATGCATTTTGAATGTACATTTGGGCGCACTGTTGTTAGGACGACTTTTCTAAATAATTTTTCATACCATAACTTCATATTCCAACGAAGTTGGGGTGGATCACGGTTAAGAAATCGCAACATACCTTCCTAACTTGCGTTATACATCGAAGAAACTCACGTCTAAGAAAAGGAATGGCCCTCCTCAATCCGTATAGCGCCCGTATTTCGCCTATACATTGACAAGGTGCAGGAAAGGGCGGGAGAATTCGGAGCCAGACTGGCGGGAAGTTTGCAACCGAGCTTGTACTATTCGACCGTTCTTCAGCCGTTGCGAAACTCGATGCAGACCAAGTCACGAGTTCCTACAACAACACAGTCGGCGGTCAGAAACCACGCCAGAATGGAGGTGAGTGTGTAGGGGCCATCATTTCTGCCAAGACGGTGCCTAGCATTTAATGGCTTCTTTATCCTAACGATGAGATTTTAGGTGAATACTGTCCAGTCATCTCGCCCCTGTGAACTGCAACCAGTACAGCGCCTGGAATTCTACATTGATCTCACGAATGCCAGAGCCCGAGCTTGGTCGACTAGCAGCTACTCTTCTGGAGACGTAAGTACTCCGTAAGGCGCTTTTTGTAGTACAGCTGCATCTGATAAGGGTCATTTCAGGACTGTGCATACTGCAGAAGTGTCGGAAAGCCGTCTGGTGGACACCCAAAGACGTCATGCCCTGCTCTGTTCGCGCTGAAGCCTTGTGCACTCTGTGGAGCTGATGGCTACGACAATCACACACTGATGTGGGTTCTAGTCAAACTTGCTGTTGTTATTCTCTCTGGGATGCGCCACGCATGCTACATTTGCATCATATCGTGAGGTCGGTCTGATTCTGTGGCCGTTAATGGTTCTTTGTTAGCTAACTCTTCAGCGGTTTAGTGCACCGCTTCTCTTCTAAGTACAGGTTAAGACGACGGAATCTTGGTTGTTAAGACAATGTACATTTTATTTATTTTTTGTTCATGAACTATTAAGTTGAGTCATAAATTTTGCAAAATTTCTGTTTTTTTTTCTCTGGAACTCCAAGTAAACCGCTGAAGCATTATATTCTGTTTGAAAGCCTGTTTCCAAGGGATCAGTTTTAGTTATGAATCGTTAATTTTCCTTGCGTTGTTGAAAAGTTTTATTCACTAGAACGATGAGTAAAAGTGAAAAATTGAGCGATTTCATTTGAATTAGTTCAAGCTCGGTGGCAACCCAGCAGCGGGGTCAAGCACATTCAGGAAGTCACCGGCAAGTCCACTTCTAACCGAATTAATTATTGGAGTTGTTATCAGAAGTTCCTTTTCGCCCAGAAAAGCAACAAAGATAAATCACCTCCAGGAACACCAACTGCTGTAAACAAAAGGCGCCTCCGTAAATCCGTCAAGTCGAATTCTTCTCAAGCCACACTAGGACTGACTGCTGATCTCCACACCTCCCAGTGAACCACCGCTCGTCGGTTGCAGAAGGTTGGAAGGTCGCCAAAATCGCCTTCGTCAGTGCCTCATGCTTTGACGGAAACTCAAGTAAATCGCGGGCTTCCGACTGCCGAGAGCTCCGGCACCGGTTCAGGTGAGGGGGCTTGGATCGAATCCTTCTAGTGATGGAAAGGGGATGCCTCGCTGCAACTGTGAAGCTGGAAAGCTATAGCGGAACGCAACGAGCTGGGAGTTCTGACGTCAAAAAACGGGGGACTGACGAACTGACGTCTACCGAAAGAAGGACCTGCTTTGCATTTGGAGGACGTGTAGCGGTCACCACACCGGGAGCTGGTCCACTTAGTCAATCCCTCCTCGACGCTTGCTTTTCCCATCAACTGGACTAGTTCCAGTAAAAATTAGTGGAGAAAGAAGTCGATACGAGCCAATGTTTTACCCATCAGGGCAATGACCGACCGCTTACGGCACTTCAGACGCTGGCGAAAATCCAGGAATTGGGCTAGACCAAAATCAAGCAAACGCCATACACCCCGGACATTGCGACGTCTGACTGCCACTGCTTCGGTAGATGCACCACTCCCTCCATGGTAGGCGCTTCGCCGAAGTCGATGAGGGCACGACGGCGGTACACGACTTTTTTAGGTCGAAGCCGACCAAATTCTACAGAGATGTAATCTACTCAGTTTGTGAAAAACGGAAGAAACTCACTGAGAATAACAGCAATTACGTCGGTCAGGTCAATCATCCTTCTTTTGTGGTATAATCTTATTTTTGCTGTAAGACAAATTTCGGTGCAAAATATTAGGCTGTCCAATAATTCCTGTCCGAAAATTTTCAAAATTCTATAATTTTCCTTAGAAGTGTTATAATATCAGGAAAGTGTAAAAGCCTTCTAGAAGGTTCTCCAGAGTTCCACGCTAGGGGTATATAAGGCACAGTCGCCGCTTCTAGCTACCAGTACAAGCTAAAATGGACCAAGGTCGAATTCGTACGTTCGTGTACTACGAGTGTCGTCCGCATCACAAGGAGTTTCTCGAAAACCTGGTCACTGGGGATGAGAGCTGGGTCCTCCACGACAACGTCGCCCGCCGTGTCGTCTGGATCCCGCGCGGAGAAGAGCCGACGACGACGCCGAAAGCCGATCTGCACCCACTGAAGATCATGCTCTGCTGCTGGTGGGACGCCAAGGGCATGCTGTACTTCGAGCTGCTCCGGCAAGGCAGGACGGTCACCGTCCCCATCTACACCGATCAGCTCGAGAAAGTAGCCGCCGCCGTCCGAGAAAAGCGTCCCCGACGGGCCTCGGTCCACCTGCTGCACGACAACGCGCGTCCCCACGCGGCGAAGGAGACCCAGCAGAAGTTGGCGACGCTCGGCTGGGGAACGGTTGCCCATCCGCCGTATTCCCCGGACCTCGCCCCCTCCGACTACCACTTGTTCCGCCCGCTGAAGCAACATTCGGCCGGAAGAAAATTCACCAACTACGACAACCTCAAATCCGACATCGCGGACTTCTTCGAGTCGCTGCCCCCGGAGTTCTGGGCGAAGGGCATCGGCGACCTGCCCAATCGATGGGCCACTGTTGTGGATAACTGTGGTGATTATATTGTTGATTAGACTTGTTTTTCAATAAAGTTGAAAAATTAAAAATGGTGAAATTTTCGGACAAGAATTATTGGACAGCCTGGTATATGACTCAACCTAATAATTTGGGATGGGATCAGGACGCAACCGCTCATAGAAAACGTAGCCAGTGATCAATTCTGAAAAGCGCAACTGTTGCAATGGCGTAGAACATCCTGCAAGGCAACCAGTGGGTGCAGGTTCGAGTCCCGCCTTGCGCTAGAGTTTTGGTAGCGTCAAAACATGGTTACAGCGGCGTATTACCTCTGTAACAACCACTTCGGGCTTAAAGAAAATGACTAGTAGAATCTGTTCATCTTCCAATGGGTTGCAAAAGTATAGCGAAGATTTCCGCGCACGTAGCCTAGTTGGCTGAGGCGCCAGCGTCTCGAATCGATTCTGAGGTCGGGTCTGAAGTAGAAACTCTCCATCCGGAGTTGCCGCTGACTTGTCCTTAGGTTGGCAACCTGATGTTGGATCCGATGCCGATTCGGATATTCCGGATCCGCCATGTTTTCAAACCCAGGTCCAAGGGATTGGGCGAACAATGGGATCTTAGAAAAGCCCAAATCATATGACGATTCGGAACTATTGTACTATGACAACTTCTCGGGTCGAGGAGAGGTCGAAATTTTTTTCGCCCAAACCTCGTCTAGGGGAGTTATTTGGGGTGCTGATCACGAATCTGACATCTGTTTTTCGTTTTACGTTGGAGTACGGTAGTTACAGTAGGTGCGGGTGACTAAGGCTGCCAAGCTCATGGTCACCGATTTCGCCCAATCGTCGGCTATAGGGGTTATCTGTGGTGCTACGAATGAGCACAGCATGCAAGCGGTCCCGCAGCGATCGCCTGAAAATTCGCAAATCTGCGGGAAACTCTTCGATACGCGAAGGCTTAATCGAGAGATAGCAATCTAAGCATCATGGCCCTCCAGGCACTGTTCCACAACCGAAGCCAGGAAGAACTGCGCGACTTCAAGCTGAAGGACGTCGTTGACAAGTCATCAGCACTTATGTAACCTAGCGTACTCCAGTGTAAAACGAAAAACGGATCTCAGGTTCGTGATTAGCACCCCAAATAACCCCCTAGCCAAAGTTTGGACGAAATCGGTGACCAAGATCCTTGGCGGCCTTAGTCACCCGCACCTACCGTAACCTACCGTAATCGGCCGTATTTTGAAAACGGATCTCAGATTCGTGATCAGCACCCCAAATAACCCCGCTAGCCGAAGTTTGAGCGAATTTTTTTGACCTTTCCTCGACCCTTGGAGTTGTGAAAGTACAATAGTCCCGACGATTCGAATAGGGGCGATTTTCACCAGATCGGATTTCGGATAATTTAAAAAATTGATTTTATCAGAAATCTGATGTCGCATCAGTCAATATCCGATGTGAGCTCCAAAATAAATCAGTCGTTTGGATCGTAGGAAATTCCTTCTTGTTAAAGCTTCTCTTATCTGAATGATTCTCCAAAATCCAAGGTTTTCAAGCATGCCATTATTCGCATAATCGTTTCAACCGGGTATCAAAAATGCGACGATTTGAATTATCCGACTCGGCGTCGGATCAAATGTCTATTGACCACCGCAAGGTACCGTATACCAGATAAAGATTCAAATTACCTTCGTTATATCGCTAGGTAGAGCAATTCGTGGCGCATCCCACAATCGGCTTGAATAGTGTCGGCCAAGGAAACGTTCATCTACGAATTCAGGCACTGTCCCTCTCAGCAGAAGATCAAGTTGGAGCTGAAGGAGGACTATCTTCGGCGAGCGGATATCCGACGACAGGCGCGTATGGAGATGCGTATGGAGACGTGCCAGCAGAGCAGCATTCCTTTTAGGATTATGCAGTGGAGCGTCTAGTCCTGATTCACAGAAGCTTACCACCTTGTAGCTGAGTTGTAATTTCAACCCTGTGAATAGAATTGCCGTAGGTTCTTGACCTATATGGAGAGTTTTAGATACGCGTTGTAAGATGTTTTATTGCGATTGCTGTAGATAGACATTGTACATACATATAACGTGGTTCCATTGAAATGTAGAAATATTAAAAGAGAACCTATTTACAACACAATGAAGAATTTATTTGTGACGGTGATCGATCCGATTCGTTCCATTCAAGTCAGATGAGGCGCTGGCTGTGGCGTGCACTCCGATCCAAGGTGCTTGGTTCAGATTTCCCGCCCAGGCCAACCAACCCTTCCATCTGTGGCCGGTGAATCGGTGCCAAACTTTTCTGGGAAGGTTAAAGCACAGGCTTTCAACGTCCATCAGCTGGCCACCACAAGTCAAACAGGCCACAAGTCTATAGGCCACATTTGAATTCCTTCCATGTTATCCCGCAGAAGTAGAATGCGTGGCGCATCCCGGGAAGGTTTGACCGGCGGCGATTCTTATCCTCTGTGGAAACGGAATTTCGTTACAAATTCTAAAAAAGGCAACATAGATACGTGCTTCCAACCAGGGAGATGCAGTGTGGTGTCACTTGCTCTACCTCGTTATGGATGTTTGGTTGCCAGCAAAACTCTTGCGCCAGGCGGGACTCGAACCTGCACCTTCTGCTTTCCGGGCAGCGATGCTACGCCTTACACCACCAGCGCTGTGTGACCGAACATGTAGCCTCAATACCAACCGCTCCAGACGTAGCATCGCTGCCCGGAAAGCAGAAGGTGCAAGTTCAAGCAACGCCTGGTGCAAGAGTTTTCGCAACCAAACATCCATCTAGGAATTTCTATCTTCTATTCTATTTCAGCAAACGTGTACTTAAGAATATTAGTCAGCGTATTAGTGAATGAAATGTGTGTGAATATAGGGCGCGTGTAGCGCAGTCGGAGGAGGCGCCGACTGTCGCGTGCACCCGATACCAGGTACCTGGTTCGGATTTCCCGCCCAGGCCAACCAAGCCTTCCATCCCTCCGGGGTCGGTGAATTGGTACCAGACTTGTCTGGGAAGGATTGAGCGCTGACTTGTTCATCGGCTGGCCACCGCAAGTCATTGTATGGCCAAATACGCATTCAAATCGCCTCCACGATATCCCGTAGAAGTAGAATGCGTGGCGCATCCTAAAAGGGATTGAGTAACACCGTCCTTTATCCTTTATGCTTACTAGTGAATGTATTGGTGACCGACATCTTACAGAGCTCATGTGCCTAACGACAGTCATCAGACTTTGGTGCGGTCGTGGGGTACTCCGATGTTCAGCTCCAGAAGAGTTGCCTTGGAAGAAGCCTACGATATGAAATGTTGACGAATTCTGAAACTCCTCATGCCTTCCCTCACTTGTGCGAGTCATAGATCGTTCTTTGTGTTCGAATGGGCGCACTACCTTTTTCTCAATGAAAACAGAACTTTCCTTGTTTCTTCCATTTCTTCCTCGACTGTATAGAAGCGCTCCAGGCCGCTTCTTTCCTTCTGCCACGTTATGGACCAAGGTGTCACACATCATCCCGCTAAGTGTCGATTAGCACGAACGAGCACTAACAACGTTTCCCTGTGACGTGCCAAAGTGGCCCAGTAGTTGAGACATTATTCAAAGAGCAGGAACAGCGTTGTGTCATTCGTTCAGGGCTTGCACGAAGCTTATGTTAAGACAACCAAAGGTTAAGAGAAACGAATTGAATCGAAATATGAACGCTTAAGATCGCTCCTTCTAGTCGCTCACGCTCACGCTTGCACCACAGCTGTAACACCTTCGTCGCCCTTTAATTCTGGTGCTTCGTGTTGTTGCCTTGGGTGCATGCTCCGTCGAGCATGACTCTCTAGATTCATCTTTAGACGACGTTGAATGCTTAGTTATCAGAAGAGGGGTAGGGAGAAAGCTCTTTGAGGAATTCGGTAGAGTACGAAGGTCATTGTAGTGGAAAGGCTGGAGCGGTTCAGAGCGGACTGTTCCTAGTGTCTTTCATTTCCTTTCCTTCCTCTTCCTTTCATTACGTGGTAGGTGAATTACAGAAGAACTCCAAGGAGACATCTATTGGGGGGGGGGGCAGAAGTAATGAGACTCCCCATGCCGTGTCCATATATCTCGTGGCTGGAGTCTGGCTTCATGCTTATCGTATTTGTATGTTTGTATGCTACTTACTGAAGCCCATCTGAGAAATTACCACTTTCGCCATTTTCAGAAGCATGCCAAAACCGCAGTCTGTCTCATGCCGAAACCCCAATCTGACGGGTCGACCTGTGTCGCGCAAATCTCCCCCAATTCCCAACCCCGAGCAGCCTGGGCTCAATATTCACGCAAGATGAGAAGTACGTCTTCTACCTTAACCCTGCCAAGCAGCGAGTCTGGGTGAGGCCTGGTGACCTGTTACTGACCTTCGTTCGGCGAGATGCTCACGGCGAGAAGCACCTTCTGAGCTTTTGGGTCTGCGCCCATAGACCGGTATACTTGAAGCTGTTTCCCAAGAGCACTACGATGAACTACAAGGCCATGGTGAACGAAATAGAAGATATGGGCCGGCGACTCGCTCTTATTCATTCGCAGCGCGTCAAGAAGGTTCTCCTATTCGACATCGCCGCACTCCATCGGGAACAAGTGACCACGGATAAGCTTGCCCAGCTGGGCTACGTTCACATGCCTCACCCACCGTATTCGCCGGACATCTCTCCATGCGACTACCACTAATTCTTGAGCCTACAGGACTTCCTGGTGGGAAGGGACACAAGAACCCAAGCAGTACTTGACAACCATATCGAGCAGTTGATCAACACCAGGCCAAAGCAGTTCTGGAAGGATGGGAACAAGAAGTTGGCTGAGCGATGGCAGCAAGTTCATTGCCCTTAATGGCAAATACATTCCTCAGCATCGTTGAGTTGTAATTGAGTTATAAAGATATAAAGAATTTTTTTCAGTTAGTCTCGTTACTTTTGTCCCCCCCCCCTAATACTTTGTGCACTTTAGAATTAAATCCTGCGCTGCTCATCCAGAGTACTGAAGAGTATGCCGACGTTGTATGCTTTGATACGAGGAAATCTGAGAATTGAATGGACACGAAGCGAAAGCTTTTGTGCCAGACACATTGAAATGCGCCAGAATTCAAAACACTGTTCGAAAGCTCGATTCCTCCTTTTCCCTGCAGATTTCCACAGATGCTAGAAAACATCTGTGGTAGTAGGAAGTTCAATCCCGTGCGTCAGCTGCGCCGGCAGACAATCTTTTGAAGCTACTCGAACTAACCTCTCCAAAAGCTGCACAAAAAAACGTAGCCACCGTAGTCCGAGAGTCATTCATTTATTCATTCAGCAACACACATGCGTATATCTGTACAAAAGAACAGAGTGCCATGAACATGAACAAAGAAAAGAGGAGGAAAATATGTATCATTTGACGTCAAACCAAGTGATCGTGTCTGACGGTCGAGGACAACCTAGAGTGACGTCGTCATCCACGAGAGCAGCTCCAGCCCATTCTTGGAGTAGGAGCGAAAGCTTCAGAAGGAGGAAGTAGGGGCGACTCCGTGCCGTGACATGGGCACGCGGAGACACTGCGTAAAGTGGGTAACTAGACGGACATCTTTGGAGGAAAGGAAACGGTTGAAAAGAGCACAGTGGATGGGAATCGGAAACACCTACAATAGCATACGCTTGGACTTCTACGAATATAATGTGTATCGACTGATATCGATCGACGTGTGGTGGTGGTTACTCGACGCGGCACTTCTTCTCGGGCGGTGAAGAGTGTGACGTCGACGGACTCATCACAGACGTGCGAAGATCCATGATAGACGTTAGCTGAAATCGATCAATATATCGATGGGGTCTATCTGTTGTACATGTACATATAAACACCTAGTAGTTGCTGAATATTGCCGAAAAGGATAACTGAATTCAGTAAGGGATGGGGAGTAGGAATGGCGCCCATGGCACCAAGAAGGATGAGCCATGCATTCGTCTTTTAATTGAGACTGCAAAGTTAAATTTGAGAAGGTATTGGCTTTAGCAGCGTAGAATGCTCGGCTACGTCTTCACGAATTCTACGTTCTTACTGCCTTATTATGCCCCTACGAACCCTGAGCCGCACAAAAGCATGATGAACGCATGCTCAGCTGCTCATTTCTCAAGAACGAATCAAAAGAACTATGACTGAATTGGAGTAGTAACGAAAGTGAGAGTAGGCCACCGAAGTTGAAGGATTCTGACGTTCGATATGGAATCACCATGACGTAGGTGGACCATCCACCTCGTGCATTTCACTGGCAACCGCCATACGAGGCCGTATGCGACTGAATCCAATAGGATTTCAGAAGAGCATCATCGGGACCATCAATGGGTTGGTAGAACTCTTCAAGACAACCCGTAAAGAAGGTGTGATGCCGTTCATGCCTCATGAGCGAAAAGGAACCATTGGATCATTCTGGCACGCGGTAGGGTGAAGGGAGGCGTCACTGGCACTTGATCGAAAAAGCCAACAACGGTTCGATAGGTGAGGGATGAATCAGCTTCAAATAAGGCTGATGAACAGGCTAGAATTTCATCTATATGAACCCATATATGAATAATTGGTAATGGTAAATGACGGCGTTATGCAATCCATTATGGGTTGTGCCGCGCATAGTACTTTTACGGGGATATTGACAGGAAATTTGAATGCGTATCTGCCTTACACAACGACATGAGGCGGCCATCCGTTAGACATTTCGGAGTTCTATCTTTCCCCACAGATCTGGTACCAATTCACGCACCCTGGATCGGGCGATTGAGTACCACCGCCGTTTGTCCATTAACCCAACCTCATTTTGGCTTAGTAAACCGATTCATGTGCTTTAAAATCATTGAGAGCAGTCGAAAAGGCGCTGACTCTCGATGCACACCGCGATGCGATTCATGGTTTGATTCCCGACCGGGGCAACTAATGATTCTGCTCATTTTGAGGTCGGTCAATTTCCATAGGACCTGTATTGAAGCAACTAAACACCGCTGGCTTCAGGCGTGGGTGTTAATTTCTAGCCTTTAAAATTTTTAGCGATTTTTTCCTTTTTCAACGATGTCTTGTTCAATTTGGAGAGCGTCTATTTTGATTTGGAAAGTGTCCGTCTCGGTTCCAGACGAATCCAGCTCACTAAATCCAGCTCAGGCGTCCAGTTTGACGTCTAAATTCTATGATGGATTTCGACTCCACTACTCCCCTGAATTTGTTCGAGATCAGCGGTGGATGCGTCAAGATATGAGGGTTCTAAACCAACTTCAGGAAAGAAGCGGTGAAGTAGAGAAGGTCACAGGACTGCACTTCTGCTCACATGTTCAGGAGCGTTCTTAATGCCTTCCTAACGGCAACTATTTTCGGCAGTTTTCAGACTTCATGGTGAATTTTTCTCAAGGCCTTCCTCCACGTATTATAGGTCGAAGATCTCACAATAGCAAATATATCGTGAGATCTTCGATCCAGTGCAATTTTTAGCAGGCTAGTAAGTACGAACGACAACTGTTTTGAATGACAGCTTTATAGGGCGAATTCCTGCTACCTCCTATGGATGGGTGTACTAGACTCGGCTGTTCTTTAAGATTCTCGCCGAATGTTAAAGTTCTTCTGACACATTTCTAGTTGAGAGGGCTGTAGGTGCGCCATGAATGAATCCTGGAGGAAAAAATGGAAGCTATAGCGAAAAAATCGGGTCTATCCCTACTGGAGAATGTGCTGGCCGTGGCACGCACCCGATACTAGGTTTCTATGGTTGGCAACTAATTTCGTGGACCCTCAAGAATCTTCAGCAGAAGTATTTATTAACAAATAACTAATGACAATCTTTAATCAAAATAAAATCCCTCAGAACGCAGAAGTGCTTCCCATATATCAGGTAGCTGGTCTATCCCACGGCCATAGAATTATTGTGCTTTTAAGGTCAGGAATCTTTGGAGGTGCATTTGGACCCGGTCCACATTATTAAATCGTCTTCCAACCAAGAGCACCGAACTAGAAATGTGATAGTCACTCGGCGCAAGGTCTGGGCTGTAAGGTGGATGAGTTCGACGCTCCCAGTCAAGGTCTTCTATTTTTGAGGCGTCCTCCGATTGGTGGTGTCAAGAAGGTATTAACTCCTGGCAGCTGGTCAAGAACGGTTCCAGCATTAATGCTGTAATCTACTCTTCTCAACCTGGCCGCGCGCAGGCTGAACTCCGCTGGAATCGGTTCAGACAGATTTTCAGGAGCGGAATTACCTATCAGCAAGATAACGCCAGATCACACGTCACGAATCGGGAGCTTCAAAGAATCGAAGACCTTAGCTGGGAGCGTCTAACTCACCCACCTTACAGCAGAGGCTGTGCGCAAAATGACTAGCACCTTTATAGCACGCTGCAGCACTTCTTGGTTGGAGGACGATTTATTAATGTGGACCATGTCAAAATGCATCTCCAAGGATTCTTGGCTTCAAAAGCACAAGAATTCTACAGCTGTGGGATGGGCCAGGCAGCTGATAAATGTGAAGCAGTCCCGCGTTCCAACAGATCTTATTTTGGTTGAAAGCTGTTATGTGTTTATGAACACTTTTCTTGAAGGCGCTTGAGAGTTCACGAAATTAGTTGCCAACCTAATAGTTCGGGTTTCCCGCCCAGACCAACCATCTCTCGGAGTCAGTGAATTGGTACCAGACTTGTATAGCCAGAATAAAGCAATGCTTTGTTCATTGGCTGGCCACCGGAGGTCTCCTATGGCCAAATATGCATTTAGATCGCCTCCACGACATCCCGTAGAAGTAGAATGCTTGGCGCATCCCATCCTAAACCACCGTATGCCCCACCCCTCCGATTAGAACAGATCCGACAGAACCGTGGTGGTCGCGTATGGTGAACGGCGTGAGGTCTGCCTTTCCACGGGGAGTGCGTTAACAAAGAGAGTCCCTCTGTGCCGAACATGAAGAGGGCGAGATTCTCAATGCGACTCATCGTCGGTGACAAATCACCGTCGGTGCCAGCGATCCACCTAGAGCACGGCCGACCGTCGGCGGTACCTTAAGAGGGACGTCTCAATGAGGTGATGCAACCTCATTAGTCGCCTCATGAGCGCACCTCTTCTGGACGTCCTTATCGCCGGCGATAGAAAACGCCACCGCCGACACCGACACCGACACCACACGACCGTAATCCGATTACGATTCATTATTTAACACCTGCTCACACACACACGCACACACGGCCACGTGTACACATTGTGACACCTTTTGATGAAGAACAGTAGCCGCGCCGCCGGCCGGGTGTCGGAAGAGCTTAGGAGGTGCTACTAGACCTACCGTGGCTGGAAGAGCACCGGCTTGATTCCGAAGCGCATCGAAGCACTCCTGACAGCGCGGCTGCTCGAACGAGCTCGACACAATGCCGTAGTCGGTTGTTCTCTGAAGCATCGATGGAGATTAGCTAATCGACTAATCAGTACAACCGAGAAACTTCTCGGGAAACCGGCTACTCACATGACATGAGAAACACTTCACACCGCTGAAGTACTCATTCTCTTCTTTCTTGACTTCCGGCGAGCCGCTCGAGCCGCTCTCGTCGTTCGACTGGAACGAAATAAAAGGTGATCTTCGGATTTTACTTCGAAGGTGACAAGGTTTGACATTAAGTGTGGTTGTTCTTCGCACGTTGAAGCTGTGGGTTTTTAATAAAGAATAGCGAAAGTGAAAAGAAATGAAATTACAAATTTATTCTCACTCCAAAGTGGTTCGTTTCGCCACCCATCTCCAGACGAACCTTTTTTGTTATAACACCTTTCCGGTGGCTCATCAATGAAGAGGCAGGTGTTAATGAAAAAATTTGTTATAGTTATGTCATGCTGAATGTTCAAAATTAAAAATAATTAAAAATTGACTAAAAATACAAAAATTATAGTTAAAAAATTAAAGTATTAAAATTATCTTAATTATTACATCCAGCTAACCTTAATGCTTTTAAACGTCAAATGTTTAAAAAAAACTTTAATTTTATGCCTTATGATTAATTTTATACCTTATGTTCCACGTTTTCCAGTTTTATATATGAATTTCATAGTTATTTGTATATAAGCTAGCTGTTTTTTATTTAAAGTAAGGTTAAATTTTTCAGAGTTTGAAACAGTGAGCTGAAGGAGCAGTGACACAGTGAGCTAAAGACGGTGAATAGGATCAGGGGCTGTTTCTTGGTGGTCATTGTTTTTTTTTTGAAACTGAACAGCAGTAAATGTTGATAAAGAACCGAAGAATTCCGCTCCATTTCTGCTCCACGCTTACTACATGTCTTCAGATGCCGCAGCAGCTTCAGAAATCTGTTGCCATAGAGGCATAGTGACCGCCCAGCACTATGAATCAAGTGCGCGATGCTGGAGGTAGAGCGATTCCCACCGGAAAGATAATAGTCTGATCCTGAGTTTCAAGCTATAGTCGACGTTCAAGGATACTTTTTTTAGGCTCTGAAGAAAGCAGCAACTCCAAAACATAAAGCAATAAAGGAAAGTGGGCTACGAGAACCTATCTTTTTGGGATGCGCCATGCATGCTACTTCTACGGAATATCATGAAGGCAATTTGAACATGTATTTGGCCTGTGCAATGGGCAGGTCAGTGTTTTACCCTTCCCAGACAAGTCTTGTACCAAGTCACAGAATACGGAGGGATGAAATGCTTGGTTTGCCTCGACGGGAAATCCGAGCCAAGAACGGGAAATCCGATGCACGCGACAGCCGGCGCATCTTCCGACTGCACTACATACATACCACTCGCCGTTTAGCCATTAATTAGTTGTGGAACCTTGAGCAGAGCTCAGACTCTATCTGGAATGAGTCTTCTAAGGTGAGGAGGCCCGTGGTAAGATTTGCTGGTGTTCGCCACTGGTAGACAGGATTTCTTTAGATGAGACATCAACACCAGACTGGCCACCAGCAGGTTGATATCTTCTTCTTGAACGTCCGGACATCAGACCTGTCGCTGGTCGTCGAACTCGTTTATCGAGGGGCACTGCACTGGGCTATTCTGTCACAAGGCAGAAATAACTGAATTTAAGTCGGCATCCATTCGAGCAGGGCGCCTGTAGCGCAGTCGGAGGAGGAGGCGCCGACTGTCGCCTGCACCCAATGCCAGGTTCCTGGTTCGGATTCCCCGCCCAGACCAGCCAAGCATTTCGTGCCTCCGGGGTCGGTGGCTTGGTACCAGACTTGTTTGGGAAGGATAAAGCGCTGACTTGTTCATCGACTGGCCACCGCAATTCATTGTATGGCCAAACACGCATTCAGGTCGCCTCCACGACATCCAGTAGAAGTGAAATGCGTGGCGCATCCCAAAAGGGTTAGTGTAATACCATGCTTTATCCTTATCCTTTATCCATTCGAGCAAACCGACGATCAAGGGGCTCGAGATCTATCCACTGTGTAACATACAATTTAAGTGGAAATTTGCAAGGTTAATTAAATGAAGAAAGCTGCGCTGCAGTGCGAGTATGACACCTGTCTTCATAGAGCCTTACTGGGGCCAGATTCATCAACCGCTTACCGCCCTCTAACAGGGAAAATACCGCCAAACCTGATGCTGGATGAATGTCATATCAGAGGTTTGGCGGTATTTTCACCGTTAGAAGGCAGTAAGCGGTTGATGAATCTGTCCCCTGTAGTACAACATCACCTACTGTAGGTACAGTACCGCACAGGTCCTTTAGTCAACTGCCGAAAAAGCAGCGTTCCAAAGCGGCTTTTTAATAACTTTAAAAAAATCAAGTGCTTGTGAAAGTAGACATATATTTGAGCTCAGGAGCTTGAGCTCTATCTCTTGACATGTAAATCTCAGTAGACTTGAGCAATGCGTATAGGCCCGACAGAATCAATCGAGTGGGTGCGACAACCTGTAGAGCGAGCCGTTTGGGGAGTTTTATCAGAAATTCCTAGCCGTCCTAATCAAGAATTGCTCTAAGACTGTCCAGCTTTCGTTTGGAGTGGGCCGTGAGCAATGCATACAGAATCGAACCTATCAATCGAGTGGGCGGACAGCCTGTAGGGTGTACTTGCCCAGCATTGCGGCGCTCATACTATGTAGCTTTTCACCATTACGTCGGCATGAAACATTTTCTGAAGAAGTTAAGGATTTAACTAAGCCCGTGAGAAATATATCGAGAGTTGACCAGGTAAAGTAACTCACGGGTCCTTCTTCTACCGTAGTTTAATCCTAAAGTATGGATGCTGACGGTGATGCGAGATTCTAGAGTAGTGGAAAGCCTCAGCTTTTCAGATGTGCACTTTTCGGCATAACATGCTGAAAGATTACTGGTTGCTGCTAGAATTTCCTCGATAGGCTTAGAGTGCCTGGTGGCTTCGATAAATTCAGCGGATCTTACATCTGTGAGCGCATGGTAGCGCAGTCAAAAAAGTTCCGACCGTTGAGCGCCCCCAATTCCAGGTTCTTGGTTGGGATTTCTCGCCGGGTCAGTCAAGGCTTCCATACCACTGGAGTCGGGGTGAATTGGTTCCTGACTTGTGTGAGAAGGGTAAAGCGCTGCATTGTCCATCGGCTGCCCATCTCAAGACATTGTATCACCTGTATCACCTGTCGTCACGTTGATCATCGACTTGCTCGAGCGGGCGCCAGCAGCGTCTCCATTCGTCCCTGTCGCGTGCCAGAGTGCTCCAATGGATCCTCCTCGCTCGAGAGACACGAAGAGCGTCATAGCGGTCGTTCAGTGCTTTCACGAAGAATTCCGACCAACGCGTTGGTGGGAGTCCCGGTGTTCTCTTGACATCCCGCGGAATCCAGTCGGTGACGGCTCTCGTCCAGCGGGTCTGCGAATCGCATTACGTGGCCGGCCCACCTAATTTTCGACGACTTGGCCCATGCGACAACGTCTCTGATCTTCGAACGTCGGCGAAGCTCGGAACTCCGGAGGCCTTCTCTCACTTGCGTGAGTCGTGTCACTCCGAGCATCGTCCTCTCGATTCCACGCTGCGCGACGCTGATCGCGTGTTCATCCTGCTTTCGTATAGCCCAGGTCTCTGAGGCGTATGTTAGGACAGAAGAACGGTAGAGTCGAATAGGTGGACACGGAGTCGGACGTTCTTCGTCTTCTTCGCGACTTCTTCGACGCTCTTGAAAGCTCCCCAAGCCGCTCGTCTCCTCCTGCTCAGCTCTGGCGCTAGGTCGTTGGCCATATTGACTTCGCGACCCAGATAGACGTAGCTGGAGCATTCGGAGATGTTCGTTCCGTTGAGCGAGAGTGGTGCATCAAAAACTTGTCCGTTTCTTAAGGCATTGTACATGCATTCAATTCCCCTCCTCGAGAGTGGATGACCCCTCTTAATTGGAATTGAACAACGCCGTCCTGTATACGTCTACCTACTGCTGAGCTTGGGCTTCCTACAGAAGACGGATCCAACAGTTACCCACATGCCGCTCGGTGACTACAGAGGCTCCCGACGACGGCCATCGCTTACAAATCGTCTAATGAGCAGCATTATTTAGCGTCGTCTTACGCAACGTCTTCTCGCCCCGACGCAACGCAGCGCAGCGGTTGACGACGCTGGTCGGTGCGAGTCTGGGCTGCGCTGCGCTTTACGACTACATCGATGGCACGATTCGCATAATTGAGGTCGAGTCTGCGGGTCGTTTATGATGATGTTTGCTAAGCATTTGCCACATTTACTGCCGATACACCTGGCAGACGTCGGACGTGCACACTGGGTACGGTAGACGGGCCGCAGGGAGGTCAACCCTTGGACAAGCTAGAGATATTTGAAACCTTGGGAGGGTACGTCTTGCCTAACGACGGCCTCGTCGACGGAGCAGGCAGGATGGCGATGTTGCCCACAGTTCTTAACTATTTAAATGGCCACAGGTCAGCTTCATTATAAAGTATCCACGGAAAAAAAGGTTTTGACTAGGTTCAGTTTCACTTTTTAACGGAATCCTCTCGAAAAGTGATAGTGACTGGAAGCCTAATCATCTTTAGATGGATTGTAGGATTCCACTCTATTGTAGCATTCTGGGCGCGTGGAGCGCAGTTAGAGGAGGCGCCGGCTGTCGCCTGCACCCGATTCGACCCAGGTTCCTGGTTCGGATTTCCCGCCCACGCCAACCAAGCTTTCCATCCCTCCGGGGTCGGTGAATTGGTACCAGACTTGTCTGGGGAGGATAGAGCGCTGACTTGCTCATCGGCTGGCCAGCGCAAGTCATTGTATGGCCAAATACGCATTCAACACGCCTCCTCGACATCCCGTAGAAGTAGAATCCATGGCGCATCTCAAAGAGGATTGAATAACGCTGTCCTTTATCCTTTATCCTTTTGTAGTATTCTATTAGAGCAGACCGAATGTTTCCGCAGTTTTATTGCTCAGAATGGATCGGTTTTGTTTATCTGCTAAGCATTCAACGAATGATAGGAGGTTTTAGTACCATTAGTGCAATTACCTTGAAAAATGGGTACTTTTAAATGCTTACAAAATATCTATAGAATAATTACAAATTTTTCGTCGAACTGGAAAGTCTTCAGATGAAGTTGGACACTATCCAAACTAAATTGAACGCTCTCCTATGCAAGCCTGACGCTTTCAGTTCATGCAGGTCCAACAAGACACTGTCCGATACGCTTAGAATAATTTTTCTCGGAGAAATTCGGAATTTTTGGAAATTTTGAAATTTGTCCCCACCAAGAGGGATACATATTGTTCAAAATTTTAAAAAATTCTTAATTTTTCTAGAAAAATAATGGTTTATAGCGTGTTCTGAAGTGCAAAACTACAGCAAAAATATTCTAATAAGAATCTAGGAATCATTTTTTGCTTATTTTGCACGTGGAAAGCCAGGAAGATAAACAACTTAAGTACGATTAAAAGATGGCGTTTAAAACAAAAACGAACAAATTAATTTGAAGCCTTCAAAGCGGGATTAATTAAGAAGAGCCCTGGGGCCGGATTCATCAACACTAAACCCTTGGGTATGTAGAGTATATGGGGTGGAGATAAGATAAGAGTCAGGTAGAGATAAGGTAGGAGTCAGAGACGCAAGCTTCATCGTGAGTATTTCTACCTCCTATACCCGCGGGTTAGTCGTTGATGAATCCGCCCCCTGGACATGTGTAGTCTTTTATACTGCCTCAAAGAGCTAGGTAGAGCGTTTTTCTTTGAGAACTTCAAAAACCAAGGGCCGGATTCATCAACGACTAACCCGTGGGTATAGGGGGTAGAGATACCCATGATGAAACCTGAGGCCGGATTCATCAACAACTAAACCCATAGGTATGCGGGGTATAAGAGGAGAGATAAGATAAGAGTCACGTAGAGATAAGGTAAGAGTCACAGACACAGGCTTCATCGTGGATATCTCTACCTCCTATACCCATAGGTTAGTCGTTGATGAATCCGGTCCCTGCGTCTCTGACTCTTACCTTATCTCTACCCATTATACCACGCATACCCACGGGTTTAACAGTTGATGAGTCCTGCCCCAGGTTTCAGCTCGATTAGTAAGAAAACCTAATCAAACATCACTTTTTGCCCTTGGGATTCTTACCATCCACAGGCCACCTTTCGTGCTAGACGAAGAAGCGGAATAGATATCCTGGACTGAAGTGCCTAACATAGCAGTTGTCATCTTATCCATAAATAACATTATCAGTTAGCATCTTATAAGTAAAACTATGCTCTTCTTGGGTAGGTAGATGAGTTCCTACCCACCCCAGCACCTCCAAAAAACCCGTCATTAAATTTATCAAACACTGTAGGATTTGGGAGTGGTAAGTTACGTTTTATTCTTCTGAACCTACGAGACGGTCACGCTGCTTTGAAAGCTTTATTTTTTCAACCCTTGCCAAGGAGAATCCTCAACCTGCAGAAGAAGACGTAAAAATGTATTCCGATAGTTCAGTAGCTCTAGCTGCCCAATCATTCAATCTAGAAAGTTGCTACCACCACATTCTTCAGCAAGGATTTGTCAAGCGTACTAGAGGTTGCTTCACCAGTTTATATGGTTGCATCTGTACTTTAAAGAGGAAAACTTTCGGCCCGACCTAGTATGTACTAGGCAGAGACCCGAAATGCTCAAGATCGTTGGAAGCAGAAACGTCATCGTGACTCACCTGTCGGCTGAACGGCGTCAATGTGTCACGAATCAAAGGCGTCGCTCCTCGTTTCACTGAAATCATACCCCATTTTTGGCATTTTTTGAAGTGCAGATAGAGTCTGACCATTCAGCTTTGGAATGCGTGGCGCACATTGCTTGTGCATTTTTTGTGGAAATAGTGATTCGCTTCGGATTGTACCACAGCACCTAAGCTAATCTGTAGAGCAGGAACCTGTGGGCAGATTTATTCCAAGTAATTCAACTCAACGGCTGTAAATTTCCCAGATCCTCCAGAGATAAGCGCCTTATCTTCCTTGATGAAGAACACAGAACCTTTCAGTGATTTCGGGAAATGAAGTTTCCTTGGGAATGGAAATGACGTTGTTTCCTCTGATCGTGATTGATGACAGTCTCGTGGATGTTCAGAAGTTCAGCTCCCCACCCCCTCCCCCCAATTGAAAATGTAGCTCTATTGAGGGCAGTGAGATCCCTCTCGCTTTTCACCCCAACGTAATACTGGAGGGGCACTGATTTTTATGTTGAAAATAGCAATACACATGGATTATTCATGATTCGAGCCGCGGACTTCTCGAATTTTCATGGAGCTGGCCGGGGGTGCGTGTAGCGCAGTCGGAGGAGGTGCCGGCTGTCGCGTGCACCCGATACCAAGTTCCTGGTTCAGATTTCCCGTCCAGGCCAACCAAGTCTTTCATCCCTCCGTGGTCGGTGAATTGGTGCCAGATTTCTCAGGGAAAGATAAAGCGCTGACTTGTTCAGCGGCTGGCCACCGCAAGTCTGCACAGCCAAATACGCATTCAAATCGCCTACACGACATCCCGTAGAAGTAGGATGCGCGGCGCGTCTTAAAAGGGTTTGAGTAATGCGTCCTCTTCCCTATCCTTATCCTTAACCCTGGTGTCAGCTGCCGAGTCCCTTAGATTTCCTACCTTCAAGTAAACTCTCTAGGAAATAATGAGCCCCGAAATAAAGACAATATATGTAGGATGGAGTCGACGTCGTCACTGCATACTCATGAAGCATTCATCTGTATCTATATGTCTTAGCTTCAGAGAACCAGGTGGGCGAACATAAGTGGATTCACGTTGAATCAGCTCGTATGTAGGATTCGAGTTATACAGCTGCCTACTACATTCTCTTTTTGAATTCTAGTTCTAATATACAATTTATACTGATCTTAACAATCAACGTCCAATTCGGAAGAAGTTGAGGGAGCGAAACAGACTTTCAGATTATCATCTACACCATGATACGACCTGTAGGGACATTACAGATCTTGCCATCTCAATAAATGTGAGAGTTAGTCTTGAAAAAATCAAAGTATTCGTTTCGTTCCCAATTTTTTGTTAAAAATTTGAAGTCAACATAATTATATCACTCGTTGTGGTCCGAAGCTCATTTTGAAAATAAAGTGCTTCAAAATCGCTAACGCCCTTTCCATTCAGAAAATCCTTATAAACTTAAGGGCTCCAATTTCCCACCTTACATTCCTAAAGCTGCTAACAGTGTTGTATTTTCTCAATTAAAAAAACTTACATGCTAACCGCTTTTGTTGATTGTTTCTTATCCGTAAGAGCTCCAGTTCACGCTTTCTTCTCGACTGTTCGGCGTTGCTGGACGGCTCCATGAGTTTTGACTCTTTCACACTGAAACGACACAAAGGATTGATTTCAGAAGCATGAATTACCTCATGGCGGAATGTAAAGGTAACTTTTTACTCACTCAAGCGCCAGCAGTAAGAGCAGGGCTAGGAAGCGAAAGTGGGCAAAGCCTCTCACCTCTGAATTACTCCAAGCAGCTTCCGTTTCTCGTGCTCGATGTGATGAGACCACTCGGACTCCACCAGCTTTTCACCGCACAGCGGACAGATTGGACAGCCATCGTCATCGAGCTGCAGCTCTGAAGTGGAAGAAAATCATTTAGCGCCTATATCATGTGGACTCAGATCCAAAAAAGCTGGGTGTTAACGTCTGAATCATAAGTAGATTATACGGTGATAAGTCCTGATCAAATTAAACTTTCAACACCTGAAAGGTATAGAACAGTAAAAGAAGACTTCAGCAGTTCAATCTGGAAACTCGTAGAGGTATCAGACACGAAACTCTAGGCAGCAGTCAATCTTACAGTCCACAAAGTAAGCGGAGACTTCCGCGCTCGCAATACAGTCAGTGTGGCTTCCAGTTTAGCATGTGGTGACATTTTCGGATAGAATTTCATCAAAACGCCAACGATTCTCGAAAAGAAGACTGAGCAGCTTTGAGAGTATATCCACATAGATCAACAGGGCTTGATAATGGTCCAATACAAGGAGTGTTCTATTTGCTTTTGACAAAGCATGTCACATGTCACAATGTTGTATGGTGTAAAAAGAGTGCTATGCACCCATTTTCGAGTAACTACAAAACCTCCCCCAAGGCCCTCTAAGCCTATCGAGGAACGTCTACCAGCAACCAGTAACCCTTCAGCATGTTATGCCGAATAGTGCACATCTGAAATGCTGAGGCTCTCCACCATTCTAGAATCCCGCTTCACCGTCACCATCAATACTTTAGGGTTAAACTACGGTAGAAGGGGGACCTCAATCTAAATTGCTCTAGAAGATGATGGTACGAAGATGCTCTTGTGATGTTAAAATTGCACTAAAATTCTAGGAAAAACGGGCGCGCTTACATTCCTTTTGCAGAGGAGTTTCGAAAATGTTCAACAAATCTAGAATAGGAGCTAGGATAGGCCTAAGATGGCTTTTATAATTCTTTTTAGTTACTTTTTTTCGACTCCTGGCCATCTATAAATTACTAAGTACACACAGGGTATTGCGACGGGGCTTGCCATAGGATCGGTGTAGCCAGATGGTAGTTACAAAATTAGTGCGGTTTGTAGTTTTATTTTAACTAGCGTTCATTCTGCTATTGTTATTAACGGTTATTTTGTTTGTTCGAAGATTTCGTTGATGTTGTAGTACACCCTTAAGTGCATTTTAAATAGATAAATAAATCTAAAATGTTAAATCATGGATTACAACCGGAAATCGGAGACTTCGGACTTTTGAAGATGTCTCTACACAATCTTTCTGATCAACTTAATGATTGAACTTTTTCCCACGTTGTATAAAAATACAGCAGTAATTCCAATGAATTCTACGAAGCAACACATAAGCCGAATAATCTGCACACTTCGTCTTTTTAGAATGTTTTAAGTAGGTTATATCTAAGTGCTATTCCATGGAGGGTATTTCGGATCTGTCCTAATCAGAGGGGCATATAGTGCTTAACGTCTTCATTCGCAAGCTTGAGTCTCAACGAGAACCTCGGAATCTGTTCCGTGGTGTGAGGCCTTTCATTTTAATTCAGGGTATGTGGTTGTGTGGCATGGGACCGCATACGCAATAGGTACTTTACGGTTGCCCCCTCCCGACTAGGATAGATCCGATATTTCTCATCCATGAAAGGTGGAAGCCAAGTTTTAATACACTCGACGGGAATCAGATTGTCCTGATTCCCGGATCGAATTTCTGAACGGCTAGCAGAACTCTGTTTGACTTCATGAAGGGTGTTTCGTCGAGGTGCCAAGTCTACGCCTACGACCATGTCCATTACATCCATAAGCTGTTGCTCTGTTAGATTTGCTATGATTCCCTTCTTTTGGTTTGGAAGTTTCCTCAACGATAAGTTGAAGTCAGTGATCTCACCATATTATGTGCAGGCAACTTCAGCTTTTTTCGCTAATGGTGGCGTTCATGCTCAGTTATGAACACTCAGTTTTGTTGGCAGATCATCATGAATCAATTACATAAATAATTAAGTAAATAACTATGGTACATATAAAGAAATCCAAGCTTCGAAATACAGAAGGAGGTCTCAAGTAACTAAGAACAGCTCCGAAATCAGCTCTGTGAAGATATAATAGGACTTCATTTAATCCCTGCACATCCTCATAAGGGGTAAGGATAGAGGACGGCGTCACTCAATCCCTTTGGGATGCGCCATGCATTCTACTTCTAGAGAATGTCGTGGAGGTGATTTGAATGTGTAGTTGGCCATCACAATGACTTGCGGTGGCAGCCGATGAACAAGTCAGCGCTTTATCCTTCACAGACAAGTCTGGTACCAATTCCACCAACCCCGGAAAGATGGAGGGCTTGGTTAGCCTCGGCACAAAATCCGAACCAGCAACCTGGTATCGGAAAAACACGACAGTCGGCACCTCCTCCGATTGCGCTACGTGCGCCGATCCTAACCAAAGAAAGATACTAAATGAACAAATAAATAAAATAAGTCTTAAATCGCTGGGTTGACAATAGCTCTAGGTTGGGTAAGTGCTTACCGAACAGATATGCCGCTCATATAGATTAGCTGCATAATCAGTGAATTGAAAGCTTATCTGGTTGAAATCTGGGGCAGGATTGATACGCCCTGGGTACGCCCTGGTGCCTGCAAGGGGTAGACATAATATAAGAGTCAGGTAGAGATAAGATAAGAGTCAGAGACACAGGCTTCATCGTGGGTATCTGGTCTATTTTACTCCCTATACCCGCGGTTTAGTCGTTGATGAATCCGACCCCTGGTGAAAATTTTCATTCAAGGGATTTTCCATCAATCTGCTCTCTACCTAGAAGGGACTATAGCATGACTGCGCTCCCAAGTAAAGGTGTGTAAAAAGGCTTAGCTAACCATTTTGGAGGCGAATCAGTCATTAGGAGCCTTCGGCAGTCTTCACAGGAGAGATTTCTGGACGGCAATGCCGCAGAATGACTAGTGATTTTCCTGTCAGTCCCCCGCGCTGCTATTCCTCGGCGCTGCCGCTAGTTCGCAGTTACCTTGACTGTCCTCAGTGGTGTTTACTCTCGTCCGATGCGGCGCCTCCGTCCGTCGACACCCGCGCCTCAATAGAGATTTACAGGCGGCCTCGTCTCGTAACCTATTATGCAAATTTTTACGACCGCCCAAATAACAAATGATCTGCTCTCTCGTCTTCACATCCAACGACGACGACGAGCCGGCCGGCCGGCGGCCATCGTCACACGCCGGCCGAGTGTATCAGTCTCGGCGCTTTCATGCCCGCCGCCTACGCCTCCCGCGCTCGAATCATGCGCGCCGATGAGCATTCACTGCCAGTGTTCACTGCCAGCAGAAGCGGATGATGGACCAACTCCGACGGCGGCCGCGGCGGCTACGGTAGCCGGCAGTCGCTTTGGAAGCAACGAGCACGAGCGAGTGATTGAGGAGTTCGAAAGCGAGGAGACACGAACCTGATTCATCGGCACACATCGTCGGGCAGGCCTTCACGGACACGTCGCCGCGACGATTCTTTCGGAATCTATCGATTCGGGCCGGAAGTCCGACGACGTTTGAGCGATCGGCACCGGAATAGGTAGCTGGGATGCCAGGGTCATCGGAGGGAATGCGGAAAACTCGAAGGGAAGGGAGAGGCAGTGCAGGACAGGGTTAGCCGGGAACTGCCTGAGGTTGCTTAAGAGTTTTAGGCCGTTACTAGGCAGTTCAAGAAGCTGGGCAGCTAGTAGAAGAATTGACTAGACATTCGGACATCGACCCAACTAAATTTTTTGACGGAATGCTGACATGATCCGCGAGAAGGAAGTTGAAACTTCGAGTCCAAGTTGGTAAGTAGTGAATCAGGCCAGATTTCTTAATCTGTCGTACTCTCAAGCCATTCAGCCTGCTGCTGGGCAAGTATGAAGACTTAAAGAAGCTCTCTGCTGAAGCCTGTACGAAGTTTGTCAGAGGTTGAATATCAAAAAGTGAGGCAAGAAATGTTTCTTGTAGTTGGTTGCTGACTTGGCTGGTTTCGAGTGCGCTTCAATGTGTGTCGTTTTCTCTGATGTCCTCGTAGACTTTTTATGCTGGATAGTTTTCTATGCCTTGAAGAAATAAAAAAATAGAAGACCCTTATAACGGAAGAAATGAGCTTCTCTTTCATATTAGAAAAAATATATGGTCACCAGGAAACTTGCCTGTGGCATTCGCGAAATATATGCTAATCCAAAGACATTACCAAATTAGGAAACCCGTCGAGAGGATTTGAATTCTATCGCTGCATTCTGAGAACCTCGTCGGTGGAAGAACATCTAACAGTGTCTAGCGCTGCTTCAGAAATAGCGTCTGAACAAGATGCAAGCCATACAAGTGCTAGGTCTACGAACGCAAAGATGGATAGAGCCCCACATGAAAACAGATTAAGGTTGGAGCTATCCAATACCTTTGCGGGATACGCCACGCATTCTACCCCTGAGAAATACCCCTGAGATATTGTGGAGACAATCTGAATGCGTATTTGGCCTGTACAAGACTTGCGGTAGCCAGCCGATGAACAGGTCAGTGCTTTATCCTTCCCAGGCAAAACTGGTACCAATTCACCGACCCCGGAGGTTGGTCTGGGTGGGAAATCCGAACCAGGAACCTGGTATCGGGTGCAGGCGATAGTCGGCGCCTCCTCCGACTGCGCTACACGTGCTCTCGATGAACACATCCGTGTTTATTCTTCCCAGACAGGTCACATACCAATTCAAAGACTCCGAAGGTGTAGAAGGCTTTGTTGGCATGGGCGGGAAATCTGAAGCAAAAACCTGGAGACATGTGCCTGCAAAAGCCAGTGCCTCTTCCGACTGTGCTTCAACGTGCCCTACAAAATCTGAACCTCCCATAGGGTTGGATGAAATCATTTGCTGAATTGCCACCTTGTTGAGCCTTCCTGAATGAATCCATGTAATAGGAAGCGTAAAACGATGGAGGTTAAACCTCCTACAGTCTTTTTGTGACTTTTACGGTATGATTACAGCAGTACAGGGCATCTAAATGCAGCTAAGAAGACGATGTGCTTCGAGAGCGGTAGAGAATTAGTAACGAAAGCGACACCCTCATCGTTCTTGCACTGACGTTCGCCATGGAAATCAGGATTCTACGGAACCAGAGCGAGCATAGAATACCTCTCGCAGACGATTTTCGATGCAGTTTGAAGCTTCAAGCTCTGCGGATCAACGAGGATCAGAGACATAATCGCTCGGACTAGGTCATCAAACGTTGGGAGGGCCGGTCATGTAATGCGTCTCGCTGACACCCGCTGTATAATATTGTAACGCACCAGATTTCGCACGGATCTTAACGGACACCAGGACGTTGCTCAGATTGCTTGGTGAAAGCCTTGGTGTGAGATATAAGCTTCTTTGTGTCTGTCGAATGAAGGTCCACTGGGCTATTTTGGCACACGACAGAGTTGGAAGATCGGATTGCGACATTACTGGTGTCCGTTCAGGTGAATCAACTCTAGCAGATGTTACAACTACCGTAGTTCGATTCCACATTCAGTCATGACCAGCTTTTCTTCGTTCTAAGGTTCGTGGATTTGTGGTGGACATGCATGTAAAGGTCTAGATGACTGATGTATCCAGCTTTCTAGGGAAGTATGAGTAGTACAGGCCGTTTTAAGTCTAGCCATCTAGACCAGACTACACGGCGAGTTTCTAAGGCTTCACAGCAGTGAATGTATCGTGGGCTTTTCTCTCTTTTCCTTCCTCTTCCACTGCCTTTTCTTACTTCTTCTTGGTTTCTCTTTCTTGTTCCCTGTTGCGCGTTTCTCACAGCAGATCATTATCTCCTTAGAACTCTTTATAGGTGCTGCTAAATAGCCACGTTACAGCACTATAATGAAGATGCTTTCGTAATGAGCCTTCAGAACTCACTCGAAGATACAACTGGCACTTCAGAATGGGATTCTAATTAGTCCTAATTGAGATGGTCCCCAGCAGTCATAGGCACTGCGCGGCGGTGATTTGTTGTGACTTCTCGCTTCTGCGGTCGTGTTGGTGGTGGTGGTGGTGCGAGCGTTAATGTGTGAGACGGCAACGGAGGCAATAAATGGACGGGTGCTAAGGTGGCCGGTCGGCTTTGATCGCCGCCGACAGCCATTTATCTAGTTTGCAATAGGCAATGACAGACGGCCGCCTGCCTCGTCCTTGTCGTCCTCCTCCACGTCGTCGTCCTCCGGAGTCTCGTCTACGAGCGATCAGTACCACGCGATCGCCACCCGGAGATAGCTACGAGGTAGAAGAGTTGTGTCTCCGATCTTGCTCTAAGCAGGGTTAGGCGACCTTCTTGAGCTACCCAAAGGTTAAAGTAAGCTAGCCGTTCGAAAGCTAGAGGCCGTCCAACAACTTTAGTGGTGACTTCTTACCACGAGTGGAAGGAGTTATCAATTGGGGCTCATCCCTTCCATTTGGATTTCCATTACAAAACTCGAAGACGTACCTCATCACCTTGAACGCCAAAGATCTAAGGGCCTACGTGCACTGGAAAGGATTTTTACGTAGAAAGCCTTTCACGTAGAAAGATCGTGTGGAGCAAACTCCAGCCGAAATCAGGAGTAAGCTTCTTGAGAGCTTCTGTGAACGATTCTCCCCTTTCTATCCACGTCTTCACCACTTTCAGCCAAAAACCGCTTATTTTGGCGATCAAATGAGTGAAAAAACATGGAAGAAAATTCCGCAAGCAACCCTGCGTGCCCCCGTTGAGCCCTTACCAAAGCGTCTGAAGGCTGTCATTCGTGCCATGGGAGGCCATATTGAATTATATACACTTTGCTTCTTAGCTAGATTGCTATTAAATTGATGACGAAGATTCGCTGCTTCTGGATCAATCCCGCGTGAGTAATTCGATTCTTTCGAATAATTTTTTCGAGAGGACGATGCTCGGAGTGATACGACTCACATAAGTGAGAGAAGGCGTCCGGAGTTCCGAGCTTCGTCGAAATTCGAGGGTTAGAGGCAGGCCAAGTTGTCGAAAATTAGGTGGGCCGCCCTTCGTAGACACCCGCCGGACGAGAGTCGTCACCGACTGGGTTCCGCAGGATGTCAATAGAACACCACGACGCCCACCAATGCGTTGGTCGGACTTCTTCGTAAAAGCCTTGAACGAACGATATGACGCTCTTCGTGTCCCTCGAGCGAGGAGGATCCATTGGAGCACTCTGGCACGCGACAGGGACGTTTGGAGACGCTGCTGGAGCCCGCTCGAGCAAGTCGATGATCAACGGGACGACAAGTGTTACAGGTGACTACGATTCTTGTTGAGTAACCATATTTATGGCGCACCCTGCAGTTGGCATACCCTGAGTTAGGTTTATGGTTCGTGTTAGGTCCAGGACAATCAAGCATGTTATCTCTCCATGGTGTAAGGCGAACATCGTTGCCCGGAAAGCAGAAGATGCGGGTTCGAGTCCCGCCTGGCGCAAGAGTTTTGATCGCAACAAAACATCCTGTAGCATATATAGCCTCTCTACCAGCCGCTCCAGGCTTAAGCAAATGTGTTCAAGCATCTCTCCATGATTGGTGAATTGGCCTTGGAATTGTCTGGGAAGAATAAGGCACTGAACTGTTCATTAGCTGCTCATCACAATTCATTGTATAGGCCAAATTCACATTCAAACCGCCTCTAGAACATCCCATAGGACAAGAATGCACGGCGTATTTCTTAGGCACATTGACTAATGGCAAGCCTTTCCAATTACCTCTATTATTTAATGAATTAAAAGCAGTTATTAAGGCTCACACCCTCAGGGATTTTCTCTCGACGTCATAACATGCTTGCTGTTATCTCAGTGAAAACGTATAGATCGTATAGAGCAGTGGCACATGGTGGGCATCGTTGTGAGCCGAAGTGCTTCGCTCCCAAAAAACCTAGGCGTTTCGATTCTGTAACCTCTGCTAATGAAAGATAGGAGGATAGGATAAGGACAAGCGTAATGCCCAACGTTAAAAGAATCCTGTTTTAGGTACGCCAGCTTCCATATTACTTCGTGAATGCAGCTTGCGTATTTGACATCTATGACTTCTGGAGCGTGTGTAGCGCAGTCGAAGGAGATGCCGGCTATCGCGTGCACCCTATAGCAGGTTCCTGGTTCGGATCTCCCGCCCAGGCCAACCAAATCTTCCATCCCTCCGGTGTCGGTGAATTGTGCCTGATTTGTCTGGGAAGGATAAAGTCCCGCCACCATAAGTCACTGTGTGGCCAAATACGCATTCAGATCACTTCCACGACATCCCGTAGAGCTAGAATGCGTGGCGCATCCCAAAAGGGGTTGAGTAACGCCGTCCTCTATCCTTCATCCTTTAATGAAATCTGATACGCAAGATAGTGCTTCATTTGTCCCAGACAAGTCTGGCACAATGTTGCTGACCTCGTGGGATGGCCTGGACTAGACCCAGGCCTAGGGCTTTAGTTCAAGGCGAACATGAGAGCAGGTATGTCCATATACATATTGCACTCTCTCGCGTATACCTTTCTGGATAGTAGGATGACTTATCTAACTAGGAAGGCATTGACCAAGTCAGAATTCATCTGGATTGTTTCTGCGAAACCCTGTTGTTGTCGAGTGGCGCATTCCAAAGAAAACCTCAGTGGAGTTTCTACTTCAGATGAGCGATGAAGTGATGAACCAGTAGAGATCGTTAACGCTGTCGACACGTAGATGGGAGTCTTCTAGGATGACTACGAAAGACGAAAGCTTGTGCTCTGGTGGTGAACCGAATAAACTCCAAGTCTAGCAACGGAGTAGAGATTTGGAGATGTTGGTATATGCCCTATGGAGCTCCAACAGCATACGAGCCTTCTACAAACCATTCAGACAACGTGACTGTCTAGAGGAGCATCAGCTAGACGTCATCCCTCGACGGAAGTCGCTTATCTGGTCCCGCAGTGCGCCGGCCCCACAGCTGTGCGAAGCGGCGGCACCAAATGAATCGGGCGCCCGAGCGCCTATAAACACAGCATATCAAGTGACATTAAAGTCGTAATTCTTGGCGTACTCCGTCGGGAAATCATCGCGCCTCGCCAGCACCGACACCCCATAACCCGGCCACGACGCACCAACAAAACAAACTCCTCCTCGCCGTCGTCGTCGAAGCCACCACAGCAGTGGCCGTCTGCAGCTGGCGCTCGACATCGTTCGAAGCGACTACGGTAGAGATAATTACTGGCGTCACCACCACCAGCACCAGCACCACACTGCAACACCCACAGCACATCACCCGGCTACCGTAGTCGGCCAGCGCGCAGTTAGTGCATTTAATTGTCGGCTGCACTTCGGCGGTGGCGAAATGAAATCCGACGCAGCCGCCACAGTCGTCCCGTCCCGTCACGATGGGACGAGGCGACGATGAGTTGTATAGCTAATAGAAGGTGCACACGCCGTCGGGAATTAATGAAGGATGCTCACTTGGAGAAGGGCAGTTGGGTGGGAGCAGTACTGATGACGGGTAAGGGGCTAAAAAGGCGTGGTAACGCATCGGAACTATTATACGAGCAGTAAAGATAACTGGAGTTCTCTTTAGTTTGACTGGTCATGGTAGGCCTCCGTTAGCCTTCACAACTGTGAACATCCAGATGAAGCTGTGAACATCGAAATGGGAATGCGTACATACAAACAGATTTTAATGCGGGCGAAACACTGCTGAACTGATCGAAGAGCTCCACACGACGCGGCTACCCAGAACACATGAAATTTCCTGGGGCCGGATTCATCAACGACTTACGTAACTTTAACGGAGAATTGTAAGGTTATCAAGCGATATGGTGAGCGATAAGCTGCGTCAAGAGCTCAGATAACACGGCTTATCGCTCACCATATCGCTTGATAAGCTTTCAATTCTCCGTTAAAGTTACGTAAGCCGTTGATGAATCCAGCCCCTGATGGACCTGCCGCTTACAGATGCTTTGCTGGTTCCCTCTCGCAAGGTTTAACCTGCTTGTTTTTGTTTCAGCTTTGGCATAGTATCGCGTTGATGAGTGCTGGCTGTCGCGTGCACCCGATACCAGGCTCCTGGTTCGGTTATCCCGCCCAGGCCAACCAAGACGTCTCTCCCTTCGGGGTTAGTGAATTGGTACCAGACATGTCTGGGAAGGATAAAGCGCTGACTTGTTCATCGGTTGGCCACCGCAACTCATTGTATGGCCAAATACGCATTCAAATCGCCTCCACGACATCCCGTAGAAGTAGAATGCGCGGCGCATTCCAAAAGGATTGAGTAACGCCGCCCTTTAACCTTTTTCTCTTCCTTTTCTCTTTTACGATGACCGGCATACTAGAAGTACTTCGAGATGTGGATAAGGTTCATCACGAGCTCACAACGCAGCGGAATCAGCACATCTATCCATGCTATAACAAGCGAAACCTTTCAAAATGGGCAGCCGACAACGCCAGAACTAAAGGATTCAACTCCAGGAGAATATGAATAAATCCATCTTCTTTAAACCTCAAGTGACTGGTATCGATGATGTAAGCTGTTACACCAACGTTTTGTTCCGATCAAAACTCTAGCGCGAGGCGGGATTAAAACCCGCGCCTCCAGCTGACCTATCAAGACCTATGTACAGCTTAACAGGTCCCATGCTTATATCAACAGCCGGCTTATTTCAATATGCATACTGGTAAGTGCTGATGGGTCACACAAGGTGTGGATGTTGCATTCAATTGAACAGCGACGGTCGTGAAATGCCGTGTAGAGCATTCTCGTACGGTTAGAAGGAGGTGCGGGTTCTAGTCCCGTCTGATGCTGGAGTTTTGATCACAAAAACATCTTGGCGAATAACTAACAATCTGCCGCCCACTCTTAAAGATCGCAGGAATCACCAGTTGAACTTTAAGAAAACAAGGAGTAAAGGTAAGATATAGGTCGGCGTCATTAACTCCTCGTGTATTCTGAGGAACATCGAGGAACTGATTTGAAGAACAATTCAATTTTTCTACCCTTTTTGAGGGCGCGTGTAGCGCAGTCGAAGGAGGCGCGACTGTCGCGTGCACCCGATACCAGGTTCCTGGTTCGGATTTCCCGCCCAGGCCAACCAAGCCTTCCATCCCTCCGGGGTCGGTGAATTGGTACCAGACGTGTGTGGGAAGGATAAAGCGCTGACTTGTTCATCGGCTGGCCACCGCAAGTCATTGTATGGCCAAATACGCATTCATGTCGCCTCCACGAGATCCCGTAGAAGTAGAATGCGCTGGCGCATCCCAGAAGGGATTGATTAACGCCGTCCTTTATCCTTTATCCTATACCCTTTTTACCAATTCACCAACAATGAAAATGGGGGATTTGGCTGATCGGTGCGGGACCCGAGCCAGAGAACCTTCGACCGAACTACAGGCGCCCCTGGGGGAACAAGTAACCTAAATGATAGAATCACTGAAGCACCTCCTCGGGAGCCTTTCAAAGCGCGTCATCTGGAAGAGGCAACACACTGATATAAAAATTCACCCACAACTAGACGGTAATCTACTAGATCACAGCCAAAACAGAAGGTTAGAGGGCGGCCGTGAATCAATCTCCTTTGGCATGCGCCTCACATTTTGCGTCTAGAGAATGTCAAGGAGGCTGTTTGAATGCGTATTTGGCCTATACAATGAGACATACGGTAGTCAGGCTATGGTAAGTCGGAGGTTTTGTCCTTCGCAGACAAATCTGCTAGCAATTCATCGACATGGATAGATGGAAGCATTGGTTGGCCTGGGCGGCAAATTCGAACCAGGAGCCTGGAATTGGGCACACGAGAAAGATGGCACCTCATCCGATTGCGCTCCCTGTGCCAAAATAAACTTTGAAATCGCTGTGCCATTATAATTTTTCCACGGATAGTCACCAGAGGAAGCGAGCGTCTTATGTCAGAAAGCCTTGCAAGAAATCGTTGTTTCTCAGGCCATCGCTCCTGGCTGCACTTCGGGATCATTGTCACTGAGATGATGTGGGGGGAGGGGATTCACTACGAAATTTCCATATTTTCCATATTCCCAAGGGTTTAGTCATTTTAAGACCCGTTCCAAATTTGCTGGCATATGATTTATCAGGGAGACATTGCCTAGCGTATTTTAAAAATCTACAGAAAATCTGGGTATACTGCTCTCTGATATTATTTTTTTCTACAAAGCTTTAAAACTAAATCCTTGCTACTCACTTAGGATCCAGTTAAGCAGTAGAGCATTGTTGTCAAGGACTGTACATGGACGTGGTACATAGGGCAGAACGCTACAACACCCACTATAAGGAATGGGAAAACGCCGCGGAAGGCGCATTCTCCCCGTTCCTTCAGTTCTTTTTTCTTCTTCTCTTTAGCCCTCTTGATCTTCATTTTTTAAAAGATCAAATACATCCGTGATTTTTTTTCTTTCAGTTACTCTAAACGCCCACCAACGCATTGGTCGGACTTCTTCGTGAAAGCCCTGAACGACCGATATGACGCTCTTTGTTTCCCTCGAGCGAGGAGGGTTCACTGGAGCACTCTGGCACGCGAGAGGGACGAATGGAGGCGCCGCTAGCGCCCGCTCAAGCAAGTCGATGATCAACGGGACGACAGGTGATACAGGTGACACTCTAACAGTCGGTCTTGTATCCGAGCACTCGAATGCCTTTTGGACGCAATTAATATGTAGAGCGTCCCTCGCTAATGAGTATCCCTTGGACTTTCAAAAAATAAAATAAAATTGAATAATGAAAAGTGTTTTATATCAATGGGTAGCTTCGCTGAGGGGATAACGATCATAAGTGAAATTTGTAAAATGGAATGAAGATCGGGACGGTTACAGGAAAAAACAACAACAGAAAGAACTCGATTAGCGCGTCTTTGAACGCTTTTTCAGTTCACAAATTTTTCCATCTGCTCCTTGACAGTCTTGCTCAGTTTATGCTGCTTCTTTTTCAGATGGGTTAGAATCTTGGTTACCCAGGAGTTATTACTGACCGTTGACTTTTTTACGAATTCTCATGGTGTGTACTTCTCATTTCAGAGGTTATTATTAGCACGTCACAGTTCGTCCTAATAAATAAATAAATAAATAAATAAATAAATAAACGCGCCTTCCAAGACATTTTTTAAGTTATATGAAGGACATTGTGGTGTAGCCTCATCAGGATTGATAGGTGAGGCTGATGTTAATTCGAGAGTATTAGAGGAATGAGAGGGACCTCGTAGAACTGTTGAGACATGGTTTGGAAGTACCTGGCTTACTTTCTTTACTACCGCATAGTTGAGAGTCTAATGGAGACAGCCGAAAGACTGGCAAGTCACTTTCAGATGGAAAAATGTGGGCTTGAAAGGAGCGCGGTGAAGCGCAGTCGGAGGAGGCGCCGACTTTGGCGTGCTTCCGATATCAGGCTCCTGGTTCGGCTTCCCGTCCAGGCTAACCAAACCTTCCATCCTTTCAGGGTCGGTGATTTGGTGCCAGATTTCTCAGGGAAAAATAAAGCGCTGGCTTGCTCATCGGCTGGCCACCGCAAGTCTGTACGGCCAAGTACGCTTTCAAATCGACTGCACGACGCCCCGTAGAAGTAGAATGCGTGGCACATCCCAAAAGAGATTGAGTAACGCCGTTCGTCACCCCTTTATCTTTTATGAAAAGAAACGCTATCCATTTTTAAAAATCAATCATCCACTGGGTGTCTGTAATGCGGTTTTCATAAGAATAATAAAGCAGTTCTCCTATTCAAAGGTATTCAGAAACTGCAGTGAATGTTGAACACATGGCGCATACTGCGAGGTTGTAAACGTCGAGCACACAGTTCTGCCCTATTCCTTATGGCCTTCAGCCCTGCATTTTCCTCTGCAAACATCAAACAGGACGGACGTATGTAGCGCAGTCGGAGGAGGCGCCACTGCCGCGTGCACCCGATACCAGGTTGCTGGTTAGGACTTCCCGCCCAGGCCAACCAAGCCTTCCATCCGTCCGAGGGTTGATGAATTGGTACCAGACTCGTCTGGGAAGGATAAAGCGATGACTTGTTCATCGTCTGGGCACCGCAAGTCATTGTATGACCAAATACGCATTCACAACGGCTCCACGATATCCCGCAAAAGTGGAATGCGTGGCGCATTCCAAACGGGATTGAGCAAGTACCTTCTTTATCCTTCATCCCTTAAACTTCAAGAGGTACAGTGCTGATATGGTTACTCGCTTCAAGGCCTGCTAGAGGACAGAGACCTTGGGTGGGAAGCGAACCTCTCATCAATCGACGATACATTGTTGAATCGAACTCACCACAGCCGAATTCATTACAGGCGAACGAGCTCCGACGATGCCTTCCCTCCAACGGAATTCATTTGTGTGTCCGTTTGGCGCAGTCCCTGAGCGCGAATGAATCCTTTCGGGAAGTCTGTCGTTGGCAGCCGCCGCTCTTCTGTCTCTCCTGCTGCCACCAGCCGCCAGCACCCCTCTTCGGGGGGTAAGAAATCAGGGTAAGGCAAACACTCATAATTCTTACGCCTCCCAGTCCACTAATAAAACACTCGATGCGGCGAGTCGTAAATAAAAACGAAAGCGCTGCCATCGACGGCTTCGTCGCGCCTAATAGAAAACTTTGCGTTTGATGTCGGCCGCCGCATGCCGACCCTTGGGACACGGTCGGCGGGGCTCCAGCCGGCTAGCTACCAGGCAGCCGACGACGCCCTGCTGCGGCTGGCCTGGCAGGCAGCTTGTCCGCTACGATAGCTAGAAGAAGTGGCGGTAAATTAGTTGACGAAATAGATCCGATGACGAATTGGCAGCTGAGGCTGGTGAGCTGGTGAAGTGGAACTCGCTGGAGACTACGAAAAACGCTCGGGACGCAGTCCATACCTCGACGAAAGGGCTTGGGCATGGGATCCAGAGGACTTGTCATTGCTCCTTGAGTACAAAACGATTGAAGCGTGACAAACGAGCTTTAGATGATGTTCAATGACTCCAAGAGGCAGCTGCCGGTTCGACACTCAATGGTTTAATTACCCAAGTTTGAGACCTTGAAGAAGGCGACATCGCCGAAACGTTAGTCGTCAACAAAGCATGTACTATCTCGGTTCCGAGTTGCATTACGATAAATAAGTGGACCCCAAGTGGAGTCACGACTCAGAATGCTAGGAGTTCCTATGTAAGCAATTATAACGATGTTTTGTTGCGATCAAAACTCTAACGCCAGGCGGGACCCAAACCCGCTCCATCTGCTTTTCCGAGCAATGATGCAACGCCTAACACCACCAGCTCTCTTTGCTCGAATAGAACGTCCGATATATTAGAGTGTGCAGAAAGTTTTGCAACAATTGGAGTGGCTTCCTTTGAACGAAATTGGCGCGCTAACGCGCCAAATTGATGCCACGGTTAACACCATATTGGGCGGGAAAGTCAGTATATATAAGCACCAGCTAATCATTTTTTGGAACCGTTGCTATCGCTGAATACCCTTCTACAAACCATGTCGGATCGTCACAACTACCGCCGCCTACTGCTTCATTGCTATCGTTCTGGCCGCCCTGCATCACAAGCTCAACGTGAGTTCGTGTCGTCGATGGGCAGTCATGCTCTCTCCTACACTGCCTGCCGCAGATGGTACAAGCAATTCGATAAGAGCAACTTTTCCTTGGAGGATCCTCTCGCTGTGGACGTCTGCACTCTTCAAAATCGAAACTGTTCTGGATTGCGTCCATTGTAATTCAGCACAGAGTTTAAGAGGAATAAACAAGGCAACAAGTACTTCCTTTTCGATTGTTCGAGTGATCCTTGCTAGATGCAGATACCGAGCTAAGCGTCCTTGAACCACTATTCCTAGGACCCTTACCGTTGTGCAACGTCGTAGGCGAGTGGAGGTGTGTCGGGATCTTCTCAAACGTGAGAGAACGACGGCGTGGATCAAGCTCGTTATTGCACAGGATGAAAATGGATATCATACGAGAATCCTGAAAGGAAGCTGCAGTGACTTCCTGCAGATCGCAGGCCGCAGACCGTTCCTAAGAGACGAGAGCACTGCAAAAAGGAACTGCTCTCAATTCTGCTTTTCCTCAGATGACTGTCTTTACTATGACATCCTGCCTGAGGGCAAGACTGTGACCTCCGAAGTGCTTTGTAGACAAGGCAAAAGATGGTTGCCCAGATCCCTTATTCTGTGCTACGGCGTGGACAGCTCTACATGATCGTGGACAACGCGAGACCGCACCATGCGAAGGCAACACAGAACGAGCTGCGTAGGCTGGGTATAGTATGGCTACTACTCCCGCCGTACTCGCCAGACCTTAGCCCCTGTAATTTTCATGCCTTCAGGAGCCTTCAAGCGAGCGGTGGAGGATTGGATCGTTTCACGTTCCTCTTCGTTCTGTAGAGACGGGATTGCTGCTCTACTGATCGTTGGAGGAAGGTGGTGGCTACAGATGGCGACTACTGGGAATAGTGATCTATCGGTTCTGTTGTTGTTATTACTGGTTGACTGAAATCACTAAATTCTTGCAAAACCTTCTGCACACCTTAACATCTTCCTAGCAACACCTACCAGCACTCATGCAGGACACCGGATGAGTCGGCAGCTCAGCCGATCTCTCCAACAACTTCTTAGACAGCTTAAGGTTATCGAAGGAGTTGTAAAGGATTCCTAATACCACTAGATAAAGCACTATATAGGGTTATATGCCTGTAAACAGTAACGTCGTATCACTTGCTGTTCCGTTGATCATCGACTTGCTCGAGCAGGCGCCAGCAGCGTCTTCATTCGTCCCTGTCGCGTGCCAGAGTGGTCCAATGGATCCTCCTCGCTCAAGGGACACGAAGAACGTCATATCGGTCGTTTGGGGCTTTCACGAAGAAGTCCGACCAACGCTTTGGTGGGCGTCCCGGTGTTCTTTTGACATCCCGCGGAATCCAATCTGTGACGGCTCTCGTCCAGCGGGTGTCTGCGAATCGCACTACGTGGCCGGCCCACCTAATTTTCGACGACTTGGCCCATGCGACAGTATCTCTGATCTTCAAACGTCGGCGAACGTTGTGCCGGATAATATGGCAACGGCAAAATGTCTGCGCCAACTTACTACTAATGCAGGGCTCAAGCGACCGGTCCGGCTCATAAAGACATCAACAACGCTAAGAGGATCGTAGGTCCGATCCGTGGGATCGTTGTCGTCGTCGTAGGCGGCGGCGCGGTAACGTCTTCTGTGCCATCGTCGCGAAGGTGTCGTCGGCGACGCGGTCGGTGTCTTTGATCCGACCTTGTCGCTAGCACATCCAATTTGCGCTCTATCACCTTAGCACACGTTTGAGGCGACCGCAACGGGCCACGGACGGGTACCAGGCATGGATGGCTGGTGGACTGGCTCCGACGGCAGGGGAGAGCTGGAGGGGATAGATATGTATCCCACGGATCTATGCTAGTGGGGGAGAGGTCCGTCTTGGCTTATGGGCGTCAAAAATGAAAACAGACCAGTTTTCAGAGACTATACCGTGAGCTGACCTAGGAGATAACTTTTCCTTGCGGGAGACGCCATGTGTTTCGCTTTTCTAGCGATGCCCCCCTTCGACTAGGACAGATCCTACTTCACTTCCAGGAGAGCGGTGGAGCTGTACAAGATTGAGCCTGACATACTCTTCGGAAATCATGAAATTCCATGGAATCCAAGGAACCATATTACATCTTGTAGAAAGTTCTTTACACTGGGAATGGGGCTTCTGGATTCAATCGCTTCACTTGAAACATTTTTTGGGTGCAATTTGGTGAAGATTACATACACCCCACTGGACTCCACCTGAAGTTAGCTAGGAGTATCGGATGGCAGTATCGATGGCAGTCTTTTCACGAGCAGCCGCATATGATTCACAGACAGTGATGCCGACGTCTCCACCCGTCTCCGTAACAATGGTAATTGTCTAGCAAGTAACTGAGTTATTCAGAGCATCTTCGGAAGTCTGTCAGTGTCCGCCGTACTGCGCTCGAAGGTGAGTCACACCCTCTTCATACCCCTGGCCGTTCCATGTATGTGGCAGATTACATGCGTCTCGCCGGTCGGAGACGTTGCGCAACGCTGCTGGCCAGCTGCAGCTGAAGCACTTCACTTCACACACGCGTCTCCGAGCGCTTTTGTTCCGACCAGGTGATGACACATAAAATACTTGTCATCGATACTGCACGATAACAATGCAGTCAAGAGCATTCGAACATTGATTGAGATGGCCGATGGGAGACGACAAGGCGAGTGGAGAGCTCATTCGACGCGGTGGTGATTAGCCAGATCTAGGTGAGCCAGAAGAGATGGAGGTTTCTTCTAAACAGACGAAATTCTGAGATTTAAGCTGATCAAGGAGCCAGTAGAACCGATCTGAATGATCAGTTCGAACTGCATGTTATCGGCTCGTTGCCTACCTCAAAATGAGATATGCTCTATTCATTTGATAAAGGTACAATATGCAAAGGACGAGGGTAGCGCAGTCGGAGAAGGTGCCCACTGTCGCGTGCACCCGACACCAGGTTTCTGGTTCGGTTTTCGCGCCCAGGCCAACCAACCCTTCCATCTCTCCGTGGTCGTGAATTGGTACCAAACTTGTCCGGCAAGGATAAAGCGCTGACTTGTTCATGGGCTGGCCACCACAAGTCATTGTATGACCAAATACACACGCAAATCTCCACACATCCCATAGAAGTAGAATGCGTGGCGCATCCCAAAAAGGAATTGAGTAACGCCGTCCTTTGTCGTTATCCTTTATATAGTACACAATAGAGCCTGTCATCCATCGGATAGATCTCAGCAAAAATAGCAGAGGAAATCCCTTGCTTGGTCCACAATGAGTTTTGTTCAATGAACTCATCCGAGGAGATCAGTAAAATCTTCAAACGTCTCCGCAATACACATGGAAGAGGTGTGAGAAACTAAGTCATAGCTGGATCGTGGAATCACTCCAAAATCCTCATGAAAAAGGAAAATCATTCCGTTAAAGGACCGCCAGAGTGCACAGGACAACACTTCCTAAGACCTTAGCACTAATACTGTTGGCACGATACTTGCTTCAACAAAAATCTTCAAGCTGAGATATTCTCCGAAGGCGTGGCAAAACTGTAGAAGGAAGATTAACTTCCAAAATTCCAGTTACACCCTGTAGGCGGTGAAATTGTGGCAAAGAGGAATCGAGAAAAGTAAGGCGAAGCGAGATTCCCTCTCCGCAGCCTGAGCGACCACGAGAAACCAGAAATTTCCCTTGGTTTTGTTATCGAGTTCGATCAGCTACTAACTATTGTTGAAACGGAGAAGATACTTTCGAGCAAATATCACTGTATGAAGACCCAAACCGACTTGAACTCTAACTAAAATAGTGTTCTACCAATTTAATAGAAAAATGATGGGTGGCTTTCACCATTCGATCGCGTTGTGAATTCTGTTCCTGAATTAGAAGGCCCGAGGTCGGAAGAATTGGATCTGTCGTCTGTCGAATGACTATAGTAATACAATGATAGTAATGCGTTAAATAGATGGTTAGTTATCCCTTACCATAGTGTCTTCTGAGGCCCGTGTTCTAATGGTGGATAATCCACCGTTGAACCGTTTATAAGAAAACCGTAGAACCTTTATATCATCTTAAACTCGATCTCTAGCTAACCCTTTTCTCATCTTTACGAAAGCGATGTTAAGAAGCGATTTTCTTCAAAAATTTTCAAAAGAGTTTTGAAAAGACTGCGATTTTCTGAAGGATTCGGCCACAGCATCTTTCTGAATTTTTTCATGAACACACATTTATTCAGCTGAAAATTTAATTTGAAAGAAGCTAGCAAATAGCTTGATTCAACTGAAATTTTGGTTGACTAACGTTATATTTGATTGCTTCTACGATTGTCTTGTGCTTCAGGAGAACGAATCAACAAACACATCGAAGGAGTAAAGTTTAAAGGATAGAGGACGGGCGGCGGTTCATCCATGCTTGGTGTGTGCCACGCACTCTACATTTACACTTCTATTGGGTATCACAAAGGCGACTTAGAGGCGTATATGATCCACACAATGACTGGCGGTGGACAGCCGATGAATATCTCAGCGCTTTAGCCTTCCCAGCTAAGTCTGGTGGTCATTCAATGAGCCCGAATTCTTGGTCAGCCTAGGTGGAACCCTATCCAAACACCTTAATGCCGGTAGAATGCGACAGCCGGCTTGTCGTCGTTCGACTCCTCTACCACAGCACAGCATAATCAGCATGTCCAAGTAAAGATCACTGTGCTTAAAAATTCCTCAGAGAGCTGGAATAAAGAGAACAATTTAGGGCTTTAATCACAATGTTCCACCAAATATTCCGCTTGATTGAGGACAGACGATGTTTGGTCTCAGATTTAGAAAAAGGTAGTCTAATGCAGTTTGAAGCAAAACTGCACCTATTAAGCCTGAAACCACTGATCTAGAAAAACGAAAGGTTTCTATGGATAGGCACAGCAGCACGAACGAGTTAAGGAGTTTAAAAGTAAACTACATAATAGAAGATATTCCATAAGTTGCTCCAGTATCGTGTTGTCTTCTAGCTGTACAATTTTCCGGGTATTTGTCTTTAGTAGGGCTAGCTATTAGGTTGTAACGAAATAAATGGCACTGAACCACTGTAAATTTAAACAGATAATATCTCGGCTTGTAGGCGAGTTTATTAATCGTAATAAAAACCTTCTGATTCTACACGTCTTTGCCAACGTGACACAAGCTTTTTTATCCCAGTAGCATAAAAATCAGAAGTTCTGGAATTGACGAAATCCTCGAAGGCACTTTCGGCATCCTGCTGGTATTTGAATATTTTCCCTACCAAGAAGTCGCCAAGATGCTTGAGGAAATGGTAGTCTGTTGGGGAGAGGTCGGGAGAAAACGGAGGATGTGGTAGAGTTTCAATGCTCAGCTCATTCAATTTCTGCAACGTCATTCGTGCTACATGGGGGCGAGCATTGTCGTGCAGAAGGAGAACTCGCCTTCGGTTTACCAAGGCCGGCCGGGCATCCTTCAACTTTTTCATCATTTCTTCAACTTCAATGCAGTACTTCTCTGCCGTGATGGATTCACCGGGAGGGAGGAAGCTGTGGTGAATAATTCCCAGCGAACACCACCATACTGTCAACATTACTTTCTTTTGGTCCAATTCCGGCCTCGCAAAAACCTTGGGACTCTCATCGCTGTCCACCCACTGTGCCGATCGTCGCCTGTTGTCGTACACTATCCATTTCTCGTCACAGGTTACGATGCGATCAAGGAATGGGTCCGTTTCGTTCCGTAGAAGCAGTGCGGACGAGATCTCATATCGTCGGTTTCTTTGCTCCTCAGACAGCTCGTGAGGCACCCATCTTTCCAGCTTTTTGGTCTTTCCAATTTCCTTCAGTTGCCGGGCAGCTGTGTTGTGACTGACGCCAAGAACCTTCGCTATCTCACTGGTACCTTTGTGTGGATCCTCCTCTACCACATCTCTCAGCTTCTCCTCATCAACATCACTATGCCTCCCACGACCTTCATGTTCTTCCAAGCTCTCATCTCCATTCCGGAACTTCTGATACCAACGATACGCCGTCCGAATTGTGGAACATCCTTGACCGAATGCGGCGTTGATCTTCTCGTCCGCCTCCTTAGCTGTAGTGCCCAGCTTGAATTCATACAAGTAAATGCCTCGGATTACCCTTTTGTCCATCTGCAAAAAAGTCAATAAAACTCTAGAGTTTTCCCATTTTTACATAGAAAATTTGGTACTCACCGATAGAGCAAAGTTTGCGCTTCTAAATGATATGCCACATGTTACGGTTTGTTCTTGATCAAACGCGTAAAGACGCGCCAAAAAATGGCGCGAGCCAATGCCATTTAATTCGTTACAACCTAATAGTATCCTTCTCAGTAAAGATTTTATTGTAGAATTTTGGAAGTATATTTATCTATTTGTTTGTTTATTCATTTGCGCTCAAGGGAAGAGCCACAAAACCAAGAGGATCACCAGAAACAATACTCAGGGTGTGCAGAAATAGATTCAAGCAATCGAATTTTGAAGAGCTCTGAAGATTGCAGCAGCAAGTAAGTTGTTGTCGTTGTTTTCTACTGGCTGTAAGTAAACTTCAACCTTTGGAAGAACAATGCCTTTCTTGAAGCTCTGTAAGTTGTAACTGGCCAAACTGCCTTTCTCAGATTACCGCCGCCTCCCCCCCCCCTCCGATCCCTCCGATCCTTTGCCGGAACTCTAACCAGCACTGTCAACTCGTCAGTCGAGTGAAGAATATGGCCGTAGCGTACGACGATGTCGACGTCGGCGACGATGCGCATACGGTACGACCACGCACGGAAATGGCCCCGTCGCCGCGGTCCGTTGCGCATTTTGTGCCAGTTGTCCGACGACGGAGCGAACGACGAATTCAGCAAACAGCGCATTCGAAGTCGCGCACGCGGCGCTGATCCGCCGCATGCGTTTGGGGTCGTTACGGCGAGAGGAAAAGATGTGACCCCGAGTATGTAGTTGACAGAAAAACGACATACTACCGGATTACGGTAGCGACACACATCAAGGCGAGATCGCTCGCTTCATCCGTTGAACTGCAGCACTGACTGCTCGTGGGCAAGTTGAAGGAGCGGGTTTCTGATGGAGAAGTTACGGACAGCTGTTAAGGTTACCCTGGGTCACACATGCTGCACCACGATGATACTACAGATTAAGACCTACAGTTGACCGTTGGTGGTTAAAGTCAAATGTCAGTATGGGCTTTGCAAGAAGGGAGTACATACTGTATGCCGACTAATCAATATTGATCGGTAAATTGATTGAGCCTCTACGGTTGGCACGCTCATTGAGCAGCTGGATATTGTGAAGAAGCCCCTCATCGGTATGATATTAAATCTCCTAGTTCTAGTTGCGAAATTTAAAGCTCTCAAGTCATTCTGGAAACGCACGAAATATAAATGGATTCTACACGAATGGGTTTGATTTCAACTCGAGGCAAAAGATCCATTTCCACTTCCATGTTTTAAATCACGGTCTTGTCAATGTGCTGGCTAGTAAACTAACTAGAAGTCTTTAATTCGAAAAAAACGTATAGAACGACAATGGCTCCTGTCCTGAAATGAAGTGCATATTTTTTTCTAATAGAAAAGCAAAATCTTCTTGAAGATGGTAAGACTTTAAAGGTAGTATGATTACTTGAAGCGCTTGCGTTGCAACGCCTTTGAATGTTTTGGGCGAAAAGATGTTTTTTTAAGAAGTCAAGCCGGCGAAGGAATAACTTTTGAGAGACATTTTTTCTTTCAATGAACTTTTGTTATCATGTGGACGAATAGGATCAAGAAAAACATTCCAATTTCATAGCTGTTATATGATTGTTTTGATCGATTTTCAAGCGCTCCTCTGATTGCAATAAATAAATAAATAAATAAATAAATAAATAAATAAATAAATAAATAAATAAATAAATAAAACTTCTTTGAGAGCTAATCGCTAATCGAGGCTGGAACCTTTGAAAAACCGTCTCAGGGTAGTGTGAAACGATCTGATCAATGAAGAATCAGGAAGAAATCTGGGGTAGGAAGCGTCCAGAATTATCTTGGACATCAGAATCAGAGTATGCATTCAGCTTCGGGAAGAGAAAATTCGTCAAGTTCGGCTGCATCCCTCGTATTCCTCTTCAGATAATGCACTATCACTGCACGAGCTCCTTAGACTCCAGCCAACACCTCCTAAATAGGTGCGCGTATTCTGTTTCGGCGCCCTTCAGGAATTCTTTCCAATTCAAATGCAGTTTCCGGCCTCGCAGACACGATGGTGAGGCGCCGGGGCGGCAGGACACGTCCGGCGCCGCTCAGAACGGTCACCTTCATTCAGCTGCTTAGTGATTCCGTGACGTTCAGTGGCTCTGTCGACGACTGAATCAATAGTTTCCAGAAGCTCTCCCTGTCCGTCTCTAACCCTAGTGTACAGGAGGCCTGTATGCTGCTACCGGTGGAGCCGCGTGATCGTATTCAAATGTATTCGGAAATTTTCTGGTGGCGCTGCTCGCCGGCGATCATTTTATGGTTCGTGGGAGTCGGACTCTTCGGTCGCCGGGCTTCTATGGACAGGCGCGGACGAGGCTCAGGCGTTGGCGCTGCACGAGGCGAGAACAATAGCCTCGGTAACGACGAACGACGACTTCTGGGAAACTCAAACACGGCTGCGGCTGCTGCTGCCGCCGCTGCTGCTGACCGGACACGACGGAGGTCGACACGAAATTAGAGGTGCATGGGAGAGTCCGACGAGGAGGACGCATCACTGGCGGCCTTGAGTGGCTCTCGAGGTTGTCTTTACCGGACGGCAAGACGTCTTCAATAATCGCCACCTGTCAAGCGGCTATCCTTCTGATACAGTATGGCAGTCTTTGGAATCTTTACGCGTGGAATAGCCTGAATGGAGGACGAACGGCCGACACCCTATAAAGTAGTGAAGATAAACCTGTTACAAGACAAGTATACTTAAAAGCATGAAGCATGAGTACAGAGAATTTTGTCCAGCTTAACTGCATCTAATGCTTTGTGTAGCGCTGGAAAATTTCAATTTATAGATCCGTATACTGCCCCACTGTCGTTAAAACTTCACATTCTTTAAGAATTCGGCTCTAATTTTTCTTCCCTGTCGTTCACATAGGAGTAGGCCAGCCCGATAACCTACACTGTCAACGTTTAATCGGTTCGAATAGTTAAGAACCTTGCGTTGACCTGGGTTCTTCATCATCTGGCTTTCTCACCTTTCAAAATTTAACGCAAAAGTTTGCTGTAAGACAGTACACCAAATGAAAGCCACCCGATTTTTCATACCTATGGGTGGGAATTGAAGTCGACCTAAGTTTTTACTTAGAGACTTCTTCAGAATTCACTGCGATAGCGATTCGAGTCTCATGTCCGACTTGAGTTTAGCTCCTACTCCTAATGCAGTTTTGTAATGGATTATTCTCATAATTACAACAGTACGCTGTACCTATTCGTGGATGATGATAGAGGGTAAAGGTCGGCATCAGTTAATTCTTTGTGGGATGCGCCACGCATTCTAGTTCTACGGGATATTGCTTAGGCATTTTGACTAAATACTTGGCCTATAGTGACCTACGGTGACCAGAAAGTAAACAAGTTAGTGTTTTGCCCTTCCCTGACCAGTCTAGTATGCACCACCGAAGGGATGGATGACCTGGATGGGATATCCGAACCATGAACCTGGAGTCGGGTGTGCGAGACAGCCATCTCCGATGAGATCCAGGGTCCGGATTCATTAACGACTTACAGCAATTTAACAGAGAAAATAGAGAAAATACAGCCGAAATTCCTGATAGCGCGGCTTATAAAGCTCATGATATCGCTTGATAAGCTGCACTATCAGGGATTTCTGCTGTAATTTCTCTTTTAAATTACGGTAAGTCGTTGATGAATCCGGTCCCAGGAAGATGATATGCCTCGATTAGTCAAAGAATAATTTATAGCCATGATTTAGAAGCAATCGATATATTGATCACATCCGAATCAAAGCACTAACTCGGGCTTTACTGCAAATCACAAGATTAGTGTTTTTTGAAATCCAGAAAAAATTTCGACTTAAGAAAGTTGCCGCTGCAGTCTCAGAATTAGAAACGAAGCCAGCCTTTTAAATGGTTTCTTAAGTAGAGCTCAGCTAAGACCGAAAATTGAAAACCGAAACGTCTCAAGCTACCGTCCCGTCTGGGGCCGGATTCATCAACAACTTACAGCAATTTAATATAGAAAGCGCAACCGAAATCCCTGATAGCTCGGCGAAATGTTCCACCATATCGTTTGATAAGCCGCGCTATCAGCGAGATCGGCTGTAATTTCTCCGTCAAATTGCTGTAAGTCGTTGATGAATCCGGCCTCTGGTCCCCGGAAACGATATCCCTCCAACCTACTGTAGCCGCCTTGTCGTTGAGCTAATGATTGAAGTGATTTTATGGGTATTTCTGCACGCGGAATGGGTGTCGATTTCACGCCTCGCTGTCTCGCTCCGTATGCACGGGGACGGCCACGGCGATGGGGACACGGACGACGACGTCGACGACGACGATGAGTACGTCCGGACGGGCGGGTCTGAACTTCCGGTTACGCGCGTCATAAACCACACGCGCCATCACACCACAACCACACGGTTCTTCTGGCACTGAGCACACTCGGCCACGCTTCCTAAACACCATCAATGGGCCATGCGATGATCAGTACGTACGAATGCATGTTAGCCGGACGGACGGCCGTACGGTCGACTCGCGTTCAAATTCATCTTCATTGCGCAGCCTTACCAGGGGCGAGATTCACCAACTTACAGCGGTAACATTCTACAGCGGATTCACAACACATAGGTCTTACAGAGAAACTACCGCGAAATCTGAATCCTCAAAAACGCTGTGGAAGTAACGGAGCCTAGAATTCCACCGGATCCTCTACAAGGAATTTCACAGAGATTTCACCGTAATGCTTGCTTTTAAGCCGCGTTTTCAGGATTTTCTGCTGCAATTTCTCTGTTAAACTACTGTAAGTCGTTGATGAATCCGGTCCCAGGTTGGTTACTCTTCGGAAGTGCTCCCGCGGATGTTAGAAAACTGGGAAACAAGTGTGGAATACTGTCAGTGTGTTAGAGGTCCTGATGGAGGACCTAGTGGTGCTATAAGAATTCGATAACAAGTTAAGGTGAGGTCAGAAAGCTTAACCGTGAATTCTTAAAGCACAAAGCATTCCCAATTTCTTTGGAAAAATAGCCTCAAGCGCAAGTGCAGATGGGTGAGTCTTATCTATCAATAAGAAGAGTGAAGGGAACAGCCTTAGGAACCTATACAATGATTCAGCTGTTGATTCTCTTTCTTTTAGCTCTGTGATTAGGAGACCGGAGCGCGGTAGCGCAGTCGGAGATACCTCCAGCTGTCGCGTGCACCCGTTTTCAGCCTACTGGTTCGGGTTTACCACCCAGACCAACCAAGCATTCAATACTTCCGGAGAGTCGGTAAATCGGCACCAGATTTGTCTGGAAAGGATAAATCGCTGATTTGTTCATCGGCTGATCACCGCAAGTCATTGGATGGCCAAATACGCAAACAAATCTCCTCCACAACACCCCCTAAAAGCAGAATGCGTGGCGCATCCCACGTGACGTCACCATTCATGTGCCACCGTGAGTCACCTTACAGACCAAATACGCTTTCAAACTACATCCGGCAGAAGTAGATCACATGTGCATCCCAAAAGGGATTGAACAGAGCCGTATCGGTCTCACACAGAAATCGAAGTCGAGCCAAATGCTAAGGCCGTAGTCACGAACATCGCCAGCGACAGTGCATTAGGTGCATGTCATAATTTTTGTGTAAAATATCCAGTACAATACAGCAGCCAAAGAACTTACTAGAAGCTATATTAAACAGGAAGATGTCCTTTATCAGGTACAACAGAAGGAGTCGGTGTCAACGCAGACTGCTCAGATCGTCTGGTGATCGCGTCCAGGGCCGGATTCATCGACAACTTACAGCAATTTAACAGAGAAATTACAGCCGAAATCCCTGATAGCGCGGCTTATTAAGCTATGGCGAAGCATTTCATAGCGCTATCAGGGATTTCGGCTGTATTTTCGCTGTTAAATTGCTGCAAGTTGTTGATGAATCCGGCCCCAGCTTGTCAGATGTCGATTAGTCTGTGATGGGGTATGGTAGTGGCGCGTATAATCGATATATCGATTTATCCAACGTTAGTGTGCATTAGTGAAACGTAGATGAGCGAAATAGCAAATAATCCAAGATTATGGTTCTACATACACGAAATACAGCACTTTTTGCCATACTTATGCCAATTAGTAGACTTCTGAGGCCAAGAAGTGTTAAATTTTTAAAGTTATTCTATTCATACAAGCCGTCTTTTTGGTTAGATATTTCATTGAATCATTGCGCGCGATTTTAGGTAAATCTGTGCATTAAATACCGCAGTTAAATCCATTTCCCGGAAGCATGTCGTTCCTACCAGGACGCCGATCTTGTCCGGTTCCTCCGAAGGCATCCCTCAAGGGGAGCTACACCAATACAGTAGTGAGAAGAATATCGTCGATACATCGATTATTCGGTGACGGTTGTCGTGCATGTGATCGATATATCGATTAGTTATATATCACCACATAGGGTGCACCAGTAAAACGTAGATGACCGCCATGAAAATTAATCTAACAAGAAACGTCAACGAGATGATCGTGGAAATTCGCAAACCGACCTTTATAGGATTGTAGGGCGTTGTATAAGAAGCACTGTAATTGGTTTCCAAATTTCCTATGGACCTCTGGGTAGGTCAGAAATGGCAGAAAACTGCAGCGCTTCACCGATAATGCAACAATGACGCCTGGAGTACAATTGTCTTTTGGCTGGGAAATAATTCTGCAGAAGGTTTGGAGCTGCAATCATTGCTAAAACGCAGGGTTTGATAAATTCCCGATAGAATCAAGAAGGCACATTTACGGGAGGCATCTACCAGCAGTTCAGCTGCAATTGGATGGCGGAGTGGATAGTGCAGCCGAGTTGTAGGAGAGTGGTCAGGGGATCGACACTGTTGGTGGGTCACTTTGCATTGCTAGTGGTGGTTTTGCATTTTTACCATTGTAGAGCGCATTTTGGCCTTGGCAGAGTTCAATGTTTGCTTTTCAACTTCTTTTTGGCCTCTTGTAGGATGTGAGCCAAGCCTTACTCTTCGTCAACTAGAGGTACAACGCTGGTCATTAATGCTTGTCTTAACCCCGGTGGATGCTATCCATACCTGATAATTGTTTGTAAGATGGTTCATAACATTGCGATACTACAGGGCTTGCAGGAAGCATTAAAAAAGAAGGGAAAAGATAAACGCCAGGATTAGGCCACGGTTGTAAGCACCAAGGAAGGATTCCGAACTGACGGAGAAGTGAGTGCCTCCCAACACCCGCACTGAAGCCCTGGTTCGAAGCTTCAGATTACCCTCCACTCCCCACCACGTTCTGCTCACTGCCGCCTCCTCTTCACTCATTCGAACGTTCAGTTTTTTCTCCTCGAAGGGGCTTGTTTCCAGTGTGGGAACACCGTCCACACGCTGGGTTTCAAGCGGCGGCCGCACTCCTCGCCTAGAAGGCTGGGGCTGTCCGTGCGTCGTGAAAAAGCCCGCTCCGAGCGCATTGTTTCATGGCTGCGGAGCTTGCGAAGTGGGTGTATGGATGGAGATCGCTGGCGAGTGTCGGTGAGTGAGTGTTGAACTGAAAGAGTGACTGTGAGCCGCGCGACGACTGAGGAGCGCAGCACGGGCGGCGAGATGAGAAAAGGGCATGTTGCGAGTTCGCTCGCTCGCTCGTCGTCCTCGTCGTCGATGTCCCTTGTACTCCCTCATACTCCCACCAACAAACAGATGATAAAGTGCGCTGGGAAAACTCCTAGTCGCCGGCCGGCTTCTGTGGCTTCGTTCGAACTGCCTGGCCGACGCAAGGCGACCCTGGTCATCCCCTGGAACATTGGGCGTTAAGAGCGAGTACGTTGTCGTTTCCCAGTGATCAGCTGGTTCTCCAGGGTCTGGAGATACAAGAGGGCCTTGCAAGGAAAGAATTGGTATTGAGATTGTTCAAAGCTGAGAAAGCAAGGCTATTCCATACGAAGGAGCCCCACTTGCCACAGTTCACTCTCCAGGGGCCAGATTCATCAAGGACTTACAACATTTAAACAGAGAAAATACAGCCGACATCCCTGATAGCTCGGCTTATCGCTGGTGAGATGTTTCACCATATCGCTTGATAAGCCGCGCCGTCAGGGATTTCTGTTGTATTTTCTCCATTAAATTGCTATAAGTCGTTGATGAATCTGGCCCCAGATTGTCAAATCGCTACACTTCTTCAGATAAAGTGCGTTTTGAGGTGCTTTCTCCGCCTTCTATGGGTCATTCTCACGCCCCCAACCTTTCGCGCACCCTACATAGGTCAACCATCTGGCTAAAGATTTGCCCAGAAGATGATATCGTTAGCAGACCATGGGCCTGCTATCCTCTATGGACCTTCATGTAAGCGATGAATCCAACCACTCGATGGTTAAATTCTGAAAGGAGACGGAGTGCGTGGCGTAACTTCACAAGCCCACTGCTAACAGTTTTGAGTTATTAATGGTCTTTGAAGTTCTGCAAATGCATTCTTGAAGCTGGTGGATCATGAGCGTTGTCGTATGTCTTTAACCTCAGCATCAATTCTCGAGCACATTTAGAGCAGCCGACAGTCATTCCGTGTTCCGTTTGATCGTTGCCTTCTGCCAGCTAGATGCTTTCTTCTCGATGCTTTCTGCCAGTACAGATATTTCAACATTTTGAGTGCTTTTTCGCATCGTCACAATAGAGATCACTTGAAAATTGCGTCAAAGTTATTTACCAGACATTTCCAGCCGGTTAGGAGGAAAAAACTGCCTCTAACTCACACATATCCAGCTGGTGAGCTAAGGAATTAGATGTTCTGTATGTTATACTTAAAGATCTTGCAGCCCTCAAAACGCCTGTGAACGTTTCTATAAACAGTTCAACACCTGTAATAGTCGAAGAATGGATTTCCGTGGAGCATCTGACCTCTATCTGATTCATTTTTGAGAAGTTGGGAATTGATGAAGATCAAGAAAAGGAGAAACTCAGTTAATACATGATATGGACGTAGGATCTTGATTTATGGAAAACCTGACCATATGTGGCTCACGCAACTTTCTTTGAAGCTCTTACCGTAAAAGCGCAGAAGACCTTGACTTATGGATAGTCTGACCCACACATGGTTCAAGCATGTTGCTCCAAAACTTTTATGGTGGAAGCTCTAACAATACGAAGATACAACATCATGTATGGCTTGAACGTAGTTCCGTTCTTTGGTTTTCATACAGTTGAGCCGAACATTTGATATTACGGGCTTCTCCACCTAACTAAGGCTCACAGAAACCCTAATGAAGTTTTAGAACCTTATAGAGTTTAAACACCTTATAGAGTTTAACGAAGGAAAAGGGCTGGAAGTTATGTGCTTCTGTAACGAAAGTCTTGCTGACGCTCAATATGTATCTACTGCGTAATGAGCGCTTTGCTTGTCACCTCTATCTTTATCTTCATCTTTATATTTATCTAAAGACGCACTTTAACATGAGCGTTGGATGAACTAACAGAAATCAAACCTAGAACATATTCTTAAAAACGTTGAACATACAGAAGATGCTCTGGCACTAGCAGCTTGATCCGCATATGGTTCCGAACAGCCACTTCAACCTTCTATTCCAATTCAAAATCATCAGAAGTGGTAGACACCGTTGGCCTTCTAACCCATATATGGTTTAGGTTGACTTTCAACGCTTCTAGGCTTCTTCACATAGGCGTGATAAGGTCAATAGGGATCTTCTTAAGGAGTTCAAGCGAAGAAACACATGAAGCAGCCACCTAGCTGTCTAGGTTACTTTGGAAGAGGCTAGGTAGATGGACTAGACCGCTCTGAATGCTCAGCTTATAGTCCTCCAGATGCTGGATCCACGATTGGTAAGGTAATGAATGGGTTAACGGCAGTGAATAAACTTACCAACAGAGGATTGTGGGCAGAGGGCAAACTTGGTATTAATGAATGAAGTAATTCTCCGCACCATTCACACAATTCCACGCTTTTTTGAATTCTAGGCAGCGCTTCAATCTCTACCCTCTACCCACATAACCCTGGGTAAAATCGTTGATGAATTCGGCCTCAGAATTTCAATGGCCAGCCCTATCGCTGAGCTCAAGTCGGACGCGGCTGACAAGGAGCGTCAGCGAGCGTGTCCTTAGTCGACACCGACAGTTAGTCATCGTGATCGCCCAGTGTTTCAAACCCTCTTCAGCATGACATTCGCCGTAATAGTGTGTGTGTGCGGCTCCGTACGAACGAGCGGACAAGCAGCGGACGACAAAAATACCAATGAGGTGCTGCTAGCAGAGCGTTCCGATTAGTCACTGATGGCAACATACGGGACGGCTGTGTCCAGTGTCTGGGCTCGTCGCGGCCAGTACTGATTTTGAACAGAGTGACTGAAGTTTTGCCTGAAGTGACTTACTTTTCACTGACGGCGAGTCTTCCCGAGACGACGGGTGGTCTGACAGACATGGTGACTGATCTGAAAGAAGGAAGAACTAGAAGAAACACAAAGCGCACCCAGGAAGAGACCGCCTCGTACCTGCTCGAACTCCGGGGCTCTGTTGCTGCTGATGCTGCTGTTGTTGCTGCGCGAGCTGGAGGAACTGCTGCTGGACGAGGTTCGCGTAGAGCTGTTGGAATCCGGGCGGAAACATCGGCAACGATGGGAAGACTGACGACGGTGACGATGACGGTACACAGAACGGAAACGGGAACACTCCGGGCAGACGGGCGGCTTTGTCGGCGGTGTCCATTCTGGAATGAAGAAGAGATCGGTGCCGATGGTGGCGGTGGTGGCGGTGTCATGTCGGAGCTGGTGCAGCTCCACTTAATGTCAAGTTCATCATCGACGACGTCTAATTGGGTGACTAGTTGCTAGTGGGAGACACAACATCGGGTGAAGTGCCGATGGCGCCGGTGGAGTGATGAATTTTGGCGAAACATTGACGGAAAAGGGCACTGGCTGCGGTGTTTCCAAATGTGGCTACAGGAGAAGGATGCATGGAAGTCTTCTGCAGAGTTCTGAACGCGCTTTTTCCTAGACGAAGGAATTTGGGTGAGTAGCGTTTGAGAGAGCAGTTCGAAGTTTCTTGCCTCCTGCAGTCGAGCTTATCAGCTTCAAAATGAAGGAGGCTTAAGCAGTACGATTCAATAAGCATGTCTATGTACCGGATTCATCAACAATTAAACCCGTGGGTATGCGCGGTATAAGGGGTAGAGATAAGGTAAGAGTCAGAGACGCATTGTTCATCGCGGATATCTCTACTCCCTTGACCCTCGGGTTAGTCGATGATGAATCCGGCCTCAGGGTAATGAACCTCTCAGCGTACTCAGGAACAAGAGTAGGCAACTTCTTCGAAAGTAGGAAAACCTCAAAGAAGAAGAGAATGAACGGACGAGAGAGCAAGCAGAAGCACCATTCCGGATCAGATGAGCAGCTCATCAATGAGGCCAAGGTGACGAGCAGCCGAGCGCGCCTAGTAGCGCCTGTTGGCCTAGCCATCGAGACTGAAGACAATCGCGAGACTGTCTGATTCAATCTACACGCGCTCTCACTCGGGTCGACTCCATTGATCGTCAGAGGTCTATTGTATGTGGAGCTGCTGGCGCCGCTATCAGACGCATGGTGACTCTCGAAGCTCTTCAGAAACGTTTTCAGACGCGCGAAGTCGTCGGCTAGAGGCGCGGCTTAAATAAGACCTTGGCCAAACTAGCACCGGCTTTGGAAGCAGGTGAAGCACCCTCTAAGCATTAAAGTGAGACAAGAAAGGGGAGAGACTCCAGAAACAGACTGAATAAAGTGGAAAAGGCACAGAAGGAGTTACACGGGCAAGAGATAAGGTCTTTGAAAAATGGAAGCACTGATTTTTCCTTGCTATAATTCTAATTAAAAGAATAATTGTTAATGATGTTACATATAATAAAAACATAGTAGACAAAGAGCATCTTCGCCACGTCCCTTCAGAAGCAGCTTAAACCTCTTCAGCACAAGTTTCACAGGTTTTGGTATAAACCAAATGTCCAGCAGTATCCAGAAGCTGCTTAGGTTAGCCGACATGGTTGGCTTGTATGGAAGATTAAGTCCTATAAACCTCGTAAATCTCTACAAGGACAGGCTTCTCTAGATTTCAGGGGACTGTGAGCTGGTAAGCCGAGGGGTTCCATGATGGGCGATGGGTGGCGTTAGACTCTGTTCGAAAGGCGACACGAATTCTACGTACAGGCGGCGATGAGTATGCACCTTAAAACTGCTTTCTGCCCTTCAGGCGACTCTCGCACCAGTTCACCAACTTCCAGCTGATGAGAGGCTTTGTTGACCTGAGCGGAACCCGAACCAGTAACCTTGTTTCGAGGAGTGCGCAACAGCCAGGGTATCGTCTGACAGCGCTACTATGCAGGCACTATGGTACAGAGGATAAAGGATAAAGGATAGAGGACGGCGTTGTTCAATCTCTTTTGGGATGCGCCACGCATCCTACTTCTACAGGATATCGTGGAGGCGATTTGAATGCGTATTTGGTCATACATTGTCCTGCGGCGGCCAGCCGATGAACAAGTCACTCTATCCTGGGCGGGAATTCTGAACCAGGAACCTCTATCCTTCCCAGACAAGTCTGGTACCAATTCATAGAAGATGGAAGGCTTGGTTGGCTTGGGCGGGAAATCCGAACCAGGAACCTGGTATCGGGTGCACGCGACACTCGGCGGCCCCTCCGACTGTGCTACACGTGCCCAGACTATGGTAATTACGTAAAATTTGGCGTTTTCTAACCTTATGCGATTTACCCGGTTTAAGAATTCATGCTTATCTTCTGGTCTGAATTATTCTGGATAGGATTACCCTATCTTTGAGAGTTTCGCCGTGTTGGAGAAGTGAATGAATGTGGGCGCGTGTAGCGCAGTCGGAGGAGGCGCGACTGCCGCGTGCATCCGATACCAGGTTCATGGTTCAGATTTCGCGCTCAGGCCAATCAAGCCTTCAATCCCTCCGAGGTTGGTGAATTGGTACCAGACTTGTCTGAAGAGGATAAAGCGCTGACTTGTCCATCGGCTGGCCACCGCAAGTCATTGTATTACCAAATACGCATTCATGTCGCCTCCATGACATCCATGTCTATTTGTGAAGCTGCATTGTGAATCAGGTGACCGAAGCCAAACACCTATGTTTGAGGTGGAAGACTGTGTGTGGGCGAACATCGATTCATAAATCTGAACTGTAATTGAGGCTCAATCACGCCTGAACAGTCAACGTTTAGTGCTAGAGTCCCATTATGCTTAAGCTCTCGGATTTTTTTCAAACATTTGTATGCTTCCGAGTGCTCACAAGTGTTGCATACGTTAAAAAAACTTCATTTTTGAACAATAGAATTTGAGTACATTCAAAAAATGTGATTTGTTGAATAATGGATTACGATTACATTCGAAAAATCGCGCTTGAAAGTATTAGAATTCGAATGCTCACATTGATATTCACGATCATAGTCAATCGAATACTGCGCTACCATGTAGACAAATATTCGAATATATTGAATAATAAAATAATCGAATATGCGAATATTTGAGCGTTCGGAACCACTTGTGCAATGGAGGTGTGCAGCCGGTGTTTTCCGAAACAACCCAAAGTCAAATGTCAATTATCCTCCATCTTCTGCAAATAGTGGTAAGGTGTAATAGTGAGGAAATTTTTCAGTATTTGCACCCCGTATTCAAAAAACCATCGCTAGGTCCTGGAACGACGCTGTCACTAAGTCTGAAAAACATTAAGGATCAGCATGTGAGGGACCCTTAGATGTGTCGCCTTCTTTAAAACTCTGGTGATTCAGAAGTCATAAGATGCTCAGTTACTAGGCACTAACTGAGATCGTGCAAAAAACCCAACAGTGTCTATGTATTCAATGATACCGTGTGAAACCGAAGATGCTAGGAAAACCCGGAAAAATGAACGTTTAGAAAGAATACATTCAGTGTCCAAAAAGCATGATATGCTGATTGGTCACCGAGCCAATCAAATTTGCTGTGTGCTTATTTTGCAATAGCGCGAACGCTGACAGAATTTCCATGCAGGAACTAAGAGCATATTGGCCAGCTCACTTTCGAATTCCCAAAGTTCTTCGAATTCCCGAAGTTCTTCGAATTCCGATTGATGGACAAAGACTTTCGCGAATATATTGAAGTACATCTAACGGTCTACGATGCAGAATGGAGCTATCCCTGAGCCTCATATGTAATTCGATGTAATTGGCACAATTGAGACTCCAGAATTCTTTATCGGCGAGCTTTCGCTGCTTAACAGCTTCCTCAGGCCTTTAATAACATTACACATAGTGGTACCATCATCAAACTATACAATAGTAATAATGGTAGAACTAACCAAGCAGGCCTCGCTAACAGAGCATCGCTGTGGTGAGGCTCTGTTAGCGAGGCCTGCTTGGTTAGTTTTACCATTATTACTATTGTATAGTTTGATGATGGTACCACTATGTGTAATGTTATTATAGGCCTGAGGAAGCTGTTAAGCAGCGAAAGCTCGCCGATAAAGAATTCTGGAGTCTCAATTGTGCCAATTATGAGGGCGCGTGTAGCGCAGTCGGAGGAGGCGCGACTGTCGCGTGCACCCGATACCAGTTTCCTGGTTCGGATTTCCCGCCCAGGCCAACCAAGCCTTCCATCCATCCGGGGTCGGTGAATTGGTGCCAGACTTGTCTGGGAAGGATTAGGCGCTGACTTGTTCATCGGCTGGCCACCGCAAGTCATTGTATGGCCAAATACGCATTCATGTCGCCTCCACGACATCCTGTAGAAGTAGAATGCGCTGGCGCATCCCAGGAGGGATTGAGTAACGCCGTCCTTTATCCTTATCCTTATCCAATTGTGCCAATTACAACGGTCTACGATGCGTTAAGCAAAGCCATGAGCATCTTAATTTACTGGTGGTACGGTTGTCCATTCAAAGAAGGTTCTGTTACTGAATCGCCAATTGGATTGAACAATTCAATCAGGAGCACGTCATAGCGCATGGAGGCGCCGGCTCCGAAGCACTTTTCTTGGTTCGGTTCCGGCCTTGGCCAACTAAGCCTTTCATTATTCCGGGATTGGTGAAGAGTGGTACCGGACTCGCCTGGAAAGGTTAGAACACTAACTTTTTTATCAGTTGGCCACCGCAATTCACTGAATAGGTCAATTCGAGTTCAAATTGCCTCCAGGACATCTCCCAAAATACCGTTCCTGTCTTGGGTTTTGAGCAGAATAAGCACAAAAAACTGCTGCTTTCAGCGTTTACCCATAGTTCTCTTTAAACGAGCCTATTCGAAAAACAAAAGTATCCACCCGAATCCAATGTGAGCGATCTATCCAGTGATGTATGTATCTTACAGTGGTTTAAGAAGAAGAATAGATTTGATGCCTATACCTAAACCTGCACCCTGTCGGTGCAATTATCTCGAGAGGTAGAAGAAGGGCTGACGTCAGGTTCATAGGTCACCAAAACTAAGATACTAAGGAACCGACATTTTAAAAGACTGAGGCAATCAAAAATGCAAGAATGTGCGAATGCCTTCAGAGCGGACAAGAATCCAGAATCGCAGAGGAGTTTTTAGCCGAAATATCAACCCTGAATCTTAACAGTGACAAAATCGGCCATTTCCTGCTTAATTACCTAATTTATCTTGCTCACAGCTATCTCTATCATTCTTGGATAGATCACCCAAATTTGATTGGTATGGTAAAATCGAAGGGAGCGTGTAGCGCAGTCGGAGGAGGCGCCTACGGTCGCGTGCACCCGATACCAGGTTCCTGGTTCGGATTTCTCCCCCAGGCTAACCAATTGGTACCAGACGTGTCTGGGAAGGATAAAGCGCTTACCTGTTCATCGGCTGGCCACCGCAAGTCATTGTATGGCCAAATACGCATTCATATCGCCTCCACGACATCCCGTAGAAGTAGAATGCGCTGGCGCATCCCAAAAAGAATTGAGTAACGGCGTTCCTTTATCCTTTATTTTTATCCTTTATGGTAAAATCTATTTTTTGAATAAGCCACTTTGAAGGAAGCTATGGGAAAAGGCGGTTTTTTAGAAACTCAAAAGACAGGAGCGGTATTGTAGAAGTAGAATGCGTGGCGCATCCCAAATGTGGATTGATTAACGCCGTCTTGATCCTTCAACCTTCGATTCAGTCAGGACCGAAGAGCATAGGAGCTGAACTGTCTCATTGTCAGAAATTCTCTAAGAAGGACCAAAGACTCTCTTACAGCGAAGAGACTCACACGCCTATGCGTCAGCGCTTCTGTCTGCCATCAGGCGAGTGATGTGGTGACACCACTCTTTGTTCATATATGAATGTATCTCTCTGTGTATATGCACGACGACAGCGATGCTGACTGACTGACTGAGTGTCACTTAGCACAGTGCAGCTCGATGACACGCCAGTGGCGGTGGCGGTGGCGGTGGCGGCTTCGGGCGCCGACACGCGCCTCGCACCGCCGTCGTCGCTCCATCGTCTCATCGCCACTGTTTTGAAAGCGAGCAAAGCGAGCGCCGAGCGAGCAGCGAACGGCCGGAGTGCCTGTGCTGCTTTGTGACGATGATCGGGCACTGATAAAGCGTCCCATTATTACATACTGCAAGTCTCCCACCACACTGCCTGCCGTCAGTCACTTGGCGGCGACAGACGGCGATGTCGACCGCCGGAAGTGCGGATGACGTCAATCAGTTGGGAACTTCTGATTTTTCAGTGTTTAGGAAACATGGGGTATGGGATAAACAATAAAAGATGAAGGACAAAGCCTAGCATTTGTTCATCCCATTTTGGGATGCGCCACACATTCTACTTCTACAGGATATCGTAAGTCAATTCCAATGCCTATTTGGTTTCAACGATGACTTGCGATGGTCAGCCGATGGAAAGCTTTGCGTTCTATCCTTAGCATACAAGTCTAGTACCAAATAACGGACTCCAGAGGGCCGAAATGCCTTATTGATCTGCTAGAAATCCGAACCAAAAACCTGGAATCGGGTGCTCGCGACAGCCGGAACCCCCTCCGACTGCGCTGTCCCACGCGTCCTTGATGAGCAATGCACATAGGTAACATGCCTGCATAAATGCTTGGTATAAAGGATAAAGGATAAATGACAGCGTTATTCAACCCCTTTGCGATGCGCCACGCATTCTACTTCTACGGGATGTCGTGTTTATTTAGCCATACAATGACTTGCGGTGGCCAGCCGATGGACAAGTCAGCGCTTTAGCCTTCAAAGACAAGTCCGATGCCAATGCACCGACCTCGGAGGGATGAAAAGCTTGGTCGGCCTGGGCGGGAAATCCGAACCAGGAGCCTGCTATCGGGTGCAGGCGACGGCCGGCGCTTCCTCGGACTGCGCTCCACGCGCCCAAAAAATGTTTATTCTTGAACATATACTAAATGTTTGGTAGGAATCTTAATAGCCACTGGCGTCCATCCACATGAGCTAGCTAGGACCTCAGAAGCAAAACTTATGATTGAATTCCGGGGCCTTTTTAACTAAGGACATTGGTTACGAACCAAGATATGGATACGACTTTCATAGCGAGCGTAGAGCGTTCCCGCTCGATCAGCGAGACGTGCGGGTTCAGATCCCACCTGGCGCTAGAGTTTTGATCGGAACAAAACATCGTTATGAGAGCTTACATCCTAGGTGACGACAACTTGAGGCTTAAAGAAACTGACCTAGACACGACTTTATTCAATGAAGTTGGTGCATTTGAATCACGATTTTTCTAAGCCGAACACCAAAAAACTTTGGTGAAGGGTTGCTTCAATCCTAGACCATATAATACGGTCTGCTGGCTGACTCTATGCTAGTCACCCTTGCTTGGGTAGTGTAACCATACTCTACCATGACACGCGTCATCTGCTAACCCTCGATGTCTGGTAGTTAGCCCCGTCAACTGAACCGGGAAGATCTTACGACAAAAGGTTCGTTTAAACGTATGTAATGGCGAAACGTACCTCTTTTAACTTCATATAAGCTTATTTGGATCTATCCTAATCGGAGGGGGCAATTAGCGTCCCTAATCCCTTGCTGAAGTGTCTGCGAAACTTTCAGCTGCTGCCCATGCGAGGGCATTCCTTCAAGTTTAGGGAATGTGAATGTTTGGCATTGGATGACATCGACAACCACCACTTCACTGTCGTCCTAAGGAATAGGATAGATCCGTCTATTTATTTAATAAGTGTAAACAACCGAGCCGCAGCAGTAGCTCACCCTATCTCGACTTTTGTCTCTATTCTTGTCTGTAATTTTAAAACCCCTCGAATTTGATTTTGTAGGCAGATCCCAGCTTTTTAATCAACTTAAATCAAGATTATTTTTTGAGTAAAAATAAACAAAAGCATTGATCTAAACGGCAAACTAACTGTTGTTTATAATACCACGAAAATCGTAGCTATCGAATGCTATCAAATAAAATAGTTGTCGACTTATTTGATATATTTTAAAAACGACAGGGCGCGTGTAGCGCAGTCGGAGGAGGCGCCGGCTGTCGCGTGCCACCCAATACCAGGTTCCTGGTTCGGATTTTTCGCCCAGGCCAACCAAGCCTTCCATCCCTCCGGGGTCGGTGAATTGGTACCACACTTGTCTTAGAAGGACAGAACGGTGGCTTGTTCATCGGCTGGCCACCGCAAGTCACTGTATGGCCAAATACGCATTCATGTCGCCTCCACGACATCCCGTAAAAGTAGAATGCGTGGCGTATCCCAAAAAGGATTGAATAACGCCGTCCTTTATCCTTTATTTTATCCTTTACTTTTTTCAAATTAAAGATTAGGAATAAGCACAGTTTATAAAAAGTTAAACAGAGAAATTTTCAAGTAATACATGTAAAAGTCAAAAATTCTAGAATTCTAGAAACTTCAACGACAACTTTTGAGGACATTCGCTGAAAGTACCGTTGGGTAATGCTCTAGCAGATACAGTCGGATCTATCCTAGTCGGGAGGGGGCAGCATTATAGTGCGAATTGCGGGCGACATCCCTAAAAAGTCCTCGTATCATGGAACACCAGCTGAAGCTCTCGAAGAAATTTAAGCGAGAGATTGCCAAGTTCCTATATGCCTCCTCCGATTAGGAGAAATCCGATATATCATTTACGTGGACTCCAAGTTCTCTATGGAAGTACTACCAGAGCAAGAATTCGCGAAGGAATTGAAATGAGACAACGCCTGGGTTGTTTCCCGCTTTCTACAAAAAATTGCTTAAATATTTGAATAAGGAGAAGCAGAATCGTCACACTCCAATGCCACTAGATTTTCAGCCAACTGTACTCTATTCCTATTATTACAGTTACAATATTAGTTGATAATAAAACCAGTAAGAAGACGAGCTCGACGGCGTTCTCGAGCGCGTGCGAAACGCTCGGCGAACGACTGCGGCGGAGTTCAAATGGTAGCCGCCCGTCGGCCGAGCGACGACGTCCCGAAATCTCTTAATATTCCCTGGTGGGCATGGGGCTCGGTGGGTTCATTTGTCTGGTGAGAGAGAGTGTGGAAGAGCGATTGAGATCTACTTGTGAACGCGGCCACATCGGTATCCATCAGCCCACGCCGTCCTTCTATTAGACGAGCGGACGTCTGCTCAAAACAGAGAAGGGCGCACAGAATAGAGGAGGGAAGGTGGGTCAGACGGGGAATAAAACTAGACGTTATTCGCACTAAAGGCATGCAAAAAATTAGTCTGGAAAGCGATAGATTTTGTCAAATTCCCCATTTTTTGAGCCGTTCCACTTCTTAAGTTTGTGAAGTGTCTAGTAACCAAAGTGAGTACACTATTTTCTACAAGCGCTAAAACAAATCAAGACTGAAAAGGAAGAAGAAAGCAAACAAAAACAGTAAATAAAAGATGCAAAGCCTTTAGGACTTTAATTTTCACGCATTCAAAAACGTTACAACACCTTCCTCTTCACTGATTGGACACCTGGGGCTGGATTCATCAAAGTTACTGCAGTAACTTTAACGGAGAGTTGTAAGCGAAAAGCTCAGACAACGCGGCTTATCGCTCACCATATCGCTCGATAAGCCGCGTTATCTGAGCTTTTGCTTACAATTCTCCGTTAAAGTTACTGCAGTAACATTGATGAATCCGGCCCCTTATGAATATTTTATAACAGGAAAGAGTTCGTCTGGAGATACGAACCACTTTGAAAAAATAAAAATTGGAATTTTATGTTTTTTGCTTTCACTTTTCTTTATGAACAAGTTTAAAAAAAAGTGATGATTCTTTTTGACAAGTAAAACAAAGTTTTTAATGAACTGCGCTAATCAACGCAGTCACTGCATTTGAACGAGCAATGAGAGCAAAATTTTGAAATAAAAAACAAAATATGACGAAAAATGCAAACGCGTCAGCTTTAGCCATTAACTTAAAGATGGAATTGTTAACGAAGACACTGAAAGCTACGAAAAAACGCTATTCGCTATTCTCAATCGCTGTGCAGTTCGGAACAGATTCTCCAGTGTTTCTGCTTAGTAAGATTATTCAAAACATTAAAAAATGCTGATGTTTGAATTATTTCTTGAATAATTTAATTTTCTTACAAAGAAACGATTCGAAAAGGTGAATTTGAATAAAACCTGCTTTGCAATTTTATGAAATAAAGAAGCTCGCTTGATAGTCTTTGTGGGGCCTTATTGCGAGGAAGGTAGCCCTGGTTTAAGTAAGATCCTCACTATACTAGTGTCCACCAAATGAACTCTCTATTTTTCTGAGAAATCGCAAAGTCTAAGCTTCTTTATCATTTACCTAGATACATATTTTAGCTGAAGCTCACACACCAAACAGCTTTGTTCTCAATCTCTGTACAGTCCGGAACCAATTCTGCAGGGGTTCTGCTCAGAAAGATTTTTCAAAACATTAAAAGATTAAAATAAACAAGTTTTGCTCATCGCATTATTTCTCGAGTGTTTTAGTTTCCTAACGGAAAGACCATTCGGAGAGGAAAATTTGAATAAAGTCTAAAAATCTAAAAGTAATGCTATGGAGTCATAAACTTTAAATTTTTGAAGTATGGAGCATTTTGCGTTCAGAGACCTGTAACTGCTGAATCGCTCTGTCGCTTTACCCTCGAGGGTTGTCCACCATAGGTTCTTTTCGCCATGGGCAGGATTTAGGGAAGTGCACAGTGATTCTAATAAACCTGATCTTTGATAACCAGAATTTCAGAAGAAGAAGAAACTACATCAAACGGCGTACACGACTTAAAGGTGGTAGCTGCTTCCGTGACGCTCCAGTACAAGCGGGACGAAAATCAGACTTGTTAAACTGTCTTCTGTGGAGCACTACAAGGCAAAGGCGTAGGTCACCCCGATGGTTGTAAACAGCATCTGTACGGTTGTATTTCTCATCCGTAAGCACTGAAAAATTTTCCACCTTTCATTTTGCGATGCTGAAGTTGCTCTAAAAATTCAACTCGGTGGAAGTTCTTCTCCTTCTTCTTCTCCAGTACCAGCTCCACATTTTTAAGAACTTTACGAAGAAAACCAAGTTTCTTACTCTAAGCCCTGTATGGTCACCTTGTAATTCGAAGAGATATTCTCACCGTAATGCATCTCCTTTTGAACACATGACGTCCTTAAGGCGTTTGTAGCTTTTAGTAAACTTTTTTGAGCTAACGGAAAAATGAGGTCAATAGAAGGTTTATGAAAATCAGATTTTCGATTGCCCAGATCCCACCTGTTTCGAATTTGAAGGAAAGGATCTTTAAGATCGAGAAATTTTGAATTTCTGGAGCAGTTTTAAGCTTCGCAAAAAGGATGACGAAAAATTTCCCAGTGCTCATGAATGACAAGTACAGACGCTGTTTGGAACCAACTGTTGAACGCGAGTGAACTTTAAATTTTCAGTGATGAATCTTGAAGAAAGACAAAAGTTTACTCAATGGAGGAAGTAAATTTTAAGCTTTGAAAGTGACCCTGATGTGGCATCGTTGTTCAGTTTTTCAGTGATTTTTAGGATTCCAAAGCTTCAGGTGACATTTGATAAGATCTTAAGGAACTAGATCTTGGGTTGTTTGAGAGCCTAAGCGGTCGCAGATCCAAAACACAGTACAGCCGAAAGGTAGATATGAAAAAATTCTCGGCGCAGAATGGAAAAGAGTTGGGGACGGACAGTAATGTGATGCTGCTCGGAGTCGGCGAGCGGTCTCTCCACGTAGCAACGTCATTGGAAATTCATCGGCTGAGCACGAGCGAAATAGCGTTGCGAGTGGAGAAGTAAGCAGCGGAACCCCCAGCAAGCGAAGTCCCAGATGGGCTCCAAACTCACTCGGGGACCTTCCGGCTTGGGAAGCGCCCGGAAGAGCCTCCCTGACTGGAAACTGATCTTCAGGGCCAAAATCCCCTAGGCCGGCCGGGTAAAGCGGATGGGGGCTGGCGACAGGTGAGCCGCAGCTACCGTAGACGCGGCGGCGACCGAGTGAGTGCGAGGGGAGTGAGTGTGTGAAGCATCGCGTTGACTGACAGCGCTGCTGCATGGACTGTCCCCGTGTGTTCGGTCCCCGCTCGGACGCTGCGTCCTCTCGGCCGCCAGCGCTGCCTCGCCCCGCGGGGCGTGGCCGGACGGCCATTGGGCGGCCACGCCCCGCCGCGCCGCTTCGCAGCCGACTACATTACGGTAGTCGGTGGTGAAGTGCACTGCGAGCCGGGTTTTTCCGCCGAGACTGACTCGCTCAAGAACGAGGCCAATGCCCTCCTCCCGCCGATATTGTCTGGAGAAAAATCCTCCAGAAGGAGGCAACGAGGACAGGAGCCCCTCCTCTGGCTTCTGGATGACGCCGCCGTTCCGGCGATTACCATTCGATTTGCCGCCGGAACGGCGGGAATGCATGGAAACTTATGAATAACCGGGCCTGAACCCCGCCCCGAAACCTTGCCTCCTCTCGTCGTCCTGCCGCTCGCACCAGCAGCCCTCCTACACCTCGTCCTCCTCCTTAATTGTCGCCCTAGAGCTCACCACCAGATTCCCACACCGTTCCGCCTTCACTGGCTCGAAGCGCACAGCGCCTGTCTCCCAGGGCATTTCACCTCAATGGTGGCGGTTTCTTAGCGCGACGCCCAATGAGACCCCGTCTGAAATGCCACCAACTGAGCTCCGGATCGGGTCGTGTTCGCGGCCGTATTCATCGCACACTGTCTCGGCTATGACACCCCTCTCGCAGTGCTGAGAGCCGAAACACCGCCGCCAGCCACCGCATCCTGAATTCAGCCCCTCCGCCGGTCGGTCTCACCTGTGGGAAATCGATAGCCCCGGTTTCAACTTATTCGTTCGGGCGCCCTTGCACTTTTCAGGCTTCTCACTTGAGGAGATCGGCTCCACTATTGGTTTGAACAGGTGTTCACTTCACTGTAGCGAAGCATTCAATCGAAAACATGCGAAACTGGTTTATTTGAATAGCAGAAGAAGTAACCAGCTTGAGTACTTTACTGCACATCTTTTAAAAATTATTGTGTTTTATTTTAAATCAAGGAATAGCCGGCATAATAATTAAGTAAGAGATTTTGTTTCTAAAATGCTTGCAGTTTCGAATGTGGTCTTCTTTTTAAAAAATTGACCTTTGAACTGTTACATATGCGAATAACAAATACTAAATGCTAAAAAATGTTTGTATATGTAGGTTAAAGTTCAGTCAAGAAAAGACTTCCACCAATTTTTCCTTCACAGTTTTTCAGAATTTCACTGAAAAAGGAAAAATTTAGACATGTTAGTGACTGTCTAATGGCTGAACGATTTAAAATCGTAAGGGACGAAGAAAAAGGGGCGACGTTAATGAATCGCTTCTGAATAAATGCATTCTCCAAAGGCTGTTCTACCTCTGCTCTATGAGGTATGTAGCCATCCGTCAGAGTGTCATCCGCCTACCCTGTTAGAAGAATTCCACCACTTTGAAGGGTAAAATGATCTGTTATCTTGGGAGCGATCTGGGCCTGAAGTCAAACAGTTGGTTTAGGAACCAGCGACTCCCGCTGGAGGCGCCGTACTCCACCTTTTTAGATTCTCGCTTTGAATGTTGTTCTACCAAATCGGGAATGGTATTCATATTCAGGTGAATGCAGATGACTTTTTCAGCGATGCTCTAGTTAAAATTCTACGAAACTTCTACGAACCGGCTCAAGTTTACGGATAAAATTCTACAGAAGCCCTTTTGCGGCTTTACCAGCATATCTCTAGAACAAAGCGGTAAAGTTGTTCCAATGTTGCCCCAACAAGTTGTTTACAAACGGAAATTGCAGTGTATGTGTGTTATCCATGATTTTTTGTAAGACGGTATAGAACTAAACTTTTGAAATGCAAAAAAAACTGGTGGTGAGAAGGAATCTCTCGTTTGAATGGCAGCTGGCTGCTAAGCGGAGAAAATTTTGTACAGAAATTTGTAGAGATCGCAAGCAAGAACGTCAGTAAGGCAATGCGAAAGAGCGAGGAGGAATAAGCAGACGATATTTTTTGGCAAAAATAATCGAATAATCAATGGGATTCGGGCAATTACTATTATTTTTTATTTTTTTCATAAATCACACTACTAGTGATTCTTGAGCTTGTAGTTTATTCGTCCTATGAAAGAATGTTGTAAAATTGAAGCGCCTCAACCACCGAGTATCGGCGTTCAGTACTTCCGGTAAAGAATGCGGTACTGCTGCTCAAACTGTATAAGTAAGGAAACAGGAAGAATTTTGGTTTTTCCTCGCAGCGCTTCTTCTCCAGATTATGCTGACACGATCAGGTAGTATTCGTTTGGAGCTAAGTTCCGATTGTAGGTGTAGGTGTATGTAGGTGGGCTGTGGGTGCAGCAGAATTTTTCAACCAAATTGCAGAATTTACTAGGAAATCTTCTTCGTGATGTGTTGGCGTCGCGCAGCACGACAACCCTGTAGAGGTTGGGGTGCTTGTTGCGGATCTTGCCAGCGAGGCTTTGCAGATGGAGTAGACTTCTGCTGTATGTTGTCAGGCAGCAGTTCGAAATGGAGGATTCCACAAACTTTCCGCCAGATGCTCGGCATGGCCTTCTTCTTTCTCATAGATTTCAGCTTTCACGAAAGATATATGGCAGTGTTTAGCTTTGGCCAAGATTATGATGCACCTTTATTCCAGCCTATCTTTCGGCGTTGTTGCCTTTTTTTGGTGCCTGGAAAAATCGAATTACATTTGAACTGGGGTATTTCACGAAAGGTTTCAGCTTTCGTCGCCGAGCACCAGACGTTTACGTTTACGGGTTAGGTTGATGTAGAGAATCCATTTTTCATCTCCAGAGACAGTGTCTGGCGCCAGTGGAAGGTGCGGCTTCGGGAAAGCACATGAGTGCAGATCAGACGTCTTCGGCTGTTGCCATCGGTCTGTTCGCGTGGGAGCTACTGATCGAGCTTTTTCACCATCCGAGAGATCGCAGCCCATTGTCCGTGATGGGCTAGGAACAGCTGAGAACGGTAGGGTGAAAAATACAGCTCGCCTTCATTTGGATGCTGCTGCGCCAGTTTCTTCACTACGTCCGATGACATCGCTGTGGATCAACCAAAGCAAAGTTCATCTTCGAGGTCGGCTTTGAAGCTTTGGAACCAGGCCGTGCACTAACGCTTCGAAAGGGTCTTCACAGCCGAATACTTTGTATAAGTGTCGATAGACTTCAGCAGCGAGAGGCTAGATTCAAGCTCGTCAAGGAGTACCTGTCGAATATGGGTGACATTTCGGCAAGGAAGACGGAGACGGATATGTTGAGCGCATTCAAGTAGGGAATATCCTTTTAGAAATACCTAAGTGGAAACTTCCAGAACTCTCCAAAAAATCTGGCGTACTGCGAAGTTTTCGACAGACTCTTTCCAAATGCCCTACTACATGTAGGTTTTTAACCCTCCGTTACCTCCAGAAGCGAGCTGATTTAATTGATACTATATTCAATGGATGGACGCGTGTAGCGCAGTCGGAGGAGGCGCGACTGTCGCGTGCACCCGATACCAGGTTCCTGGTACGGATTTCCCGCCCGGGCCAACCAAGCCTTCCATCCCTTCGGGGTCGGTGAATTGGTACCAGACTTGTCTGGGAAGGATAGAGCGCGGACTTGTTCATCGGCTGGCCACCGCAAGTCATTGTATGGCCACATACGCGTTCAAGTCGCCTCAATGACATCCCGTAGAAGTAGAATGCACTGGCGCATCCCAGAAGGGATTGAGTAACGCCGTCCATTGTCCTTTATCCTTACCCTTATATTCAATGGATGATCAGGCCTGTGAGAGTCACCCACTGTGCACACAGAAGCAGCCGGTTACGGTGAATTTGCTGGGTCCGCTCACTACTTACATATATCAAAATTCACCTAGAGTTCATCAGAATGTGTGCAGCCTCCAAGATAATTCACGAAGTAACTAAACTTTGGAGGGAAAGAAGCACCGTTGGCGGAAGCGAAGGCCCCGTGAAGCCTACAGTTGGAGAATGACCCTTCAGGCGCGCATCGTCTCGTCTTAGTACACGCTAGAGCTACTAATGAAATTCCTCTGCGAATCTTCATGAATACAAATTTCACCTGCTCGAAGCGCCCTTCTGCTACTTACATATTCAGCTCTAAGTGGTGTTATGACAGGCCATTTGACTATAGTCACCATATATTACTTCTTTTGCTTAGAAACGAAGAAATCTTGCACGATGCATAGCGCATTCGCTAAAGGTATGTGAAAGCTCGAGTCAAGTCTCTATTTTGACGAAGATCAAAAATTTTCTAAAGAATGTCGTAAATTTTTTTTTCAGTTTTGTTACAATCAGTAGGAATTCATTTGGCTCTAATTTGTTTATTAAAGGATAAAGGGCAGCGGTATTCGATCTCCTTTGGAATGCGCCACGCATTCTACTTCTACGGGATGTCGTGGATGCGAGTTGAATGCGTATTTGGCCATACAATGACTTGCGGTGGCCAGCCGATGAACAAGTCAGCGCTTTATCCTTCCCAGACAAGTTTGATACCAACTCACCGACCCCGGAGGGATGGAAGGCTTGGTTGGCCTGGGCGGGAAATCCGAACCAGGAACCTGGTATCGGGTGCAAGCGAAAGCCGGCGCCTCCTCCGACTGCGCTCCACACGCCCCTCATTCGTTTATTATACATTGTAGAACTGGCACTAGATTTAGATAAGAAGACCTACATAAGCTCGTTCAAACACAAACAATCATAGCGATTGTTGAGTAAAACAACACCAGCGCCTTTCCAATTCCATTTTTGGATTGCGCCATGCATTCTGATTTTATGCGATTTTATCCAGGTACACTCCATGCACTGATTTGTTGGAGGCTTGTGAGATTACAGGTGTTAACAAAGATTAGATCAGTGCTAGGGATGCCTATATTTACGGAAAGCGGACGTAAACATTCTCAATTCGTTTCAAACGTATGGAATAGCCGATTTAGGACAGGCGCTCAATAGACTCATATCTGTCTGTGCAAGTTTATTTTTATTTGTTTATTTTTCGCTTTATTTTTATTTATTTATGAATACACCCATAAGAATGTGCCAAAACATCATGCTTATAAGCAAGCACAATTTCCCAAGACAACAAGGAAAAGAGAAAAACTCCAAAAAAGAAGAAAAACTTAGGTGTCCTCTAAAAATTAAAGTTATCACTTTTTGTCACGACAAGGCATGGAAAGCTTGACTTGCTTAGAAGTGAGCATAAATAGGACTAAACTGTAGGCAGCACTACATACTGTGCGCGTTGTAGAGCAGTCGGGGATGCTCCGGGTTTCACGAGCATCCATAATCGAGACTCCTGGTTCGTGTCCCGCTCAGGCGAATCAAGTCTTCGATCGGTTTCCCAGGGGTTGGTGAAGTGATGCAAGACTTGCAGAAAGGGAACCAAAAAGCGCTGTGTTGTATATCGGCTGGCCTCCGCAAATTTGACAGGACCAAATACGCATTCAAAACGCTTCCACGACATCCTATAGAGCTGAAGTGCGTGGCGCATCAAGGCATTGAAGTCATTAAGCCATTGGTGGAATACGCATTAAATTTACCCCCACGACGTTCAATCGCGTACATCCGATTCCAGGTCTTCGGCTAGGATGTCCCGCCCAGGCCAACAAGGCCTTTCATCCCTCCGAGCTCGGTGAATTGGTATCAGACTCGTCGGAGACGCATAAAACACTGGGTTGTAGACCGGCTTGTCAAGTCCCAGTATATGCAAATTCGTATTCAATATGCCTCTACTACAATCCGTTAAAGTAGAATGCGTGGTGCATTCCAAAATGGGTTGATTAACACTGCTATTTATCCTACGGGTGGGTGCTGACAGACCTGGAGGATATCGCGGATGTTACGTGCGGTCAAACAGCGCCGGTGGTGTAAGGCGAACATCGCTGCCCGGAAAGCGGAAGATGCGGGTTCGAGTCCCGCCTAGCGCTAGAAGTTTTGATAGCTACAAAACATCCTGTAACAACTGCTATTTATCCATTTGATAGCGATTATCTAATGCATTTCTTTACCTTCTTACTTGCGTATTATTCGTCAACACTACGGCGCATGTTATGTCCACCATAACGGTAGGATGTTTTCACGTAGTTTTCTTTTTAGAAAATTTTTGACAGCGAGATAAAAGCAAAAGGATTTTGAAGACAAGTTCAAATCCCCTTTGATTTTCTACAATTTTCTTGAATTTCTAAATGTACCTTCTACAGTGATTCATCAGTTTTCACTTAGATAACTGCCATTTCTCCTGAGTTTTTAACTTAGTTTTCAATAGTCTTTGCTTACGTGTTTATGAATGGAGTGTTTCCCATGCTACAATTTGGTGAACCCTTTCGTAAATTTTTCTTTCAGTTGATAAAAATCTACTTGAGCAAGGTGGAATATAAACTTATCCATTACTTAAACAGTTCTTTTTTCTCAATTTCAAAATTTTAAATTATGACATCCGATGCTGATTTCCTGCAGCCATCTTCATATATCGTAACTCATTTCTTTATTGAATTGAGGCATGAATTCCTTTACCTCTACTCATCTCTCTCAACAAAACGTTTAGATACTGCTCCCTTTTCTATTTTCAATCACCCAGATTTTTTGCAAGTAATCGATTCCCCTTTGTATGCCGCAGATTTTTACGGCTGTTACTAATCGAGTAACCTTGGACTGAGGTGGACATTCCAGCCGTTTTGAATCATGTATTTGTAGTTACAGTTAATGAGCTGCATGAATTATGGCAGAGGGGTCACAGCATTCATCACGTAGATCTTAACCTTCTACAGCATTCATCACGTAGATCTTAACCTTCTATTGGTAAAAAGCTAACAACATAATTACGGATCAAGGCATAAAAATTTGAGTTTTTGAGACAGGTTCACTACTACCTAACTACAGGTAGTCCTACAGCTGTATGGAAAACTCGTGATCATGTTCGTCTTTGAAGAAGTGAGTTTGTCAAATTTTTAAGCCGTAATCGGGAAAGGACTAAGTTTCTTTACAAAACATCGGCTTTTTTCCCATTTTTTGAGAAGCTATTTCAGAAAAGTTGATCTATCCTAGCCGGTTGGGGGGAGGCCCACAGAATTAAAAATTATGTAAAAAGTTGACTTGATACATACCGAGCGGCTCCTACAAAACAACATAGGACCTAAACTAGAAAAAATCACGAAAAAAAACGAAAAATTACATTTCTTTTCGCCGTGGTTGTAAGCAGGCGGAGTTATGTGCCCTCCTCTCCATGCTAGATCCTGGTTATAACATGTCATACGGTGGTCAGCACGCATCCTCGTAAAAAAGTTGATGATCAACTCATTGGAATGACCGTTCCGAAGGAATGGTCTTTTTATTTTTAGTAACTATCTCATCTCTTTAAGATTGGATAAGTTTTGCGCCTGCTGCCTTCTTTGGATGTGGTAGTCGTTTCTAAAGCTCCCTCTCCGGAGTTGAACCCTTATTCTCCGTTACCCGTAATAACCATGGTAGACTAATGGACTGTTGTCAGGTTGATAGGACTGACAATTTTTCGGAATCTCAGTGGTTGTAAAATCGCGGAGATTTGGATTTTTGTTTTTCGTTCGTTTTTTGTTTCTTTTAGGGCTATCGTTTTCTCTGGGAGCGCTTGGTAAGTCTCAAGTCAAGTCAGTTTTGTTATATAATTTTTAATTCTAGGATAGATCCCGAAGAGATTCTATGCCTGTTCTTCCCTCCCTCAAACTGCACCCCTTCTCGCAGCTCGTTCCACAGAATTGGCTTCAATATCCGCCGAGTTATCACGCCGAGAGCAGCTGGCTCACCAGGCCAGCCAGCTGGTTCGCTCCTCCATAGGCGCCCATAAAGAACGATAATGTCGGCCGCTTCCTACTTATCCAGGACATCAATGGGATAATGATGAGCAAACAGTCTCAGGTTTTGAGTTGGGCCTACTGTACCATCAATGCTGAGAGGCAAATAGCCCTGATTGTGGTCCAAGTGATGAATGGTACGGATCCATCCTTCAGAGTAAACTGCGACTTGACTTTTGAACGCTAGTTATCATTGCGTGTATCACGAAAACATAACACAACACATCAACTTTGAAAGTACTCGAAGTAATACTAAAATCGAAAATTAAAACAAGAAAAAATGGGCAAATAGGTGGTCGTAAAACTGGGGCTGACATCAATCACTTATTTATTCTTTCAGATAGTTATCCAGCTGCTTCTTGAAAGCGCGAATGCATAATACAACCTGCTACTTTTTGCTGAATTTGCCAAATTCTGTGCCTGCTCTGTTCACGAAATTTTTTCTTATGTTCTCCTTGGCCTTGGGTACAAATGCTTTTGAAGTTCCTTCTCCAATGTGTGATCACATTAAGTTAAATAGCTCATTAACATCACATTCTGTTGGGCAGTATATGCTTTTATATAACATTAAAAGGTCATTCCTCATTCGTTTCTTGGCTTAAGATTGGATTCCAAAATTGATATTTCTCGTTGCACCATCAATGATGAGCTCGTGTGTAAACCGCAAAGATACCACGGTACCATATTCCAGGACCTCACAGACGTAGGTTTTATATGTTTGCAAAAGTACTTCATGTTTGCGAGTCGATAGAGCACTGAAGATGTTGTGAATGACCAAATTTTGAAAACTCTACAATTCGACGTGAAATTTGTACACAGTTGTTCGTTGTGGGACCCTATGCAGTCAAACTAATGTGAAGGCTGGTTTCCTTGCACTGATTGTTAACTTCCTTCTTTCTTTCAAAGGCGAAAACATAATGAAATCACATTTTCAACGTTCGCATTAGTAGATATTGGACAGCACAGGGTTTTTGTTCAACGAACAAGCCCAATAGTTTCTCTACTAAAACCTGTAATCTGGCTTACATTGTAAAGTTCAGGGCAAAGCCTGAAAGATGCAAGCGGTCGCGTCACGTGGGCTTACGACTTCATTTACATCATGTTCACCTGCAGTTGACCTCTAGTACACTCTCTGTATTTTCCAAACCGTATTCGCTACGTGGTTCTACACAAGTGATTAGTCAGTGGGAACTCATTAAAAGAATTCAATTGGAGGACCATTTACATCCATATGACTTCATTATATTAGGGTGGGCCAAAAGTAATGAGACTCTCCATGCAGTGCCCATATATGCCGTGACTGGAGTCCTGTTTCGTATTTCTCCTATTTGTATGTTTGTTTGCTACTTAATGAAGGCCATCTGAGAAGTGACCACTTTTGCCCTTTCCAGAAGTATGCCAACACCCCAGTCTGTCTCATGTCGAAACCCCAGTCTGACGAGTCGGCCTGTGTCGCGAAAATCTCTCCCAATTTCTAACCCCGAGCAGCCTGGACTCAATAGTCACACAAGATGACAAATACGTCTTCTACCTTAACTCTGCCAAGCAGCCAGTCTGGGAGAGGCCTGATGACCCGTTACAGATCTTCGTTCGGCGAGATGTTCACGGCGAGAAGCATCTTTGGAGCTTTTGGGTCTGCGCCCATGGATCGGTTTACCGGAAGCTGTTTACCAAGAGCACCACTATGAACTCCAAGGCCATTTTGAACGAAATAGAGGAGATGGGCCGGCGACTCGCTCTTATTCATTCGGAGCGCTTCAAGAAGGTCCTCCTCTTCGACAACGCCGCACCCCATTGGGAACAAGTAAGCACGGATAAGCTTGGCCAGAGGAGCTACGTTCACATGCCTCACCCAACGTATTCGCTGGACATCTCTCCATGCGACTACCACTACTTCTTGAGCCTACAGGACTTCCTGGTCGGAAGGGACGTAAGAACCCAAGCAGTCCTTGACAACCATATCGAGCAGTTGATCAACACCAGGCCTAAGCAGTTCTGGAAGGATGGGAACAAGAAGTTGGCTGAGCGATGGCAGCAAGGTTCTTGCCCTTAATGGCAAATACATTCCTCAGCACCGTTGAGTTGTAATTGAGTTATAAAGAGATAAAGATTTTTTCTTCAATTTGTCTCATTACTTTTGGCCCCCCACCTAATATTAATTTTTATTTATGTCAGGTCGTCGTACTTAAAGGATAAGAAACAGGGTCACTTATTTCCTTTTAGGATGCGCCACCCATTATACTTCTATGGGATATCGTGGAGGCGATCTGAATGCGTATTTGGCCATACAATGACTTGCGGTGGCCAGCCGATGAACGAGCCAGCGCTTTATCCTTCCCAAACAAGTCTGGTACCAATTCACCGACCCCGGAGGGATGGGAGACTTGGTTGACCTGGGCGGAAAATCCGAAACAGGAGCCTGGTATCGTGACACACCACAGTGGGCACCTCCTTCGACTGCGCTACGCTGTATTGCCTTGATACTTACGAAGTAGCAAAATGAAGTCCTTGAAAACCCAATATGTAAGAAAACATGACCTGATTTGATCTAGCAATCGGGAACCCTAGAATGACCTTTCCCTCTACAGAATGTTTCAGTGCACCAACGATAAAATCTAGTGGATCGAACGCCAGCTTTTTAGCTAGGATTTTGTACAACCTAACAGGATCCGCAATTTTTGTCCCAGTGCTTTTGTTAAAAATATTGCAAAAATTTTATTCAGTTCTTCACTCAATAGCTTTACGTATGACGATAGAAGAAATTAAATGCGTCGCGACACAAAGGTTATTCTAGGTTATTCACAAAGGTTATTCTAGGTTATTCTGCTCAGATTCTTTAAGATTTCATTACTGTAACAGCACTTTGCCGGCTTCACTAAGCCTCACAGAAAAAGCTTTACTAAATGATATTTTTGAATATTTTTCCTTATAAAAAGGGTCAGCTTCTCCAAAGGGACAATTGTTATCACGGCTGTAGAGTTCGTCTCCTGCGCAGAGTCGCTTCGATGATCAAACTTCTGTTTTCGAATGAGTAAGATAAGGATAAAGAACGGCGTCACTCAATCTCGTTTAGGGTTCGCCACGCATTTACTTCCACGTGATGTCATGGAGGCGATTTGAATGTGTATTCGGCCATACCACGACTTGCAGTGGCGAGCCGAGAAGCAAGTCAGTACCCTTCCCAGACAAGTGAGGTGCCATTTCATCGATTCCGAGGTGGATGACTTCGTTTGCCTGGGAGAGGGATCCGAACCAGGAACCTGGTATTGGGTGCACGTGAGCGCCAGCACCTCCTCCGACTGCGCTACACAGGCCTCTAAGTGAATCCTGTAGTGAGTTGAACGATAACTGTTCTGCAAAAGTGACGATTTTCTACGGTAGTTTCGAATCACTCACGGGCGGATTCAATTTTTTCGCCGGTTTCTGAAGAATGTCGAGGCATGACACATTTTTCTACCTGAACGAGCGACATCTAAATGTCAAACTGTACTATGTGGCATATAGATTCTAAACGCTAATAATAATTCAAGTGCTTTCTAAAGATCGACAGTTTTTTTACCCCCTCCGACTGCGCTACACCGCCCTTGGATCTTTTGGAATGATTATAGCGAAAAAAGCATACCATTTACATTGGAATTTGAGAGGCTCCTTTTTTATCTTAACACGTGGAATTTGCTGAATATTAAAAAAATGAGAAGTTAAAAATCATAACCGAGAATCGGTGATCGAGAATTAAGTGGAGACGGCTCTGCAAAGCAGCCATGCGATTTTAGGTAGCTTCTTCTACGGAAATACTGTAAGACTACCGTATTTTATGTCTGACGGGTGTAGGTCCCTCGTGCAAGTCCCGCCTTCGCCTGGGATTTTGTACACGGGAAGGAAGAAAAATTCATAAATCTCCACGGTCACTGACACCCGCCGAGGGTTATTGTAAGGAAGAGCTTAGTCATGGCAGCTGTATACAGGCGCTATCCTTTGAGCTGCAGCCAGCCGCTGGTTCGCGCTTTGTCTCGCATGGAAATTGGTCTAGTAAAGGGCTTAAGGGAACATGACCAGCTAGATACATTAGACAAGCTTAGACTGGGTCGAGAATAGCCCTGTGTCCAACGGAGACGTCGCCTTTTGAAGAGAGCTACGGTAGAAATTCAGGAGCACAGTGAGGTTTCAGACTCAGATCTCAAGGCAGAAAAGCGTAAATTGGAAAGCGATGGGGTGGACCTCGCCGTGCTGAGGTAGACGTGCTTCAGATGAGTGACCGCGACGGTCGGCTTTGTGACGGTGGCGGCGACGATGGCGGCGGCGGCTCTGTGTCTTCGTCGTCGTCTTCACTCAAGCAAAGAACGACACGAGGAGGAGGTAATCGTATGCGGGAAAGCGGCGGGGCCGAAAAGACACTCGGCTCTCCCACCGGTTGAATGAGAAGCAACTGCCCTTCGTCTGAAAAGGCGGGCGGGCGCCCCCACGTCCCTCGCCTTTGGGCCGCGCGAAAATTGCTCCCACAATCCACGCCGCCTCGGCTCGACCATACGTCAACTAGCCGAGCTGGGCGCGCTTATGCTCAGCCTTCCTCATCCTCACCTGGGAGAGCTGTCCTTTGTTAGGATAGACTACTTCCTTCACGGAACCTTCCCGAAACTGTCCCTTTTTAGTCGCAATGGTAATTCTGAATCCCCTAGCGGTCAACTATCGGTGAAATTGTGGAACACATAGCCATCAACTGCCGGCGAACCTTAGCTGAAGCAGGAGTGTACTTTCTCAGCCTCTGAAAATCGTCGGTAGGTGATAGAAATTTCGCACGCTACTGACAGGTTTTCCTCGCGGTTTACCAGGAGTTAAATCGAGCAATTCTATTGCAAAGCCCTTCTCAGGGTTCTTCAGCGGGTGAAGCTGTGAAACCTATAGCCATCAACTTCCTGCGATCATCAGTAGAGGTGGGAGTGTATTTTCTTGGCCTCTCAAATCGTCGGTAGATAACAGAAGTTCCGCCCAATGCTAACAGGCTTTCCTCGCCGTTTACCAGGATTTCAATCGAAGCAATTCTATAGCGAAACTTGTCTCGAAAGATGTGCACATTCGCTGCGGGAACTCCGAACTCTTCCCACTGAATCTGTAAATTAGTGGCTAAGGTCTCCTTGCATACTACGTATGCTTCCCTAAGTTCTACGTATGTTTCTTCCTTTCGTTCAGAGGTTGCACGTCTTCTTCCAACTTCAGCACTTTTGTCAGAAAGTCAAATTTTTATCCCTGAAGCATCATAGCTGTTTCAATGTAGCTTTTTCTCTGCGATTAGACAAATTTCTTATACACTTACATCGCCATGTTGAATTGCCATTCTCGTTCACCTGCAGTTGACTGCTAGGAGTATCAGAAACGCCCCCGCAAATTCTGCTCTAAATCATCCTACATTGGAGCCGTCAACCTGACTTAAGGCTGCGAAAGAAATTTAGCTGCGTGACCCACCTGAGGCCGGATTCATCAACGACTTACAGCAATTTAACAGAGAAAATTACAGCTGAAATCCCTGACAGCGCGGCTTATCAAGCGATATGGTGGGCGATAAGCCGCGTTGTCTGGATTTTCCTCTGTGAATTCTCTGTTAAAGATCTGTGAGTCGTTGGTGAATCCGACCCAATCTTCATTCATACAGCACCGTCATGCAGACACAGATATTCTTTGCCTTCTCAGCCATGAAATGCTAAAAGTTCTGTCTCAACCCGCCATTTTGCTTCTATGTGTCTATGTTCAGTCCCTGCGATGGAGTTTCCTTGCATAACCGACCCTACAGGCGTTGTATATCTTACCATGTCTAGTAACAATGAGCATGGCTCAATCTCAACCTGCATATCTCTTCTGCGACAAGGCCTACTGTGCTCGGAGAGCCCATTAATTCTGGCCACAAAATACATTTGTAGTCTTCGGGCCATGTTAATGGAAAGTATGTATAAAACTGTTACAACGATGTTTTGTTGCGATCAAAACTTCTAGCGCCAGGCGGGACTCGAACCCGCACCTCCCATTACAACGCACCGGATGTTGCGTTCGATCAAACGGCGCCGGTGGTGTAATGGCGTAGAGCATTCCCGCCCGGTCAGAGGGAGGTGCGGGTTCGAGTCCCGCTTGGCGCTAGAAGTTTTGATCGCAACAAAACATCGTTGTGACAGCTTACATCCTCGGTACCAGCCAATTGAGGCCTAAAGAAACTGATTTGAATTATGTATAAAACGTTTTGATTTTAAAAAACGTGGAGTAGACACCACCATTTTTTAGCGCCGGCACGGATATTGAAGCGACAACGATCTCACCTTGTCTATTCCTAGGGATTTATTTGTTGGTATAATACATCAGCGGCGCGCATAGCGCAGTCGTTTGAGGTGCCGGTTGTCGCGTGCACCCGATACCAGGCTTCTGGTTCGCGCTTCCCGCTCAGGACAACAACGCCTTCCATCCCGTCGGGGTCGGTGAATTGGTACCAGACTTGTCTGGGAAGGATAAAGCGCTGACTTGCTCACCGGCTGGCCACCGCAAGTCATTGTATGGCCAAATACGCATTCAAGTCGCCTCCACGATATCACGTATAAGTAGAATGTGTGGCGCATCCCAAAAAGGGCTTAAGTTACGTCGATTAGTTATACTTCATCCTTTACTAAATTAGGGTCGAGAGTGACCAGTCTCCTAAAGACACGCCACGCCATCAACTTCTTCACGACATACATAGAAGAGACCCCTAGAGAGTTCATATTTATTTTTGTTTATTGTGCTTGCCAACAGCAATACTCAGCCAAGTGGTAAAAACAGAATACGCGTAAGATTGTCTATGTAACCAAAATATAAAATACAATGCAAAATACCAAAATATAACATAAGACAGTTTCAAATGCACCCCGGGGCCGGATTCATCAGCAATTAAACCTGTGGGTATTCGGGGTATAAGGAGAGATAAGGTAAGAGTCAGAGACGCAGGCTTCATCTTGGGTATCTTGTCTACCCCAGACCCGCGGGTTAGTCGTTGATGAATCCCGCCCCAGAAGCTATCACCGCCAAGTGTGTTTGAGAGTGTAGCACAAAAAAACCATTATTATTTTCAGGCCAAAGTAGCAGCCCATATAGCAGTTCGAACCCAAATTCTCTACAAAAAATTCATGTTTTTTAGGCTTGAATTTTGAACGGAGAGTAGAGACGAAGACGAAAGTCGCAGCGTTATGGAAGCTGCCGTCGTGGCCTGATCACTTTATAATGCGTTCAGCGCTGCTGATGGTCTCTTTACGACTTTCGCGTCGCTCCCGTTCTCGCATGTTGTGGCATGAAAGTGTGTCTAATTCGTCACGTTTATTGGCTCTAACATGGTGCCGTTTTATGGGGCACTGATGCCCAGTCGTACTGTACCAGCGTGGGACACGCTGGAGCTGCAGCGCCAGCGGCGCTCCATTCCTGCGGCCGCCGGCCGAGCTTCAGCGGCAGCTCGGCCGACTAGTGCTGGCGGGAGTGTGTAGTACCGTACAGCAGCGCTATGCAGTGGGAGAATGAGCTGCCGTATCTCCGTCCTTCGGGGCAGGGCTCAGAGCCGTGTAGCAAATCCAAACATAGTCTAGGCTATGGCGATGACATGAAGCGGAGAAGTGTCTGCAAGCGGCTCTAAGAGAAGCATTCATAATGAAGTTACCGAGGGGATTGGTTTTCAACCTCTTTCTATAGTACTTCCTCTATATATACTCTGCTTATAAATCATACGTTAGACCGACTCTTGAATACGGCACTTCTGAAATCAGTCCGTTGTATAAGGGAGATATCGCCAGCCTCGAATCTGTGCAGGGCAGTTTCAAGAGGGCACTCTCGAAAAGACTTCATAAGAACACTGCGAAATAAAACTAAAAAACGGTACATGTCGCGAAGGTGGACAGCATTCGGAGGTGCGGATGCGCCAGCCAATCACAACCAAACAGATTGCCGACTAGACAAGCCAGCAAATCAGGGTTTCGACCGTACACTTCATCTCTGAACGGCAGGCTCATTTGAGGTGTCCTGATTGTCAGGAGCATTTTCATATTCCAACGCTGCTCACCTTCGCGACATGTACCAAAAAACTTAGACATCGCAGAAGAAGGAGCGATCCAATTAAGTCTTGAATTTTCAGATTATAGTTAGATCCTTTTCTTCAGCTTAACCGGCTTCATTCTGATATCAGCGGTCGGCTCATCCCGATATTAGGGGAGAGTGCTGATAAGGCATTGCTAGGGAGGAAGATATCGTAGATGTTCTGTTCGGTAAAACAGCGGCGGTGGTGTAGGGTATAGTATCGCTGCCCAGAAAACACTAGGTGCAGGTTCGAGTTCCGGTTGGCGCAAGAGTTTTGATCGCAACTAAACATCCTTCTAACAACTTCGTTCTAATTTTGATATTCAATTGATAAATGGCTTGGTTGGCCCTCCCGTTTAGGAATTTTATTCATTCTCTTCTTCTAGCATAAGGGCTGAGCAACAAAAGATCTAATTTACTAGCCCAAAAAGCAATGTAAGATCTGCTTCAGTTGTAGAGATGGGACGAAATTTTTAAAGTTGCCAAAAAACACACATCACCAGGCTCATTGTTTGAGAACAAAAGGCTTTTCGACCGGTATCTCAAGGGCGAGTGCGTGGAGCGCAGTCGGAGCAGGCGACGGCGGTCGCCTGCACCCGATACCAGGTTCCTGGCTCGGATTTCCCGCCCAGGCCAACCAAGCCTTCCATTCCTCCGGGGTCGGTGAATCGGTATCAGACTTGTCTGGGAAGGATAAAGCGCTGACTTCTCCATCGGCTGGCCACCGCCTGTCCTTGTATGGCCAAATACGCATTCAAATCGCCTCCATGTCATCCCGTAGAAGTAGAATGCGTGGCGCATCCCAAAGAGGACTGAATAACGATGTCCTTTATCCTTATCCTTACTTTAATGTATATTGTAGTTCATCTTCAACTTTAAGTGATTTAAGTTTTAAAAAAATCTTTATTTCGCCAGTGCGTTTATGTAGGGCAATGAAGCCCTGCCGTAGCAATGGGCGGAGTGGCGTTCTATCCCCCGCCCTTTAAACAGAGGCGTGGCAAATGTCTGCGTCTCCACTATCTCGTAAGGCAGCCACTAGACTCTCGAGCAATTGCAGGGGGTTGGGGGTGGGCGGGCCAGGGGGATGAGGGGATAGAACGCTCGACCCCCGTAGCAATGGCACGGTGAACTAGGAAGTCCTGGCGCTTTTTTAATGATATTTTGTTTCAATAGTTTTCTACCAGAGAGTAATATTTAATGTAGGCGTGTCATATGTATAATTTGGTAAATTCGAAAAATTATAATGTGATTGCAAAATTTGTAAATTTCGAAGAAACTTATTCTAAATTTTCCTTTTTTCAATTTTCCTTAAATTTTCCAATTTCGTTTTTCAACAAAAAAATTCTTCTAACCATCTTATTGAGTCTGTAGTTCAACCTGTGTGAAGGTTGTCTTTCAATTTTTCAATCCAGAAGAGTTCTCTTTGATTTCAAATGTCTTTAGGCGAGCTTAGAAGAGTGTCCAATTTGACGTGAAAAGTGTCCAATTCGACCTGAAAATGGTATATATTTTTCTAAGACTATTGAATTGCTCTGTCATAACTTTTATGAAAATCAATATTCAATCTAGATTTTAAATTTTTAACCTCTAGTATGAGCACTGAAATTGTGAGACTCTTACGCTTTTATGTCATTACTGGAAACGAAACTTCAACGCTACTGCAGCAGAAAGGAAGATGTGTGATGTTGAAGTGGACGATCAAAGCGAGCTTCACAATGTTAATTCGAAAAACTCCATAGCGGAGAGATCTACGCATGTAGGAGAAAAGCCAGGTGGAGCTGCAACTGCGATGGATTCTGGAGCGGTCCGTGAAGCAGTCGAAACAAATCCAGCAACAACGGCTCTTAGATTGTCTGTCTGTCTGTCACCGATGGAAGAACGGAATTTCCGCACGGCAGTTGCAGTCATGCCAATGCACGTGGGCAGCAGCATCTTCCTAGCGTCTTCCACAGTTTGGCACTTTCTACTTCAAATCTCGTGAATGCTGGCTAAACGACTTCATTTGTGACTTAAGAGAAGTTAGGGTAAGTTAGGGTGCCATGTTCGATCAAGCAGCACCCGTGGTGCGATGGTGTAGCATCCTGCCCGGTAAGCAAGTGGTGCTCGTTCGATTCCTACCTGGCCCTAGAGTTTCTAGTCTTTCTGTTTTGAAGGTTTCTAGTCTTGAAGGAAATATAAGAAAGTCATGGTTTGTAGGCCCTAGTGGCGGTCTAACTCTAGTCGGTGATATGCCATTTACCTATGTACTATGAGAAGTCAATCCATTCAATGAGAATAACCGATCAGTTAGAGACTCGAGATTTTTTGTAAGAAAAAAAACAAGACGGCGTGGTAGTATGTTTTACTCTAGTGTTTTTAGTAGTTCTTCTAGGTCTTTTAGGGCGCCTGTAGCGCAGTCGGAGGAGGTACGACTGTCGCGTGCACCCGATACCAGGTTCCTGGTTCGGATCTCCCGCCCAGGCCAACCAAGCCTTCCATCCCTCCGGGGTCGGTGAATTGGTACCAGACTTGTCTGGGAAGGATAAAGCGCTGACTTGTTCATCGGCTGGCCACCGCAAGTCATTGTATGGCCAAATACGCATTCATGTCGCCTCCACGACATCCCGTAGAAGTAGAATGCGCTGGCGCATCCCAGAAGGGATTGAGTAACGCCGTCCTTTATCCTTTATCCTTCTAGGTCTTTTATTCTTTCGTTGACGTTCTCCTATTCGTTCTATAGTGGAGTATTTTGTTCGCCATTTTACGATGCCATGCCACGTTTAGACTGCATCTGAATCTTACGACGATGACGTTCATGAGAAACGGGCGAGTTTCTGATGTCCATCATCGCTCAACGGAACGAACGACTCCAAGTGCTCCATCTGCGTGTACCAAGGTCGCGTTGTCAACATGGCCAACGACCTATCGTCTGAGCTGGACAGAAGGAGACGAGCGGCTTGGGGGAGGGGCTTTCAGAAGAATCGAACAAGTCGTGAAGAAGACGAAGGACGTCTGACATCGTGCCCACCTGTTCGACGCCGCTATAACATACATAGGCCTCAGGGGCCTGGGCCATAGGAAAGCAGGATGAACACGCGATCAGCGCAGTGTGGAATCGAGAGGGCGATGCTCGGCGTGATACGACTCACGCAAGTGAGAGAAGGCCTCCGGAGTTCCGAGCTTCGTCAGAGACGTTGTCGCATGAGCCAAGTCGTCGAAAATTAGGTGGGCCGGCCACGTAGTGTGCTTCGCAGACACCCGCTGGATGCACGGGATGTCAAGAGAACATTAGGACGCCCACCAACGCGTTGGTCGGACCTCTTCGTGAAAGCCCTGAACGACCGATATGACGCTCTTCGTGTTCCTCGAGCAAGGTCGATCATACACCCTTTGGACGAGAGCCGCCGCGTGGGATGTCAAGAAAACACGAGGACGCCTACCGACGCGTTGGTCGTACCCCTTTTTGAAAGCCTTGAATGAACGATAAAACGCTTTTTTGCCCCTCTGCGAGGAAGATCCATTGAGGCAGGTTGGCACACGACAAGACTGATTGATGAAACTGCTGGCGCCCGCTCGAGCAACTCGATGATCAACGGGGCGACAGGGGGCAGGTGATGCTCTAACTGTATAATAAATAAAGCGCGTGCAGCTCAGTTGGAAAAGGAGCCCACAGTTGCGTGCACTGGTAACAGGTTCCTGGTTCGGGTTTTTCGCCCAGGCCCACGAAGCCCAAAACAAGTCAGCGCTTTATCCTTCCCAGACAAGTCTGGAACACTTGTCTGGGAAGGATAAAGCGCTGACTTGTTCATCGGCTGGTCACCGCAAGTCATTTTATGGCTAAATACGCATTCAAACCGCCTCCACAACATCCCGTAGGAGTAGAACGCGTGGCGCATTCCAAAAACGGATTGAGTAACGCCGTCCTTTATCCTTATCCTTATGCTATGACGGATAGTGATTTCATGAGTCTAATACTCTTAACCTCGAATTGAGTAGATGATCACGGTGGACGGCTCAAATGTCCCACTGTGAAGTTAACTCTTTGGCGACTTAAGAAGTCATTCTCGTGATTTTTGTGTATGAATCTTTGCCTAATAAGGTTAAGAGAATTGCTTGTCAAAATTTGGCACGATATCTCAAGCTCTGTAGAAGACTAGAGCGCAGAAACTTAAGCCGGAATAGAGTTGTCAATCAATCTCGGCCAATGCAAAGGTAAGTTATCTTCACTCCAAACTCCAATTTAATAGGACGCATCCCAAGATTTAAATGAGATTCGGGATCACCTACACGCAGCTTCATGCAGAAGTGTGAGGCGTGGCGTATACCAAAGATCTGATTTCTGATGGGTTTATTATGGTGCAAGCTGGACAAGGTATAATGACGTAGGCAGGAGTGTATGGATGTGGGCTGTTTACCTCAAAGTTCTACGGTTCTACGGAGTCGAACAGCAGATGATAACCTATGTCTTGCCTGAGTGTTCCTTATGCACGCTCTTTCCTTCCTGCAATCACCATCTCTCTCGCCTCTTTGAATACGCCGCAGTTTCTCATGATATCTCCTCATCGAAAGAAGTGGTTTCCTACAGTCCTTTTCAACGTGTCGACTATAAAGGATGTTCCCATGAAAGTCGTTGTGAAGCCCAGATAGGCATTCAAATGCAGAATCTTTTATGCAGTGGAACTGTATGGCGGGGTGCGAAAATGGACTGTAAACTTCGTCCTTTAGCATTCTGAATTAGCCATAAGTGGTCCTCTGAACGCCGCGTATACTGTTGAAAGGTGTTGTTGAAGAATCTAAATGGGGGTTTATACTTAAATACCTCTCATAGGATAAAAAGAAACGAGCCAGAGCATGAAAAACGTTAAATTAAAAGTACACATAGTGCCTATAAGTACATCAGACAGGAAGAAGGAACATCTGCCGGCTTTACTTCTACCTCTATTTTATTAGTTATCTACACTCGTATCCTGCCAAAGCAACAGCATCTTAGGGATAATCGTCTTCATGGAGCTCTTGGTGAAGGCCCATATCGTTCCTCAATTCTTTAACACGCAGCGGTTTAAAGACAAAAGAATGAAGAACGGTGTTGATCAACCCCTTGGGATGCGCCACGCATCCTACCTCAATGGAATGATGTGGAGGCGAGTGAAAGGCCTAGTTGCCTCGTTCCTTTTTGTCCTATGAGAAAAAAATTGAAATACTGTGGACGAGTTTTCTTGGACTCGACTTCGTTCCCCTAAGTTCTGCTGAAAGAAGCTGAAAACCCTGAAAAAACAATCCAAAACTACTCTACTACGCACATAAATTATCGTGCAAGCCAAACGTTTTCTGTAGATTTCGCGAGATCGCGCGGAGTAGAATGCATGGCGCATTCGCCTGATATTGGCAGCCGCTAACCAACCCAATCCTGCGGAATGGGGGAGCTCCTCCTATGTAGGCCTATGGGACCGGCTTCGATCGCGGGCGTCCAACTCTAATGTTGAGGCGTATGTTCGTTCGACCTTAGAATTGAAAGCCTGTATCTTTGTAGAAGGTCGATCGAGATTTTAGGTTTGTCTCCATCTTCGTCTTTGGAGGTGCTGGTCATGTCCATGCAATTCACAAAAAAACACAAAAAAATCTGTCACTACAACGCCCCGTCTTAACCTCCTAATGCTGCCCATATTCGTGACATGGACCAAGCACAGTATGGAAAACACCGAAATTATATTCCAAAATAGGGCACGAATTTATCAGAAAACATTCAGATGTCAACGAGATAAACCAGTTTCTAAATACATAAAGTTGCAGAGAAGGCCTCATTAAACAGTCTGTTTAATAACAAAGACACTCCTATGGGGACTTCTATGAAGGATCTGTGACCTAGAAGCTGGAACTCTAATCTCGGCATTTAGCACTATGTCTAAAACGTAGTACGCTTAAAATCTCATAAAAAATCAGCACAGCTCTACCGGTAGTTCCTTTAAAATCCATCATAAGGACATTTTTGGTTACCTGCTTTGAAGTCTAGGCACAAGACCTGCTTTCTTCAGCTCCTTTCATTGGCATTGAACTGATATCTTGAATTAGTGCCCGTATCCTGCCAAGATAAACAAGCCTTCCAGGTATGTAAATTGCTGCCAGAATTGCCTAAAAAGCTTGTCCTTCCACTGTCTTGCCCATCTGCTAGCCAAAGCCTGGGCTCTACAGAAGTAAGACGAACTGTCGACCTGCGTCACCTTACGAGAAATCGGGCGCACTGACACGATTGGCGAAGGTGAATAGCAAGTGGAAGAAAGCATAAGTGATTTTGACGACCGAAAACGTTGTCACATGACTCAGCGTTGAAGATTAGGTGGGCCGCTCACGCAACACGTTTCAGTAGGCGAAAGCCGTGAGCGAATTTCTGAGGATCCTGGGGTTGGTTTCACCAACGACTTACAGTAGTTTAGTAGCGAAATTAGGATAAGGTTAAAGAATAAAGGACGACGTTATTCAATCCTATTTGGGATGCGCCACGCATTCTACTTCTACAGGATATCGTGGAGGCGATTTGAATGCGTATTTGGCCATACAATGACTTGCGGTGGCCAGCCGATGAAGAAGTCAGCGCTCTATCCTTCCCAGACAAGTCTGGTACCAATTCACCGACCCCGGAGGGATGGAAGGCTTGGTTGGCCTGGGTGCGAAGTCCGAACCAGGAACCTGGCATCGGGTTCACGCGACAGTCGGCGCCTCCTCCGACTGCGCTACACGCTCCCTTAGCAGCGAAATTACAGCCGAAAATCCTGAAAACGCTACTTAACAGCAATCTCTACGGTGGAGTCTTTGTGAAAAATTTCCTGTAAAAGATACGACGTAGCAAGCTCCGGCTCTCGGTCGAACTCTAGACTCCGTTACTTTCACAGCGTTTTTGATGAATCAGAATTCAGCGGTAGTTTCTCTGTAAGACCGTTGTATTTTTGAAACCTCTGTAGAATGTTACCGCTGTAGCGTTGATGAATCTCGCCCCTGGAGGAGATCAGCACACCCAGTAACGTTGCTACATCACGTTTTTGCTCAAATTAAGCGATTCGATGCTGATCGACACTCCAGCAAGCGGTCCACTGGGCTATTTTGTCACTCGGCAGAGTGCAATGGGAACATTGTGTGACTGTTTTATCGTCGTTACCCACCAGCTCTTAGAATACCTGTAGGTCATCGTGTTGTACAAGTTCCTGCACAAATCACGCAATGTTTTCAGAGCGCCCTACTGGAAATAATGAGCTCCACTTTTGCTTTCAGAGTTAGATTTTGCAACAGTTATTCAAAGTTTCTTTCATCTTACTCACCTTTTTCCCTTTCTCCTGCTTCTGTTTTCGAGTTCTTTTTAGTGGTTATTCTGCTCTTCATAGTCTTCGTTTCAGCTCTAGTGCTTGAAGACCGTGTTCTTCTTCTTCTTCTTCTCCTGAGCGTTTAGTCCCAAGCAGTCGCAGGGTCCGTTGTTCTTGTGATCTGTCGCCACCTCATCCTATCAAGGGCGCCATCTGCCGTGGCGCCGACTTCGGCGAGATCTCTCTTGATGACGTCCTTCCATCTTTTCCTTGGGGCTCCTCTCGGACGCTTTCCGGGTGCCTCGAAATCTAGGGCCAACCTTGTGGGGTGATCCTCTGGTCTTCTGAGGACGTGTCCATACCACCTCAGGCGCTGCTCTCTCATCTTCAGCTGGATCGGGGATCTCTTCATCACTGCCCTAACATCCTCGTTTCGTACCCTGTCCCGACGGGTCCATCCACATGCCCACATCCGCATCCTCATCTCCGCCGCGTGCAGTTGCCGCTCCTGCGCCTTACCCAGGGCCCAGCACTCACTGCCATAGAGGAGAGCAGGTCTCACAACTGTTCTATAGAGCTTGCCTTTGAGCGTCCTGGAGCATCTACGGTCGCAGAGGATCCCTGTGGACTCCCTCCACTTGAGCCAGGCAGCGTTTATCCGTCCCCTGACCGCCTGGCCCACACTTCCTTCCTCGGATAGGTCACTTCCGAGGTAGCGGAATTCTTCCACCTTCTCGATCGTTTCCCCTTGGCAGTCTAGGATCGATCCAGCGCACTGCTCAGAGCTGATGAACTTCGTCTTCTTCACGTTCAGCCGTAGGCCGTTGTCCGCGAGGGCTCTCTGCCACATCTGCACCTTCTCCTCCAGCTCCTCCTGGTTGTCGGCTACTACTGCTTGAAGACCGTGTACCTTCAGAGAAATGTTAGACAGGAAAAGGCAGTTGTTTGAGCAACTTTGAACACACGAAAATCGCCTTAAGCGGAGGGGGAAGAGCTGCTTTTTCCTGACCAGAATTTCTATTCGCAGTACTTCACGACCTCAACTCACCACTCCATCTTTCCAGTGAAGCCGACTTCGGCTGTGCTCTGCTCGCTTGAAGACGTGCCTTTGACGGCCTGGGAGACCACCGCCGGCAGCGCCGGCCGCAATCAATCGCCGCCCGGCGGCGGCGGAGCGGCCACCCGACGGCGACGTGCTACAGTAGTCGAGAAGCGATGAGCTGCGGACGATTTATGAACACGACATTCACTCGCTCTCGAGGCGAGAAATTGGATTCCAGAGCGAAGAAGTTGAGGGACTTCCAGACGAGGTGGATCTGAGAAGGGTGCGTTGTGAAGCCTGGTTCTCAGGGTAGATGTATTGATTCCATGCCGGCCACGACGTTTCGCATTCATTGTCTGCTCGACGCTATTCCCTGGCATCCATGACCAACCGTTCTTATACTGTCTTGTTCATCTCTTCCTTCATCTCTATCCCTCTCTACCCAGACTTTCAATGACGTTCGGAACTTTTGTGTTTTCGAGGTTTTAAATCGCCTCCGCCTGGGAAATAAGCTGGCTATTATACCACCACATTTTATCTGTTTTTGGTCCACATGCGCTGTCATTATTTCCAACAATGTGAAATGTCGGTTTATAACCTTTTTTCGACGCGTAATGTGCCGAGGCCTGAGAATAGCACGCTTTTTCTCATGTGGAATCCATGCTGTACGGCTTCTCATCTTTCCTTTGAGCAGTACATTTGTACTACTTATAAACAGCTGTCACCAAATTGCTGTGGCTCTTGTAAGGTAGAAGTTATCTATTTCCAAATGATCAAGGTTTTTTGAAAGGAAAATCCGACTACAGGGAAGTCTAGAGCTTAGAGATTGTCTAGAGAACTTGGAATAATGATGACTAGTTAATCTTACGAAGACGATGTTCGTGAGGAACGGACAAGTTTCTGATGCCCCATTCTCGCTCAACGGAACGAACATCTCCGAATGCTCCAGCTATGTGTATCTGGGTCGCGAAGTCAACATGGCTAACGACCTGGCATCAGAGCTGAGCAGGAGGAAACGAGCGGCTTGAGGAGCTTTTAGGAGCGTCGAAGAAGTCGCGAAGAATGCGAAGAACGTCCGACTCCGTGCCCACCTATTCGACTCCACCGTTCTTCCTGCCCTAACATACGCCTCAGAGACCTGGGCTATACGAAAGCAGGATGAACACGCGATCAGCGTCGCGCAGCGTGGAATCGAGAGGACACGCTGGAGTGACACGACTGGAGTGACACGATGCTTGGAGTGACACGACTCACGCAAGTGAGAGAAGGCCTCCGGAGTTCCGAGCTTCGCCGGCGTTCGAAGATCAGAGACGCTGTCGCATGGGCCAATTCGTCGAAAATTAGGTGGGCCGGCCACTTAATTTGGTTCGGAGACATCCGCTGGATTTGCGGGATGTCAAGAGGACGCCAGGACGCCCACTAACGCGTTGGGCGGGCTTCTTCGTGAAAGCCCTGAACGACCGCTGTGACGCTCTTCGTGTCTCTCGAGCGAGGAGGATCCATGGGATCAGTTTGGCTCGCGAAAGGGACGAATGGAGAAGCTGCTGGCGCCCGCTAGAGCAAGGCGATGATCAACGGGACGACAGGTGATACAGTTAAGCCTAACAAACTCTACACTTCTAGTTTCTACGATAAAGTGCCTTCCATTCACCCGAGGAAGTGCAAGGTGGTCTAATTTGACACAAGTCGTGTCAATGAGCTTATGAAAGTTTCCAAGTTGGTCAAATTTCTCGTTAGGACAGGCTCTGCAAGTGAAGCGGGTTATTCTTTCAGGATATTTGTTAGCATAAATGCAAAGCATCATGCTCTTTTTCACCAAATATTGAGCAATTGAGCACGTGCAAGAGTTTTGTTTTTAAAAAATTTCCTAAAGCAGCAGAAAGGATAACAGGTAAAGGGCCGCATTGCTTAAACCCTTTTGGGATGCGCCACGCATCCTACTTCTACGAGATGTCGTAGACGCGATTTGAATGCGTATTTGACCATACAATGACTTGGCCAGCCGATGAACAACTCATCGCTTTACACTCCCCAGACAAGTATGGTACCAATTCACCGACCACCGAGGGATGGAAGGCTTGGTTGGCCTGGGCGGGAAATCCGAGCCAGAAACCTGGTGTTGGATGCACGCGACAGCCAGCGCATCATCCGGCTGCGCTACACACGTCCGTTAGCCGCATATTGAGCAATATTTATTGATGAACTCTTTGGAAATGGGTGCGTTGTAGCGCAGTCGAAGGAGAAGCCGGCTCTAGCGCTCACCTGATTCCAGGTTGCTGGTTCGGGTTTCCAGCCTGGGCCATTCAATCCTTTCATCTCTCTATGATTAGGGAATTGGTACCAGAATCGTCTCCAAGAGATGGGAAAGGACTGACTTCTCCGTAGGCTGACCGTTTTGCTGGTCGAATATGTACCCAAACTGTCAAATCCCATCGAATTATGTACGATCGGCATTCCGAAAGGTAATGATTAACGCCATCCTTTTTCGTTTGTTCCTTACCATTGGGAAATGCAGTATGGCGAGACCCTAAGAGCTTGCTTATCACAAATTGATTTCAATGATTTTAGCTTCGGTTGAGGGATTTTTCAACGAACTTCTAAAGCCAACACAAATTATTCTCTGTCGCATTTGAAGACATAGAATTAACGATAAACTAAGTTTTACTCCGCTAGACATCCGAGGTTCATTCCTGGTATCAGGTTGCAATATCAGGGTATTCCAAAAATAATTGTGCTTTCGAGCTACGCATAAAATATGCCTCACTTTTTTCCTGTTAAGTCATTTCCTGCACCTCCTTCCTGGGGCCGGATTCATCAACCACACACAGCAATTTAACAGAGAAATTACAGCCGAAATCCCTGATATCGCCGCGAAGTGCTTCACCATATCGTTTGATAAGCCACGCTATCAGGGATTTCGGCTGTAATTTCTCTGTTGGGGCGCGTGTAGCGCAGCCGGAGGAGGCGCCGACTGTCACCTGCACCCGATACCAGGTTCCTGGTTCGGATCTCCCGCCCAGGCCAACCAAGCCTTCCATCCCTCCGGGGTCGGTGAATTGGCACCAGACTTGTCTGGGAAGGGTAAAGCGCTGACTTGTTTATCGGCTGGCCACCACAAGTCACTGCATGGCCAAATACGCATTCAAATCGCCTCCACGATATCCCGTAGAAGTAGAATGCGTTAGTATCCCAAAAGGGATTGAGTAACGCCGTCCTTTATCCTTTATCCTTATCCTAATTTTTCTGTTAAATTGCTGTAAGTCGTTGATGAATTCGGCCCCTAGCCGTAGACTTGGCGAGTCGAACAGTTTGAGCTGCATGAGGTCACACTTGAACATCCTGTAACGGAGCAGCTCGTCATGCTGTGAATGCTTTTGTCATAAAATCACATGCCTGAAAGTAACTATTGCTAAGCTGCAGTTACCAAAATTCTTCTGAAGATATCAATTCTGAGGACGAGCCCCGTTGTAGGTTGTACATAGAATGTCACCAGTCGGTGAAGAAGAGCGGCCGTTGAGTTCAACCGAATTTGGATGCTGGGAGCAGATATCGATGAGCAGCAGTATGTGCTTTTAGAAGACAATAATCGAGTTTCGAAGAAGACGAAACAGAGGTGAGCATCCTATTGCAGGACTGATGACGAGCGCTAGATCCGCTTGTTCTATACTTGATACCCTCTTGTAAAAGGAAAAGTTTTCAGACAAGAAAAGTGGGTCTTCGGAATGAGAAACAACAATTGTCCATTCTATAGGATTTTTACCTCTTTCTTCATTTTCTAAACTACATCTTCAACCAAGAATAAGCAGGTTAAGTGCTGTTGTGGTAAGAAGGTTAGTTCTCGTAAGAGGAGCCTCATTTGTTCTTAAGACCATAGACCCTCAATAAACATTAACGCTAAACCATCGTTTTGTGGAGTGCGCCACACAGTCTATTTCTACGGAGTATCGAGGAGGGAATTTGAATGGGCAGTTGGCCTATACAACGGCTTACAGTGACTAGCCACGGATGGCATGCTCGCAAGAGGTGCCTCCTGGCACGCGTCGAACGAATTGATTCATTGCTCGACTCCTATCCGGGCCAGCAAGGCCTTCCGTACAGTTTCGGTTTCGAAGGTTCCGTTTCGGCAAATCGCTATTAGACTTGTCTAGGAAGGGGAACACTGATTCGCCCACTGGCTGAACTCCCCGAGAATACCGCAAAAATATAGTCGGTTGGTTTCCATGACGTCATATAAATAGAAGAAGAATGTGCGGCGCATCGTGGGTTGATTAGTGCGGCTCTTTGTCTTTACCGTTGCTCTTTCTTTCCATTTTGCTTCGATATCTATTGAGTAGAGCGCAGTCAGAGGAGGCGCCGGCTGCACCCGATACCAGGTTCCTGGTTCGGATTTCCCGCCCAGGCCAACCAAGCCTTCCATCCCTCCGGGGTCGGTGATTTGGTACCAGACTTGTCTGAGAGGATAAAGCGCTGACTTGTTCATCGGATGGCCACCGCAAGTCATTGTATGGCCAAATACGCATTCAATACGCCTCCACGACATCCCGTAGAAGCAGAATGCGTGGCGCATCCCAAATAGGATTGAATAACGCCGTCCTTTATCCTTTGTTATTATTTTAACATGAACAGAAGACTTCCACTGACTCGGTCTTCACCTTGGACTTTAGCATTTCCCGGTTTTCTGAATCATGTACGAGGGAAGTCGAAACTGTTAGGTGTGTTTTTTAAGACTTGAATTGTTTGAAAATTTTCCTTCTTTTTAATTCAGCATGCAATGGAATTCGCTCAACAATATAATTACTATCGGTAGTCACTGCAGTCTTCCCCCTAATTCCTAATTAATTTCGGACCTTGATTTCTACAATTCTGTAGATTTGGCGGGTCAGCGATTCCCCTCTCCAGAGCTGGGGAGACTGGGGTCAAAGAATTCGCTGACCGCCCTCCCCAAAACAGGTTATTTATTTCTTTGCTAAGAATTTCCTATAAAGGATGAAGAACAGCGTTGCCCGATCTCTTTTGGGATGCTACAGCATGCTTGCTGCTGCTTGATGTCGTAGTGGATGCGTATTTGGCCGTGCAATGACTTGCGGTGGTCAGCCGATGAACAAGTCAGCACCTTATCCTTCCCAGACACGCCCGGTACCAAATCACCGACCCCGGAGGGATGGAAGGCTCGGTTGGCCTGGGCGGGAAATCCGAACCAGGAACCTGGTATAGGGTGCAGACGACAGCCGGCGCCTCCTCCGACTTCGTTACACGCTGTCTTAAGAAGACGAAAAAAGTGGTAGTCAGATGGGGTATTATTAGGGATCACGGTGAGAGGAGATGTGTCTCACCCCAGCTCCTGCAAATCTTCTTGTCTCTCTAGCATTATCTGCATACGGCCTAGCGTTTTCGTGAAGGAGTTGGATAGAAGCACGTCTCTTTTCTCTAACAGCCTTCGCCAGTTTCTGAAGTCGACTGGACTAAATGCTGCTGGTGACCGTGTGTTCTGCAGGAGCAGCTCGTAATATAACATTCATCGTATCCTAGAAGCAGTAAAGGAGGCTTCTTGGGGCGAAGGCCCTTGTGACTTGCTCTGGCGGGTCTTCGGCGGGTCTTCTCCTCGAGGGAGCCAAACGACACGATGCGTGTTAGAATCATAGAGGATCCAACTCTCATCTCCCGTAATATGATCACCATCGGTAACCACTACACTTTCCGTCCTAATAGGCGGATCAGCGATTCCCTCCTCCTGATCTGAGGAGACTGCGGTCAAAGAAGTCACTGAATCAAATCATGGTCCGGATTCATCAATGGCTTACAGCAATTTAACGGAGAAAATACAGCCAAAATGCTTGATCAAGCGATCAAGCGATATTGTGAAACACTTTACGCTTGATAAGCCGCGCTATCAGGGATTTCGGCTGTATTTTCTCCGTTAAATTGCTGTAAGTCTTTCATCGATCTCCCAGCGCTTCCAGGAACTCCTTCCGCTGAGGGCGGAGGGGCAGGAACCGACAAACACAAAATCACAAAAATCACATGGAATCGGTCAAGACATGATGGACCCATCGAGTTAACACTTTTTTGTAGTCGACGGCCTGAAGGCTACTTAGGACTGAAGTGTTTTTAAGTTCTGGTCTCGAGAAGTTCCGACAGTGATCTACAACTACCGCATGAATCATAGATGCTGATCAGGAGTATAAAGCCTGAAACCTTCACAAAGTCGGATCAATATTTTCTGACCACCGTAGTAGATGGAATACCTGTTTAGGTTCGGCTTACAATGAATCCTGGCATGAAAAATGAAGACTATTAATGCATTTTCAGTTGTCTGTCAAAACTGATATGGGCTTTACAAAGGTCTAGATCGAAGACCGCTTTTTTTGAATTTTCGTGAGCCAATGAAGGTGTGGTGAAGTGATTATTAGTTATGGAGCTGTTCAAGTGCCCAATTAATTTTCACTGCCAATGGTAACATTGGTCCAATGAGCCATCAGACCTTTGGCCCTATTCAGTCCAATATTTGCACTCGATTTATTGAAGAAAAATGCAAAATTGAACGGGGAAGCGCTCGTTATTCAGAGTTGGTTTAGTGAGACTGTGTAGGACTCTTTATGGCTCAATCGTCGGTCGACGACGATGAATTGAATGGCCTCGCCTATCAACGCAGCCAGTTTCGTCGTCTATTTGTCGTCGACGTCGACGACGACGAGGAGGCATCGTGGATGGGGTAGGTGCTTAAGGAGCGCCCTTGTCCCCCTGTGTGCATACTGCGTCTGCCTTATGTGATCCAATAAAATGGTTGTTAAGAATCTTTGTTTGATGAGAGGGAGAGGGAGAGCGAGTGAGCGCGAGTGATGTGGACGAGTTCCACGTCGAAGCAGCGACTGCCGTCCGAAGTCGTCCTCGAATCACTCACGCATTGATGTTCCGCGAAGTTTTATGGAGCATTCACACGAGCACACACACAAACCGCCCGGAGACCTGCACCTCCAGTTCGCTCCAACTCCAGCCATTTCCAGTCATCATCGTACAGTAGACAGTCGGACGAGCGAGGGTGCCGCTGTGTTCGGCGCCCGAAACTGCCGCTCTGAGTCACTCGTTACTGCACAGTACACAGCCTCCGAACGAAGTCGACAAGGATGTGTTTCTATGGAAGACTGGTTTGGGCGGAATTCCACTGTGAGGGGAGTTAAACTGCAGGTGTAGGGTTAACTCTTCACTCGCTGGAAACCTTGAGGGGTTCAATGTTAGACGAAAATGGTACTACAGTGCACCAGAACTACTCTGTCCCGAAATCAAAGCCGGTTTCTGATATTTAGGATGTCCACGTTGTGCGCAGGAACAGAAAATACAGATCATAGAGTTCTAGGACTGGGTTGGACTCCACAATCCGTTTAGCTAATCCGTTGTCTATACTGCAGATCTCCAGTCGCGCTGACACAAAGCGAGAGAAAGGTATTTGACGCGTGTAGCGCAGCCGGATGAGGTGCCGGCTGTTACGTGTACCCGATACCAGGTTCCTGGTCCGGATTTCCCGCCCAGGCCAGCCAAGCCTTCCATCCCTCCGGGGTCGGTGAATTGGTAGCAGACTTGTCTGAGTTGAAGCACCGCAAACCGATCAGCGTGACAGCCGGCACCTTCTCCGTCTGCGCTACAAGCGCCCCCAAAATGCGCTAGTTCCAAAAATTCAAAACTAATTCACTAAAGCACTAAGCACTAAAGCATTAAAATATTCTTGCTGATTTTAAAACTTTTTTTCAGGAACAGTCCTTATCGTGAGGATGACACCTGCAACATCAGTGCAAACTAAGGGTAAATGTGGTAAACTCACTGAGAAAAAAGCTCGTTCAAAATTCCGTTAATTTCTAAAAATTTCCGCTAAGTCGTTAAGCCGGATTTTAACGGGAAATGTCGTTAATTCGCTAAATTCGTTAAATCGGGAACCGTTAAATGTGCACCCCTGGCTCGTAGGACGATCTGCGGTAGACCATAGACAAGAGCAAGCCCTTCGCCTCTAGTTTGTCCCAAATTAGCTTGTTATGTATCTCCGGGCGCGTGTAGCGCAGTCGGAGGAGGCGCGACTGTCGCGTGCACCCGATACCAGGTTCCTGGTTCGGATTTCCCGCCCAGGCCAACCAAGCCTTCCATCCCTCCGGGGTCGGTGAATTGGTACCAGACTTGTCCGGGAAGGATAAAGCGCTGACTTGTTCATCGGCTGGCCACCGCAAGTCATTGTATGGCCAAATACGCATTCATGTCGCCTCCACGACATCCCGTAGAAGTAGAATGCGCTGGCGCATCCCAGAAGGGATTGAGTAACGCCGTCCTTTATCCTTATCCTTATGTATCTCCATCGACGAAGAAATGTAAATGCGGTAGTACATTTTGCGCCTAGTGACTCGAAGTAGGCCTCAAAGATAGTGATAAAGATGACATTACTTATTACCAACAACAGGAACACAAACTGATCAAGTATCTCATGATGATTAGCATTGGGAGCTCCAGTCGTGCCTTAGAAGTGAGGTTGAAAAGGTTCTGCGGTCATAGTGAGTGAAGAAAAGCAATAGATCAACGACAATTTGGGCTTCCTCTCGATATATTCTACACCCCTTTCTGCTTCACACATTTTTTTTTGCTTTGTTCCATTAATACCAAGATTGTTCGAAACTCCTCTAGTTATTCAATATATGATCTGGACCCTATTTGTGCAAAATAGCAAATAAAAATGCCACCATAGCAGTTTTTTGCCTTCAGGCATTTTTACAAACGTGTATGGTAGTTTCTCCACCTATTTAATCAGACAATTGTCATAATTCAGAATAAAAAGTCATTTAGAAGATAAATTATGATTTGCAAAAACACGGGCAGCAAAGGGAACCGAACCAACAACGCCGCACCTGACGAGCGGGAGCACTGCCCCTGCGCCACCGCGGCAGCAGTTGACTACTCTTACGGATCCCCTATGACTCATCGCTGTCGCACCAGGGCCCGGATTCATCAAGCAATGGGAATAGGTAGAGATACCGCAAGGGAATCATACCCACTACCAGCAATGGGTAGTGGCTACGAATCGTATTCATGAAAGGAATCAAAGGTAAGGTACAAGGTGCTTTTCGCGAAAACAGATGGTCTCACTGGAGCGCCATTTTGTCAATGGCGAATGAGTCGCGGGTATACGGTTGTACCCACAACGATCGGCTGGTTTTCTCTACCCACTGATATACCCACGATTTTGCGAGTAAGGTTTATCACGTAATCGTGGGTATGTCCACATCGTGGGTATGTCTACCCCTATACCCAGTATACCCATGTGTATGCGCGTTGATGAATCCGGGCCCAGGTGTGTCGTAAAGCCAGCCTGTGGTGAGGCCCTCCGAATTCGGCAAGCCATAACTCGCTCAGATGTTTCATTTTGCAATTTTCATCCCATATTCGTAACCAGTCTAGTTGAGACCGAGCTCTTTCTAATGATCCCGGTCTCAACTAGAAGTTCCATGGGAGGTCGAAATCCTTCCCTAGTGAGAAGGTTTTGAGGTGCTTTTATGGTGTCAGCGAGGTTGACGGAAATAAATTGAGTGCCCTTGAATCTCACGACAATAGCGGGCAGACCGTACCTTCGTGGACGAATTCCGCGTCGTTCTTCACCCACGCATCCGCTCCACAAGAAACTGCATCGGTAGTGCGGTATCTATGCCTTCATAGAATTGTTTCTGCGTTTTGTTTCAGCGGTGAGCCAGTGGCTGCTTTGGAACAAAAGCAAAGACTGAAGGTCGGCGTCAATCGCTCTCTTTGAAAGGTGCCATTCTTTATACATCCACAGTGTTGTCTACTCATGTGGTGCAGTAGGGGAAGAAGACACTACCGATTGGTTTTAAGCTCGTTTCGCACCTAAACCAACCACTTGGATCCCTAAACTTCAAATAGCGGATGAAAATATCTGAAGAGAACGGACCAATCCAAAAACGATTTGATGTTATTTACTCTTTCACTTGCTAATTCCTTTTCAAGTTTTCCTATCAGCGGACTGGATGAGCAGATTTGGGGCTCAGGTGCATGAATCACAACGCCATGTTTCGTTCATGTAAATGTGTTCCAGTTTGTGAAATTTTTTCATTAGCGGTAACTGCATTTAAGCGGCCTGCATCCTATATAGTACAAAGCAGGTCTTCATCATGATCGATGAACTAGAGCTCTCTCCGTTAAAGAAAATGATTTTTGAAAGGAAATAAGCAAGACAACATTCAAAGCCACATTCTAAGTTCCGTGAGTCACACATACATAGCACGTCTTGTCGAAATGGCGCATCACTTTTGATGAAACGATGCTTGGCTAAGAACTTGGATGTTGGCCTGTGCTAATATTTGCTTGAGGAGAATAAATTTCTATTCCTTTGTTTTGTCAGGGCACAAAACTGTATTCGGACTTTCGAGATGGATCCTCAAGGCGGAACATCTACAATCAGACATATAGAAGACGTTTGATGCTCGATGCTTCTGATGCCCTCGACTGAGCTTTGGTACGTCAAGTGTCCCATGGAAAAAACTCTGAGGACTTCTAGCTAAAGAATTTTGGAACTATATAATGTGAAAGCATAAGGAAAGGTGTTATTTCAGTTCTTTTCGAGAAATTTTCGGGATGCGCCAAGCTTTCTACTTCTATGAAATTTCGCGAAAGCGATTTGAATGCGTATTTATGGACGCATGGAGCGCAGTCGAGGTGGCGCCTGCACCCGATACCAGGTTCCTGGTTCGGATTTCCCGCCCAGGCCAACCAAGCCTTCCATCCCTTCGGGGTCGGCGAATTGATACCAGAATTGTCCTGGAAGGATAAAGCGCTGACTTGTGGCTGGCCACCGCAAGTCATTGTATGGCCAAATACGCGTTCAACTCGCCTCCACTACATCCCGTAGAAGTACAATGCGTGGCGCATCCCAAAGAGATTGAATAACGCCGTCCTTTATCCTTTTTTATCCTTATACACAATGAGTAGTGGTGGCCAGTTGATGAACACGCCAGCGAATTATCCTTCCCAGATAAGTCTGGTACCGATTCACCAGCCCCGGAGGGATGGAAGGCTTGATTGGTGTGGGCGGGGAATCCGAACCAGATGCCCGGTATCGGGTGTACGCGACAGCCGCGACCTCCTCCTACTGCGCTACACGCGCCCAAGCATCCCGCGTAAAGAAAATATTTATTTCAGCTTTTCAGACTAACACCAAAAGAATAGGCGAACGTTTCTGATGCCGCTGCTGATAACGCCGCCGAAGCCGAAGGATTCAAGAAGAGAAGGTGATGGGATGTAGCACCAATATCTCCAAGAGAATTGTCAGAAGAAAGTCCGACTTCATGAAAGTTTTCGGTCTGGAATTCTTTACCGCCGTATCCCTTGACACAATGGAGAAGGCAGATTCAAGTCAGCGCCTTCAAGACATTCTACAGACCTAAGACATGTATGTATGTTTTTCTATCTCATAAATAAACGGTAAGAAACAACGTTACTCCACCTTTTAGGTATGCACCACCCATTCTACATTTTTGAGATATCGCGGATTTAAATGCATATTTGGTCTATACAATGGCTTACGATTTCTAGTTCATAAAAAAGGAGTGTTTTAGCCTTCGCAGACAAGTCTGCTACCAATGTCTAATCGGCAAGCGCGAATCAAGAACCTGGAATCAGGAGCAGCGATAGTCATCACCACCTCCAACAAAGCTATCGAGCGCCATTTTGTGTATCTCATATAATACCGTCCGCGTCGCGCGGTCAAAAAAAAACGGTTATCGGCGGAAGAATCCGTCGCAAACGGTCGCATGCTCATAAATCCTTTAATTCTAAGCTGTTTGAGAAAAAGTTGGTAGCTTTCGATTCGTCTCTTCGATGTCTACACAACCATATATAAAACTTTACCAGATCACCGCTTCTTCGCCGTGGCTGGCTTAAAAAAATGACTGGAGCAGGCTCTTGCGATTAGAGCACCTTATATTACGGGACGTGAATGTGACGTACAGTGTTTTCGGAGTATCTCAAGCATGGCGTACGTTGCCAGTACGCTGTCATGTCAGGAATGCTCCGAGTATGTGCCGTACACAATGCATATAGGACCGAACCTATCAATCGAATAGGCGGAAGCATGCTCACTCCGCTTCTATGTTCACTTACTGGAAAATGTAAAGCCTTCAAGACTATCTCGAACCGTTTGGAGAATTTTATCAGAAATTTCTGGCCATCTTACTCGGGAATTTCTCCAATCTGTCCCGGCAAGACTTAGGTGTGCGCCGTGTGCAATGCGTATAGAGATGAACCTATCAATCGAGTGGGTTCGACAGCTGGTAGAGTGAGCGTTTGGGAAGTTCTAGCATAAATTTACAACCGCCCTACTAAGGAATTGCTCTAAAGCTGTCTATTTAGCTTTTGCAGTGCGCCGTGAACAATGCATATAGAATCGAACCTTTCAATCGAGGGGGGTGACCGCTTGCAAATTGCACGCGCGGATGTGTTCGGAGCGCAACAACTTTTTCAAATTCACATCGTTTCAGCTGCAACTCGTGGGTCTTGTAGGTAGTAAAACGGTCTGGTAGAACACAAGAGTAGAAGGGTGTAGCTTAGGAAGAGGCAATGTTACAGGGGTGCGAAAATACAGGTAGATATTTGATATTCTTATTTCGTCGTGCGTTTGACAGTGTCATCGTTTTAGTCCTTGCTGATAACTACTGATTTCATTAAGCTTGTTCGGCAGCTTACCAAATGCATCTTTTACATGCATTCTTTCGAGAGATGTGGTCGTCATCACGGAGTAAGACTTGTCCTAAACGAAGACTCTACAAGACAGAAGACAGACAGCGAAGAGGGGAAGGTTTTCTCGTAAGAAATGAAAGCCCTTTCTTCTTCGCTTCAGCACCAAGTTCTTGATTTAGATCTCGTCTTAGGTTTTCCACAATCTTTGATAAACACAAAAGAATTGGAACAATCAATCCTGTTTCAGAGGAGACGACCCCTAAGTGACCATGTATTTTCTCCAAATTTAGTCAACATCCTGACGTTTTGGTCGTTAATAAAATCTTTCGGATATTTCTTTAAAGGATGATCTTACAAAACTTCTTCTGCTCCCTGACAACTAGGATAGATCCGCCATCAAATCTCAAATTAGACCGCCTGTGCTTGGTTTGTGACTCGGCGATGTGCAGAAAACTCGTGTCTATTCAGCAATCGCACTTAAACGTTCGTCTTGTCTGCAGGTGGCAGTTAGACGGGAGGTGTAGTAGCCGGTACCGTTGTCGCGAACGTCGTCGTCGTCGTTGTCGGTGTCGTGTTCGTCGTCTCCCATGGCCCACATCAATTGACTCGCAACATATCATTTACATTAGGCGCGATGCATCGGAGCGAACACATTCCTTGAAGGCGAACAAGGTCGTTAAGGCGACGGAATCGAACAAACTCGAAATCACCTCCTTCTACACGACCGTCGGCCGGTCGGACCCTTGACTGGCACTTCGTTCGTCGAGACCGAACAGCGGCACTTAGAGCGCGGGCCCGAAAAAACTACGCGCGCACACCGAAAAAATCCCAAAAACCCCGCGGGTTACTGTAAGCCGGATTGTTAGACGAATGGGTTTAGAGCGAGGTGACCCTCCTCGCTATAAAAGGGATTGTTGGCAGGCTCGCGGCTGGAAGTTTGACGGCAACTCGGTGGTCTTCGCAGCAGAAGGACAATGAGCGACTCTGCTGGGCGCCTTGAAATCTCCTCGGAAACGGATCCTCTATGGAAGCAAACATTTCCCAATTTATCAGCTGTCTGCTCCTTCAGCATTATTGAGTGCTTCTAAGGACTATTTTCTGCTGGGCGCGTGTAGCGCAGTCGGAGGAGGCGTCGACTGTCGCGTGCGCCCGATACCAGGTTCCCGGTTCGGATTTCCCGCCCAGACCAACCAAGCCTTCCATCCTTCCAGAGTGGTGAATTGGTACCAGACTTGTCTGGGAAGGATATAGTACTGACTTGTTCATCGGCTGGCCACCGCAAGTCATTGTATGGCCAAATACGTATTCAAATCGCCTCCACGATGTCCCGTAGAAGTAGAATGCGTGGCGCATTCCAAAAGAGATTGGGTAACGCCGTCCTTTATCCTTTAAGTTTTTCGAGCAGTTTCTTTAGGCGCTCTGGATATCCAGCTCGTGTGAGCGAAGCAGCTAGCTAAAACCTTTTCCTTCCCACCTTTTTCAGCGCAAGTCTGAGCCTTTGCATCACTGATGGTCTTTATAAAGAGAAGACTTTTTCTCTATTTTTGTAATCCTTTTTATGTAATCTCGTGGTTGACAGAGTGTAAAATTTCGCTGACATTTTGCTCTGCAGGACTGTTGTATATTTGTTGCTGTTGTAATGTCTTATCACTCATATGGATCTCTATCATATAAGTAAAAGGTAAAGGACGGCGTTACTCAATCCCTTCTGGGATGCGCCACGCATTCTACTTCTACGGGATGTCGTGGAGGCGATTTGAATGCGTATTTGGGCATACAATGACTTGCGGTGGCCAGCCGATGAACAAGTCAGCGCCTTATCCTTCCCAGACAAGTCTGGTACCGATTCACCGACCCCGGAGGGATGGAAGGCTTGGTTGGCCTAGGCGGGAAATCCGAACCAGGAACCTGGTATCGAGTGCAGGCGACAGCCGGCGCCTCCTCCGACTGCGCTACCCGCGCCCCTCGTATAAGTAGCAGGGTATAAAGCACAGCGAGATTATCCATTCCGATGTTCACCCTTTTCTATTTTTTTGCTACTCATATTTAGAACAAAGCTTTAGAGGACAAATGTTTGGTTACCCAAGTTTGAGGTGTGATCAAGTCCCTCGTGGCTATCTCAGAAACATCTGCAGCCTTGTAGTGATGTACTAGTAAGCTCTGGAAGGCTACTCACACTCTGCTATACTACCTACACCTACGCTGAACAGCGAATCTGGTTTCCAGCATTGCAGTGATAGGCAAACTAAGTACATAGAAGTGTCCTTCTGCTGTTGCGCAGCTGCACTAATCGCATGTTCATTTTGAAGAACGCTTCAAGGTATTCTTCACGTCTTCGTGATACTGCCTGCGATGAATATTCAGAAGTGTGGGTATTTCGAATGGAAGTTTTTCCGGGAGGAACAGAAGCCAGTCGATCTGAAAGCCTCCTATTCCTTATAGGAAGGAGTAGCACAAATGTGAAGAGTTTAGCACACGTATTGCGCTACGTAAAACTTACTATATCGTTTAATGCAATTGAGAACTCTTTGAAAATTCTCTAAATTTTGTTTTTAATATTCATGCCACTCTCGAAAACGTCATGCGCGAACCAGATTGTGAAGACATGGGAGTGAAGGTCGACGGCCGGCAACTACATCATCTTCGCTTCGCTGACGACATCGTGTCGTGCTCATAACATCGAGCATCAGCCAGGCGGTGCGAATGCTGGCCGACTTCGATCGTGTATGTGGGAGCGTTGGACTGCAGCTGAAGATTACGATGTTCATGAGGAACGGACAAGTTTCTGATACCAAATTCTCGCTCAACAGAACGAACGTCTCCGAATGCTCCAGCTACGTGTATCTGGGTCGCGAAGTCAATATGGTCAACGACCTAGCGCCGGAGCTGAGCAGGAGGAAACGAGCGGCTTGGGGAACTTTCAAGAGCGTCGAAGAAGTCGTGAAGAAGACGAAGAACGTCGGACTCCGTGCCCACCTATTCGACTCCACTGTTCATCCTGCCCTAACATACGTCTCGGAGACCTGGGCCACCCGAAAGCAGGATGAACACGCGGTCAACGTCGCGTAGCGTGGAATCGAGAGGACGATGCTCGGAGTGACACGACTCACACAAGTGAGAGAAGGCCTCCGGAGTTCCGAGCTTTGCCGACGTTCGAAGATCAGAGACGCTGTCGCATGGGCCAAGTCGTCGAAAATTAGGTGGGCCGGCCACATAATGCGCTTCGCAGACACTGGCTGGACACGCGGGATGTCAAGAGAACATTAGTCGGCCCACCAACGCATTGGTCGGACTTCTTCATGAAAGCCCTGAACGAACTTCATGAAAGCCCTGAACGAACGATATGACGCTCCTCGTGTCCCTCAAACAAGGAGGATCCACTGGAGCACTCTGGCAGGAGACAGGAACGAATGGAGACGCTCGGTCATCCTCCTCATTTGTCAATATTCGAGATCAGAGACCGTTAAACAGAGGCGTGCAAAATCTCTGCGTTTCCACTATCTCGTAAGGCAGCCAATGGGCTCTCGATCAACCCCAGATGTTGGGTTTGGGCGGGCCAGGGGGGGGGGGGGGGGGCGAGGGGTAGCGCACGCCCCCCCCCCCCCCCCCTGGCAGGCGACATGTCTCTACATTTTTATCTCCCATAAACGCCTTGACACAGGTTGGATTTGAACTCGCGATGTACTTAAAGACACTTCCTCTGTCTAAAACAACCTTGTCGCGAGTCGCTGTCTCGTCAAGCGAAAGTTAGCAAGACTGGCAGTGAGGTCCCCAGAAGAACTGACAGCCTGAAGAACAATCAAAGGAAGGCAGGGTGTGAACGCTTCGTTGGAAAACCAATAGCGTGGCTGTGCACCTAACGTCTTCCAAAAGCTTCGCTGCTGAGCACGATATGGAGCTAATGGTGAGCTGGCTTGTAAGGTTTGGGACGCTCAGACTTCTTGTTGAAGAGCGGAGGTTTAATTACCCAAGTTTAAATTATGGCCAGTGCAGCGAAGAAAGCGTCGCCTACGAAAGAATCCAGGAAGAAGAGCTGGAAAACCAAGGACCGTAATGCACTGAAGCGTGCCATGTCAGTGTTCTTCTTCTTGATGGCAGATGTCCCTGACAGAATAAAGAAGCTGGGTTTGGCGCTGCTCGTCAGGTCGGAGAAGCGACCGGAGTCGAGTGGGACAAAGTCGTGGACAACTCGAAGTGGAAGAAGAGAGCGCGACCGAGATAGTGGCCTACAAGGCGATCTTGTAATTGGATGAACAAATGATTGAGTTGCTACCAAAGGATACTCATTCTGTATATAATTCTAGTGTGTCCTCCTTTCTACTGTCGATCTATCCTTTACCGGATCCATCCACTGATTTTGCAGTCGCCACCTGCTTTGTATTATGTAGCGTCTGTACTGGAATGAAGCTCTTTTCCAAAGAAATCAATAAGCAAACCCCTCCTTCGGTAGATGTGGCCACACTCGGAGAATACTTTGTGCCTGGAGAAGGGCGCCGATTTTGACTTTCGAGGCGCAGCCTATTCGACCGTGGTGTGTGGCCTGTGCGGAGAATTCATTACGGAAGTACCGTAGTTGGTGTGTTTATTCAGTGCCGACGAAAACCAACGGCCGTCGGTCGCAGTCGCCGACGAGGGGTGACTCCTCGCTTCGACTGCTGCTGCTGCTCGTCGTCGTCGTCGTCGTCGCGTGTCATTACTCCCCGCTGCATCGCTTCGTGTCTGTTTGCTGACGATGAGGAAAAACCAGTCAGCCAACGACTCGAAAGCCTCTGCGCCATACTGAGCAGAGCGATTCGATGGTGGGGAGAGAACAAGGGCTAGTCGTTTCTGCGTTGGAGAATGATTCCGTGAGCGGAAATGCATGAATCTTGTGGCTAAGAGCGTTGATCGCTCATGAGAGCAGTCCTAGTGCGCTCGTCTCCTATTTACCTTACCAAATGGATCTTCTAGATGTCTTCTTTCGAGAGGTGTATGTAGTCGTTATGACGAAGTACGACTGTGCCGCTGAACTGATGCTACCGGCTACCCCTCTCAGTTTGTGGTGATGAGCATGTGCTACAGCGAGGAAGGAACGAGGATGGATGAGGACGTGTAGAACTTCACGAAACGAAACGCCAAGCACCCTAAAGAGTTTGATAATCTGAAGAGCATAGGCCTGGTTCGGATCTCCCGCCCTGGCCAACCAAGTCTTCCATCCCTCCGGGGTCGATGAATTAGTACCAGACTAGTCTGGGAAGGGTAAAGTGCTGACTTGTTCATCGGCTGGCCACAGCAAGTCATTGTATGGCCAAATACGCATCCAAATCGCCTCCACGACATCCCCTAGAAGTAGAATGCGTGGCGCATCCCAAAAGGGATTGAGTAACGCCGCCCTTTATCCTTTATCCTTATCCTTTATGTATTTACATATGTCCACAATTCCGAGCATGGGAGCGAACAAAAAAGGTTA